>JAYESD010000006.1:207804087-209004087 GCA_036927565.1 Tuctoria greenei | reverse complement strand
GGGTCTGACTGAGATCGGACTAGTCCGTTTGTGGCCGGACTAGTCCGGGTAGCAGTGAGTGGGTTTTGGGGACTAAGTCTCAAAACCACGGACTTGTCCGTTTGAGACCGGACCAAGAGGTCCTGAGTGAGAACGGACTAGTCCGCCCGTGGGGCCGGACTAGTCCGGGTTGGTGTGTTGAAAGTGGTTCTGTGACTAAGTCTGGGAGGACCGGACTAGTCCGCCCTTGGGGCCGGACTAGTCCGTGGTCCTCAGACTAGTCCGTTTTCGCGCGGAGCAAAAGGCTCTGTGTGAGATCGGACTAGTCCGGTGGTGACCGGACTAGTCCGTTGTTGAAGTGACCGTTTGAATTTGAAGTTTGGCAGGTAGTGTGACGATAGCGTGTCAGCTGTCGGGGCCTGACAAGAGGTCAGTGGTCCCCTAGGCCGGACTAGTCCGGGCCTGAGGCCGGACTAGTCCGCCCTTCTGCTGAAGTCAGCAGTATGGGGTTGGGACCTCTATAAATAGAGGTCCCCTAGGTTCTTTTGAACCAACACTCGAACAGACTTGAACCCTAGCGCCGCCACAGCCAACTTGGAGCACTCTTAAGCCTCTTTCTTGCCAACTTTCCCTCTAGAACTAATTCTTGTGTGGATTAGGGTTTAGTGAGGTGGAGAAGAGGAAGAACATCGCGCTTGTGCTTCCGGTTTGATCTCTTGCACTCATTGAGTCTTTGTGAGCTGTGTGTTGAGTGTGTTTTGCGTTGTTGATCATCTTTGTGGTGTGGGAGCCTCAGATTGTGAGAAGCCCCAACGAATCTTGTATTCACACTTTGAGATAGTGGAGAACCAAGTTAGGCCCGTGCGGTAAACTTGGTGAGGGAAGGGTTGGTGAACCCGGTCCTTTGTGGACTCCTCAACGGGGAGTAGATTCTTGTGTGGAATCGAACCTCGGGATAAAATTCCTGGTGTCTCCGTGTTCTTCGCATTTTGTTTATCACTTACTTCGTTCTAGGGTTGCTAGTCTTATTTTGAGCCTCACATTGTTTAATCTTGTTAAAACCTGACTCACTCTTGTGTTGATAGATTCTAAACTTGTATTAAACATATCCTCACCTGTAGCCTCGAGAAAATCCCCTTAAAACTTGCTAGAGACACTTTTTAGGGATCTTCACGCAGGCTGACCGGACTAGTCCGCCCCCCTGTGATTTAATCTCGTTTTATTAAGTCATTTGCAGGTCCATTAGCCTATTCACCCCCCTCTAGGCAACTTTCAATTACTACCAAAATAAAACTCTCATAAGTACTATTTCATAATAATATACAATTTTACATAAATTGTACATTAACATGCGTTTTTTTACAACAATATAAATTGGCTAATATCATTACATCACTACTTAATATATTTGAAGAAACATTCATAATAGGAAAATATTCATAAGTAGTATCTAAAACAAATATGAAACAAAATATTCATAATATGAAACAAAACATTCATAATATTATCGAAAGGCTGCATGGGAAGAGCGGTCGGAGCGGGCTCGGCGTCAGCGAGTGGAGCGACGGCGGCGGCGGGTGGAGCGACAACATCGGCGGCGGGGGGAGCGGCCGCGGCGACGGCGAGAGCAGTGGGCGTGACGACAGCGGGAGAAGCGGGCATGGCGTCAGGAAGAAGGAGGTCGCACGACGTTTTAAGGAGCCCTCCATTTCGCATGTGACACATGCGACGCTTCTCGTGAGCCCTATGTTCCAGCGAATTTTGTATGTGCTCCATACGAAATTCGCCGACTATGCGAATGTCGTATGTGCCGCATACGAGTTTCCTCGGGGGCCCTCCAGCCTCAGGATTCCGTTCGCCCGTGGCTGCCACGTCAGGCACATACGAAATATGTTGCCTATGTGGTACTCCCTCCTTTCTCAAAAGATTGTCATCTTCTAGTTCATTTTTATACTAGAAGGTGACAATCTTTTGAGAAATGAGGGAGTATTTCATAAGAGACACTTACAAATCCGGGTTATTTTTGAAATTTATCAAAATCGTCGGTTATTTATATTAAATCATTTTTTAAAAGGTATATTAATAAAAAATTCCACATCCGCTACACTTGTGTTGAATACTCCATCTATTCCAAAATACTCGTCACTTAAAATAAAAATTTAATTCATTTAAACTAAAATTCTTATCTATCTTAAGTGACAATTATTTTAAAATGGAAAGAGTAGTTTGTTCGTGACGACGCCTTCAACATTTCAACCAGGATAGGATACTCGAAAGTTCCTGCAGACACTCGCTCGTTCCCATCCATGGCGCTTGACGAGGTGATCATAGAAAACCAGGAAAAGACTCGACGAATCAGAATCACCCAGGTGATTTTGCCCGGCGAAGAGGATGACTTGCCGAGCGAGTGATCCAAACGATTTTTTTTTTTTTTTGCTGAGGAACCAAACGATTTCTACGCGCACCAGTATCGCGTCAACGCCAAGGTACGTCAAATCGTACACACAGGCCAATACGTCATTTTCTGGACCACACCGGCCCTCGAGTACGAGCAAGTGCCAACCAACCTTCCAAACTCGTCGACAAGTCATGCACACAATCATTCATCGCAATAAGCTTTTACGACTTGACTAGTGGTGACTCGAGCACGGAGCTGGACCTTCACAGCTCCTTCCAGCTCCACGCTCAACACAGTGGCATAAATCAGTCTTCGCTCAATTTGATTTTTAACCAGAAATGTCAGTTTCACCTCCGTACCCATGCATCAACTACCTCAACTACAAGCAGGTCCAGGGCCCATTAGAAATAAGTGCTTTCTCTTGTACTAGATGATACTCCCTCCATTCCATAAAAAAGTTCGTTTTGGACATGTTTTCAAATACCAAGAAGTGATTAATTTGAGTCTGCTTTCCCCTATTTGCCCTTATTAAATAGTATTGTGTGCACCATTTCAATGAGTATCTCTTTATGTGCGATTGGTTACCGTGTCTCACACAGGCTTGTGCAGCGTGAGTTCGATCCCAAGGTGCCGTTTTATTTACTTGCTTGCTTTCATTTGTTTAGCAATTTTTCATGGCGTTGGCGTTGCCTGCGTAGTGCTGCATGACCCGTTTTTGCTTAAGCACGCGACGCTGCATGGCTCGTTTTTGCTTGCGCGCACGACGCTGCATGACCCGTTTTTTGCTGCGTCGAGGCGAGGTCGAGCGTCTGGGAGTGGCTGGCGCTTAGCGACAGGAAACGAAGAGTCGATTGAGTAAAGAGTGAGCACGTACGGAAAACGAAGAGTTTAGCAGGGTACTATCGTCAAAACTGAGTCTGTAGCAGGAAAACGAACTGTATTTTGGGAACTCTAATACCTCTCAAAACGAACTTTTTTATGGGATGGAGGGAGTACACTTTATGAATCAAAGAAACCAATATATGGAAAGAGAAGGTGCGGGCAGAACAGCGTTGGGTCTGTTTATGAGAAATCGTGGCCCGGATGTATGATCAGTCCACCGAAGGTCCAACGTATACACAAATTTCGTTCCATTTGTATCTGTCGTTGCCCTGACTAAGTCAGTACCTTCTCTTCCGTGGTCTACTGTCGTTAGAGTCAACGTCACGCCACCCTGGAGGACCACGGCGCCGGCAGCTATCTTCTTGCTCCCCCCTCATCCTGTGTCCCATCCAATTCCTGAGGCGGCCATCGTGCTCCTGTGGGCCACCACATTCAGCGAATTCCATTTCCTCCTCTAAATAGTAGGAAAGCATCTCATCGTCATCAGCCGATCCCTCCTCTTCCAAGGATCGAAGGCGCACCCTCCTGTCTCTGTACTTCCTCCTATCCACGAATTCCTCCTCTGCACGAAGTCCAGCCAGGTGGGCTGGACGTAAAGGTGGGTCAAAGGCATCTCCTTGCATAGCTCGGTGTGAACCTATCATGCCACCCCTCCTCATGTTTCTTTGCATACCCCTCTCATCATGGCCTATTCGGTCCAAAGGCGAACCGTGGCGTCGGGTGTGACGGCGATGAGGCAAGCATGTTCTTTCAGGTGGTGATCTGTACATCGCTTCAGGTGATCGTCCCCTGTGGAAATGAATAGGAGCACCCCTTCTTTGTGCAGGCGAATGGCTTCTCTCTCTGTGAATAAACCCATGATCATTGTGAGCATTATGTCGATGTGAATGTAGCCTAACAAACCTTTCTTGGATCACGTCATCTGGTGAGTCCTCTATCTGCCCACGAGCCAGCAGCCTAGGATCTTGAACTTCTCTTCCATGGAAGCCATCAATGCCTATATCTCTCCTGCAGAGAGCAGGTGGCGAATGGCGCGGCCTATATGGAATCCGATGCAAGTGCCCAGGGTCGTCTTCAAATGGGCTCTCATTACTCATTCTTGGACCTCGAAAGTTCCTTAGAAAATCACGGGATCCAGTACCACGTCCACCATTACGGTGGTCTGTCCTTCGTTGGTTGATCATGTCGGGTCCATGTCTACCATCTTGGTACGCCCCTTCGGACTTCTCGCGTTCAGATTCCATGAACCTTTCCCATCTTTCATTCCTATAAAAGAAGTAAATAGACAAAAGAGGGGGAACAAGGATTTTGTAATTCCATTTAAACATTAAAACAAACAAACCCATCAACCATGTGCATGGCAGCATGGGGACCTCTTGAGTTATGAATACTGTATCCCACAAAAGAAAAAAAAATGAAAAGATTCATACCTATTCACATATGCATATCCCAGATCTCTGCAGTGTGACCCAAGTTGCCCATCTCTTTCATTTGATACAGAAGGTGTCAAGTGAGAGTCAGGTTTAGATTTCTCATCTGAGTTTTCAGACGTGGCTTTCACCCTTCCACACGAACTATGTGGTTGACTACTTGAAGCGTCATCAATTCCTAAACTTTCACCAATGACCGAATCACTTGGGCACACACCAGGCTGATTAGCCACCTCTTCAATTTCTGTGCCACACACAGTCTTCACAGCAGCATTTTTGGTGAAGTGCTCACTCGAAATAGCAGCTAGTTTACCATGTGGAGACAAGCTAGTTTCTGATTTTATATCTAGGCTTCTGGTCTTTTGAGGGCAGTTATCCAAAGTCGTAGCAGATTGCTTAATAGATGCTATTTTAGAGGAAGCAGGATTTTGTAAATTCGACGGCCTTTGGATATCTGTAGAACAGGAGCCCATGGATGTTTTAACATCATGCATGCTACTGTCAGTATTATTCAGCGTAAAGATCTTATCCATTTTCACTAATTGATTTTCCTTTGATTCTTCATCAACAAAAACCTTCCTTTGATGCTCATTGCCTGAATGGCTGTCAATACTGTCCCTGATATTAACACACTTGCCATCATCATTAACACCCCCCATGCTAACCTTATTTGTCATAGATGAACAATCCTGATGCAAATCATTGTCAAGCTCTTTCTTTAGCTCTTTATGTAAGTTACCAACATTGATGTCTTTCTCAGTTGTCAGGTCATTCCTCAATGGCCCACCTTCAGGTCTATCAGCAGTAGGTAACCGGAAGACCGTATTATCATCATCATCTGAGCAATCCATTTCAGCACTTCCTTGTGACGTACCATCATTAGCAGCATAACCCGGAGGATTATGAATCAAAGGTTCAGCTATAGGGTTTGAGGAACTCTGCACTTGTAATGCACCACAAGCTCTTCGTGCCATATCCTCATGAGCATTAACATGAGTGGCAGGTGGTTCACATACAGTATTAGAGAATGAAGGTTCTGACGGAGAAGTCGAAGGCTGAATGGACAACTCACATGATCCAGTAGCACGGTTGGCAACATTAATTCCCGAAGGCAATGATTTTGCTGCCATCAACATCGGTGCTGCATGACCACTTACTGTTCCTACTGCAGGAATAGGAACATCACTTGTGGATTCTTCGCTCTTCACACATTTCTGAATTTTATCAGGAAAAACATGCATGGCCCCAGTGGGGGCAGTATCAGACAATATTGGACCAGATATTGGCACATTATTAGTAATTATACCAAGCCCATCACGGATACTGCTATTTGGAAAGATGTTCGAGTTCAGATCAAATTGAGTTTTACCGGGAACTTGAGGTGCACTGTTTGTTTCTTCATACACAGCACAATTGTTAACTAGTCGAACACTTTGTTGTTCTAACAGGCGTGTCTTTTCAACATCGTTGAGATTATGCTGCAGCGATGATTCTTCAGGTTCTTTCTTCACCAGATTATTAGACACAATCTTATCAGCTCCAGTAACAGATGGTGATGTATTCTGAGGGTTGGCTTTGCAGGGAACAGGAGCCACAACCTCCTCAACTGTTGATTTATCTGACGCCACGGTAGCAGCTTCCTCGCAGACAATTTTCAAACTTAGACTAGGTTCAGAATTAAACAAAGCTTTAGGAGCACTGAGAGACATAGGCTCATCCATGGGTGTACCAGATAGAGAGAGACTCAATTCTGGAGCTGGAGCAAGTCCTTTCCAGTTTTTGCCTATCTCAGGTCTAGCTGGTGGTTTAAGCTGTAAATCTAAGGTAACATCACCTGGCCCACATTTATGAGATGGCCCGTACGAATTGGGCAGATTCAGACGGTCAATATTACGACTGGATCCCCTGCTTATTGTAGGCAACTGTGCATTCTGACGCTGTATTAATCCATGATACAGTTCCTTACTGTTTTCACACATTGCAGATAAGCCGTCATCTGAATCAAATGGGTCTGGTAGCACATTCAGATCCAAATTAGGTAGTTTCCGGAAGCTAATGTTAGAAGCGCCATTGATTCCATTCACCATTTCAACATTTTTGTGGGGTTGCACTGAATGAAAGCCAGAAAAACACTGATCTACTTTCTCTTCCTTGACAGCAGAACCATAGTTATTTTTACCATGTCGACAAGATGATAATTGTAAATCCAGTGCTGAAAACTTCTGATTCTTCGATTCATCAAGCTGTGCAGCGCTCCTATCAATTTCTGCACCAGAGGGGATCTCATTTGAGCCATCAAGTAGCTCTCCTTTGTTATTGGCCATGGGAAGCGTAAAGGACCTGTTAGCATGGTCTGAGATCTGGGGATTAATGATTCCCTTACCTTTACTGATCACATTTGCATCCTGTTTAGCCGTGTTGAAGAAGGACACCTCAGCTGAAACGGGTACCTCCGGGGCTAAAGATACGGACTTCATCAAGGGTGGTATGCTAGACGCAGCCGAGCTATCATAAAAAGAAACTGGCCTCTTCTTAATAGGCACACCAAACGCCGGCTCACCCAATCGCGGAACAAGTCGGCGATTGCAAACCTGCTCAGAAAACATCGGAATTCATATGCAACTGTGGATGGAGACGTTTGAACAGCCAGAATGAAGAATGGACCTCTCCAAGGAGGAAGTTACTGGGTACCTCTTCCTTGTTGGCAACCGACATCTTGCCTTGTCTGTGTCCTATGGAACAAATCATGGTCAGTTCCTCAGGCGAACAGAATTACAAACACAAGAAAGTTTTTCCAAATTTCCATATATACTATGACTAGCATACTGAGATAAAAAATCCCAACTTCATGTACTTGTTACCAAGTTAGGATGAAAACATTGAGTTTTCTACAAGAATAATAAAAAGATAGACCACGGATCGATGTACAATGCAAACCCTAGAGTCCAATGAAGCACTATTGACCTTGCAAAGCAAAAGCAATGATTTTCCCAGAAATAGCCGCTCGATCCATTCACTGATGGCAGATACGGATAAGATCATAGTAATATCTTAACCGACCAATACACCACAAAAAAAAAAGCAACCCCGCTCGCTACTCAGTTCATAGCAATCCCGAGCATCATTGCAATCGCGAGCAGCCAGAGCACGAGCAGTTCACACTGATGACGAGTTGCTGCACTAAAACTTTCCCCAAACTGAACAGAAGCGAATCCAGGATCTCGGAGCCAAAAGCAACGAGATCACGCGCTGTTGCTTGTCAGAGAAGCGTTCCAATATTCTTCTTCTTCCAAGAACTCACCAGCCTGGCGAGGAACAACTGCAATATTCTCCCCCTCCTTTCCAACCCCACACGAAAAAAAACGAGAAGAGGTTTTAAATGCCAGATCAGAGCAAACACGGATCCAGAAAACAGCAACGAAAATGAGACCGATCTGCAGACCTCTACCGGCACCGCATGAACAGCGTTAGAGGGAAGGGAGAAAAATAAAGCGGAAGAGATGGAACAAGCACCCACCTGTGATGGCGGCTCCAAACCTCTCTCTACTCAGACGGGAGGAGGGGTCGCTTTATTACGCTAAGTGCGGCTTGAACACGGAGCCCGCGACCGCAGGGGCAGGCGGCGGCCGGGGTTATTTGAAGGACTGCGCCGAGCCCTACCACTACCAATCTGCTTGCTTGCTTCCTTCTTCCTCCCACTTGCTTTTCCCTCACCTGTCGTCGTCCACCACCAACCTCATCTGATCTGATTGCTTCCTTCCTTCTTCCTCTCTAGTAGAGTACAGTAACTTCCCGAACCGAAACTGGGGTCAGCGGCGCGTTGCTTCGCGGAAGTTGCTCGCGTCGCGGCCCCGCCGTGCCGGTCAGTTGCGGATGCAGTGCTAGCGCGGCCGCTGCGGATCGCGTGGTCCAGCGTGCGAGGCGCGTTGCTCCACGGGTTGACTGGAGCCGTCCGTTGCTGCGGCCCCACGTTTTGGCTCGTTGGCCAGGCGCCCGTCTGACCGATGATTCCGGCACGGTCCGCGTGGGCAAGCAACCGGTTCTGCGCCCTCGCCCGTACCCAACGTCCGGTGCGGTTCGATCTGGTCTGAACCGAGAACGAGATGCGAGCGGTTTGGGCGTTTATTAGTACGAGCGGTTTGGAGTTGGCGGCGGTGCACCACACCGGCGTGGGGTCCGGGCCCAAAAAAGAACTGTTCCGCACCGGCATGAGGTGCCTTGACCGGCCACCTGTCCATCTCAGTGGGCCCTTCTACCTCGGGGGAGTGGAGCCCTGGCCCGCCGCGTTCTTGAAACCGGAGCGCTGGATCCTGTGCGAACACGGCGTGAGCAGCGGCTACGCCACCCCGCAAACACACCAGTACTCGAAAAACGCGTAAACCATCTGCACCCCACGTCGTTCCTGGATGCGTGCCCGCAACAGAAAATCGCGTTGAAAAAAAGGGAGCGGGTGCAGCGTGACGATGCGTGCACTCTGTATGGACCTGCACGCAGCCCGGGAGTAGAGAAAAAAAGATATGGGCAGATATTTGCGGGTCCAGGCAGGCTCCCTTCAATTGAATACTGCCGACCTATGCGCGCCGTGGCGTGGAGGCGACGACAGACAGAGAAAGATCTGCTGGCGATCGTCA
This sequence comes from Tuctoria greenei, assembly GCA_036927565.1. Taxonomy (NCBI): domain Eukaryota; kingdom Viridiplantae; phylum Streptophyta; class Magnoliopsida; order Poales; family Poaceae; genus Tuctoria; species Tuctoria greenei. The sequence goes on along the minus strand of JAYESD010000006.1, from coordinate 208,994,767 downwards.
CCGAGACGTGGCAGCCTTTGTCGCGAGTCGCATGTGACCGCTCTAATCATGCGTACTTGTCCGCGCAAGTGGTGATGTGACGCGTCTCTGCACCGGTGTTATTAGGGCACCACTAATACTAGTACTGTACTCCGTACTTCTTATCAGTGTGACTCGGCGCCGCATCAGGATGCGTGTCATATGAAATTTCGGAGCAAATAAACGGTACTCCCTCCGGTGTACAAAATATTGTCGTTCTACACTAGAGCTAAGAGTGCACAAAAAATTGTCGTTTTACACTGCATGCCATGGAAAATAGTGTAAAAAATGGGATAGCGTGTACCTAGGAATCAAACTTGCATCAGATTGGCTGGAAAAACGTGAAGAAGACCACTCGGACCACTAAGGAGAGTTGTATTATAAAAGAAAGAAATCTATTTAATGCTTCCTTGATATGCGAGAACATGTCCAAAACGACAATATTTTGTACACCGGAGGGAGTACACATTATCAGACCACATTTTTTTTACTCTGCCCTGGCCCAACCCAGAGGTTAGGGACAGAGACTTTACTGTACGCCATGACATAGTCACTAACGTGTGGGATCAGGTCCACATGTCAGTGACTGCTGATTAAGTTAGGAGATCCTTATCCGAGGTTAGAGGGCTTCTTGTTCTTTGTTCTTTCATCTTTCGGTCTTTGCTGCAAAAACCGCCATCAGCAGGACAGCCCGATTTTATTACCAAGTTCGTCTTCTCCTGTAGGTCTCGCGTTCCCCTCAATAAGAGCAGATATAATGGAGCCTAGTCAGCAGGCGTAAAAGAATCCACGTCAGAATATTGCCTACATGGAATGGGGGAGTAAAGAAGAGAGAGAGAGGATTGCAGGCGTCAGAACAGTCGCCCGGCACAGCGGTACTTACGAGGTGACTCTACCGGCGTGCCTGCATGCGATTAGGGTGGGAAAAACAGGACATTTATTACAATCACTCTTCACTCAATCTAATAGCTAGTCTATTATATAAGAAGGCTAAACTGTTGACTCTAAAGTGACATGACATTGAGTTACAGCCTACAACCGGCTACTTCATTATCCTTGCTCTAAACCAAACTCACGTTGTTCCTCTGTCCCGTCACTTGCCGCCGAATTCGTGCCATGGCCGGCGTTACGCAGGAACCCGAGCGCTCTATGACCACATGCCACGATCCTTGGATACCTCAAAGACGACCACCATTCCACCAGGTTGTCGTCCTCTCCTCGGCGCCAGGCTCGGGTAAGTCTTCGATCGGTACTCCCAAGGTGCCTCGCCACGAGAGCTTACGGTCCCGTCATCTGCGCGCAGCCCCAGCACTTCGGGCCCACCGTAGCCTCGGCGAAGGCCGGTGAGGAGTGGGAAAACGACGTCGCGTTTACCACCACCCGACGTCTCCTCGACGCATTTCGCGCCAGCTGGCCGGCCGTCCTCGCGGGGTTCCAGGTCGTCGTCATCGTTGAGACCACGACCGCACGCTTTTCACCGACGTCCTCCACGGGATGGTCAGGGCCGCCATGACGGCGGGGGAAAATGAGGCAGCACAGGGTAGTGGTCTGCAACGATGTGCTGCCTAGAGGTGGGACTCGGGCCGTGCCCGGGCCGGCCCGGCACGGCCCGCGCCCGAAAGCACGTCGGGCCAGCTCGGGCCGGGCCGGCCGGGCCGGCAACCAAAAATTCAGGCCTAGGCATGGCCCGGGCCCGACGGGCCGCCTTCAGGCCGGGCCAAGCCCGAGCACGGCCCAGTTCACCAATTTAAGCCAATAAATAATTAAAATTTTAATAAAAATCAAGCTTTTAACTAAATAAATGGACAAAAAATGCAAAAAAAAAATATGTAAAAATATGGAAGTGATAGAGAATATTTTCTGAATAATTTAGGAAAAAAGATCATCAAATTTGGACCAAATTTGAAGAAAATATATAAGTTTGAACTTTTAAATTTGAATAAAAATGAAAAAACAACTTCAGCCCAGCAGCAGCCCACTACCACTGGGTTGGCCCAACAACATATGAAAATTGATTTGAGGACAACTTTTTTTAAAATACATAGCCAAAAAACCATCAAAAAATATGAAAAATAAATTGTGTAGATTGATAGAGTTGAATTACATGTTCTCAAAAAATTTTACATTCAAAATAATAATATATTTCAGAGAATAAAAAAACAAAGAAAAATGAATTTTGAGTTTTTTTATGCAATACATATACAAAAAAATTCCAAAAATTCTGAAAAAAAATACTGGAGTCTAAGGATGTTGTATTTCATGTGTCCTCTGAATTTGAGTTCGAGAAACATAATAAATTGATCAGAACAAAAAAAAAGGAATTTGAGGAGTTTTGTCATTTTTATATCTTTAATAATACATCGATTTAGTGAGTGAAATTTTTTGTGAGGATTTTTAATGATGACACCAACCTCCATGTTTTTCTCAAGAATTTTTGAACTTTGTTTGAATGAAAGTGTGTTTGAATTTGAAGATTGTCTCATAACCTTAATAGCTTTTGAGTGAGAAGAGAGAAAATGTGAAACTTCACATGTTGAAGTATCTCAAAAAAATTATAAAAAATGTATACATGTAGAAATATAGAACATACACATACAAAACAAAATTTGATACAACATCTTTATTTTTTGGAGATTTACAAAATAGTGAAGAATATGTACATATGATTTATTTTGGTTGTTTATAAAAAAAGTACAAAAAGACCTATATAAGTTTGAAAATAATTGTTCCAAGTGGTAGAGAGTATTTTTCTAAGAATATAGAAAAAAGAATCATCGAATTTGGACTTAATTTGCAAAATCTATACAAGTTTGAATATTTAAATAGGAATCAAAAATAAAAAAGACATGCAAACTCAAGAACAGCCGTGTCGGGCCACCGGGCCAATTCGGGCCGTCGGGCCGCTTCGGCCCGTCGGGCCATTTCGGGCCGTGCCGACCCGGGCACGGCCCAAGTCGTCGTGCCGTGCCGTGCCGCCCGCCGTGCCCAAAACCTAGGCCCAGCACGGCCCGGTGTTTCGGGCCGGGTCGGATCGGGCCTCAGGCCGCGTCGTCGTGCTTCGGACCGCCCGGTTTTTGCCTGGCCCAATTCCCACCTCTAGTGTTGTCGTTCTTGCCGGACGTTGCCCACGTCAAGGAGGCCTACCATCGGCTCCAGCACCAGCAGCTCGGCTTGCCAGGGCTCGGCTCTTGCTGGAGACATGCAGCTGATGGCACGCCAGGCTTGGAGCTTCATGACCCCTCGGAGCTGCCAGACCTAGAGAATGTGGTTGTTCAGCTGGTCGATGCCGGTTACTTGGATAGGCAGGGGGAACCAACGGAGAAGTGTCAATTGCTATTATAGACCTTTAGAGAAGTGGCTTCGACAGAACAACACTTATACCGTAAGCTTCGTTAAAATAGTATTCTTAACATGTGCACACAGTTAAAATAGCATTCTCATATATTTTAGATCTTTTTATTTTTTTTCTTTTCTGTTTTTCTATTTTTCTCAAATCTAAAAAAGATGAATTTGCCCTTGTTGGTTTTTTGCCAGGTGCTGTAGGTCTGTTTACGCTTCATGTGCTTCTCTGGTCTGAAGATCCTTTGCTGTTGATCTAATTCTGATCCTAGCTTTCACTTCCAATGGCTGGTCCGTCTGAGACGCCGGACCACCACCACCAGCACCATACTTGTTTCCCCTGTCTATCGATGGATTGAACCATCGAATTGACACTGACAGTTGATCAACAAAACCATCAACTCTGTATTCAACCAATCACAGTGATTTATCATGCTCCAATTTCCCTCAGAATTACAACAAAAAAAGCAAGGCTAAAACAGTTTACAACTCCTGTGAACCTGTATATGGACCACGCATGGCCAAAACAGTTTACAGGAAGTTCATGATAGAAAATCTGAACAGCAAGTTTTAAGAAAATCTGAAAACCTGAAAATCTGAACAGCAAGTTCTAGAAAATCTGAAAATCAGCATGTATAAAATCTGAAAAGCAAGTTCTGGAAAATCTGAAAATCGGCATGTATAAAATCTGAACATTAACTCAAGGATCAGTGACGAGGCAGCCACAGAATGTGTTCTAAGAACTCAATTATACAACACGTTCAATCGCGGAACCAGGGGCGGTGGCGGCGCCTCGCCTGGGAGGCGATGGCCGCGGTGCCTCTTGCTCGTGGTCTCGCGGACGACAGCCCTGGTGACTGTGGTGACGGGCGCCAGCCCCTGTGTAAGGATCAAATGCCCAAGAGGGAGGTGAATTGAGCTTTTTTTTTTTCAAAAATTAAGGCAATAAAACTTAATTGCTAAAAGCCCAGTTCCCTACGCAAACAACCTATGCATCCAAGTAAATAGCAACTTCGCGGTATGTAAAATGCATAAGTGTAGGGTGAGAGGAAGATGATGCAAACTCCCAAGGAGACACGAAGATTTATCCCGTGGTTCGGCAAGATCGTCAAGATCTTCCTACATCCACGTTGTGGCACACACCAAAGGGTATAGCCACACCCAAGTCACCGAGACTAGGGATCTTCACTATTCTTCTCCGTTTGCCAACCTCGGCAAGGTGGAGCTCAAGCCTTGTACAACTTGGATCTTCCGGGCTTCCACAATCCTATTGGCAAGCTCCGGTAGTCACTCTCAGTTACAAACACCAAGGAATACTCCCTTACAGCTCTCACTACACTAGAGATTCCAATCACCAAGAATGGAGGCACACAAGCACTATCTCTAGCTAGTTCTAGCCTATCTCTTGGTGTACAAGTGGTGAAAATGATATGGAAGTGGTAGCTCTATGTCTTGAATGTTTGAGGATGTGTAGAGTATGTCTGGTAGTCAAGACTTGTCGATTTGACAGGTTGAAGGGGTATAAATAGTCAGCCTCCACGAAATAGCCGTTGGAAAAGTAGGCTGACATCACTGCTTTGCGAACACCGGATGATCCGATGTCTCCCCTTCAGTTATCATCGGTCAAGTTCACTTTAGCTGATGTCATTGTGTCAGATATGACCGTTGTTAGACCGATGTTACTCTTGTCTTCTCATCGGATGATCTGGTGGCACTTCCTCCAGAATTGGCTCAAACTTGATGCTTACTGGAGTGATTGACCGATGTGTATATTTTTGTACATCGGTTGATCCGGTGCTACACTTGGTCCAAGGATATTGCATACTGTACTGTTGGACTGATGTAACACTGCCCTTAATATCGGATGATCCGGTGAGTACTTTGTTCTGAGGTCTTCTTCTTCTGCTAAATCAACTCGACTGATGTGTTGTTCTCTGAAAACATCGGTTGATCCAGTGAGTTGATTTTGTTTGCTTCGAGTTGATCTAAGTGATTCTTTTGGAATTTTCTCAATTGACCTCTTAGAAACTTGTTGTAAATATTCTTCTGATGAATGTCAAGCATTGAGTGTTGTCATTTATGGTTGAATGACTTTGACATATGAGCTTTTACTTCTAATATTCATAGCATTGATTGATCTCATAAAGTGATTGTTTAGGGGTCTCCAATGATCATTAGTTGATGTTCATATTCATATAGATTTCATTTGATTGAGTGATATGAGAGACCTTGCATCCACAAATTCATTAGTAAAATCCAATGGTTGTCATTAATCACCGAAACCGTACCTCATGGGGGCCTAGATGCTTTCAATCTCCCCCTTTTTGGTGATTGATGACAACACAACAAGTGAAGCTTAATAATGAATTTGATAGTACGATACTCAAGAAGATATGCAATGAGTACAAGATATGGCATATTAAACTTGAAGACTCAAAAGAGATTAATAACACGAAAGCTCAATCGATGAATAACTCAGGAGAATAAGTGGCACATGAATACATAATGAATAGCACATGAGTAGCAAAGGCACCAAATTACAAAAGATATAGATAAAGACTCCCCCTGAGACTAAGCTATCATCCCCCTGACTCTACTCTAACTCTTCTCCCCCTTTGGCATCAAGACACCAAAAAGGGATACGAGTGCCTAAGAGCCCTGAGTGCTCGGAGCGATGACGAACTGGTCACCGTCGGAGGTGCTGTCGTCGGAGCTGCTGCCTGCTACTGCGATTGAAGCTGGAGTAGAAGTGGAGGGAGCTGAAGGTGCCGTAGGAGCCGCCGTCGGTGCCTGCTGAGTCGGAGCTGCTGGCAATGGGGCACTGACGACGGATGCCGGCGTCTACTGGAACAATGTCGTAGCCGGCAGTGGAGAGTGGATCGGTGCGCCGGGAGCCAGCAGTGGAGACATGCTGATCGTCGGGATCGGCGTGGTCGGCACCGGAGCTGCAGCTGGAGCAAGGACAGGCGGGGGTGGAGCAACGCCTGGCAGCTGCGACGGCAGGGCAATCCCGATCTGGGTGTAGAGGTTGGTGATCAACCCCAGGATGCCCATCATCGCCTGCTGCGTCTGCTGCTGCTGGTCGAGGGAGCGATGGTGCAACTGGTCGACCAGCCCCGTCAGCCGGTCTGTGTCCTCTCGCCTCTCACGGGCGATCTGGCGATGCATCTCCTACTGCTGCTGCTGGAGCTCCAAAAGGCGCGCTGCCTGCTCAGCTCGGGCCTGCTCAGCTGCAAGCCGGTCCAGACGCTGCTGCTCAACCATCTGCTGCAGGAGTGAGGTGAGCTCTGACGGCTGAGAGACCTGTGCCTCTGAGACAGGAGGTGGAGTAGGGGGTGGCACTGTCGAGCCTCCAGCCTCCGTGTCGTGCTGCCTGGGTGAGGTAGGAGGTGGAAAGTACTCCTCAATGCTGTCATCAGTGTCGCTCTCGGACCATATATGCTGAAGGTCCTCACCCTGAGCCTCTGCCTGAGCAAGCCTCTCATCTTCCTTTTCCAGATCAGACCAATCCTCCTCGGATAGCCGAGCACGGACCTGATGCTCGACTGGACGGTCAAGGCGGCGGTCTCCAGGAGCTGGAGCTCGGTAGTGGCTGAACCGTGTGACACTCTCGTCAGTGAGACGGTCACGCACGGCGAACTCCTCAGGAACCATCATGGAGTGCAGGTAGCTGATCCAATATCCAAACACAAGCTGCCTCATCATGCCAACTCCTTTAGTGATCACATCCTCCATCTCACATATGAGGAGGTCCACAATATCGAACTCCATCCCATTCATGATGTAGAACAGGAGGGTCTGCTGCAGGCTGGTGAACCCCTCTAGATATCCGAACCTCGGCAAGAGTGTGCGGCGCAAGGCAAGGTGCACTGTGCACGCAGCTGGAGTCAGTAGTGTCGGTACCCTCGGCTGGTCTGGAGAGAAGGACGGTCCAAACAGAGAGCGTATCTCCTCCAGTGGTGGTGCCACTCCTCCAGTGAGCGGCCTCCTCGGCGGGTCTGCCTGTCCATATACCCTCTCATGCACGCAAGTGTCGTGCAGGTCCACTCCTAGCAGTTGTGCCAACGTCTGCCTCGTCAAGTGATGGTGCTGGCCCATGAACATGAAGTCTATAGATCTGCGGCCCTCAGAGACATATAGGGTAGCATAGAATACGCGGACCCAGTCCTCAACGTAGGCACTCCTCTCGTAGGACACCAGCTCCACCAGCCCTCTGTACCTCGCAAAGTAGGGGTGTATCTCCGTCTCGGCTGCTAGAGCAAGCTGATCCCAGTCCAAGAAGTTGTGCTGGAAGAGCTTATGGCCTCAGCGTCTATAGGTCTCGTATAGTGACACCTGCGTCAAAGTCCAGAAACGACTGTCCACAAGAGCCTCTCTGAGCTGCAGGTACCATTCCTCAAGCAAGACACTCCATCTGAGTCTTCTGAGCTGCTTGGCCTTCATCTTCCGGTAATCAGTTAACCGGACACCTTCACCAACACGGACGTTGGTGTCCATCTCGTCGATGGCTCTCTGGGCCTCTCCGTCATCTCGAAGCTCGGCAGCAGATGGTCTCGAACGTGGTGCTGCTGCGGGATATCCCCACGGGTCCTGGCTGAGCGCCGGCGAACAAGCGGCACTTCCAGTTCTTCTTCTTCCTCGGACTCATCCCGCACGAGAGGCTGCCTCAGACGATCCTCGCGGATCCTCAGTGATCCTCCTTGGCCACGCTCTCGCTCCTCGGCGGCGCGAGCGGCCATCAAAGCCTTCTTCTCCTCCTTGGATAACTTTTGCTTCTTTGCGGCCGGCTCCGCAATGGCCTTGCCTTTGTTCTTCTTGTCACGATGAAAGCATCTAGGCCCCCATGAGGTATGGTTTCGGTGATTAATGAAAACCATTGGATTTTTACTTATGAATTTGTGGATGCAAGGTCTCCCATATCACCCAATCAAACGAAATTTACATGAACATCAATATCAACTACTAATCATTGGAGACACATATACGAACAATTTATGAGATCAATCAATGTTATGAAGATAAGAAGTAAAAGCTCATATGTCAAAGTCATTCAACCATAATTGACAACATTCAATGCTTGAAAATCATCAGAAGTGCATTTCCAACAAGAGTCCAAGAGGTCAATCGAGGAAGACACAAAAGAATCACTTAGAAACAACTTGAAGCAAGCAAAATCAACTCACCGGATCAACCGATGATTCCTGAGAACAACACATCGGTCGAGTTGGTTTAGCAGAAGAAGAAGACCTCAGAACAAAGTACTCATCGGATCATCCGATGTGAAGAGCTTAGCTACATCGGTCCATCAGTACAGTTTGCAATATTCTTGGACCAAGTGTAGCACCAGATCATCCGATGTACAACAATATACACATCGGTCAATCACTCCAGTAAGCATCAAGTTTGAGCCAATTCTGGAGGAAGAGCCACCGGATCATCTGATGAGAAAACAAGTGCAACATCGGTCTAATAACGGTCATATCTGACACAATGACGTCAGCTAAAGTGAACTTGACCGATGATAACTAAAGGGGAGACATCGGATCATCCGATGTTCGCAGAAAAGTTCTGTCAGCCTACTTTTCCAACGGCTATTTCGTGGTGGCTGACTATAAATACCCCCTAAACCTGTCATTTTGACAAGTCTTGATCACCAGACATTCTATACACATCCACAAGCTTTCAAGACCAAGAGCCATCACTTCTACATCATTTATATCACTTACACACCAAGAGATAGGCTAGTACTAGCTAGAGAGAGAGAGCTTGTGTGCCTCCATTCTTGGTCAGTGGAATCTCTAGGGTAGTGAGAGCCTCAAGGGAGTGTCCCTTTGTGTGTGTAATTGAGAGAAACTTCCGTAGCTTGCCAAGAGGATTGTGGAAGCCCAGAGGACCGAAGTGTACAAGGCTTGAGCTCCACCTTGCCGAGGTTGGCAAACGGAGAAGAATAGTGGAGATCCCTCGTCTCGGTGACTTGGGTGTGGCTATACCCTTTGGTGGGTGCCACAACGTGGATGTAGGAAGATCTTGACGATCTTGCCGAACCACGGGATAAATCCTCGTGTCTCCTCGGGAGTTTGCATCCTCTTCCTCTCCCTTACATTTATGCATTTTATATTCCGCGAAGTTGCTATTTACTTCAATGCATAGATTGGTTGCGTAGGGAATTGGGCTTTTAGGAATTAAGTTTTATTGCTTAGATTTTTGAAAAGAAGCCCAATTCACCCCCCTTCTTGGGCATTCGATCCTTACACACGAGCCATTGCAATGAGGCAGTGCGCGTGAATGGAGTCGACGATGTCAAGCGCACGGAACAGCGAACGAAGATCGTCGGGGCCGGGAAACCCTAGCGGTGGCCGTAGAGGGAGGCACCTAGGCGACGCGAAGGGCGGTGGTGTGGCTGCTGGGGGCGGCGGCGGTGGTGCACGAGCGGCGGTTGGCGGCGCTTGGGTGGAGCGGTGGTCGGCGGTGGAGGAAGCAGCGGGGTCGGGGAGAGAGAAAAGAGGGAGGCAAAGGGCCGTTTAAATAGTGGGTCCCAAACCCTAGCCAAAAATTTAACATCGGATGGACCGACGTTACACGATAGGAGCATCGGTCGAATGGTACAATAAGGATATTCAAAAGGTAACGTTGACATCGGATGGACCGACGTGGAAGGGAATAGCATCGGTGGAATTTTGCACACTTCCAGAAATGTGAACATCGGATGCACTGATGTTTTTCAGAATGAACTCGTCAGTTGATGTGAGATACTGACTGTGCTGGCTCTTGGCTGTTGAACACCAACTGATCCGATGATGGTCTGGCCTAAGCATCGGATAATCCGATGACTACAAAATAGCAACATCCCATATATGTTCTTTGACCAAACACACAAACAATGAGAAACACATGTCTTAGGACTTTTTGGGCAACCCCTTACCCCTCAAAAAGCTAATATGCCAATAACTTGGCTAAGCCTTAAAGCGAATAGAACATCGAAGAAAATAGGGAGGGAATTATCCAAATAAAATGTAAGGCCCATGCTTTGTGAGCTAGAGTATGAAAACTTCTATCTCTTTAAAGCATGTTCCTTTAGGCATCAACGCACCTAACATTTTGATCTTTCCACCTCATATGAGTTGAGATATTGCATTTCAAACAAGTCTCTTTCTCATGAGGTGGGTTCCCCTTTGTGACAATCTACCGTATGCAATGCCAAACAATTTATAGTGCAGGAAATTTAAATGTGAGTGCAAGTCTATATGGCAGGCATCATGCAAGGCATAGAATAAATCTATCTTGCCAAATTTGAACCTTTCAAAGGCTTCTTCAGGGAGAGCCACTCTCCAAGCCTTGGGTAAACCCAAAAGAACCTCCATCCCAAGCTAACCCTTGCTCACCCCTATCCTTTGAAAGTTAGACAAGACCTATATGAGATGCATTCTTACATAATCATGGCAATTTACATGACGTTCGATGCATCTAGAACATTTAACTCACTTCTTAGCCTAGAAAAAGTTTCCTCATCAAGTGGTTTAGTGAAGATATCCGCCAATTGTTCTTCGGACCTAACACCTCGCAATAAGATGTCTCCCTTAGCTTCATGGTCCCTTAAGAAATGATGGCGAATATCAATGTGCTTAGTGCGGGAGTGTTGAACGGGGTTTTTAGCTATCTTAACCGCACTTTCATTGTTACAAAGGAGAGAGGCACACAACCAAGTTTAACACTAAAGTCCAAAAGGGTTTGCTTCATATAAAGAATTTGGGCACAACATGATATCGGGCCTAGATGCGGTAAGATAAAGCAATGAACCAATCATAGAACGGTAGTTGGATTGATCAATAGGTTTACCGTCCTTATCTGCATCGAGATGACAATTTGTTTCCATTGGAGTTCTTCTTGGGCTACGATCTCCCATCTCAAATTTTTTCAAGAGGTCCTTGGTATACTTCTCTTGATAGACGAAGGTCCCCTCTTGAAGTTGCTTGATTTGGAATCCAAGGAAGAAGTTGAGCTCTCCAATTATTGACATCTCGAATTCCCTAGAAATCATTTTGCCAAACTCATGGCTAAGAGCTTTGTTAGTTGAATCAAAAATGATATCACCGACATAAATTTGACAAATGAATAATTTTCCGTCAATGTGTAGATGTTAGAACTTGAAGCTCCCCCTTGATCATGGCTCTCCTCAACTTTAGGCTTGTCACAATGACATCATTCTTGCTAAAGATGCATGTTGGCCCAAAATCACAAAATTTGTGAAATAGAAAGCAAATTGAAACTAAGCGACTTAACATGCAACATATTTGAAATGAATAAACCATATGAAGAATACAATCTTACCCAACCGAATTACCTTCCCCTTAGTATTATCACCAAAGGTGACTTGTTCATGATTGTCGGGGGTCCTCTATGGAGGTGAACATACCATCATTGCCGGTCATGTGTTGAGTGCACCCGCTATTGAGTACCCAATGCTTTCCACCGGCTTTGTAGTTCACCTACACACATGAATTCAATTTTTGATTTTTGGCACCCGAGCCAACCTAGGTCCTTGTATGTGTGATACAAGTGTCTTTGGGACCCAAAATTGCTTGGGGAGCTTCCCCTTCATGCCCTTTATGTCCTTGCCGATTAACCTTGCCTTCACCTTGCTATCTACTTTACTTAAGAGATAATAATGATCATTGAAAGTAGACTTGTAGTTAGTAGGCAATTTTGGAGAAGGTCGATTAGGAAGAGGACACTCCCTTGTATGATGACCGATGATCTCACAATGTTGGCAATAAGAGCCAACTTCCTTGATGAAGCTTGTTCTAAGCTCCGGTGAGGGCACCTTTCCTTTGTTGGGCACCGGGAAGGATCCAAGTCCTCTTTTGTTGAAGGCCTTTGCTTGTTGGAAGAGGATTTCCTTGTGTTTGACTTCCCCTTTTGAAAGTCTAGCCACACTAGTGTGGAGACTCTCAATTTCTTCCAACAAGTCCTTCTCCCTAGCATTTGCTTTCAAAGGCAAAGACTTGTTCAAGGCATTAGTGACATGAGAAGTAATGGATATTCTATCATTAAGAGTTTGTTTCTTTATATTTTTCAATTCTTGATCAATCGCTTCATGAGCAAGGTTAAGTTTTTGATGTTCTTGTATTAACTTGTTGTGCTCTCCCAAGAGTGTTTGGTGTGCTAAGTTAAGCTCATGATGATCTAGCTTGATTTTAACCTTATCCTCTTCAATTTGCTTGACATGGGATTTGAGCGTGCCATGCTCTTTAAGTATGCTTTCATACTTGTCAAGCAAATCGATGTTAGCACTCTTAAGCTTGGCACAAGTTTCTTCAAGAGCTTTAACCTTTCTCTTTTCCCTCTTAATGATAGTATGATATTCATTTATTAATGAAGTTAAATCATCAGGGAAAGCTCATCATCGCTAGAATCATCACATACCTTGGTGTTACATTTAGCCATGAGGCACATGGGTGGTGGATGAAGAGGTGATTCATCATTGTTGGCAATGTCAAGACCGGCCAAACTTTCTTCTTCCGCTTCACTCTCTTCATCACTTGATTCTTCGTCGGTGACCCATTCATTTGCCTCACACATGAACACCTTTTGCGGACCATTTCTCTTCTTTGGGAAGAGTTTTGCCTTCTTGCCCTTGTCATGTCTCTTCTTCCCAAAGGATCTTGGTTTGGGCTTGTCCTCTTCATCATCCTCACTATCTTCAAGCTTGCGATGCTTGCTCTTGTGGTTCTCTCTTCTTTTGTCCGGTTTTGGACAATCATAGGAGATATGACCTTGATCACCACAATTATAACAAGTCTTGTTGTCATCTCTCTTTGGTAGAAATACTTTCGTTTTGGGATCAAAGGTGTATCCCTTCTTGGCAATCTTGGAGTTTAAGCGAGAGAACTTTCTCATCATTGATGCAAGCTCATCATCGTCATCTTCACTTGATGCTTGCTCTTCTTCACTTGGGCTAGGATCAACCACTTTCTTTTTGTTGAGATTTGTTCTCTTGGTGGAGGCCTTTAGAGCAATTGTCTTTGAAGATGATTGCTCCATCATCCCAAGTACACTCATCTCATGAGCGTGAATCTCTCCAATGAGTTCTGAAACTTCAATGTGGTCAAGAGATTCTTTTTGGAGCATGGAGTTGATAATGTTGTACTTTGGCTTAGGGAGGAGCATAAGAATCTTGCGGTTGATGAGTCCTTTGCCAAGAGAAGCAATGTCAAGAGCATTAATTTCTTCAATAAGCACATTTAAGCGAGAAAACATTTTATTGACATTTTCATGAGGTAACATTTTGAACTCATCATATTTGGCTTTAAGCATATGATATTTTAGTTCTTTGAAACGAGAAGAACCCTCATGAATTTCTATCAAGCAAGCCCAAATTTCACAAGCTTTCTCTTTGCTAGCAATCCTAGCAAACACATCTTGACTAATGCATTCATAGATTGCATTCCTAGCTTTAGCATCCCACTTAATTTGATCACCAACATAATTATGCTCACCAAACCCCGCGTGGGTCGCTTCCCATACTTCGGGAGCAATAGACTCTAGATAAGCGCGCATGCGTGCTTTCCAATAGGCAAAGTTCTTACCCTCGAAGATAGGAACCGAACCCCCAACCTTGGCAATTTTAGCTCTCTAGCGGTGAAGCTAGAATGATCCTATGAGCAACCTTGCTCTGATACCAATTGTAAGGATCGAATGCCCAAGAGGGGGGTGAATTGGGCTTTTTTTTCAAAAATTAAGGCAATAAAACTTAATTGCTAAAAGCCCAATTCCCTACGCAAACAACCTATGCATTCAAGTAAATAGCAACTTCGCGGTATGTAAAATGCATAAGTGTAGGGTGAGAGGAAGAGGATGCAAACTCTCAAGGAGACACGAAGATTTATCCCGTGGTTCGGCAAGATCGTCAAGATCTTCCTACATCCACGTTGTGGCACCCACCAAAGGGTATAGCCACACCCAAGTCACCGAGACTAGGGATCTTCACTATTCTTCTCCGTTTGTCAACCTCGACAAGGTGGAGCTCAAGCCTTGTACAACTTGGATCTTCCGGTCTTCCACAATCCTCTTGGCAAGCTCCGGTAGTCACTCTCAGTTACAAACACCAAGGGATACTCCCTTACAGCTCTCACTACACTAGAGATTCCAATCACCAAGAATGGAGGCACACAAGCACTATCTCTAGCTAGTTCTAGCCTATCTCTTGGTGTACAAGTGGTGAAAATGATATGGAAGTGGTAGCTCTATGTCTTGAATGCTTGAGGATGTGTAGAGTATGTCTGGTAGTCAAGACTTGTCGATTTGACAGGTTGAAGGGGTATAAATAGCCAGCCTCCACGAAATAGCCGTTGGAAAAGTAGGCTGACATCACTGCTCTACGAACACCGGATGATCCGATGTCTCCCCTTCAGTTATCATCGGTCAAGTTCACTTTAGCTGATGTCATTGTGTCAGATATGACTGTTGTTAGACCGATGTTACTCTTGTCTTCTCATCGGATGATCCGGTGGCACTTCCTCCAAAATTGGCTCAAACTTGATGCTTACTGGAGTGATTGACCGATGTGTATATTTCTGTACATCGGTTGATCCGGTGCTACACTTGGTCTAAGGATATTGCATACTGTACTGATGGACCGATGTAACACTGCTCTTAACATCGGTTGATCCGGTGAGTACTTTGATCTGAGGTCTTCTTCTTCTGCTGAATCAACTCGATCGATATGTTGTTCTCTGGAAACATCGGTTGATCCAGTGAGTTGATTTTGTTTGCTTCGAGTTGATCTAAGTGATTCTTTTGGAATTTTCTCAATTGACCTCTTAGACACTTGTTGTAAATATTCTTCTGATGAATGTCAAGCATTGAGTGTTGTCATTTCTGGTTGAATGACTTTGACATATGAGATTTTACTTATAATCTTCATAGCATTGATTGATCTCATAAAGTGATTGTTTAGGGGTCTCCAATAATCATTAGTTAATGTTCATATTGTTGGACTGTGTTGAGTTATGTGTTTGGGCCTAGCCTGTATACCGGCCCATCTATGTATCTATAAATATGTACCTAGACCTATGGATTAATCAAGCAATTATTCTAGTCTTCTATCATGGTATTATTAGCCGAACCCTAATCCCCACCACCCTAACCCTAACCCTAGCCGCCCCCCTCTCCCCCAATGGCCGGCGCCCCCCACGCCGCCGCCGCCGCCGCCGCCGGCCGCCCTCTCCTGGCCGCCGCCGGGGCCGTCCTCCCCTGGCCGCCGGCGCCGGCGCCCCCTCCGCCGCTGCCGCCACCCCTCCCCTGGCCGCCGCCGCCGGGGACGCCCCTCCCCTGGCCGCCGGTGCCTTTCCCCTGGCCGCCGCAGCCGCCGGCGCCCCCGCCGCCGCCGCAGCCGCCGGTCGCCCCCTCCTGGCCGCCGCCGGGGCCACCCCTCCCCTGGCCGCCGCAGCCGCCGGCGCCCCCGCCGCTGCTGCAGCCGCCGGCCGCCCCCTCTTAGCCGCCGCCGGGGCCGCCCCTCCCCTGGCTGCCCGGGCCGGCGCCCCCCCCCCCCCCCCGCGCCGCCGCCGTCGCCGCCGCCATCCCCCTCCTGGCCGCCGGCGCGGCCCTGACCCAGCCGCCGCCGGCCGCCTCCCTCCCTGGCGCCGGCGCGCCCCTGGTCTAGCCGCCGCCGGCTGCCCCTACCCTGGCACCGTCGCGCCCCTGCCGCCGCCGACCGCCTCCCCTCCCTGGGCCGGCGCGCCCCTGGCCAGCGCCGTCCCCTCCCTGGCCGGCTCCCTCCCCTGCGCCAGTGCGCCTGCCACTGGTCCTGCAGCGGGTGCGCCCCTCATCGACATGATCCGTCCTGCGTACGGCGTTGCGACTGGTCCCGCCGCCGGCGGACCACTTGTCAGCCCTACTGCCGTCGCCTTCATGACAGGCTCCGGATCTGCTGTTGGCACTGCTACTGCTCCTCGTGCGGCCACTGATCCTTTCTACGGCGTCGCCAGCATCACCACGACGGCCGCGGACACCTCCGGTGTCTTCGCGGCTCTGGTTGCCTCTCGCGATCGCGAGCGGGCACTCGCTCTTGCTTTAGAGCAGGAGCGCGCCTCGGCGGCTGCTCTCTCGCACCAGATCCAGGAGAGCGCTCACTGACCGCCGGGCGCGATGTACGAGCCCACCTCGGACACCGGTGTGCACTCCGCATACTCGGCGTCGCTCACCGCCGCCCTACACGCCCAGGCGGCTGGAGTTCAGAACATTCGGACACTAGTGCCGACTGTTCTGAGTTGTTCCTCTACCACCTACGCCCGCTGGCGTAACGAGTTCCTCCTCACGTTACGGCGGTACCAGCTTGCGGACCACGTCCAGCAGGACGACGCCCTGTGGGATGACTCTTGGATCAGCATGGACAGTCTGGTCCTTGCCTAGATCCTTGGCACTCTCGCCGATGATCTGTACAAGCTTGTCGGATAGCACAGTGGGGGGACCGCGCGCCAGGCTTGGCAGATACTGGAGCACCACTTCTTGGGGAACCGTGCGACTCAGGCCCTTCACATTAACGCACGGTTCCAGACTACAGTGCAGGGAGACCGCTCCATCTTGGCCTACTGTGGAGAGATGAAGGGTATGGCTGACTCCTTGCGCGACCTTGGCGAGCCGGTCGCTGACAGCACTCTAGTACTTCGGGTCCTTCACGGACTGAACGAGTGCTTCAGCCATCTTCGCTTCTGGCTTCTCCGTATGGAGCCGCCACCGACCTTCGAGAAGGTCTGGTCTGATCTCGAGCTTGAGGAGATCACGACTGGTGGATCTGCTACCTCTGGGTCTGCCACGGCCTTCTATGGCTCTAGGCAGCCCTCACGCCCACCGTCTTCTGGGGGACCACTACCGCGACCACCTACTCCACCTACCGCCCCGGGTGCCTCTGCTGGCTCTGGGGGTGGTACTCGTCGACGTCGCGGCGGAAGGCGCACAGGACGAGGTGCTGGCGGCACTCCTACATCTACTGCTCCTACTGGTAGTGGTACTGGTGGCACTGGCCAGAGAGGTGCGCCCTGGCCCACACCGTACAACCCGTGGACTGGCCAGATCTCTATGTGGCCTGGACCGTCTCCGGGTCTTCTTGGGGCGCCACCGACTTCCTCCACTCCGCGCCAGCCACGTCCTCAGGCGGCGTACGTAGCCCATCCGGGCTATGGTGGACCTAGTCGCCGTGCGGCTGGATCGCCAACTCCAGCCTACGGCGGTGTTTCCTACCCCGCTGGGTACTCGGAGCCACCAGCACCTCTCCAGGAGCCGCACATGGGGTGGGACCGTCAGGACTTGGCGTCTTTCTTTAGCACCATGCACCTTACACCGCCGACTACTGATTGGGTGGCTGATTCTGGCGCCTCCTACCACACCACCCCAGATACTGGTATTCTCTCTTCTACCCACCCGCCCCATCCCTCGTTTCCTTCATCGATCGTTGTTGGCAATGGATCCGTTCTTCCAGTCACCTCTGTAGGTGACTCAACTTCTCCGGGTTCATTCCATCTTAATAATGTTCTCGTTGCTCCAGACATTATTCAAAATTTGCTTTCCATTCGTTGTTTCACCACTGATAATAATATTTCTGTTGAGTTTGATCCTTTTGGTTTGTCTGTGAAGGATCTTTCCACCCGGCGTCTTCTTCTTCGATGTGATAGTCCTGGGCCCCTGTACACTCTTCGACTTCCTTCTTCCGCTGCGTCTTCGTCCTTTGCTCTGGCTACAACAGCTTCGTCCTCTACTTGGCACCGTCAGCTTGGTCACCCTGGCGCTGATGCTATGTCGAAGTTGTCTACTAGTTCAGTTATATCGTGTACTAGGGGCACACATGAGTCATTGTGTCACGTTTGTCAGCTTGGTCGCCATGTTCGGCTTCCCTTTCCCACTTCCGTGTCTCATGTGCAACATATTTTTGATCTTATCCATTGCGATTTGTGGACATCTCCTGTTATCAGTGTCTCGGGTTTTAAATATTATTTGGTGGTACTTGATGAGGGCCTAGCCTGTATACCGGCCCATCTATGTATCTATAAATATGTACCTAGACCTATAGATTAATCAAGCAATTATTCTAGTCTTCTATCACATATTCATAAAGATTTCATTTGATTGAGTGATATGGGAGACCTTGCATCCACAAATTCATTAGTAAAATCCAATGGTTGTCATTAATCACCGAAACCGTACCTCACCCGCCCCATCCCTCGTTTCCTTCATCGATCGTTGTTGGCAATGGATCCGTTCTTCCAGTCACCTCTGTAGGTGACTCAGCTTCTCCGGGTTCATTCCATCTTAATAATGTTCTCGTTGCTCCAGACATTATTCAAAATTTGCTTTCCATTCGTTGTTTCACCACTGATAATAATATTTCTGTTGAGTTTGATCCTTTTGGTTTGTCTGTGAAGGATCTTTCCACCCGGCGTCTTCTTCTTCGATGTGATAGTCCTGGGCCCCTGTACACTCTTCGACTTCCTTCTTCCGCTGCGTCTTCGTCCTTTGCTCTGGCTACAACAGCTTCGTCCTCTACTTGGCACCGTCAGCTTGGTCACCCTGGCGCTGATGCTATGTCGAAGTTGTCTACTAGTTCAGTTATATCGTGTACTAGGGGCACACATGAGTCATTGTGTCACGTTTGTCAGCTTGGTCGCCATGTTCGGCTTCCCTTTCCCACTTCCGTGTCTCATGTGCAACATATTTTTGATCTTATCCATTGTGATTTGTGGACATCTCCTGTTATCAGTGTCTCAGGTTTTAAATATTATTTGGTGGTACTTGATGAGGGCCTAGCCTGTATACCGGCCCATCTATGTATCTATAAATATGTACCTAGACCTATAGATTAATCAAGCAATTATTCTAGTCTTCTATCACATATTCATAAAGATTTCATTTGATTGAGTGATATGGGAGACCTTGCATCCACAAATTCATTAGTAAAATCCAATGGTTGTCATTAATCACCGAAACCGTACCTCATGGAGGCCTAGATGCTTTCACCCTGCCCATCGTGGAGACGGGCGGCGGCCCCCTGCCGATCTCGGAGACGGATGGACTGCGCTCAGTCTTCCTCGATAGGGGTGAGAAGGAAGGAAACGAATAGCAAGCACCAGAAAAACCAATGAGGTCAAATTCGTCTTTTTCAGATTTGAGAAAATAGAGAAACAGAAAAAAAAGAAAAGGATCTAAAATATATAAGAATGCTATTTTAACGGTGTACACATGTTAAAAATGCTATTTTAACGAAGCCCACAGTATAAGTGCCGTTCTGTCGAAACCACATCTCTAGAAGTCTATAATAGCAATTGGCTCAACGGAGAAAGGGGAATGCCGAGCATAGAAGGAGACTAGGCGCCCTATCCCGCAGCCTTGTTTATATCGTAACCGAGCAAACTGCTGCGAGGTTTAACTTCATGCAGAAAAACTGATTAAAAGTTTTGTCAAGAATCATTTCTATGAACTGTGAACATACTGTACATAACAAAAACTTTGAAGTAAAAGCTGGCCATTTTGTACAAGAAAACCCGGAAAATATTTCCGAAAAGGTCAGAGGTCAGACTGTATATGCTGTTTCAGAGTTCATTGCTAAGTCCCAGTTCATCTTCGATGTCATCTCCCTCTTCGAAGAGCTTCAGGAATCGCGTTTGGTCTCGCTCCCTCTTCCTCTTCTGCCAGTATTTGTAGCCCAGAAATATGCCAATGATGACAAGGACTGAAACAAGAACACTAACTACTATGATTACCACAACAGATGCCTTCTTTGTTTCCAACTCCGCACTGGACTTGTGATCTTCAGAATGACCTGGCAGGGAAAGAAAGACATTGAACAAAAGCAACGCCAAAATAAAAACAGAAAAAATATCTTCAAGGATCTATCCTTCCACATTGCATTTTCATTATAAGAAATGCCGCTGTGAATTACATAAACAACAGAAAAGCAACTGAAATGAATTATTTAAACAAAACCTTAATAAACAGAAAAAGAAAACATGGGACATTATCTGTACCAGCAGAGGCAGTACAGTTTGGGCATAAGAAGGTTGCATTAAACTGGCCTTCCTTAAAACGGCTGTACTTGCTGTTTTTGAAATCACTAGAACACAGCTCCCATTCATCAAACATATCATCATATTTAAATGTATCCTCTTCGTACAAACCACACCGCTTGCATTTCTTTTCTGGAAGCTCTGTCAAGGGCTGCCAAAACGATACACCATTCAGTATGAAATGCAAGGCTGACAAGGAAACATAAAATAAAATGCCACAGTCGTGAAGCCACGGTTCAAGTATGACAATATATATGCTACAATAACAACTTGACTAACCTGCCATGATTCTTCACCCTTGAAGACATATATTGAGTTTGCCTCCTTAACATCCAGCAAATATGTCTTGTTTTCTCCATTGCAGCGGAAATACACAGTTGGCTTGCTCATGGGAAGCCATTCATGGGTAGTAAATATATCGATTGAATCAAGTGTCACAAACCTCGATGAAGAATTCCCTACAAAACGGAAGCATCATCAGTGATGCCCAAACTAAGGGTAATAGAAGAAGCATATCATGTTTACGACTCTGACTGCGCAAAGAAAAACAACATATTTTATAACTGTCTACACGTGACTGAAAATAAACCAAGTGGCCAAGGAAATGCGAAAAGATGGAAACCGTCCAGCTTAATTCAAAATTTAAAGGATGTAAGATACTAAGGCTATGCAGAATCAGTTTTATGTGCACAATGTATTTCATACAAGCAACATAAAAATTAGGTACATCACATGAAATTATCTATTCGCCTGGGATCTGCAGTGATTGGTGGCTGAGTGTGCTCATGCAGGATCCTACATATTGTGCCTTTTATCAAGAATCACGTCTTTTCACAGCTCAATACTTAAAACTAGTAGGCGATACATTATTGTCCTAATATAAATATTTGCAATGCATTCAGGAGGATGAAGTAAGCCATTACTGAAATCATAAATAATCCTAGGCACAATGTGCTTGAAAATCAATCAAAATAAGAATAATACACAAGCATGGAATGTGTAAAGTGCAATGACCTTTTAGGTTCATAAGGAGCATTAACTGTGAAAAGAACATCACGGTTCTTTACAAATATGATGGCTAAGTAAAGTATTCATTCAGGTTGAACAATAATACACATCGTTCTGACTAGGGCACTCCAATTTCAACTTGGAGAACAGCTAATTGCTTGACAAGCAAAACTGATAACCTTTTCACTATCCTATATCTATGGCAATTTAATAAATTTTGGTGTGTTATTAACACAAATCTTTAGCAAACCCTAACTTCCATTTCCTTTTGAACCACCATAACTGACAGCTTCCAGTTTTCACAAATAAACCAACGTGGCAACTCTCCGGCAGAAAGAAACAATTTCTTTTCACAAACATACAAATCATCGAATCTCCTTCCAGAAATGGTAGCACCAGTGATATTTGCGCCTCAGATTTACCCTGAGGCTAATATTTCGTTAGCCACAGATACATTCGTAAAGCAAGGACTTCTAATGGCTGCCCCCATCGAAGTAGCAGCTCCCCCATAGTATAGTACGCTACAAAAATTAATCAGCTCGGCCAAACCGCTCTCGCGATCAAATATTCAAACTAGCCACCTTTATCGATTCCAAACTCGATCTAATACATTTAAGAGGCAGATCTCACCAGGAATCAAGCGGAGAGCAACTAGGACGATGAGGAGGACGCGGCCGAGGCGAGGCGAGATAGGCGCCAGCCACCTCATGCTAGGGCCGCGGCAGGCGCAACAGCTTGGGCAGCGGGGCGGGGAGCTGGGGCTCAGGAGCATCCCTCGTAGCGCCGCGTCGCCGCAGGCTGGTCGACAGCCTGGTGCTCGCACCTCCTCCTTCACCGTCGTTTTGGAACTCCGAACCGAAAGAGACGGGACCGGTTCCTCTCAATTTCTCATGGAGATGCGAGAACGTAACCCGCATACTTTGGCTTTTTTTCCCGAAACCCGCATACTTTGGCTTTGTTCTGGAACTAGACACAAAGGCGTACTAGTATTTCGTTTCTGTAAATTGATTGGATTGGCGGCTTTTATCGCCTAGAAGGCGTACTTCGTTGAGCAATTTGCTTTTTTAGGATTCGATATGTTGGTTGTTGGGCATCACCGATACGACCTTGCTAATCTGACATTTGATTTTCATGATATGTTTTTTTTCTCCTGCTCCCAATGAAGACTCTAATGGTCTCCTATTGGATTGGTCAGTCGAAGAGTTGCCGTTCGAAGTTTTGTATAGTAAAGACGTGCATATAACAGGACTTTGTTCTCCCACTTCTTCATTCTCCTCCTCCTTACTCTCATGGTTGTCACCGTCTTTTTCACCTATCTCCCAATATGGTGAAGCATATTTTTTTAAGAGTGGATGGAGTTGACGCTACAACTACTCTCGAAAACGATCAGATGATATCGTACACGCGTCCAGTGACCTCCGCCTCGTAGGAGACTTTGTTGCGACCTCCAACTAACTCCTCTTTATGTGTGTCTGCTCATGCTCCCTCTCACTCTCCATCCTGTTTTTGTTGACACTAATCAAATAAACTATGGACGTGTTTTGCATGGCTCCAGAGCCAAACTCCAGCAAAGAGCTCAAAAAATGCTGTCAAACACCTCAACTCCAAAACTCTAGAAGGGGTTCAACTCTATGGATTTTTAGAGTCCTATTTCATTTTTTCATAGTACCTCTTTTCCTACTCCAAAACCGATCTTTATTGGACTGGACATGGAGTTGAGGATGATTACCCGCAATTGCCACCAATTACATAAGGAAACGTTATTTTCTATTCTGACTGGCAGTCGTCTCGTCTGTGGCGTCCCCGTTTCTTCTTCCCATGATCGAGCGCCGCCGCGCCGCCTGTGAAGGAGCCTGCCGACGCATCGGCCCCGTGCCGCATCGGCCATCCCTTCCTCTTCCCCGCTCCAGAGCAAGGATGAGGTCGTTTCCGTTCGTTCCTCCCCATCTTTCCATGTCGTGCCCGGTCAACCCTAGCCGCCTGGATCCTTCCTTGCCTCACCGGCCATGATCGACGACTGTCCTGCCTCCCCAGTCGTCCGCCACGCTTTGCTCTCCCGCCGCATCGGGCTTCTGCGCTGCCGTCCACAGAGAGTGGTGGCACCGCCCGCCGTCTAGGTACGACGCCAAGGTGATTCGGTCGCTGTAGACCATGTGGCGCGACCTGCAGCTTGATCCGCCCACCAAGCTCTACTTTACATGTGCGCCTGCAATATCAATGTTCTTTTCCAGCTCTTGTTCTCGCCGGTGTTTGTTGATTAATTTTGTTGTTGCTTCTTGCTGCTTCGCAAATGATTGTTGATTAATTTTTTTTCTCTTAAAAATGAAATTTGTACTGCTGGTAATCTATTGCCTGTGCCCAAAGCTTAAATTGATTATATAAGAAAGAACTTGTTCATTCATCCAGTTTTCTTACAAGATCGGTGAACTATGAAATAAGCAAATAAGTTATCAGTATTTGTTCTGTTTTAATTTAACCTTAGACATATACGAGTTCTGCTACTATCATTTATCTCGTTGATATGTGATAGAAATGAAATATTCATATAATATTTTGAGAATGACAAACATCTCTTTTTTATGTATTATTAGTATGAAATGCTCATGCAATTTTTTGTATAAAAGACTAATTCAAGTAAATTTTTGTATGAAAAATGTTGTTCGATAGCATAACCAGGCTGTATCAAGTTTTGTTTTCGTTAGCCCAACAAACATACAAAACTTGGTTAAGGGCAAAAATATATGCATTTTATTAATATGGAAATAAAACAAATCTACAAAACACTATTTGTATGTGCTTATACATATTATTATGAAAAATATATATAATCAACTAAATTAAGGGTAAAGATGACATTGCACACTAAAAATCACTCTTCTTGGAGCTGCGAATAGTTTTCTAGCCAAACACCACCACCAATAACTCTACCTCCATCGCGGAGTTGCTATTTTGGAGTAGAGTTGCTCTGTGTAACACCCCAAGATATATATAGGTCTATGTAGATTTTTGAATTCCTCTCTTGTGCTTAAATTAAGATTAAATTTGAAGTGCACTAATTAAAACATGTTTATAAGATTAAAACTGTAGTTAGAAAACCTTTAGCTTGGGTTAAAACCCCTCTGGACCAAAAGCCCCTTATCTCTTCTAGGCCCAATCCATTATTTTTTTCCTTACCTTCCTCTCTTCCCAATCGCGGGCCGTTTTCTTTTCTTCCCCGCCGGCCCGCTCTCCCCCACTGGCTCGCGCCGACGGCCCAGCCCCCGCACGCGACGCTCACGCGCGCGCTCGCCTGCCTTGGATTCCTCGGCGCCCCTGTCGTGTTCCTCCCAGTCATCGACGCGCGGGGGCCCATCGGTCGGCTTTCCCCTACGCCATGGCTCTTCCTCACGCGCGCAACTTCACGCGAATGCCGTGACCCGGCCGTGGCACGGACGCCAATCCCCCCCCATCCAATCCAGCGAGTTCCGCCCTGGGGTTTTCGTGGCTGCCAAGAAGCCCTCTCGCCCTATAAATACCCCTCCCTAGATCTAGGTTGCTCTGCTCCCGTTACCACCACCTCGCGGGAGCCCTGCTCTGCCGCTGCCCCAAGTCCGGTGAGTATCCTCACCGTACACCACCGCTACACTTCCCCAATCATCTACCTCATCGGTCTTCACGACTTGCAGGGTCTCGGCGAAGCCGTTTGGGCCCTCCCCGTCACACCTCGCCGTGGAGAACCGAGCCCCCGGCAAGACCTCGGTGAGTCCTCCACCTTTCTCTACGTTCTGGCATAACCGCCGTCTCTTGTCTTGATCCGATCTCACGTTCAAGTTTCCTTTGGTCTAGAACGTCTCCCGAGCAAGGAGGACGCGGGAGGTCATCACCCCGACGCCGTTGCGACGCTGCTCAACACCATCCGTCGAGCTTCACCGCCACGATCACCCTTCTACACCTTCTCGGACTTCGTTTCCCCTCTCGGCGAGCTCTCCGACCGCTCCTCTACCTTTTCCCATCACTTGGACGCTAGGATAGGTTAGACTTGTGCGGATTCGTGTAGCTCGTGCATGGTTCTCCGTCCTGCACCGTCGACCTCGTATTTCCGCGTCTCCCCGAGCTGCGCCAGTGCCCTTGGCAAGCTCCTGATGATCCCCTCCTCCGATTCCGGTAGCTTTATGCAGGGATTGTGTTGTATGTGCGTAAATCCGCGAGCTCCGGCGAGCTCGGCATCCTTTCCATGGCGCGCCGCTCTGCGTGGCCACCGCCGGCGACCGGTGCTAGCCGGGACACACCTCGGCTGTCGGATTTCGCCTCCACGGTCGTGATTAGAAGCACCGTACCCCTTCGTCCCTTTAAAATCTCGACCGTTCGTTTCATAGGCAAGGGACCAGAGAAGGCCACGTAGCCCTTAGATCCCCACCTTCCATCTCAAATCCAATGGCCATTTAAAACCCACCGCGTACCCCTTCGCGGTTCTTTTCTGGGCCGCGGATCTTAGATCCGGCGGTCCAGATTCAAGAGCGCGGCTGACCCTTGGGCATTTTGCCCTCACACCCCTGGAATTTCTGGGTTCTTTGCAATTAGGCCCTCGGGTTCACAGTTTAGCCCCCTGGACCGTTTTATAACCCTGTTTTTCCACTAAAACTTGCTTTGGGACCCCTGTACTTCTCTGTTTTTGTACTAAATAGATTCTGCAGTAGATTTAAATTGCAAGCTACCCCCTAGAATTAGTGTGAATAATGTTTTAGCCCTGGAGTAATTAAATCTCACCATAAAAACTCATATTTAGTGGTAAATAGACATTATTTCATGCTTAATAATTCTAGTAGGAGTACAATTGTTGTCTCATGCATAATAGTGGTGTGAACACCTAATAAAATATGTGAAAACTTAATAGAACATGTGGTGCACCCTTTTATATGGTTCTTGGCACATGAAATGATGGTAAAATGTAATTTGCCTAAGGAAGATATAATAGAACTTGATTTAATCACCTTGGAGTGTATGGAAATGCCTTGCTATGTGTATGCTATGTTTTATCCTTATGCATATGTCTTCACGCTTGTACTTATTTTCCTTTGTACTATTTTCATGCATGTGGTTGTGGTTAGAGGCGACCCCGGAGTCGACTTTCAGCTTCAGGACCAGGTGTTTGACTACGTCGACCCACACTACCCAGGCGAGTGTCCTTGACCACTTTGCTCCGGTTAGGAAATATTAAGGACGTAGATTGAACTAGTTGCATGCAAGTCAATTAATTTGAATCCTATGCTAGAATTTTTCCCCTAGATTTCCATATTATTCCTTGTTGCTCTGTCGGGTAGGTGTTAGGGTATTCTCTGTGGGTGGGTACAACTGCTCTAGCCATGCTGTTATAGTTGGGGGGGAGTAACTTTAATTATAATTGCTAATCTGTCCTACTCTACTATTATCTGCATTACTGTGGTTCTAGTGGTGGGATGTAGTTGATAGGAATCTAGGCAGGCAGGTATTTGAGTGGTGGGTGCAGTACGCACGAGACTCGAGTTCAATGTGTTGGCGCCTGTTCTAGATTCTAAGGATCGGTTCTTGGTGACATTGCGACCAGGTATTGCCGTACCACCACATGACAGTATGGAACGGCTTAGCCAATTAATTAGAGATCTTTCAATGAGTATGGGCAATGGATTGGTGCGGGGAACGAGTTCAGTGTTACCTGCTCTCGGATCCGCATGGCTCAAGAGGGGGCTGCCACGTCGGAGGGTGTACTCTAGTATGTCGTGGTAGGCGAAACCTTAGCGTGCTCATACTGTTTGGGAGACCCTTTGTAAAGGCTCTGTTGTGGACTCCTGGCCACACACCTTAGGCAGTGTGAGAAGGCAGGATGGAGTTTTCGCAGTCGTCGTTAGATGATGAAATCACAACTTGTGGGTAAAGTGGTACAAACTCTGCAGAGTATAAAACTATCTAGATAGTCATGCTCACGGTCATGAGCGCGCCTGGTAGTACTGCCTTGATTAGTTGGATTGGGACT
Organism: Tuctoria greenei; assembly: GCA_036927565.1. NCBI lineage: Eukaryota > Viridiplantae > Streptophyta > Magnoliopsida > Poales > Poaceae > Tuctoria > Tuctoria greenei. The sequence goes on along the minus strand of JAYESD010000006.1, from coordinate 208,967,359 downwards.
GGTGGGATGTTGGGCAGTCGGGTTGTTTAACCCGGTGAGTCGGTTTCCAGGTGGGGGTAACCTGGACAGTGGTGAGTCGGGTGGGTGTAACCCGATGGTTTATATTATTATGGTATATATGAGTCCTTCACCTAGTAAATAGGATGCTAAGGTCAACTTAGGAAATTAAGGTTGCATAGAGGCTAACTCGTGTCAGCTTTTCCTCATTGAATAGCCCGCATGTCATAATTTCCCTCACTCGCGGATTACATTAGGTACTCATCCTCGTTTCTTTCCTTTTCTGTTTTCTTGTGCATATATTGCTGCTCAGGGCCCAGCGGTGGAGAGATGGACGAGGAGTTCGACGGGGACGACACTGGTGCTCAGGTCTAGGCGGGTGTTCCCACAGACGACGCCTGTGATGGAAATCCCACTGCTACCTTTCTGTTGTCATGAGTTTTTTTTTAGACCTACGGGTCATTCATGTATCGAGGATGATGTACTCGCCATACTTGGCTTATCATGATTATCGAGCTTGGCTTATTATATATGATATCTCTTATTGTGCTCGTGTGTGATGATGAAAATTGATCCTGGCACACACAAATGTGCGCTTTGTTTCCCTTGCAGGAACAGGATGTTACAAAGTGGTATCAGAGCCAATGCTGTCCCTAGGACACCAGCCTAGTTAGAAATGGTCGTGAACTAACATTATTTTCGTCTCAACAATTCTTCTCACATGAAAAATTTTCGAAAATGTGGCGTGTGTTTCTATTTCTACGAGTCTGACCTCTTTTCAAGAAAACTTCACCTCTCCTACTTATTTGCTTGAAAATTTCTAAATAAATGAATTTTTCTGTTCTCCCCTTGTTCAAAAATTGTGAAACCACCCTGAAGAGCCACGCTTAGGTTAGGTGGTCACCTTGTCTTTGGTCGCGTAGCCCGTTAAATTTTCCGTATGGCTTGTTTTCACTGTTGTTGGTTTTGACTAATGCATGTGCATGATTGTGTTTGTTTTTATATTAACAGGGTTAGTAGGTGATTTTCCCTTCTTTTTGGAAAATTTTACCCATATTGCCTTTTATTATATATTGCTATGACTTACGTGTTATAATACATGTAACAGATGGCAGGCAGGGGTCGTGGACGTGGCAGAGGCCGTGGCGAGCCTCCAGTGGATGAGGGCCCCGCCTTTCAGATGCCTGGTTGGGCGGGCCGTGGAGCTCGTGGTGCACCTGTCGCTTCCGGGGTGCAGCAGATGTTGGTGGCACATAACCAGATTCTCCAGAGTCTGACCGAGGTGCTAGCCAACATGCAGCCAGCTCCCCCGCCACCGTCTGCTCCTGGTGGGGGACTGCGGTCGTGCCTCCGAGACTTTCAGAGCACACAGCCTCCTGTCTTCAGCAGTCCCGTGGAGCCTATGGACGCGGATGACTGGTTGAAGGCCGTGGACAGTAAGCTGAGGCTGATACGGTGTGTGGGCCCAGAGAGGGTTTTGCTAGCTGCTCACCAGCTGGCAGGACCGGCTGCTGATTGGTGGACGGCTCTTACCGCCGCTCACGCAGCCCCTGAGAGCATCACCTGGGAGGAGTTCTGTCAGAACTTCAGCAGTCACTTTGTTCCGGCAGGAGAGGTCAAGATGAAGCGCAAGGATTTTCTGAGCCTGAAGCAGGGAGGGTCGACAGTGCATGAGTACCTCACTCGCTTCACGCAGCTGTCGCGCTACACACCAGAGGAGGTCAGAACGGATGACCTGAAGCAGGACTGTTTCATCCAGGGGTTGAATGAAGAACTGAAGAATGCTCTGTCCAGCAGCTACTACGGGTGTCTCCAGATGATGATTGGTAAGGCATACGTGATGGAGAGGCAGCTACCAGAGTTGGAGGCACACAGGAAGCAGAAGACTGCTTTCCAGGGTCAAGGTCAGTCTTCGGGGAGTGGTGCACGCCCCCGCTTCGCACCACAGCAGGGTGGGCCCTACAGACCACCGGTGGGACATTGGAAACCTCAGAGGTACCCGACACCAGCTTACAGACAGCCCCAGCAGCAGCAGCAGCGTGTCCAGCAGCCCCAGCAGCGCACTACTCTCCCGCCTTGTCCACCAGGACAGTTCCAGCAGAGCCAGGGAGGCAGGCCTCAGGGAGCCAGAGGTGACCTTCAGTGCTATAACTGTGGAGAGACAGGACACTTTGCCAACCTTTGTCAGAAGAAGCCAGTGCCGCAGTCCCAGCAACCGCAGCAGAGGTTCTCGCGTGGTCGGGTGAACCACGTGGCCTTGGAGGAGGCTCAGGAGGCCCCAGACGTGGTGTTTGGTATGTTTCTTGCTAATTCTCACCCCGCTTCTGTCTTGTTCGAATCAGGTGCTACTCACTCATTCATTGCTTATGAGTTTGTTCGGAGACACTCTTTGGGGACTTCTTCTATTACTCATATGATGGTGGTCCACTCTCCCGGAGGAGAGTTCAGGACTAATGTTGTGTGCCCTAATGTTGGCATTGATATTATGGGGATGATTTTCTCTGCAAACCTCATTGTGCTGGAGTCGCGAGGACTGGATATTATTTTGGGAATGGATTGGCTGGTGTCGGTACCCTGGGTACCATATACTCCTTGGGATTGCAAAGATCTCAAGGGAAAGTCATCTACTTGATTTAAAGACCTTCGGAGGCCCACATGTCAGACATAACCGGACCCGCTTTTCCAACATGGTTAGTCCCAGGGTCGCCACGTGTACTATCAAACCGGAGCTACCGCCCACAAAGGGGAAGCTCCGGGCTATGTACCGAAATGGCACCCCCGGACCTAACTCCAGACCGAGGGAAGCTCCGGAACTTACACGTGTCGGGTAACGCCGGACCTATCTGTTCCGCACAGTGTGCTCCGGAGCTGCCATGTGTCCAACTGTCGGATCTTCAGCCTCTAACCTCCGGAAGACTCCACGACGGCTCCGGATCTTCAAAGGGGAATCAAGAACTTCAAGACCCGATCAAGTGTCATTAATACTATATTAATGACACATGATCGGACGACCTTAATTACCAGTAACGGTGCTGTCAAAGCCCATAACTCGGTCATTAAGGGCAATTAAACATGTTGAATGTGTATCAATATCAGTAACCGCCGGGGCCACATGTCTGGCTAGGCTAGCTTGTAACGGCCTGCCCTTGTACTATAAAAGGACAGGCCGACGATACATAGGACACGCTCCATACAGTCTTTGGACACACGCGAGATACACACTCTGAAGACACGCTCACTCTACACCCTGAACTCATTTTGAGCTCATACAACTAATACAACACCAACACATCCCGTGGAGTAGGGTATTACGCTCAGGCGGCCCGAACCACGTAAATATCCGTGTCTACTGTGTCATCTACAATTCACCTTCTTGAATCTCCGCGCGCCCACACCGAACCTCAAACTCCTCTAACACTTTAGTAGTGTCGGGAGATCTGCCGGATCAAAACCACCGACAGTTGGCGCGCCAGGTAGGGGGGCCTGAGATTTCAAGAATGGCAAACTCAGCTGCTGGATCATCCAACGGTCATCCTGCTGTTCAAGCTGTTGGGGGCAATCCCTCCAATATGCAGCCACCAGCAGGAGCCTCAGTGCCAGCAGGAGTCACACTTCCACCACCGCTGCCTCCACCAGCAAATCAAGCTGGACAACGCGATGGTGCACCGGTGTCAGTCACTGCGTTGGCAAATCATGACAACCTGGAACACGCGCTCCATGCAGCACGTGCTCTTCTCCAATGCCCACCACCTCCGGATGCATCCCGGGATGCACTGGAGCAGTGGAGGGCTGATGTGGAACATTTGGTTGCAGCAGCAGCCGACCGCATCAGCAACCAGGGTCCTCCTCCTTCAGGACGGGCCCCGTCGTAGCGACGGACCTTGTCTGGCAGACTTGGTTTTCACGTTTCCAACAACAGGAGATGTGCTGCATCACAGCAGGTGACGTCATTGCCTCCCGGGGCACGACGCACTAACACAGTATCAAGGCTTTCAACTCATGACCTCCGGGCGGAGCTTGATCGCCGATATCGCCAACAAGACGGCCGAGTCCATATTGAGCGTGCTCGTGAAAGACGAGAAGCTCAAGACGTTCATGCTCCTGAAGGAGTAGGAGGAGGCTGTTCAGTCCTGACCATGCATTTGCGTATGGTCAGGTGGCCACAGAAGTTTCGGCCTCACCTGCCGGAGAAGTTCGACGGGACCGTCAATCCTGTCGAATTTCTTCAGATTTACTCCACTGCTATCTTGGCAGCTGGTGGAAATGAGGCCGTAATGGCCAATTATTTCCCAGTAGCTTTAACTGGGACCGCCAGGTCCTGTTTTATGAGCCTTCCACTCAATTCCATCAATAGTTGGGAGGAGCTGTGCCAGCAGTTCACCGCCAATTTCGGGAGTTCATACACCCGACCAGGCACTGAACTGGACCTTTTTGCAGTCGTACAAAAAGGGGGAGAATCCCTGCGATCATTCATCCAGAGGTTCTCTCAGGTACGAAACACTATCCCTTCTATCTCTAGCGCTTCTGTCATTGTGGCATTCAGACAGGGTGTACGGGATAAGAAGATGTTGGAGAAACTGGCGATCAAGGAGATCACCAGTGTCATGGAACTCTTCAGTTTGGCCGACAAATGTGCCAGAGCTGCGGAGGGCCGTGAAATGCACTCCAAACCAACTCCGGAGGATCACAAGAAATCCTCCAAAGGAGAAGCCACTACCTCCGGGAGTGGCAAGAAGAAGAAAAAGACCAACGGCAAGAAGAAGCCATCGGCCGGTGCATCCAATGCTGTAGCTGTTGCAGCTCCGGGTGGTCGGGGGCCACACCCCGAGAAGCGACCTCGACCGTCTTCTGAAGACGGTGGCAAACCCAAGGTGTGGTGTCCAATTCACAAAACGGACAACCACAGTTTGGAAGACTGCCGGGAGGTCCAAAACCTTGCCGAGCGCTACAACAAGCACCGAGAAGAAGCTCCTTTACGACAGAGGGAAGGAAAACAAGAAGTTGACGAAGCTCCGACTGAAGAGGAGTTAGGTTTTCAGGATCCCAAAAAGGTCCTAAAGTCCGTCTACACCTCTGTCGACGATGATTCCGACGTCTCTGACAACGAGCCTCGGAAGACCATGAACACCATTTTTGGTGGATCATGGGACATCACCTCCCGCCGCGTCATCAAGACTATGCGTCGGGACATGGCTGCTGTAGCTCCTACAGCCAGGGCGGAGCCTCATCGGAAGTGGATGGACACAGCCATCACTTTTGATGCTTCGGACTACCCTCAAAGCATGGTTGGAGCAGGTCAGCTACCTTTGATGGTATCTCCTACCATCAATAACATCCAGCTCCACCATGTCATGGTAGAGGAGGTTCGGGGCTCAACCTCATAAGCTTCGAAGCTTTTACCAAGCTTCAGCTCCGACCTTCGGATCTCACCCCTCCCGACCTTTCTCCGGAGTAGGTCCCGGAGCCATTACCCCACTCGGAGCTATTACCCTCCCTGTTACCTTTGGGACCCGGGAGAAGTATCGCACCGAGAAGTTGGTCTTTGATGTTGCTCAGATCAACTTACCCTTCAATGCCATCTTGGGTAGGCCTGCCTTGTACAAATTCATGGCAACTGCTCATTATGGTTACCTGGTGTTAAAGATGCCAACACCAGCAGGCGTTCTCCGGATCCGCGAAGATCGTACTGCCGGAGTAACTGCTCTGAAAGAACTCCATACGCTTACTACAGCGCAAGAGGAGGACTCCAGGCAGGAGAAAGCTCCAAAACCCCCGAGCATTCGTCAGCGAGGTTCGACTTCTGCACCTCGTGTGCAGCCAAGCGGCGACACTGACATTCCCGTCAAAGTCGTCCAAATCGGTTCCGATGCCGCTCAGACCACCCGTATATCGGTGGGATTGAACGACAAATAGGAAGTCGCGCTCATCACTTTCGTCCGGGCTAATGTCGACGTGTTTGCCTGGCAACCGTCACAAATGCCTGGGATCCCCAGGGAAGTGATTGAGCACAATATGAAGATCTACCTCGACGCCCGACCTGTGCATCAGAAGCCTCGGAAGCAATCCGTAGAGCGACAGAACTTCATTCAGCAAGAAGTGAAGAATTTGCTAGAAGCTGGATTCATCCGAGAAGTCTTCCATCCAAAATGGCTGGCAAACCCAGTCGTTGTGCCCAAGGTCGGTGGGAAGCTTCAGATGTGTATCAACTACACAACACTAAATAAGGCATGTCCAAAAGATCCATTCCCACTACCTAGAATAGATCAGATAGTGGATTCCACCTCCGGGTGTGAATTACTGTGTTTCCTAGACGCATATTCTGGGTATCATCAAATCAGAATGTCTAGGGAAGATGAAGAGGATACCTCTTTCATCACAGTAGATGGATTGTACTGTTATACAGCCATGCCATTTGGTCTCAAGAATGCAGCTTCAACCTTTGTACGAGCTATGTACAAAACCTTTGAAGAACTCATTAGAGACATAGTGGAAGTGTACGTCGATGACATCGTGGTCAAGGTCAAGAACAAGGAGTCACTCCTTGACACCTTGCAGGCTGTCTTCGATAAGCTGCGGGTCACTCGCACAAAGCTAAACCCAGACAAGTGTGTCTTCGGGGTTAGCTCTGGAAAACTTCTTGGTTTCCTGGTAAGTCACCGGGGCATAGAAGCTAATCCGGCGAAGATCAAGGACATTGAAGACATGCAGCCACCAGCCCGTATCAAAGATGTCCAAAAGCTAACTGGATGTCTAGCAGCCCTCAGCTGGTTCATTTCAAGATTGGCGGAACGGGCACTCCCCTTCTTCAAGTTATTGAGGAAGTCCGGACCATTCCAATGGTCTGAAGAAGCAGAAAAGGCATTCCAGGAGCTAAAACAGTTCCTCACCACCCTACCAATTCTGGTAGCTCCGAACCCTGGTGAGCCTTTGTTGCTTTACATTTCAGCAACTGACGAAGTCGTCAGTATGGTCCTAGTTGTGGAGAGACCAGAACTACCCCATACTCAAGAATCCACCCAGCACCCAGACTTGAATCCACAAGAAGTTACTTCAGAAGACCCAGACCCCTCCGGGAGGGTCCAGGTCGCTTCTGAAGAAGCTCCGGGTTCCTCCAGCCAGGACCCGGAGGTCCCCGAAGAAAATCCGGATCCCTCCGGGAGGATCCGGGTCAGTGAAGAGGAAGCTCCAGGCCCCTCCGAGAGGGTCCGGACCATTCAGCGCATAGTGTACTTCATCAGTGAAGTACTACATGATGCCAAGACTCGATACCTAGAGGTGCATAAGCTGCTCTATTCAGTTCTTATTGCCTCCAGGAAGCTCCGCCATTACTTCCAAGCTCACAAAATCTCAGTGGTGACCTCTTACCCACTTCGAGCAATCTTGCATAATCCCAACTCAACTGGGAATATTGCAAAGTGGGCAGTGGAATTGGCTGAATTCGATCTCGAATTCATTTCAAGGCAAGCAATCAAGAGTCAAACATTGGCAGACTTTGTGGCGGAATGGACTCACGCTCCATCAAACCCTAGGGGCCCCAATGAGTAGAAGCCGGAACATAAAGCTCTGGTCTTCACCGAGCCTCACTAGACCCTCTACTTCGACGACTCCATGCAAAAGCAGGGGGCCGGAGCAGGTATCCTTCTCCTCGCACCAACCGGATAGAAGGTAAAATACATGGTACACCTTGACTTCAAGGCGACCAACAACATGGTGGAATATGAAGCACTCATTTACGGACTAAGGGTGGCACTGTCATACAGTGTCAAGCAACTGCTGGTTAAGGGAGATTCGCAGCTCATCATTAAGCAAGTGAAGGGTGAATGCTCCTGCAACAATCTCCAGCTAGCTGCTTACCTCCTTGAAGTCCAGAGGCTTCAGAAGGACTTTGAAGTCCTAGATCTCCACCATGTCCAGCGTGCCCACAACGTTGAAGCCGACGAACTCTCAACGAAAGCGTCAACCGGAGCTCCGGCTCCTGACAAAACTTTTGTCCGGAGGTTGTCAAAACCCACAGCTCAGCCTGCCGAACTGAGCGAAGGGGGCGATATCAGCATCCCGAAGCTGACGGTCCCGATGGCCCTGTTACCATGGCAGCCATCAAGGGTCGTAGGTGCTGCCGGAAGCTCTGAGCAACCCAGCACGCAAGACTCAAATGCTCAAGTTAGTTCCGATGCATGGATCTCGGAGATCCGGAACTACTTGAAAGACAACATCCTTCCTGACGATGATGTATCCGCCGACCGGGTAGTCAGATTGGCTAAAAGATACACGTTGGTAGAAGGGGATCTCTACCGGTGCGGTGCCAATGGCATCCTAATGTGGTGCATCACAAGGGAAGAAGGCTGCGAGCTCCTCGCAGAAATCCATGGAGGCGAGTGTGGGAACCACGCGTCTTCCCGCACGCTGGTTGGTAAAGCCTTTCGGCATGACTTCTACTGGCCTACAGCACTCCAGGATGCAACTCAGCTGGTGAAGAAATGCGAAGCATGTCAATTTCATGAAAAGCAAATTCACACACCGGCTCAGCCCTTACAAATGATACCTCCTACATGGCCCTTCGCTGTGTGGGGGATGGACATCTTGGGACCTTTCCCAAGAGCCGTCGAAGGTTACAAGTTCCTATACGTTGCCATTGACAAGTTCACCAAGTGGCCGGAAGCAACTCCAGTTGTGACAATCAACAAGCAATTTGCTATCAACTTTTTGCAGTCCATTGTATGCATATTTGGAGTCCCAAACAAAATCATCACTGATAATGGGACCCAATTCAAAATCTCTGCATTTCAAGGATATTGCGAAGACCTCGGCATTCAAGTTTGCTACACCTCCGTAGCTCACCCAGCAAGCAATGGCCAAGCCGAGAGAGCAAATGCTGAAATCCTTAAAGGACTCAAAACGCGCACCTATGAGCGCTTGAAAAAACATGGAGCCAACTGGATTGAAGAGCTTCCGCCCACTTTATGGGCCAACAGGACAACTCCAAACCGGTCAACTGGAGAGACACCCTTCTTCCTGGTGTATGGAGCTAAAGCAATCCTTCCTCCGGAAATCACCTTGGGGTCACTCCGGGCCCGGACCTTCGACGAAGCCACGCAGGACCAGCTCCGGCGTGAAGACCTAGACCTCCTTGAGGAGGGAAGGTGCCAAACAGCTATTCGGAATGCCTGATACCGCCAAGCCCTTCGGCGCTATCATCAGCGGCATGTACACAACCGACAGTTCGAGGAAGGCGATCTGGTGCTACAGAGAATACAATCCAGAGAAGGGTTAAACAAACTCTCCCCCAGCTGGGAGGGACCCTTCCGAGTGATTAAGGTATCCCGTCCTGGAAGCATTCGCTTGGCTACCGAGGATGGGACACCTCTCCCAAATCCTTGGAACATTGAGCACCTCCGTAAGTTCTACACTTAATATCACGGAGGTGAGTCTGTAGTAACTTGAGGTGTATATTATAGAGTCATTGTACAGAGTCGGGTAGTTCCTCCGGGAGAACAGCCGGACCTTTCCCGGAAGGTCTGCAAAGTTCATGCAACACTTGTCACAGTCTCAGGACTAAAAGTGTGGCTAGCTACCCTGGGTTAAACGAGAAATGAAACACGCTTAGCCTGGTTCCGTACCCTAAGAGTGTACTTGTTTCCCCTGTACCCCGGACCTATAATGAAAGACATCTTCATGTGAAACAGACTCCACATGCATTTATTTTGTACAGGCACAACATTTTTTATTTTTCTCTTTCTTGTCTATAACAAAGACGTGCAATTCTTAAGAAATTTTAGTTCGACCGGTTCATATACGATTCGAGTTGTATTGTCGATTCTTTTGGATTCAAATATTGTTCATGGCCCACTCGCCTGAATGCCGCCAAGCCAACCTACGACCGGAGTGTGCTATCGACTTAGCCTGGTCAAGCACCCTAAGTACGCCACTCTACATACACCCCGACAGGCCAAAGTAAGGCGGGTCCAAGTACAATTGGATCTGGAAGAAAAGACAACATATTCGGTTGTCTTTAGAGTCGCGTTTGACCAAAAATTTTCTTCAAAATCGTATGCTGCAACGAAGTTATAGGCAAGAAATGAATTTTACTATTTTTCTTGGCTTCAGTGTGCAGGAAAAATAAAAAATCTACGTTGATGGAGAAAAGCCGGAGCTAACAAAGCTCCGACTCCCCTAGGTGGCTTGTAATCGATGTTAAGCATTGAAAACGAGCATCACCGGAGCTAGGGGGGCTAGTCGTCGACACTAAATAAAAGATAGTGAGAAGACCCCACAAATGGAGTCTGCTGCCGACAAACTACGTGTTGGCAAAGGTCACTGCCGGAGCTACTAGCTCCAACACCCCGGAGGACTAATTATCGATGCTCTACGCGTTGATAGGGACTATTGTCGGAGCTACTAAGCTCCGACGATAGACAATGCCGGAGCCTCTAAGCTCTAACAACCTCAGGGGGCCTTCACTATCGAAGACTTCGGACCTACACTCTACAAGTTCGAAGCAAATGAGTCTTCAACAAAACACAATATCCTCTTGGTACATGTTCACAATCAAATTGTGTACATCTACCAGGGGGCCAAGTGAAGACAAAAGTGTTGAAGACAAAAAGTGAAATTCACAAAAATTTTGGGATTTCATTCATCTGGAGACAAGGGATTACAAAATTGAGAAAGAAAAAGAGAGAATACAAGTGGGAGCTACGGAGATTGTCCTAGACCCTATGGAAGAACTGGGCGATCTTCTGGGCAACCTCCGACATGTTGGCTTGGGCAGCTTCACCTTCTCCTTCAACGGGACCTTCAAGCATCGGGTCCAGAGGGAATTGGGGATTCCAGCTGGTGTAGCACGTCAGCACATACTCTGCGACGTTCTTCGCCAGGGATTTCCCCTCAACCTCCAATTGGTCCGCGATGACGTCGCCCACCTTGGAGAGTTTGCTACCTGCCGAGCTCAACACCTGTAACGCCAGGTCCGGCTCTGGCTCCGGATCATCCGGACGCACGGGACTGAAGCCCATAGGTGTCAGCACGTCGTTGGCCTTGCCCAGGAACTCCCAAATCTGTAGGGAATCTGCAGTCCTCAAGCCCTTCGATTCTTCCAAGGATCTCCTGGCCGCCACCAGTTCAGAATTCTTGCGAGCGAGGCGCTCAACTTATTTGGCATTTTGCTGAATCTTTTCAGCAACTCGCTTCTCGAGTTTTTTGAGCTTCTCCTCCCGGAGGTGGATCTTGTTCCGGTGGTCAACCAGGTCCTTCTCCCTGCCCCTCACTTTCTTCTCCCTGGCTGCGATGGCACACTCTTGCTCGTAGAGTTCCTGCCCCCGCACCCAGGCCTTCTCCTCCTCCTTAGTGCAGCGCTCTTCCAATTTCTTGGCGCGCTCCTCGAGGCCCTTGTCAGCCAGAGCCACCTTTTCGGTGAGCTCCTCCTCCCTCTTCAGGAAGTCATCCCGCAGCTCAAGGAGTTTCTGCTCTTCATATTCGAGCCTCCTCTCCCTCTCCTCAAGTGCCTCCTGGCGCTTGATGAGAGTAGTGTTAATGGCTTCCAGCCTTTCTTGGCGTTCATCAGTTGCACTATTAGCTGCTTTGGCCTGCTCATAAATGGCCCGGGATTGAGCGTCGAGGGCTTGAGTCATGCTCTCCCTGTCATCCAATAATTTGCCCTAGTATTCCAGGCGGACCTTCTCCCGCTTAATCCATTCTTTGTCATCTGCTAGCCTCGACTGCGCCAGCTTGGTCTCGAAGTAGAGCCGGTTACGCCACCTCCTAAAGGTTTGGCGCTCCTCTTCAAGAGCCTTGCTGTCGTGGAAGAATGCCAGCTGAACTTGACGCAGACTGGAGCAGGCGTTGTCAATAGACAATGACAACGGGATAGGTTCCGGACCTGCTGGGGTCTCCTCCGCTGGTTCCAGCGGTTTTCAATTACAAAAATTGGGTCCCACTCCACAAGGGTGGTCCCCTAAGCCTCTATGGCACTAGGGCTGTCCTCCGAGATGGCCTCAGTTGCCATCGAGGAAGGTCCCGCTGATGAAGTTCTGACCTCCGGAAGTGGTTCCGAAGGCCCCGCCTCCAGGTCTTCATTTGCCCCCTCAGACAGGGGGCCAGCAACCTCTTCTGAGCAATCCGGCTCAGCCGTGGGTACCTCTGGAGTCGTCACTCCCAGAGCAGGAGCTGCTTCTGGCTCCGGCCTAGGCACCTCCTCTACTGGTGGCTCGAGCGCCGACGCCTCTGCAACAACCGGCTCGGGAGCCGGAAGATCTTCAACATCAACCGGCCCTACGGCCGGAGCTCCAACAACGACCGGTTCTGCGGCCGGTGCTTTTGAGGTAGCCGGCCTGTCAGTGGTTTGGATCCGGCAGATCTCTCGACACTACTAAAGTGTTAGAGGAGTTTGATGTTCGGTGTTGGCGCGCGGAGATTCAAGAAGGTGAATTGTAAATAGCACAGGAGACACGGAGATTTACGTGGTTCGGGCCGCCTGAGCGTAATACCCTACTCCATGGGTGTGTTGGTGGTGTATTAGCTGTATGAGCTTGTGTCGAGCGTTTATGGAACGTGTATCAAAAACATGTCGAGTCCGTCGTCAGCCTGTCCTTTTATAGTACAAGGGCAGGCCGTTACAAGTTAGCCTGGCCCGACATGTGGCCCCGGCGGTTACTAGTATTGATACTCATTCAACACGTTTAATTGCCCTTAATGACCGGGTAATGGGCTTTGACAGCACCGTTACTGGTAATTAAGGTCATCCGATTGTGTGTCATTAATATGGTATTAATGACACTTAATCAGGTCTTGAAGTCCTTGATTCCCCTTTGAAGATCCGGAGCCATTGTGGAGTCTTCCGGAGGTTAGAGGCTGAAGATCCGACGGTTGGACACGTGGCAGTTCCGGAGCATACTGTGGGAAACAGGTAGCTCCGGAGCTACCTGACACGTGTCAGATCTGGAGCTTCCCTCGATCTGGGGTTAGGTCCGGGGGTGCCATTTCGGTACATAGCCCAGAGCTTCCCCCTTGTGGGCGGTAGCTCCGGTTTGATAGTACACGTGGCGACCCTGGGATTAACCATGTTGGAGAAGCGGGTCCGGTTATATCTGACATGTGGGCCTTCGAAGGTCTCTAAATCAAGTAGATGACTTTCCTTTGAGATCTTTGTAACCTCAAAGGGTGTACAGTTTCCAGGGTACCGACAGTGGCCCCCTGGGCCCACCTCTGGGGAAGACCCCTGGGGTGAAGTCATTCTGCCGGAGGTGGGTCCATCCTCGCGACTTTTGAACTGAGTCTTCAAAGGTCTTCGGATGTGCCGTTGGTGATGGTTAAATCCTCGCCGTGTGGTGTATCCCGCGTGCGGCAGATGAGATCTTTGGCGTGCGGACCTCATGCAATTGAAGGGCCCCGGTTCCCGATACGAAAACCGTATCGGTTCTGCGCGCCTTGTCAGGCCGCCGCCTTCGGGTTTCCCGCCTCATGATGAAAACCGTTCGCCTGGGTAAGAACCTCGACTTGATCGTCGGGGTGGTCCCGGGCCCCCTTGTCATTGGCTGGGTGGAATTTTTGAGCGGTATCTTCGATTTCCTTGCGGTTTCCATCCAAGTGTTGCGAGGGCTTACTTAAGAAGGAAAGCACGCACCGTCTGGAGTTCTTTATGCCTCTCATCTGTTCTTGCGCTCAAACTCCCAACTTGTGTTTCGCTTTTCCTCTCTTGCCTTGCTGTGCTGCGATGGAGTTGGGTCTCCGCGAGAGTCGTTTGAAGACCGACGACGACCTGAAGAAGGTCCGGTCCCTCATGGGGTGGTCCTCGGACTTCTTCAACCGCTCGGTCCGCGCTGGGGGAGAGCTCCCGTTTGAGAAGGAGCACGCCGGCAAAATGGTGTACTTCTCCTCGTACGCCATGGTGGGGTTGATCCCACCTTTTTCCTCCTTTTTCTTGATGCTGCTGGACTTTTATGGTCTGTAGCTATACCACCTTGGCCCTCACTCCATTCTTCTTGTGTCTATCTTCGTCCACTTCTGTGAGATGTGGGTGGGCATCCCCCCTGCATTGAACTCTTCCAGACCTTCTTCACCGTCCATACCACCGGTAGGACCAATGAGTACCTTGGCTTCTACTACTTCGTGAAGCGCAAGAAGTGCCCATTCAAGTACCTCCGGTCGTTTCCCTCTGGGAAGTGGGATGACTGGAAGAAGGACTGGATAGTCATCCGAGTGGAGGAGCATGAGAGGCTGGAGCTGCCCGAAGGCCTCCCCAATATTGACACAACGATCTGGAGTGAAGCTCCGGTGCTTGCGGACGCCTTCAACCCTGTCCTGACCAGGATCCGCCAGTGCGTGAAGGGAGGATTAACTCCTCAGGCGGTGTTTTGTAACTTCCTGGTCAACAGGTGGGCACCGCTGAAGAGGACAGAAAAACTCGCTTGTGCCCTCAACAGCGTGATGGACGACGATCGAGTCGAGACCGGGCTGAAGTCCAACATGGTGGGGACAACCTTGGAGTTCCACCTCAAGAAGTTCCAGCACGACATCAACGTCGAGGGTGATGACTTGACTCCGCCATCGGCTTTTCTTCTTCTGAACGTGGAAGTTGAGTTCAGTAGGGAGCTCCGGCGGAAGATGCCCGTGCTCGACGACCTTGGTGTCGTCGAGAGAAGATCAACCACTAGGGTGGCGATCCCGGGGGTGTCCGAAGGTGGCTCCGACCCTGCCCCGAAGCCGAGGGTCGAGGTCGTCGGCAAGGGCAAGGAGCCGGCGTACAAACCCTTGAGCCGGAAGAGGAAGCTGCAGCATGCTGACGAAAGGTCTGTCAGGCCTGCCACCTCTGCATCGGCTCCTTCTCCCCGGAGGGGGAGGTCTTCTACAACCGTGGCGACTATACCCGCAGTGGGGTCCTCCCGGGGAGCTAGCTCCGGGCATGCGACTCCAGCACCAGGGTCGGTTGAGGCCTCTAGGTCCGTAGGTTCTTCCCGATCGAGGGGGGCCTCGACTAGGGAAACGCCCGTGGCTGCAACGAGTTCCGGGGGGCCTTCCAGAGCTTCCATGCCAGCTATAACCAGCCCAGAACGCCCGGGAAAGAGGTTCCGCGCAAGCTAGTGCGGAAGCCTCCCAAGGTAATTTTTAATCTTTACCTTGGACAGTTGTTTTGTTGTAGTAACTGCTTTTTTAAGTTTCTTCGTCTATCATCTGCAGCGTTCCCAAGAAGAGGAGTGAGGCTCCACCCTCAGCCACAACAGCTGAAGCTGTGAGGGCGGAAGCTTCTGCTCCTGTCCCGGTGCCGCCCCAAGTGGGGCTGAAGCTGCGACAGCTCCAACGCCAGCTGTCGTGGTCATGGACCTCGACTCATCCCCAGAGACTCTCGTGGTAGCGCCGGACCGCGGGAGAGAAGATGCGCCAGCAGCACCTGTCCCGGAGGTTGAAGCTCCGGGTCCTGGTGCTGAGATGATGGAAGCTCCGACTGTTGAGCTGGAGGAAGCAGTAATTCCGGCCCCAGAGCCGGAAATTGCTGAAACTCCGGCGGTTGAGCCAGAGGTGATTGAAGCCCCGACATGCGTGCCGGATGTTGAGGAAGTTTTGGCAGTTGGGTCGGCTACCTCTGAAGCACCGGCCACAGAGCCGGTCATTGTTGGAGCTCCGGCCGCAGGGCCGGTTGATGATGAAGATCTTCCGGCTCCCAAGTCGGTAGTTGCAGAGGCGTCGATGCTCGAGCCGCCATCGGAGGAGGTGCCCAGGCCGGAGCCAGAAACGGCCCCTGCTCCGGAGGTGACGATGTCGGAGGTACCCACGACTGAGCCGGAGTGCCCTGGTGAAATCGCTGGCCCCCTGCGTGAGGGGGTGAATGAAGACCCGGCGGCGGGGCCTTCCTCGATGGCGACTGAGGCCATCCCGGAGGATGGCCCTAGTGCCATGGAGACCCAGGGAGCACTCTTGTGGAGTGGGACCCAATTTTTGTATCTGAAAACCCGATGGAACCAGCGAAGGAGACCCCAACAGGTCCGGAACCTATCCCGTTGTCACTGTCTATTGACAACGCATGTTCCAGTCTGCGTCAAGTCCAACTGGCCTTCTTCCATGACAGCAAGGCTCTTGAAGAGGAGTGCCAAACCCTTAGGCGGTGGCGTAACCGGCTCTACTTCGAGACCAAGCTGGCGCAGTCAAGGCTAGCGGATGACAAAGAGTGGATCAAGCGGGAGAAGGTCTGCCTGGAATACTGGGGCAAGTTACTAGATGACACGGAGAGTATGAATCGTGCCCTCAACGCTCAATCCCGGGAGATTTTTGAGCAGACCAAAGCAGCTCATAGTGCGACCGATGAACGCCAAGAAAGGCTTGAGGCCATTAACACTACACTCATCAAGCGCCGGGAGGCACTTGAAGAGAGGGAGAAAATGCTCGAAGATGAAGAGCAGAAACTCCTTGAGCTGCGGGATGACGTCCTGAGGAGAGAGGAGGAGCTCACCGAGAAGGTGGCTCTGGCTGACAAGGGCCTAGAGGAGCGCGCTAAGAAATTGGAAGAGCACTGCACCGAAGAGGAGGAGAAGGCCTGGGTGCGAGGGCAGGAGCTCTATGAACAAGAGTGTGCCCTTGCTGCCAGGGAGAAGAAAGTGAGGGGCAGGGAGAAGGACCTGGTCGACCGCCGGAACAAGATCCACCTCCGAGAGGAGGAGCTCGGAAAACTCGAAAAGCGGGTTGCTGAAAAGATTCAGCAAAACGCCAAAGAAGTTGAGCGCCTCGCTTGCGAGAATTCTGAACTGGTGGCGGCCAGGAGATCCTTGGAAGAATTGAAGGGCTTGAGGACTGCGGACTCCCTACAGATTTGGGAGTTCCTGGGCAAGGCCAACGACGCGCTGACATCGATGGGCTTCAGTCCCGTGCGTCCGGACGATCCGGAGCCGGAGCCGGACCTGGCGTTGCAGGCGTTGAGCTCGGCAGGCAGCAAACTCTCCAAGGTGGGCGATGTCATCGCGGACCAATTGGAGGTTGAGGGGCAATCCCTGGCGAAGAACGTCGCAGAATATGTGCTGACGTGCTACACCAGCCGGAACTCCCAATTTCCTCTGGACCCGGTGCTTGAAGGTCCCGTTGAAGGAGAAGGCGAAGCTGCCCGAGCCAACGTGTCGGAGGTTGCCGAGAAGGTCGCCCAATTCTTCCATAGGGTCTAGGACCATCTCTGTAGTTCTCACTTGTATTTTCTCTTCTTCTTCCTCAATTTTGTAATCCCTTGTCTCCTTGTCTCCAGATGAATGAAATCCCCAAATTTTTGTGAATTTCACTTTTTGTCTTCAACACTTTTGACACTTTTGTCTTCACTTGGCCCCCTGGTAGATGTACACAATTTGATTGTGAACATGTACCAAGAGGATATTGTGTTTTGTTGAAGACTCATTTGCTCCGAACTTGTAGAGTGTAGGTCCGAAGTCTTCAATAGTGAAGGCCCCCTGAGGTTGTCGGAGCTTAGAATCTCCGGCATTGTCTACCGTCGGAGCCTAGTAGCTCCGGCAATAGTCCCTATCAATGCGTAGAGCATCGATAGTTAGTCCTCCGGGGTGTCGGTGCTTAGTAGCTCCAGCAGCAGACTCTGCTTGTGGGGTCTTCTCACCATCTTATATTTTACATCGACAGCTGCCCCCCCTAGCTTTACCGGAGCTTGATTGCTCCGGTGATGCTCGTAACATCGATTACAAGCCACCTAGGGGAGTCGGAGCTTTGTTAGTTCCGACTTTTCTCCATCAACGTGGATTTTATTTTTCCTACACACTGAAGCCAAGAAAAATAGTAAAATTCGTTTTTGCCTATAACTTCATCGCGGCTTATGATTTTCAAGAAAATTTTAGGTCCAATGCGATTTTAAACACAATCGAATGTGTTGTCTTTACTTCAAGATCCAATTGTACTTAGACCCGCCTTACTTCGGCCTGCCGGGGTGTAGGTAGAGTGGCGTACTTAGGGTGCTTGACCAGGCTAAGCCGATAGCACACTCCGGCCCTAGATTGGATTGGCGGCATTCAGGCGAGTGGGCCATGAACAATATTTGAATCCAAAAGAATCGACAATACAATTCGAATCGTATATGAACCGGTCGAACTAAAATTTCTTAAGAATCGCACGTCTTTGTTATAGACAAGAAAGAGAAAAATAAAAAATGTTGAGTCTGTACAAAATAAATGCACGTGGAGTCTGTTTCTATGATGCCCGGTTCCGAAAATGAACCAAGCTAACACATATGTGTGCCCAGGGTGTTCATCACACATACACGAGTGCAATCACAAAGAGTATACAGAAAATTACCACAAGACAAGATTAATTAACCAAATTTCATTACACAAACCATTTTATCCTCAAATACAAGCTCTAATAAATATTAATGACAAGTTGAACTAATGCAGTGGGAATAAACTAATTAAGCAAACTAAGCAACTAAGCATAAGCAATAGGGTATATATGCGCAGCTCCAATCAACACCACAGGCAAAGCTGACGGTAGACACAACCTAGAACTCCGCATTATCGCCATTAAAATCCCAATCCTGACCTGCAACTGTTGGGGGGGGATTGCAAGAGTGAGTACAAGTCATACTCAGCAAGTGTGGAAAGTATGACATGTGGCTGATTCAAATGACGACAATAATAATGGCTAAGTGCTGAAAAATACAGTAAAACATTTGAAAAGCAATATATCTTATGTATGTGAAGTAAACCCATCATAATCATAAATAATATCATAATACCAGTCCATAACTCACCATCGTCATCAATAATTCCAGATTTCACCATTGTCAATAACCATATTCAATACCAGAAATTAAATCCATAACCATTACCAAACCATAACCATTACCAAACCATAACCATCCCAAATCCCAAATTTCCCTCTAATCATGGAAGTTGTCCAGGTGCTCATAACCGGGAGCACGGCTATCATGATAGTTTTAGTTAACTCTGCAGAGTTTGTACCTCTTTACCCACGTGTTCGTGATTTCATCACCTTTCGACGACTAAGAACCTCCCTTATGCCCATGACCCGTCGGTCACATTACACACTTCCGTTGGTGTGTGGCCAAGAGATCACAAAATAGCCTTTACAAAGGGATTACTAGCCTATTTAGACCCCACTGAGGTTTCACCGGTGGCGATGCCTCCAACTGAGCACATCTTCAACCAAGGGCCCCCTCTTGAGCCATTCGGATCCCAGGGTAGTCCCACCAATCATCAACAAACCCAATCCGACTACCCCTTCCCCGAGCATCCACAATGGTCCAAACAGCACTAGCAAAGCCCTAATTAATCAGCTACGCCGCACCCATACTTGGCCTCGTGGTGGCACTGTAGTCCTGGCTTATTCTCGCATGAACCGGTCCTTAGATCTAAATCAAGCAAACCACCATAACATCCAGCCCATCCACATACTAGGCTTGCTTAGATCACCCATTACCATACCATATTTAACCAGTTCATGTTAACCATAATCTCATCCATGCATAATTAAATTGAGTGATATAGTTGTTTCCCATCCCAGTTGATTAAGCGAAGCAGAAAGGTAAAAACCCCTTCCCGACTCTCTACCATAAATTCCAGGTGACAAGGGTGGTTTAGCAAATCTAGTAAACTTCCTACCATAGGATTTCCCATCAATTTGACACAAGCATGCAGTTTTGCAAACAAAACATTTATTTTAAAAATAGGATCAATATGCTTCAAGGACACTTGCCTTGCTCTTGCTGTTGATTAGAGTCAAAGCCTTCAAACTCTTGATGTTGTAGATCCTCAGTGGCACTCTCTAGCGCAAATCCGTCTAATCCACACAATAAACATACAAGACAAGAAACACAATCAAAGAGTGCACAATATTACTCAATATGTCATGACATGCATGATTGATGCAAATGCAAGGTAGAACTTGTTACTAGATTGCTTTTAATGATCACTAACTAGCTCTGATAGATTTTAACAAGTTTATACAGGTTTGGATTCGATTAGATCAAATTTTAGTATTAATTCAACACAATTTAACCAGAAAGATCGGACAGTCCGCTAGGGACCGGACAAGTCCGCACTTGACGAGATCGGCAGATTAGGGTTTTCTAGATCGACGTAAATTTGGATATTAGGGGTTGAATGCACATAAGGAAAAGATAATAGAAGGTATACCAGGTGTTTAGAACTCCAATGAACCAAGAAACTTGGAGGTAATACTTGGATCTTGATGATCTAGGGTTGGTGATGAACTTGGAGATGAATTGGTGGTAAAGAACGAAACTTGGTGGAGATCTTGATCCTCCTTCGTTTCCTCCTCTTCTTCCTCTCGCTTGGGATCTTCTCCTCCCTCTTTGATGGTGGCTCCCCACGAACTAGGGTTTGGTTGGGTGGAAAAGTGGCAAATAGATGTCAAACCAAGGGGTGGGGTTGTTTATATAGACGTGGAGGCTAGGGTTAGATGGATTTCGAGTTTAGGATGAGTAGAGGCCGGTTTAGAGTCCCACATGGGCTCTAAAAGAGTTGGGCACGACGTCCCTAGGCCCACTCTACGTGAAACCCAAGAAACAAGTCGTAAAACAAAAGGTCAATCTCGGAGTCACGAAATATCGGACAAGTCCGGATAGGACCGGACTAGTCCGAAGTTGTCCAGAGAGGAAGTCGGACAAGTCTGGCCAAAAATCGGACAAGTCCGATCTTAGTCAGAAAGGAAAACGGACAAGTCCGCTGGAACACCGGACTAGTCTGGAAAAGTCCAGGGACTTAGCAATTTTTTCAAGGATTCATGGAATACCGGACTAGTCCGCACAAAATCGGACAAGTCCGAAGTTGTCCAGAGGCAAATATCGGACTAATCCGCAGCAAAAACGGACAAGTCCGTTTTTAGACAGAGAGAAATCGGACTAGTCCTGAGCAAAACCGGACTAGTCCGCACTTTCCTACATTTTTAAGTGCGGTTTTGCTCTAAATCAATTTTAAACTTGTTCCTCTTGTTATGGGTTAATGCTAAACATGTATATGAGTGCATGTAGGGCATGATGCATGAAAATGAGGGTGTTACAAACCTACCCCCCTTAAAATGAATCTCGCCCTCGAGATTCGACGCGGAAGAGAAGAGATAGGGAAATTCCTTCTTGAGATCATCCTCTAATTCCCACGTCGCTTCTTTTTCTGTGTGGTGCTTCCATTGAACTTTACACCATCTAATGACCTTGTTCCTTGTGACCCTCTCCTTGGTTTCCAAGATTTTGACCGGTTGTTCGGTATAAGTCAAATCTTCCTCTAGTTCCAATTCTTCCATTGACACTTGTTCTTTCGGTACTCTCAAGCACTTCTTGAGCTGAGAAACATGAAACACATCATGTACGTCTGAAAGATGAACTGGCATCTCCAACTTATATGCTACTTCTCCTCTTTTGTCCAAAATCTTGAATGGTCCAATATAACGAGGTGCGAGCTTGCCTCTTATGTTAAACCTCTTATGACCTCTCATTGGTGACACCTTGAGGTAAACAAAATCTCCTATTTCAAAGGCTAATTTCCTTCTCCTATTATCCGCATAGCCTTTTTGCCTTGATTGGGCAGCCCTCAAGTTTCCACGAATTATTTGGACTTGCTTTTCGGCTTCTTGCAACACGTCCAGACCAAATACTTGAGTTTCTCCTGCCTCATTCCATAATAAAGGTGTCCTACACTTCCTCCCATAAAGCGCTTCATATGGTGACATTTTCAAGCTTGCTTGGTAACTATTGTTGTATGAAAATTCCGTGTATGGCAAGCTTTTGTCCCAACTTTTCCCATGCTTTAAAGCACAAGCTCTTAACATGTCCTCCAAAATCTGATTGGTCCTCTCGGTTTGTCCATCCGTTTGAGGATGATATGCTGAACTAAAATTCAACCTCGTTCCCAAAGCCTCATGCAATTTTTGCCAAAATTTGGAGGTAAATTGAGAACCTCTATCTGAGACTATCTTCTTAGGGACTCCATGTCGACACACAATATGCTCCATGTATATTTTGGCCAATCGTGCAGCTGTATACTTGGTCTTCACAGGGACAAAATGAGCTGACTTGGTTAAGCGATCCACAATTACCCAAATTGAGTCATACCCGGACTGAGTACCTGGTAACCCAACTATGAAGTCCATTCCAATTTCTTCCAACTTCCATTCTGGAATCTTCAACGGTTGCAATAATCCAGCTGGCCTTTGATGTTCCGCCTTGACTCGTTGGCACACATCATACAGTGCTACGTATTCAGCTATGTCCTTCTTCATGCTATTCCACCAATAGCAAGTCTTCAAGTCCTTGTACATCTTCGTACAACCTGGGTGAATCGAGTAAGGCGAGTCATGTGCCTCCTTTAATATTGTCTCCCGAATATGCTTTACATTAGGCACAATGATTCTCTTTCCAAGCCATAAGGTACCATGTTCGTCTTTATCAAATCTGAATTCTCTCCCTTCTTCGATTCTTTCCTTGATTTCCTTGATCTCCTCATCTATGGTTTGTGCTTCTCGAATTTCTTGCTCCAAGGTCGGATTTAACTCCATCATCTCCATCTCATTTACAAACCCGAGGTTCAACCGTTCAAACTCCTTACATAACTCGAATGGCAACTCTCGAACTGTAAGTTGATGGCTTACTCCTTTCCGACTCAAGGCATCGGCCACTACATTGGCTTTTCCCGGATGATAGTTGATCCCCAAATCATAATCCTTGATGAGATCCAACCATCTTCGTTGCCTCAAGTTCAGATCCGTTTGTGTGAAAATATACTTCAAACTCTTATGATCCGTATAAATTTCACACCTATGTCCAAGAATATAGTGTCTCCAAATCTTCAATGCATGTACCACGGCTGCTAGTTCAAGATCATGCCTGGGGTAATTCTGCTCATGTTTCTTCAATTGTCTCGACGCATAGGTGACCACTTGACCTTCTTGCATCAATACACATCCAAGCCCTTGTCTTGATGCATCACAATAGACGTCGAAACTCTTGCTTACATCCGGCAATACCAAAACTGGGGCTGTTGTCAACCTCTTCTTCAACTCCTCAAAACTCTCTTGACAAGCTTGAGTCCATTGGAACGCCTTTCCCTTCATTAGCAACTCCGTCATAGGCTTGGCTATCTTGGAAAAATCTTTAATAAACCGACGGTAATATCTAGCCATCCCAAGAAAACTCCTTATTTCCTTGACATTTCGCGGCGGTTCCCATTTCAACACGTCTCTTACTTTTCCGGGGTCAACCGATACTCCTCCTCCTGAGATGATATGACCCAAAAATGGCACCTCTTTCAACCAAAACTGACACTTGTTGAACTTGGCATACAATTGATGCTCCCTCAATTTCTGCAACATAAGCCTCAAGTGTTCCTCATGTTCCTTCTCATCCTTCGAGTAGATCATAATATCATCAATAAATACCACAACAAACTTATCTAAGTACTCCATGAAGACCTTATTCATGAGGTACATAAAGTAGGCAGGTGCATTTGTCAATCCAAAAGACATCACGGTGTACTCATAAGATCCATACCGTGTCCTAAAAGCTGTCTTGGGTATGTCCGATGGTCTAATCTTCATTTGAAAGTATCCCGACCTCAGATCAATCTTGGAAAACACACAGGCGCCTTTCATCTGATCAAACAAATCCTCTATACGGGGCAAGGTGTACTTGTTCTTGATTGTTATCTCGTTGAGAGCTCGGTAATCCACGCACATCCTTTGGGATCCGTCCTTCTTGTCCACAAACAGCACAGGCGCTCCCCAAGGTGAAGAACTAGGGCGAATAAAACCCTTCTCTAATTGCTCTTGAATTTGCTTCTTGAACTCCGCTAATTCCATAGGAGGCATCCTATACGGCCTCTTATCTATAGGTGCAGTTCCAGGTATTAAATCAATAACAAACTCAATGTCTCGATCGGGTGGCATACCTGTCAACTCGTCCGGAAAAACATCCAAAAATTCACACACCACCGGAATCTCCTCAATTGCGTCACTGTCCATATGATTCAGCTCTAATTGCTTCAGTGCATGTTGGGTTGCTTTAAATTCTACGGTGATCCCTTCTTCATTAGTCAACTTCACCGTCTTTGTGGTACATTCAATAACTCCATTGTGCTTCCTCAACCAGTCCATACCAAGTATAATATCCAACCCTTGAGAATCTAAAACAATGAGGTTGGCGGAGAAGTCTACCCCCCTTATTCTAAGGCTTACTTTTGGACATACTATATTTGTCCTCATCTCTCCTCCAGGAGACTTAACCAACAGAGTAAACTTCATATGGGAGATAGGCAAACTATACTTGGCAACATACTTCGATGCAATGAATGAATGCGATGCTCCAGAATCAAATAACATAGTCGCGGGGTTGGAGTTGGCGAGAAACATACCAATGACCACGTCATCCGCTTGTTGAGCATCCTCCGTAGAGACATGGTTCACGTTGCCACGAGCAAAATTTTGCTATCCACGGCTTCCTTGTGGCTGTCCTCCATTGGGTCTTGGGTTTTGCCTCGATGTATTGCTTCCTTGACCAAGGCCCAACTTAGGACATTGATGTGCAAAGTGTCCAGCTTCTCCACAAGTATAGCACTTCTTAACTCCACCAGAATTATTGGGACGAGCTTGGTTTTGAACATTGGCTCCAGGAAAATCAGCACGAGGTGCATAAGGCATTGGAGGCCTAGGTGCTTGCATGACAGGGCGCTGCTGCACAAACTGAGTTGGGCGCGGTGCATAACCAGGGCGCTGAGCAGGAATAGAGGAGCTGTAATGAGGCGCATTGGAGGGCGCAAGGCGAGGGCGCACATTACTTCCTTGTTGTTGTCCTTGATATGGCGCCTTCCTCTTGATTTCTTGCTCCATCTCACGGATCTTGTTCTCAACCACAATTGCCTTGTCCACAAGCTTCTAGGAATTGACATAATCACAGTTGAGCAATTGCACTTGGATCGTATTGTTCAATCACCTCATGAACAAGTATTGCTTCCGGCTGTCCCGGCTAACATCCTCAGGCGCGTACCTTGAGAGTTGAGTGAATTTATTGAGATATTCACTCACACTTGATCTTCCTTGCCTTAAATTCTCAAATTCTCGCCTCTTCAATATCATAACACCCTCGGGCACGTAATGAGAATGAAAATTTTCCTTGAATTCGGCCCAAGTAATTCTCTCTTGGTTCTCATGAGCATTGCAATAAGAATCCCACCAATCTGCAGCTGCTCCAACAAGTTGATGAGAAGCAAATAGCACCTTCTCCCGGTCACTGCATTGGACAATGGCTAGCTTCTTCTCCACGGACTTGAGCCAATCATCCGCATCCATAGGGTCTGCGGCTTGAGCAAAGGTTGGCGGCCTAGTCCTCATAAACTCTCCCAATCGGTTATGAGGAGGCGGGGGTGGCGGTGGAGGCATGTGGGGCTGATTGTTGATATTGCCAGCCTGCAGCTGTCCCATAGTCTGTATCATGGTCTGCATGAGCTGGTTTTGCATGGCCAATAGCTGCTCGATGTTGATAGCTCCCTGAGTAGATCCTTGCCCATTGTTGTTCTAAGGCACTCCATTGTTCTCCTCTTCATCATTGCCATCCCTCTGGTTACGAGTCCTCACCATCTGAAGAAAAGCAGTAGGTAAGAATTAGAAAACGCCCCAACTATATGCATCAAGGGATATGAAACTAAACAACTAGCTACACTAGCCTAGGTGGACATGGCAATGCTAAAGCATCCCAAAATCCTCTATTAAGCACACAAGCAAGCAATATATATAGCAAACAGCACTCCAAGCAAACACATCGATTCCTGAGTGCTCCTATGTGCTCTAAAGTGTCCATTCTATCTAGGCTGCATCCTACGGTCAACCTGTGGCTCTGATACCAATCTGTGACGCCCGGTTCTGAAAATGAACCAAGCTAACACATATGTGTGCCCAGGATGTTCATCACACATACACGAGTGCAATCACAAAGAGTATACAGAAAATTACCACAAGACAAGATTAATTAACCAAATTTCATTACACAAACCATTTTATCCTCGAATACAAGCTCTAATAAATATTAATGACAAGTTCAACTAATGCAGTGGGAATAAACTAATTAAGCAAACTAAGCAACTAAGCATAAGCAATAGGGTATATATGCGCAGCTCCAATCAACACCACAGGCAAAGCTGACGGTAGACACGGCCTAGAACTCCGCATTATCGCCATTAAAATCCCAATCCTGACCTGCAACTGTTGGGGGGGATTGCAAGAGTGAGTACATGTCGTACTCAGCAAGTGTGGAAAGTATGACATGTGGCTGATTCAAATGACGACAATAATAATGGCTAAGTGCTGAAAAGTACAGTAAAACATTTGAAAAGCAATATATCTTATGTATGTGAAGTAAACCCATCATAATCATAAATAATATCATAATACAGTCCATAACTCACCATCGTCATCAATAATTCCAGATTTCACCATTGTCAATAACCATATTCAATACCAGAAATTAAATCCATAACCATTACCAAACCATAACCATTACCAAACCATAACCATTACCAAACCATAACCATCCCAAATCCCAAATTTCCCTCTAATCATGGAAGTTGTCCAGGTGCTCATAACCGGGAGCACGGCTATCATGATAGTTTTAGTTAACTCTGCAGAGTTTGTACCTCTTTACCCACGTGTTCGTGATTTCATCACCTTTCGGCGACTAAGAACCTCCCTTATGCCCATGACCCGTCGGTCACATTACACACTTCCGTTGGTGTGTGGCCAAGAGATCACAAAATAGCGTTTACAAAGGGATTACTAGCCTATTTAGACCCCACTGAGGTTTCACCGGTGGCGATGCCTCCAACTGAGCACATCTTCAACCAAGGGCCCCCTCTTGAGCCATTCGGATCCCAGGGTAGTCCCACCAATCATCAACAAACCCAATCCGACTACCCCTTCCCCGAGCATCCACAATGGTCCAAACAGCACTAGCAAAGCCCTAATTAATCAGCTACGCCGCACCCATACTTGGCCTCGTGGTGGCACTGTAGTCCTGGCTTATTCTCGCATGAACCGGTCCTTAGATCTAAATCAAGCAAACCACCATAACATCCAGCCCATCCACATACCAGGCTTGCTTAGATCACCCATTACCATACCATATTTAACCAGTTCATGTTAACCATAATCTCATCCATGCATAATTAAATTGAGTGATATAGTTGTTTCCCATCCCAGTTGATTAAGCGAAGCAGAAAGGTAAAAACCCCTTCCCGACTCTCTACCATAAATTCCAGGTGACAAGGGTGGTTTAGCAAATCTAGTAAACTTCCTACCATAGGATTTCCCATCAATTTGACACAAGCATGCAGTTTTGCAAACAAAACATTTATTTTAAAAACAGGATCAATATGCTTCAAGGACACTTGCCTTGCTCTTGCTGTTGATTAGAGTCAAAGCCTTCAAACTCTTGATGTTGTAGATCCTCCGTGGCACTCTCTAGCGCAAATCCGTCTAATCCACACAATAAACATACAAGACAAGAAACACAATCAAAGAGTGCACAATATTACTCAATATGTCATGACATGCATGATTGATGCAAATGCAAGGTAGAACTTGTTACTAGATTGCTTTTAATGATCACAAACTAGCTCTGATAGATTTTAACAAGTTTATACAGGTTTGGATTCGATTAGATCAAATTTTAGAATTAATTCAACACAATTTAACCAGAAAGATCGGACTAGTCCGCTAGGGACCGGACAAGTCCGCACTTGACGAGATCGGCAGATTAGGGTTTTCTAGATCGACGTAAATTCGGAGATTAGGGGTTGAATGCACGTAAGGAAAAGATAATAGAAGGTATACCAGGTGTTTAGAACTCCAATGAACCAAGAAACTTGGAGGTAATACTTGGATCTTGATGATCTAGGGTTGGTGATGAACTTGGAGATGAATTGGTGGTGAAGAACGAAACTTGGTGGAGATCTTGATCCTCCTTCGTTTCCTCCTCTTCTTCCTCTTGCTTGGGATCTTCTCCTCCCTCTTTGATGGTGGCTCCCCACGAACTAGGGTTTGGGTGGGTGGAAAAGTGGCAAATAGATGTCAAACCAAGGGGTGGGGTTGTTTATATAGACGTGGAGGCTAGGGTTAGATGGATTTCGAGTTTAGGATGAGTAGAGGCCGGTTTAGAGTCCCACATGGGCTCTAAAAGAGTTGGGAACGACGTCCCTAGGCCCACTTGACGTGAAACCCAAGAAACAAGTCGTAAAACAAAAGGTCAATCTCGGAGTCACGAAATATCGGACAAGTCCGGATAGGACCGGACTAGTCCGAAGTCGTCCAGAGAGGAAGTCGGTCAAGTCTGGCAAAAAATTGGACAAGTCCGATCTTAGTCAGAAAGGAAAACGGACAAGTCCGCTGGAACACCAGACTAGTCCGGAAAAGTCCAGGGACTTAGCAATTTTTTCAAGGATTCATGGAATACCGGACTAGTCCGCACAAAATCGGACAAGTCCGAAGTTGTCCAGAGGCAAATATCGGACTAATCCGCAGCAAAAACGGACAAGTCCGTTTTTAGACAGAGAGAAATCGGACTAGTCCTCAGCAAAACCAGACTAGTCCGCACTTTCCTACATTTTTAAGTGCGGTTTTGCTCCAAATCAATTTTAAACTTGTTCCTCTTGTTATGGGTTAATGCAAAACATGTATATGAGTGCATGTAGGGCATGATGCATGAAAATGAGGGTGTTACAGTTTCACATGAAGATGTCTTTCATTATAGGTCCGGGGTACAGGGGAAACAAGTACACTCTTAGGGTACGGAACCAGGCTAAGCGTGTTTTATTTCTCATTTGACCCAGGGTAGCTAGCCACACTTTTAGTCCTGAGATTGTGACAAGTGTTGCATGAACTTTGCGGACCTTCCGGGAAAGGTCCGGCTGTTCTCCCGGAGGAACTACCCGACTCTGTACAATAACTCTATAACATACACCTCAAGTTACTACAGACTCACCTCCGTGATATTAAGTGTAGAACTTACGGAGGTGCTCAATGTTCCAAGGATTTGGGAGAGGTGTCCCATCCTCGGTAGCCAAGCGAACGCTCTCGGGACGGGATACTTTAATCACTCGGAAGGGTCCCTCCCAGCTGGGGGAGAGTTTGTTTAACCCTTCTCTAGATAGTATTCTCCGTAGCACCAGGTCGCCTTCCTCGAGCTGTCGGTTGTGTACATGCCGCTGATGATAGCACCAAAGGGCTTGGCAGTATCGGGCATTCCCAACAGCTGCTTGGCACCTTCCCTCCTCAAGGAGGTCTAGGTATTCACGCCAGAGCTGGTCCTGCGTGGCTTCATCGAAGGTCCGGACCCGGAGTGACCCCAAGGTGATTTCTGGAGGAAGGATTGCTTCAGCTCCATACACCAGGAAGAAGGGTGTCTCTCTAGTTGACCGGTTTGGAGATGTCCTGTTGGCCCAGAGAGTGGGCGGAAGCTCTTCAATCCAGTTGTATCCATGTTTTTTCAAGCGCTCATAGGTGCGCGTTTTTAGTCCTTTAAGGATTTTAGCATTTGCTCTCTCGGCTTGGCCATTGCTTGTTGGGTGAGCTACGGAGGCGTAGCAAACTTGAACGCCGAGGTCTTCGCAATATCCTTGAAATGCAGAGCTTGTGAATTGGGTCCCATTATCAGTGATGATTTTATTTGGGACTCCAAATCTGCATACAATGGACTGCAAAAAGTTGATAGCAGATTGCTTGTTGATTGTCACAAATAGAGTTGCTTTTGGCCACTTGGTGAACTTGTCAATGGCGATGTACAGGAATTTGTAACCTCCGACGGCTCTTGGGAAAGGTCCCAAGATGTCCATCCCCCACACAGCGAAAGGCCATGTAGGAGGTATCATTTGTAGGGGCTGAGCAGGTGTCTGAATTTTCTTTGCATGAAATTGACATGCTTCGCATTTCTTCACTAGCTCAGTTGCATCCTGGAGTGCTGTAGGCCAGTAGAAGCCGAGCCAAAAGGCTTTACCAACCAGCGTGCGGGAGGACGCGTGGTTCCCACACTCGCCTCCATGGATTTCTGCGAGGAGCTCGCAGCCTTCTTCCCTTGTGATGCACCGCACTAGGATGCCGTTGGCACCGCGCCGGTAGAGATCCCCTTCTACCAACGTGTATCTTTTAGCCAATCTGACTACCCGGTCAGCGGATACATCATCGTCAGGAAGGATGTTGTCTTTCAAGTAGTTCCGGATCTCTGAGATCCATGCATCGGAACTAACTTGAGCATTTGAGTCTTGCATGCTGGGTTGCTCGGAGCTTCCGGCAGCACCTACGACTCTTGATGGCTGCCATGGTAATAGGGCCATCGGGACCGTCAGCTTCGGGATGCTGATCTCGCCCCCTTCGCTCAGTTCGGCAGGCTGAACTGTGGGTTTTGACAACCTCCGGACAAAAGTTCCGTCAGGAGCTGGGGCTCTGGTTGACGCTTTCATTGAGAGTTGGTCGGCTTCAGCGTTGTAGGCACGCTGGACATGGTGGAGATCTAGGACTTTGAAGTCCTTCTGAAGCCTCTGGACTTCAAGGAGGTAAGCAGCTAGCAGGAGATTGTTGCAGCTAGCCTCTGGACTTGTTTAATGATGAGTTGTGAATCTCCCTTGACCAGCAGTTGCTTGACATCGTATGACAGTGCCACCTTTAGTCCGTAGATGAGTGCTTCGTACTCCGCCATGTTGTTGGTCGCCTTGAAGTCAAGGTGTACCATGTATTTTACCTTCTCACCCGTTGGTGCAAGGAGAAGGATTCCAGCTCCGGCCCCCTGCTTTTGCATGGAGCCGTCGAAGTAGAGGGTCCAATGAGGCTCGTTGAAGACCGGAGCTTCGTGTTCCGGATTCTGCTCACTGGGGGCCCCAGGGTTTGATGGAGAGGGAATCCATTCCGCCACGAAGTCTGCCAATGCTTGACTCTTGATTGCTTGCCTTGAAATGAATTCGAGATCGAATTCAGCCAATTCCGCTGCCCACTTTGCAATATTCCCAGTTGAGTTGGGATTGTGCACGATTGCTCGAAGTGGGTAAGAGGTCACCACTGAGATTTTGTGAGCTTGGAAATAATGGCGAAGCTTCCTGGAAGCAATAAGAACTGCATAGAGCAGCTTATGCACCTCTATGTATCGAGTCTTGGCATCATGTAGTACTTCACTGATAAAGTACACTGGGCGCTGAATGGTCTGGACCCTCCCGGAGGGGCCCAGAGCTTCCTCTCCGCTGATCCGGATCCTCCCGGAGGGATCCAGATTTTCTTTGGGGACCTCCGGGTCCTGGCTGGAGGAACTCGGAGCTTCTTCAAAAGTGACATGGGTCCTCCCGGAGGAGTCTGGGTCTTCTGAAATGGCTTCTTGTGGATTTGAATCTGGGAGCTGGGACCCAGACTCGCTTTCAGGAACCTCCGAACCCTCCCGAAGGGGTCTGGATCCCTAAGTATGGGGTAGTTCTGGTCTCTCCGTAACCAGGACCATACTGACGACTTTGTTAGTGGCTGAAATGTACAGCAACAAAGGCTCACCAGGGTTCGGAGCTACCAGAGTTGGTAGGGTGGTGAGGAACTGTTTTAGCTCCTGGAACGCCTTTTCTGCTTTTTCAGACCATTGGAATGGTCCGGACTTCCTCAATAACTTTAAGAAGGGGAGTGCCCGTTCCGCCAGTCTTGAAATGAACCTACTGAGGGCTGCTAGACATCCAGTTAGCTTTTGGACATCTTTGATGCGGGCTGGTGGCCGCATGTCTTCAATAGCCTTGATCTTCGCCGGATTAGCTTCTATGCCCCGGTGACTTACTAGGAAACCAAGAAGTTTTCCGGAGCTAACCCCGAAGACACACTTGTCTGGGTTTATCTTTGTGCGGGTGACCCGCAGCTTATCGAAGACAGCCTGTAAGATGTCGAGAAGTGACTCCTTGTTCTTGACCTTGACCACGATGTCATCGACGTACACTTCCACTATGTCTCTAATGAGTTCTTCAAAAGTTTTGTACATAGCTCGTACAAAGGTTGAAGCTGCATTTTTGAGACCAAACGGCATGGCTGTATAACAGTACAATCCATCTATTGTGATGAAAGAGGTATGCTCTTCATCTTCCCTAGACATTCTGATTTGGTGATACCCAGAATATGCGTCTAGGAAACACAGTAATTCACACCCGGAGGTGGAATCCACTATCTGATCTATTCTAGGTAGTGGGAATGGATCTTTTGGACATGCCTTATTTAGTGTTGTGTAGTCGATACACATCCGAAGCTTCCCGCCGGCCTTGGGCACAACGACTGGGTTTGCCAGCCATTTTGGATGGAAGACTTCTCGGATGAATCCAGCTTCGAGCAACTTCTTCACTTCTTGTCGAATGAAGTTCTATCGCTCTACAGATTGCTTCTGAGGCTTCTGGTGCACAGGCCGGGCATCAGGGTAGATCTTCAGATTGTGCTCAATCACTTCCCTGGGGATCCCAGGAATTTGTGACGGTTGCCAGGCAAACACGTCAACATTAGCCCAGAGGAAAGTGATGAGCGCGAGTTCCTATTTGTCGTTCAATCCTCCCGATATACGGGTGGTCTGAGCAGCATTAGAACCGATTTGGACGACTTTGACGGGGATGTCGGCGTCGCCGCTTGGCTGCACACGAGGTGCAGATGTTGAGCCTCGTTGACGAATGCTCAGGGGTTTTGGAGCTTGCTCCTGCCTGGAGTCCTCCTCTTGCACCGTGGTAAGTGCATGGAGTTCTTCCAGAGCAGTTACTCCGGCAGTACGATCTCCGCGGATCCGGAGAACGCCTATTGGTGTTGGCATCTTTAACACCAGGTAGCCATAATGAGCAGCTGCCATGAATTTGTACAAGGCAGGTCTACCCAAGATGGCATTGAAGGGTAAGTTGATCTGAGCAACGTCAAAGACCAACTTCTCGGTGCGATACTTCTCCCGTGTCCCGAAGGTAACGGGGAGAGTAATAGCTCCGAGTGGGGTAATGGCTCCCGGACCTACTCCGGAGAAAGGTCGGGAGGGGTGGAGATCCGAAGGTCGGAGCTGGAGCTTGGTAAAAGCTTCGAAGCTTATGAGGTTAAGCCCCGAACCTCCGTCTACCATGACATGGTGGAACTGGATGTTATTGATGGTAGGAGATACCATCAAAGGTAGCTGACCTGCTCCAACCATGCTTCGAGGGCAGTCCGAAGCATCAAAAGTGATGGTTGTGTCCATCCACTTCCGATGAGGTTCCGCCCTGGTTGTAGGAGCTACAGCATCCATGTCCCGATGCATAGTCTTGATGACGCGGCGGGAGGTGATGTCCCATGATCCACCAAAGATGGTGTTCATGGTCTTCCGATGCTCGTTGTCAGAGACGTCGGAATCATCGTCGACGGAGGTGTAGACGGCCTTCAAGACCTTTTTGGGATCTTGAAAACCTAACTCCTCTTCAGCCGGAGCTTCATCGACTTTTTGTTTTCCTTCCCTCTGTCGGAAAGGAGCTTCTTCTCGGCGCTTGTTGTAGCGCTCGGCAAGGTTTTGGACCTCCCAGCAGTCTTCCAAACTGTGACTGCCCGTTTTGTGAATTGGACACCACACCTTGGGTTTGCCACCATCTTCAGAAGACGGTCGAGGTCGCTTCTCGGGGCGTGGCCCCCGGCCACCCAGAGCTGTAGCAGCTGCAACATTGGATGTACCAGCCGACGGCTTCTTCTTGCTGTTGGTCTTCTTCTTCTTTTGACCACTCCCGGAGGTAGCGGCTTCTCCTTTGGAGGATTTCTTGTGATCCTCCGGAGTTGATTTGGAGTGCATCTCACGGCCCTCCGCAGCTCTGGCACATTTGTCGGCCAAACTGAAGAGTTCCGTGACACTGGTGATCTCCTTGATCGCCACTTTCTCCAGCATCTTCTTATCCCGTACACCCTGTCTGAAAGCCATAATGACAGAGGCGCTAGAAATAGAAGGGATAGTGTTTCGTACCTGAGAGAACCTCTGGATGAATGATCACAAGGATTCTCCCCCTTTTTGCACGACTGCAAAAAGGTCCAGTTCAGTGTCTGGTCGGGTGTATGAACTCCCGAAATTGGCGGTGAACTGTCGGCACAGCTCCTCCCAACTGTCAATGGAGTTGGGTGGAAGGCTCATAAACCAGGACCTGGCGGTCCCAGTTAAAGCCACCGGGAAATAATTGGCCATTACGGCCTCATTTCCTCCAGCTGCCAAAATAGCAGTGGAGTAGATCTGAAGAAATTTGACAGGATTGACGGTCCCGTCGAACTTCTCCGGCGGGTGAGGTCGGAACTTCTGTGGCCACCTGACCATACGCAGATGCATGGCCAGGGCGAAACAGCCTCCTCCCACTCCTTCAGGAGCAAGAATGTCTTGAGCTTCTCGTCTTTCACGAGCGCGCTCAATATGGACTCGGCCGTCCTGTTGGCGGTATCGGCGATCAAGCTCCGCCCAGAGGTCATGAGTTGAAAGCCTGGATACCGTGTGAGTGCGTCGTGCCCCAGAAGGCAATGACGTCACCTGCTGTGATGCAGTACGTCTCCTGTTGTTGGAAACGTGCGGACCAAGTCTGCCAGACAAGGTCCGTCGCTGCGACGGGGCCCGTCCTAAAGGAGGAGGACCCTGGTTGCTGATGCGATCGGCTGCTGCCGCAACCAAATGTTCCACATCAGCCCTCCACTGCTCCAGTGCATCCCGGGATGCATCCGGAGGTGGTGGGTGTTGGAGAAGAGCACGTGCTACATGGAGCGCGTGTTCCGGGTTGTTATGATTTCCCGACGCAGTGACTGACGCCGGTGCACCATCGCGTTGTCTAGCTTGATTTGCTGGTGGAGGCGGCGGTGGTGGTAGTGTGACTCCTGTTGGCGCTGAGGCCCTTGCTGGTGGCTGCATATTGGAGGGATTGGCCCAACAGCTTGGACATCAGGATGACCGTTGGATGATCCAGCAGCTGAGTTCACCATTCTCGAAATCTCAGGCGCCCCTACCTGGCGCGCCAACTGTTGGTGGTTTGGATCCGACAGATCTCCCGACACCACTAAAGTTTTAGAGGAGTTTGATGTTCGGTGTGGGCGCGCAGAGATTCAAGAAGGTGAATTGTAAATAGCACAGGAGACACGGAGATTTATGTGGTTCGGGCCGCCTGAGCGTAATACCCTACTCCACGGGTGTGTTGGTGTTGTATTAGTTGTATGAGCTTGTGTCGAGCGTTTATGGAACGTGTATCAAAAACGTGTCGAGTCCGTCGTCAGCCTATCCTTTTATAGTACAAGGGCAGGACGTTACAAGTTAGCCTGGCCCGGCATGTGGCCCTGACAGTTACTAGTATTGATACTCATTCAACATGTTTAATTGCCCTTAATGACCGGGTAATGGGCTTTGACAGCATCGTTACTGGTAATTAAGGTCGCGCGATTGTGTGTCATTAATATGGTATTAATGACACTTAATCGGGTCTTGAAGTCCTTGATTCCCCTTTGAAGATCCGGAGCCGTTGTGGAGTCTTCCGGAGGTTAGAGGCTGAAGATCCGACGGTTGGACACATGGCAGTTTCGGAGCATACTGTGGGAAACAGGTAGCTTCGGAGCTACCTGACACGTGTCAGATCCGGAGCTTCCCTCGGTCTGGGGTTAGGTCCGGGGGTGCCATTTCGGTACATAGCCCGGAGCTTCCCCCTTGTGGGCAGTAGCTCCGGTTTGATAGTACACGTGGCGACCCTGGGATTAACCATGTTGGAGAAGCGGGTCCGGTTATATCTGACATGTGGGCCTACGAAGGTCTCCAAATCAAGTAGATGACTTTCCTTTGAGATCTTTGTAACCTCAAGGGGTGTACGGTTTCCAGGGTACCGACACGGCCCAATCGCCGGGACTTCCTCAACATTCGGTGTGCACGCCGGGACTTCAATTACCTCTGGCTCAACCGCCGGAGCTTCGACAATTTCTGGCTCTGGGGGCGGAATTACTGCTTCCTCCGGCTCAACCGCCGGAGCTTCCATCATCTCTACACTAGGACCCGGAGCTTCAACCTCTGGGGCAGGTGCCGCTGGCGCATCTTCTCTCCCGCGGTCCGGCGCTACCGCGGGAGTCTCTGGGGATGAGTCGAGGTCCATGACCACGACAGCTGGCGCCGAAGCTGTCGCAGCTTCAGCCGCCACTTGGGGCGGCACCGGAACAGGAGCAGAAGCTTCCGCCCTCACAGCTTCAGCTACTGTGGCTGAGGGTGGAGCCTCACTCCTCTTCTTGGGAACGCTGCAGATGATGGATGAAGAAACTTAAAAAAAAACAGTTACTACAACAAAACAACCGTCTGAGGTAAAGATTAAAAATTACCTTGGGAGGCTTCCGCACCAGCTTGCGCGGAGCCTCTTTCCCGGGCGTTCTGGGCTAACCATAGCCGCCGCCGGCGTGGAAGCTCCGGAAGGCCCCCCGGAACTCGTTGTAGCCATGGGCGTTTCCCTAGTCGAGGCACCCCTCGATCGGGAAGAACCCCCAGACCTAGAGGCCTCAACCGGCCTTGGTGCTGGAGTCGCATGCCCGGAGCTAGCACCCCGGGAGGACGCCACTGCGGGTACAGTCGTCGCGTTTGTAGAAGACCTCCCCCTCCGGGGAGAAGGAGCTGATGCAGAGGTGGCAGGCCTGACGGACCTTCCGTCGGCATACTGCGGCTTCCTCTTCCGACTCAAGGGTTCGTCCGCCGGCTCCTTGCCCTTGCCGACAATCTCGACCCTTGGCTTTGGGGCAGGGTCAGAGCCACCTTCGGAAGCTCCAGGGATCACCACCCTGGAGGTCGATCTTCTCTCGACGACACCAAGGTCGTCAAGCACGGGCATCTTCCGCCGGAGCTCCCTGCTGAACTCTACTTCCATGTTCAGAGGGAGAAAAGCTGATGGCGGAGTCAAGTCGTCACCCGCGACGTCGATGCCATGCTGGAACTTCTTGAGATGAAACTCCAAGGTTGTCCCAGCCATGTTGGACTTCAGCCCGGTCTCGACCCGGTCGTCATCCATCACACTATTGAGGGCCCAAGCGAGTTTTTCTCTCCTCTTAAGCGGCGCCCACCTGTTGACCAGGAAGTTGCAAAACACCGCCTGAGGAGTTAATCCTCCCTCCACGCACTGGCGGATCCTGGTCAGAGCAGGGTTGAAGGCGTCCGCCAGCACCAGAGCTTCACTCCAGACTGTTGTGTCAATGTTGGGAGGCCTTCGGGCAGCTCCAGCCTCTCGTGCTCCTCCACCCGGATGACTATCCAGTCCTTCTTCCAATCATCCCACTTCCCAGAAGGAAACGACCGGAGGTACTTGAATGGGCACTTCTTGCGCTTCACGAAGTAGTAGAAGCCAAGGTACTCATTGCTCCTACCGGTGGTATGGACGGTGAAGAAGGTCCGGAAGAGTTCAATGCAGGGGGGATGCCCACCCACATCTCACAGAAGTGGACGAAGATAGACACAAGAAGAATAGAGTGGGGGCCAAGGTGGTATAGCTGCACCATAAAAGTCTAGCAGCATCAAGAAAAAAGAGGAAAAAGGTGGGATCAACCCCACCATGGCGTATGAAGAGAAGTACACCATTTCGCCGGTGTGCTCCTTCTCAAACGGGAGCTCTCCCCCGACGCGGACTAGACGGTTGAATAAGTCCGGGGACCATCCCATGAGGGCCCGGACCTTCTTCAGGTCACCGTCGGTCTTCAAGCGGCTCTCGCGGAGACCCAACTCCATCGTAGCACAGCAAGGCAAGAGAGGAAAGGCGAGCACAAGATGGGAGTTTGAGCGCAAGATCAGATGAGAGGCGTAAAGAACTCCAGACGGTGCGCGCCTTCCTTCTTAAGTAAGCCCTCGCAACGCTTGGATGGAAACCACAAGGAAGTAGAAGATACTACTCAAAAATCCTACCCAACCGATGACAAGAGGGCCCGGGACCACTTCGACGATCAAGTCGAGGTTCTTACCCAGGCGAACGGTTGTCATCATGAGGCGGGAAGCCCGAAGGCAGCGGCCTGACAAGGCGCGTGGAACCGATACAATTTTCGTATCGGGAACCGGCGACCTTCAATTGCGTGAGATCCGCACGTCAAAGATCTCATCTGACGCACATGGGATATGTCACGCGGCAAAGATTTAACTCCAAACTATCGCCAACGGCACATCCGAAGACCTTTGAAGACTCAGTTCAAAAGTCAAAGGATGGACCCACCTCCGGCGGAATGACTTCACCCAAGGTGTCTTCCCCAGAGGTGGGCCCAGGGGGCCACTGTCGGTACCCTGGGTACCATATACTCCTTGGGATTGCAAAGATCTCAAGGGAAAGTCATCTAATTGATTTGAAGACCTTCGGAGGCCCACATGTTAGACATAACCGGACCTGCTTTTCCAACATGGTTAGTCCCAGGGTCGCCACGTGTACTATCAAACCGGAGCTACCGCCCACAAAGGGGAAGCTCCGGGCTATGTACCGAAATAGCACCCCCGGACCTAACCCCAGACCGAGGGAAGCTCCGGAACTGACACGTGTCGGGTAACGCCGGACCTATCTGTTCCCCACAGTGTGCTCCGGAGCTGCCACATGTCCAACCGTCGGATCTTCAGCCTCTAACCTCCGGAAGACTCCACAACGGCTCTGGATCTTCAAAGGGGAATCAAGGACTTCAAGACCCGATCAAGTGTCATTAATACTATATTAATGACACACGATCAGACAACCTTAATTACCAGTAACGGTGCTGTCAAAGCCCATAACTCGGTCATTAAGGGCAATTAAACGTGTTGAATGTGTATCAATATCAGTAACCGCCGGGGCCACATGTCGGGCCAGGCTAGCTTGTAACGGCCTGCCCTTGTACTATAAAAGGACAGGCCGACGATACATAGGACACACTCCATACACTCTTTGGACACACGCGGTATACACACTCCGAAGACACGCTCACTCTACACCCTGAACTCATTTTGAGCTCATACAACTAATATAACACCAACACATCCCGTGGAGTAGGGTATTACGCTCAGGCGGCCCGAACCACGTAAATCTCCGTGTCTACTGTGTCATCTACAATTCACCTTCTTGAATCTCCGCACGCCCACACCGAACCTCAAACTCCTCTAACACTTTAGTAGTGTCGGGAGATCTGCCGGATCAAAACCACCGATAGCTGGCCAAGTATGATGGGGTGATCCTCTGTGCGACTCGGACTGTGAGGTTGACTTATCCTGATGGCACTTTGGTGGAGTACACTTCCACCCTAGCGACGATCGAGGGAATTCGGATTAATCAAATGGGTGAACTAGAGGAGATTCGGGTGGTCAAGGAGTTCCCTGATGTTTTTCCTAAGGAGTTGCCAGGTATGCAACCTGACTGTGATATCGAGTTCGTTATTGAACTAATACCTGGTACTGCCCCTATCTATAGGAGACCCTACAGGATGGACTCTCAGCAGCTAGCAGAGCTGAAGGACCATATTGATGAACTGTTGAGTAAGGGCTTTATTCGCCCCAGCTCCGCACCTTGGAGAGCGCCGGCTATCTTTGTGTCGAAGAAGGATGGGACCCAGCGGTTGTGTGTTGACTATCGGGCTCTTAATGCTGTGACCATCAAGAACAAGTATCCCCTGCCGCGTATTGAGGATTTGCTTGATCAGCTTAGAGGAGCTTGCGTATTCTCTAAGATTGATCTTCGGTCTGGGTACCATCAGATGAAGGTTCGACCCTCGGACATTCCGAAGACAGCTTTTGTCACCCGTTATGGTCTCTATGAGTACACAGTCATGTCCTTTGGGTTGACCAATGCTCCAGCTTACTTTATGTACCTTATGAATAAGGTATTCATGGATTACTTGGATAAGTTTGTGGTGGTCTTCATTGATGATATACTAGTTTTCTCGAGGGATGAAGACGAGCATGAGGAGCATTTGAGGTTGGTGTTGCAGAAGCTTCGGGATCATCAGTTGTATGCCAAGTTCAGCAAGTGCGAGTTCTGGTTGAAAGAGGTGTCTTTCTTGGGGCATGTTATATCTGAAGGGGGAGTTTCTGTTGATCCAGGCAAGGTGGCAGATGTGTTGAAATGGGAGGCACCTATGGATGTTGGCCAGATCAGGAGTTTCTTGGGGATGGCGGGCTATTACCGCCGCTTTATTGAGGGTTTCTCGAAGATTGCTAAGCCGCTTACAAAGTTGCTTGAGAAGGGGGCAGCTTTCGTCTGGACGCCCGAGTGTGAGGCGAGCTTTCAGGAGTTGAAGATGAGATTGACTTCTGCACCCGTGTTGGTGATGCCTGATATGCATAAGGAGTTCTCAGTCTATTGTGATGCATCTTGACAGGGTTTGGGTTGTGTCCTTGTAGGATCGAAGAGCACGTGAAAATCTACCAGAGGGGGGGGGGGTGAATGGTAGATTAAAAAATCTTACGCAGCGGAAACAATTAAAACCCCAAACCCTTTCGGCAGAAAAACGATCTGTTAAAGAAATCGTGTATGAGACTAATCTAAACGTGTTTCACCGTGACAAAAGTGATAGATATCAGATATAATCAAGTCACGAAGACAACACAAAAAGAATTACTCAAATCCGTCGAGAAAAAACTCAAGTTATGATCGAAAGATCAGACTATGGTCAATCTGACCTACCCGAGAAAAACAGCTTCTGGAATGCTGCAAAGAAACTCGTGTAGCGCTGAAACCACAAATCCAATGACCGTGAAATTTTGACAGATGATAGAAAATCAAGTTGTGAAGACAACCCAAAAAGAATCACGTCAATTGGATCAATAAAACTCGAGTTATGATAAAACCACCGACGAAAGGTAGTGCTGTCCAGAAACTCGACGAATAAAACTTGTCTGGAATAAGTTGGACGAACAAGGCACAAAAGTTCCTTCAAACTATGAATTTTATTCAATATAACACAAGAGGAACAGCCCCAAAGTCGTCTTACACGAGCTCTGGGCTCCCTTGCTTATATAATCAGCCCTTTGGCCATCCCAATCTCAACTAGGACTCCAATCCTAATCCGATCACAATCGGAACTTTCCATAACTGCTTAGGACTCTTCTATACGCAGATAGAAGCAATCTTAAGACTTCCAAACACCTTAGGAACGTATACCACGTTCCTAAACAACTCAAATTCGTGACACACACAAAATCCTAACATAACCAACTCGATATTTCCATACCGAGCCATAACCAACTCAGCTAGCAGCCTAAGTCTTCAACCGATACGATCCGATCCTTCCGATCAGATCTTCCTTCCATAATCCGTCTCTAGAAGCATATTGCCATGTCATGCACCTCATGCATACGTGCAAATACCTTCCTTTGACCTTCATATGCACTGCCCTTGATTCAATCATCCTGCGCGACCTCCTGATCAGCTCAACCACAGTTCCTCCTAAACTTGGTTGTTGGAACCGCATCTCCTCCCTGAGAATAGTCCAATGGACCCCGTCACCAGCCATGACTTGAACTCAAGCAACACCTGCACATGAATAAACAACCAATCCATACGAGCCCAAGTCCTCGACTTGACTCAAGTTAGTTCCGAACACAACACCTTACGTGAGAACCTCACATAAGCATGTTGCAAAAACACAGTAGAAATGATATCAACCATATCATCCAAAACGCACCAAAAACTTAGCAAATGAATACTAAGCAATCTTTCCAACAATGTAAAGCAAGTACGAAACATTGCAAATGAAAAGCAGAAGCACTTAGGTCAAGTTCCGGACCTTGCCAGAGCAACCCGGAGCTTGAGCCGGAGCTAACAAAAGCTAGTAGAACCTAGCGCCGGAGCTTTCCAAAACTAGTAGATCCTAGCACTGGAGCTTACCAAAAACTAGTCAAAACTAGTCAACCCAAAACCGGAGCTAGACAAAGTACGTCGGAGCTTAGCAAAAGCATGCCAGAGCTATCAAATATATGTCGGAGCTAACAAAGACATGCCGGAGCTAAAGATAAAGCTCACCAGAGCTAACCAAAGCTAGTCGGACCTTACCAAGAAGCCGGACCTAGCATCTAACGTAGCCGGAGCTACCCAAAACAAGCCGAACCTACCGTCGGACCTTGCTGTAGATCGGAGCTAGAGTCGGACCTTGATAAAAAGGTGTTTTGGTGATATTTAAAACTTTTATCATCAAAACCAAGTGTATTCATTACAAGCCAATGTATTCAGCACACAGGTCTTACAATCTCCCCCTTGATGAATGCATTGGCAACACCATTTAAAATCCGAACATTGGCTTATTCACATAAAAGTTTTGAAAACAAAAACAATTTCTCCCCCTTTGTAAATCAAAAGTAAAAAGAGAAGAAAAATTATCCCATATTATCTCTCTCCCCCTTTATTATCTCTCCTTATGTACATATTCTCTTTCTCTTCATGCTTATCTCTCCCCCTTTGACAATGTATTCAGCAAGTCATGAGCATATAAACAAATTTTCTCTCCAACTTTAGTTGTTATGAGCATATTATAACATATACATATAAACAAAGCTCATCCAAGTCATACTATCAAGTACCTTACATTATCACATCAATGATATACATAAGGTAGTGTAAGCCATGCTAGAGATCAAATGTAATTTTTAATTTAAGCAAGTCATTATCTCACAAACTTAACTATTTCAAAACCTGAAAGCATGACACTAGTTGCTGCATTTTATCATTTTTTCAAAGCATAAATTTAGACCATATGATATTTGCAAGAGATTATATGCGCATCTGCCTTATTCTAACCAACCAAGCCAAGCCTATGTCATTTGACAATCAGAAGCTTAAGGATATGGTTTTAGTCATACACAACTTCTTCCAAGTTCATATCTAAGTGCAATGACAAGCCATCTCAAAAGAAGAAGTGCGATGTATGCATATTCTCTTGATTTTTTCTCAATTTATATTTGTTCATAAAAACTCAACATGTGAGTTGATTACTTGATTAATTCTTAATGATTAAAAGCATTTGTGAGCATGCAACAAGTTCAAAACAGCAAGAAAGTTTGACCATGACCAGTTTTAGTGTAACTAATTATTCCAATTACCAGACATGGCAAAAACTACAAAATGTATAACACGAGTAATGTAGTAAGAACTTTCAGCATGTAAAGGAATCACAAAGTCATATATGTATGAAATACTATGCTCATATTATTTTAATTTCAGATTCACACATAGACTTCCCAAGTTTCAAAAACTCCCCCTCAATTTAAGCCATGAGGATGCATAACCCCTATTTCACTACGAATGTAACAAAAACGAGTGAAATCCAAAGGTTTTGTAAAAATGTCAGCCAATTGTTGTTCGGTATCTACATGGTGAAGCACAATGTTTCCTTTTTCAATATTATCTCGGAGAAAGTGATACCTAATGTCAATGTGCTTAGTTCTAGAATGTTGCACGGGATTTTTGGCAATGCAAATGGCACTAGTGTTATCACAGAACAGTGGAACACTATCTAGTTCAACCCCGTAGTCCTTAAGTGTTTGAACAATCCAAAGAATTTGTGAGCAAGCACTAGCAGTAGCTACAGATTCAGATTCGGCTGTGGATTGTGCAACTGAATTTTGTTTTCTAGAGGACCAAGCAACAAGAGAATTACCAAGAAAATGACAAGCACCGGAAGTACTTTTCCTATCAATCCTACAACCCCCAAAATCAGCATCCGAAAAAGCTTTCAAAGTAACGGTTGAGGAAGAAGGAAGAAAAATGCCAAATTCTTGAGTTCCATGTAAGTACCTGAGAATCCTTTTTACGGCTTGGCGATGTGAAACACGTGGGGAAGCTTGAAACCGTGCACAAAGACATACACTGAATTGTATGTCCGGTCTTGATGCCGCGAGGTACAAAAGTGATCCGATCATGCTTCTATATTCTTTTTGATCCACGGATTCACCATCTTCATCAAGTTCAAGTATTGTTGCTGTTCCCATTGGTGTCCGAAGAGGCTTGCTTTTGTCCATGTTGAAGCGCCTTAGGAGGTCTTTGGTATACTTCGTTTGATGCACAAAGGTACCCTCCTTGGTTTGTTTGATTTGCAGCCCCAAAAAGTAAGTGAGTTCACCCATCATACTCATTTCAAATTCGGAACTCA
The DNA here is from genome assembly GCA_036927565.1 of Tuctoria greenei. NCBI lineage: Eukaryota > Viridiplantae > Streptophyta > Magnoliopsida > Poales > Poaceae > Tuctoria > Tuctoria greenei. The sequence goes on along the minus strand of JAYESD010000006.1, from coordinate 208,923,313 downwards.
TCATTGCTGAAAACTTGGACACAAGATCATGAGAAGCACAACCAAAGATAATATCATCCACATACACTTGAACAAATAATGAGTCATTGCCGTGCTTAAGCACAAAAAGAGTTTTATCAACCTTGCCCATGGTAAACCCCTTTTCAAGTAAGAATGTTTTTAACCTATCATACCACGCTCTAGGGGCTTGTTTGAGACCGTATAAGGCTTTGGACAGTTTGTAAACATGATTAGGAAAATCTGGATTTTCAAAACCCGGTGGTGTTTGACATAAACCTCCTCATCTATGTAGCCATTAAGAAAAGCACTTTTAACATCCATTTGAAATAGCTTAAAACCTTTAGATGCTGCAAAAGCTAACAAAATTCTTATGGCTTCTAATCTAGCGACAGGAGCAAAAGTTTCATCAAAATCTAGACCTTCAACTTGAGTGAAACCTTGAGCAACCAACCTAGCCTTATTCCTAACCACAACCCCATCCTCACTTTGTTTATTTTTATATACCCATTTGGTTCCAATTAAAGTGTGACCTTGAGGTGGAGGTACAAGTTTCCAAACATTATTTCTTTCAAAATTTTCTAACTATTCTTGCATGGCAATAATCCAAGATTCATTAGTGAGTGCGTGTGATATATCTTTAGGTTCAAAAGAAGCAACAAAAGCAGAATGAGCATGAGAGTTTGGATCGCAAAACCTGGACCGTGTGACTCGTTCGTGCAAGCTTCCAATCATCTGTTGTGGGGGATGATCTTTGTAAAAATGTCGGGGAACAGATGTCACACAAGCTTCTTCTTTATTAGGTTCATCGTAGATTGATGAGCTTGTGACTTGAGGACGATCAGGACCAGCAGAGGTGATAGCCGGAGCTTGTTCAATGTCCGGAGCTTGACATGTGTCAACTTCGGAACTAACAGGCAGTATCACCGGCTCTTCTTCATCTTTGAAAATACCCTCCCCCTAAGGATACGGATCTGGTCCTGCAACACCGGAGCTAGTACCTGGGCTAGCTTCATCAAAAGACACTTCACAAGTCTCCACAATTTTGTTAGTGTCAAGTAAAAGCACACGGTAGCCTCTAGTATGAGATGGATAACCAAGAAACATGCCATCAATGGATCGAGGTTCAAACTTATCAAGATTACCATATTTCTTAACAAAGCATTTGCAACCAAATACCCGAAAGTGTGTAACACTAGGCCTATGTCCAAACCGGAGCTCATATGATGTTTTACCTAGCTTAGCACGCAAGAAAACACGATTTGAGACATAACAAGCGGTTGCTAACGCATCAGCCCAAAATTTCCTAGGAATTTAATATTCATCAAGCATAGTCCTAGCCATCTCAACTAAGGTTCTGTTCTTTCTTCCTACAACACCGTTTTGTTGGGGTACATATGGTGAATAAAATTGATGATCTATTCTATTTTCAGCACTAAAGTGATCAAAAGATTGATTTTTAAATTCAGTTCCATTATCACTTCTAATTGCTTTTAATGATCCTGGGTGATCAATTGATAATCTAAGAAATAAAGTTCTAAAGTGACTAAAAACTTCATTCTTAGACGCCATAAAGTAGACCCAAGAGTATCTAGAATAATCATCAACAATAACAAGAACATACCATTTACCTCCGAAGGATTGAACACGTGAAGGTCCTATGGTGTCAAGATGCAAAAGTTGACATGGTTCAGTTGTCATGATCATGGTGAGAGGAGTATGTGAACCTGCAACCATCTTAGCATGTCTACAAGAAGAGCACACAACTTCTGTGTCCCCTTTAAGCTTAGGCAACCCACGTAAGCGATCAAGAGCACTAACACGCGTTAGGTGATCAAAGCCTACGTGACCAAGTCTACGATGCCAAAAATATAAGTCCTTTGAATCATTAGCAACTAGACACCTATGCTTAGAGGAAGACATATCAAAATCAGCTTTAAAAACTCTTCCAAACCGAGACATGTTAAAAATAAGCTTACTGTTTGAACCTACAACTTTGCAGCAGTTTTTATTGAAAATAATTTCTAGATTTTCATCTAGCAATTGTGAAACAGAAAGCAAGTTGTATTTCAAATTTTTGACAAGTGCCACATTTTTCAAAGTGTAGTGATCATTTACTCTAACCGAACCCTTAGCAATTATAGGAGTTGAAGAATTATCGGCAAAAGTAACATTCTCTACACGTGACACAAAAGAGAGGGAGGAGAACCAATCTTTATTACCGGTCATGTGGCGTGAGCAACCTGAATCCACAATTCAAATGTTCTCCTTCCTCAAACGTGTAACCTACATAGAAGCACAATAAGTCGATGACTCAATACTGGGGTTAGTCAAAAGGCATTTAGGTATCCAGTACTGAGTCACACGACGTGCAGTAGGAAAAATACGCGAAAGCTGAGATAAAACAGCAGGTTTATGAGTCAAAGATTGAGGTTTTCTGTTCTTAACAGTTGATTTAGAAGTTGTTACTTGTTTAGAGTGAAAACCAGTAGCTCCGGAGGTAAAAGCAGAAGGTCCGGAGGCAAAAACTGAAGCTCCGGAGGGAACAACAGAAGATCCGGGAGCTATCGGAACTATCGGAGCTGCTTTTGCGGATTTCTTACCAGAAGGTCCGGAAGCTACCTTTTCAAATTTCTGACTCACTAAAGCAGGTTGTGTTTTTCTAATTGCATGAAAGTTATAAGATCTAGCAATTTTTCTTTCCTTTTTCTGTTGTTTAGCTAGTCTATAACAAAAATCTATGACATGACCATCTTTACCACAAAAGGTACAATGAAATTTAACTTTGTGTTCATATCTAGATGAATAAGCAATATTTTTATTTGAAACCGAATGAAGCAACATTGCTGCAGATTTGAAAACCACTTCTTTTTGTTTAGGAAGTGTTTGAACCAAACCACTTCCTAGTGACTTTACAATTTTAGGTGGATGTGCCGTAGCATGAGCATGAGAATCAAAACCTAAACCAGTTTTGTTATTGCAAGACTTGGAAGAATTCAGCAGCAAGTTTAGGTTCTTATTCCCATTACAAAACCGATCTAATGTCCTATGCATATTGTCAAGTTTATTGGACAAATCAAGGCAATTTTCACATGAAGTTTTTCCTTTTAGTTTGCAATTGGAACAAAATTTAACTTCATGAGAATGTAAAGCATTGTTCAATATAAAAATTTCATTCATAGCATCCTGTAGTTTCTTATCAAGATCATCACAAGTAGAACAATGCAAATCAATTGTAGAACGGCTAGCATCTTTCAAGTTTTTATCATTAAGTGCAGCAAGCTCTTTGTTCTTTTTAATTTCTTCATCAAGTCTATCTAGAGTGGAGGAGTGTGCACTTCTTAATGTGGACAATTTTTCATAGATTAAGTCACATGAGGGACATGCATCATCACTAGGAATCAAAGTTTTTAAACGATTAATTTCAGATTCTAGTGATTCAATTTTAGCAGCATTATCCCTAAGCTTTTTGTCCTTTTTCTTGACAATAATAGTTGAATGAGAAATAGCATCACACATTTCATTGCAGGTAGAACATACCTCACCGTCTTCACTGATGTGTTCTGCATCCTCCTGACTTGATCTTGATCTTGTTTTGCTCGCCATGAAGCATAAGTTGGCCAGTTCGTCATCATCTCCATCACTTTCAAAGTCTACATCACTTCAACTAAGTTCTTGAAGTGCGGTGATGAAGATGTTAATCATCTTGCATCCTTTGGTACCCTTCTTCTTCTTGTTGGAGTTTCCAGAGGAGGTCCGGACCTTGCTTTGTTTTTCTTCCCGGGTGGTCAGACCTGAAAGGTTAGGGCATTCTGTATGAAAGTGTCCTATTTTACCACATTCAAAACAGCGTTGAGGTCCGGAGCCTCCTCTCCTTCTAGTTCTCACATTTTGCAATGCTTTTGAGAATCTAGCAGAGATAAGTGCCAACTCCTCTTCTGGAAATTCTTCGATCTGCTCCAGGGTTAGTGAGGACAATAAAGCAAGAGAATTGCAAGATGATGATTGGCCGGAGCTAGACATATCACGTTGTGAAACAAATGCAATAGACTTATTTGGGTTCTTACGTGCTAGGATGTCAATTTCATGAGTTTTCAGTTTAGAATAAAGTACATCTAATGTAAGAGAACTCATGACAGTTGATTCACGAATAGATGTTACTTTCATCTCCCAAATTGACATGTCTAATGCACTAAGAAGTTGCCTAGCATTCTCAGCATCAGAAAAATTTACAATGACACTACGTAAGTTGCTGAGAATTTTATTGAAACGAGCAAAGAGGTCATCGATAGACTCACCTGGTTGCATCTCAAAACGCATATATTCTTTTTTGAACATATCTTGTTTTACCTCTGTAAGGATCGAAACGCCCAAGAGGGGGGGGTGAATTGGGCTTTCTTTCAAATTTTAAGGCAATTAAAAACTAACAACCTAAAGCCCAATTCCCTATGCGATTAAACTATGCAATCAATGTAAATTAAAGTTGCGGAATGAAGATTGCATAAGTGTAAAGAGAGAGGGATGCAAACGCTCAAGGGACACGGAGTTTATCCCGTGGTTCGGTAAGATCACAAGGATCTTCCTACATCCACGTTGTGGCACCCACCGAGGGGTTTTGCCACTCCCAAGTCACCGAGACAAGGGGGTCTTCACTATTCTTCTCCGTTCGCCAACCTTGGCAAGGTGGAGCTCAAGCCTTGTACACTTTGGAATCCTCCGGGCTTCCACAATCCTCTTGGCAAGCTCCGGAAGTCACACACACCAAGGGACACTCCCTTATTGCTCTCACTACACTAGAGACTCCAATCACCAAGAGTGGAGGCACCCAAGCACTGTCTCTAGCTAGTTCTAGCCTATCTCTTGGTGTACAAATGATGATCAAATGATGTGAAAGTGGTAGCTCTATTGCTTGAATGCTCTAGGATGTGTAGAGTATGTCTGGGCTTCAAGTCTTGTCGATTTGACAGGTTGAAGGGGTATAAATAGCCAGCCTCCACGAGATAGCCGTTGGAAAAGTAGGCTGACATCACTTCTCTGCGAACACCGGATGATCCGATGTCTCCCCTTCAGTTAACATCGGTCAAAGCCAAATTAGCTGATGTCACTGTGTCAGATATGACCGTTGTTAGACCGATGTTGATCTGTCTTCTCATCGGATGATCCGGTGGCTCTTCCTCCAGAATTTTGCTTGATCTTGAAGCTTACTGGAGTGATCGACCGATGTGTGTAAGTCTGCACATCGGATGATCCGGTGCTTCACATGGTCCAATGGTGTTGCAATCTGTGATGATGGACCGATGTCACTGAGCCACTCACATCGGATGATCCGGTGAGTTCTTTGCTCTGAGGTCTTCTTCTTATGTTGACACAACTCGACCGATGCAGTCAACTCAAAAAAAATCGGATGATCCGGTGTGTTCAACTTGTTGACTTCGAGTTGTTCTGAGTTGTTCTTTTGGAATTTGAACTTGTGACCTCTTTGACACTTGTTTGAAATGTTGTTTTGATTGTCTTCAAGCATTTGGGTGATGTCAAGTTAGAGCTTTCACTTCTTGTCTTCATATGATTTGATTTGATCTCACTCGTTGATTTTATATGGGTCTCCAATGTAATTTTGATTTCATTTGATTGAGTGTTATTGGGACCTTGCATTCACAAATTCATTAGTAATATCGAATGGTTGTCATTAATCACCGAAACCGTACCTCATGGGGCCTAGATGCTTTCAATCTCCCCCTTTTTGGTGATTGATGACAACACAATAATTTAAAGCGCAATAACAATGAATTTGATGATACAATACTCAAGTAGATATGCAATGAATACAAGATAAGACACATTAAGCTTGTAAAAAGCAAATGAAATTTATGGTGCAAAAAGCTCAATTGATTAAAACCATAAGCAAATGAGACAAGCGGAAGAGTGCTTAATTAAAATTACAAAAGAGTACTCAAGCACGAATACAAAGGATAAACACACACTCCCCCTGAGACTACTACTACCACTCCCCCTGACTCTTCTATCTCTTCTCCCCCTTTGGCATCAAGACACCAAAAAGGGATCTGAGCACCTACAGACCCTGAGAGCTGGGCGCGATGACGAACTGGTCACCGCCGCTGTCGTCGGAGCTGCTGGCCGGAGTAGCGGAGGAGGGTGCTGCCGGAGCCGAAGATGCCACCGTTGGTGCCTGCTGAGGAGGAGGTGCTAGAGGTGCTGGAGCAGGTACACTGGTGACAGAGGTCGGCGTCTGAAGGAACAGTGAAGTGGCCGGCAGTGAGGAGTGAAGAGGAGCACCTGGAGCCAACAGCGGGGACATGCTGAACGAAGAGATCGGAGTGGAGGGAACTGGAGCCACTGGTGCAGCAGCTGGAGCCAAGACAGGAGGCGGAGGAGCTACTCCAGGCAGCTGCGATGGAAGGGCGATCCCGGTCTGGGTGTAGAGGTTGGTGATCAACCCCAGGATCCCCATCATCGCCTGCTGCGTCTGCTGCTGCTGGTCCAGAGTGCGCTGGTGCATCTGGTCGATGAGCCCCGTCAGCCGATCAGTGTCTTCACGCCTCTCACGGGCAATCTGACGCTGCATCTCCTGCTGCTGCTGCTGGAGCTCAAGAAGACGCGCAGCCTGCTCGGCGCGGGCCTGCTCGGCGGCCAGCCTGTCCAGTCGCTGCTTCTCGACCATCTACTGGAGGAGCGAAGTCAGCTCAGACGGCTGCGTGACCTGCGCCTCAGTGACGGGAGGTGGAGTGGGAGGTGGCACTGTGGAACCTCCAGCCTCCGCGTCGTGCTGCCGGGGAGAGGGGGGAGGAGGGAAGTACTCCTCGACACTGTCGTCGGTGTCGCTCTCAGACCAGATATGCTGCAGGTCCTCCCCCTGAGCCTCAGCCTCAGCAAGCCTCTCGTCCTCCCACTCTAGGCCGGACCAATCTTCCTCTGACAGACGGGCCCAGACCTGGCGCTCAACTGGACGACCAAGGCGACGGTCTCCAGGAGCAGAGGCACGATAGTGACCAAAGCGAGTCACGCTCTCGTCAGCAAGCCTGGCCTGTGCTGCATCCCCCTCAGGCACCATCATAGAGCATATGTAACTGATCCAGTGCCCGTAGACCATCTGCCTCATCATGCCAATCCCGTCTGTGATCACGTCTTCCATCTCGCACAGGAGGATGTCCACAATGTCGAAATCCACCCCGTTCATTATGTAGAACAGGAGGGTCTGCTGCAGACTAGTGAACCCCTCCAAGTATCCTGACCTCGGCAGGAGCATGCGGTGCAAGGCGAGGTGCACAATGCGCGCAGCTGGGGTCAGAAGAGCTGGAACTCTCGGCTGGTCCAGAGAGAACGTGGGGCCAAACAGGGACCGGATCTCGTCAAGCTGTGGTGCTACTCCTCCAGTAAGTGGCCTCCTCGGTGGATCTGCCTGCCCATAGACCTTCTCGTGCACGCAGGTGTCGTGCAGGTCCAAACCAAGAAGCTGCCCCAAAGTCTGCCTCGAGAGGTGGTAGTGCTGTCCCATAAACATGAAGTCAATAGACCTCCTGCCCTCAGAGATGTACAGGGTCGCATAGAAGACACGGACCCAATCTTCCACATAAGCACTTCTCTCATACGCAAGCAGCTGCACCAAACCTCTGTACCTCTCAAAGTAGGAACGGACCTCTGACTCTGCTGCCACTGCAAGCTGCCCCCAGTCCAAGTAGTTGTGCTGAAAAAGCTTGTGCCCCCGACGTCTGTAGGTCTCGTAGAGAGACGCCTGGGTGACAGTCCAGAAACGACTGTCCACAAGAGCTTCACGGGGCTGAGGGTACCATTCCTCAAGTAGCACGCTCCAACGAAGCTTGCGTAGCTGCTTGGCCTTCATCTTCCGGTAGTCCGTGAGACGGACTCCCTCACCGACACGGACGGCCGTGTCCATCTCGTAGATGGCCCTCTCGGCCTCCCTGTCCTCACGACGGTCGGCAGCCGTCGGTCTCGGACGAGGAGCAGCCTCGGTGTGACCTCCACGTGTCCGGGCTGAGCGCCGGCGGACGAGAGGCTCAATCGGCTCCTCTTCGGCCTCGGAGTCGTCGATCACGGGAGGCTGCCTGGAACGAGCCTCGCGGATCCTCAGGGACCCTCCGCGGCCACGCTCACGCTCCTCGGCGGCGCGAGCGGCCATCAACGCCTTCTTTTCTTCTTTGGACAGCTTCTGCTTCTTTGCGGCGGGCTCCGCGATCGCCTTTCCCTTTCCTTTGCGGTCGCGACCCATCTAAGCAACGGAGAGCTAGGGTTAGCGACGAAGAAAGAAAGGACGATGAAAACAACAATGGACGTCGCACGGCACGAAGCAAACCTAGGCGACGGAGAGCAAACGGTGACCGGGTGCGAAGTTGAAGCGACGGCGACGAGGAGAGGCGGCGGCGAGGTCGATGGTGGTGGAGAGGTCGAAGATGGAGGCGGCACACCGACGGCGCTGCAATTTGAGGCGGCAGGCGGCGAAGGACGGCGGCGGCCGGTGGGCGGCGGCGGCGTCCGGCGGCGGTGGCGCGTGAGGTGGTGGTGGAGCGGCGTGTGGGCGGCGGCGAGTGGTGAGGAGAGGCGGCGGCGGCGCTAGGGGCGGCGGCGGCACTAGGGGCGACGGCGGCGCTAGGCGGCGACGGCGCTAGGCAGCGGCGCTACGAGCAGTGGCGGCGGCGGCGGCGACCGGTGGCGGAGGAGGTGGCGGCGCGGTCGGGTGCGGCGAGGTGGGCGAGAGACGGCGGCGATGGCATGGGAGAGCGAGGCGTCGGGGAGAGAGAGAAAAGGCGGCGGCGCGCGGGTTAAATAGTGGACACCAAACCCTAGTCGTTATTTTAACACCGGATGGACCGATGCTAGATAATATGAACATCGGTCGAATGCAACAGTAAGGATATTCAGGAATTGCTGTTGACACCGGATGGACCGACGTCTAGGGTTTTGATCATCGGTCGAATATCACAGTAAGGGTGTTCAACAGAGTGATGTTGACACCGGATGATCTGACGTAGGAGGAAGTGAACATCGGTTGAATTGACCACAGCTCTAGAAGAGTGAACATCGGATGAACCGATGTTTTTCGGAATGAACGTGTCGGATCATTTGAAATTCAGACAGAATTGGGCTTTGAAGATTGAACACCTATTGGACCGATGAGGGATTGACATAGGCATCGGATAATTCGATGACAACAGAACGAAAACATCCCATATATGTCCCTTGACCAAACAAACAATCGAAGAGAAACACATGTCTTAGGACCTTTTGGGCAACCCCTTACCCCTCAAAAAGCTAATATGCCAATAGCTTGGCTAGGCCTTAATGCAAATGGAACACCAAGAAAAATAGAGGGAAAAATATCCAAATGAAATGTAAGGCCCATGCTTTGTGAGGTAGAGTATGAAGACTGCTATCTCAATGAAGCATGTTCCTCTAGGCATTTAACGTACCTAACATTTTGTTCTTTCCACCTTATATGAGTTGAGATATTGTATTTCAAACAAGTCTCCTTCTCACGAGGTGGGTTCCCCTTTGTGACAATCTATCGTATGCAATGCCAAACAAATTATAGTACAAGAGATTAAATGAGTGCATGTTAATATGGCAGGGATCATGCAAGGCATAAAATAAATCTATCTTGCCAAGTTTAAACCTTCCAAAGGCTTCCTCAGGGAAAACTATTTCTAGCTCGCCCCTATCCTTTGGGAGTTAGACAAGACCTATATGATATGCATCCTTACATGAACATGGCAACTTACATGACGTTAGATGCATCTAGCACATTTAATTCATTTCTAAGTCTAGAAAAGGTTTTCTCATCAAGTGGTTTAGTGAAGATATCCGCCAATTGTTCTTCGGATCTAACACCTTGCAAAGAGATGTCTCCTTTAGCCTCATGATCCCGCAAGAAGTGATGGCGAATATCAATGTGCTTAGTGCGGGAGTGTTGAACGTGGTTTCTAGCTATCTTAACCGCACTTTCATTGTCACAAAGGAGAGGCACACAACCAATTTTAATTCCAAAGTCCAAAAGGGTTTGCTTCATATATAGAATTTGGGCACAACATGCACCGGCCGCTATATACTCCGCTTCCGCGGTGGACAAAGCCACGGAATTTTGCTTTTTGCTAGACCAAGACACTAGGGAACGCCCAAGCAAGTGGCACCCACCGGAGGTACTCTTGCGATCTACGCGGCATCCGGCAAAGTCCGAATCCGAGTATCCCAAGAGTTGGAAGGTTGTACCTTTAGGGTACCACAAGCCCATTCTAGGGGTATGCTTAAGATACCTAAGTATCCTAAAGACCGCCTTCTTATGCGATTCTTTAGGAGCCGCTTGAAAGTGAGCACATAAGCATACACTAAACATTATATCGGGCCTAGATGCGGTAAGATAAAGCAATGAACCAATCATAGAGCGGTAGTGAGATTGGTCAATAGGTTTACCGTCCTTATCCGTGTCGAGATGGCAATTCGTTCCCATTGGAGTGCTTCTTGAGCTACAATATCCCATCTCAAATTTCTTCAAGAGGTCCTTGGTGTATTTCTCTTGGTAGACAAAGGTTCCCTCTTGAAGTTGCTTGATTTGGAATCCAAGGAAGAAGTTGAGCTCTCCAATCATTGACATCTCGAATTCCCTAGACATCATGGTGCCAAACTCATGGCTAAGAGATTTGTTAGTTGAGCCAAAAATGATATCATCAACATAAATTTGACAAATGAATAAATCCCCGTCGATGTCCTTGGTGAAGAGTGTAGTGTCCACCCTCCCGATCTTGAATCCTTGCATGACCAAGAAATCCCTTAGACGTTCATACCACACCCTAGGTGCTTGCTTGAGCCCGTAGAGCGCCTTGTGTAATCTATACACATGGTTAGGATTCCTCGGATCTTCAAACCCGGGAGGTTGCTCAACATAAACAAGCTCGTTAATATAACCATTAAGAAAGGCACTTTTAACATCCATTTGATAAAGCATTATATTGTGATGTGAAGCAAAAGCAAGGAGTATGCGAATAGCTTCTAACCGAGCGACCGGAGCGAATGTTTCTCCAAAGTCTAGTCCTTCAACTTGTGAAAAACCCTTGGCCACAAGTCTTGCCTTGTTGCGGACCACGACGCCATTCTCGTCTTGCTTGTTGCAGTACACCCACTTCGTTCCGATGACGTTCTTGTCCTTGGGTCGCTCCTCCAACACCCAAACTTCATGGCGGGTGAAGTTGTTGAGTTCTTCTTGCATGGCCATCACCCAATTTGGATCTTAGAGTGCTTCCTCTATATGAGTGGGTTCTACACACGAAACAAAAGAGTAGTGCTCACAAAATGAGGTGACATGGCAAGAACGAGTACTTACTCCCCGTGACGGACTTCCGATGATTTGATCAATCGGATGCGCCTTGGAGATGCATCCATGTCTCATAAGTGATTGTGAGGCACTTGGCGGTGGTGAAGCATCTTGCGCGTCTTGTGGTTGGACTTGATTTTGGACTTCTTCTTGTTGTTGGTGTTGTGTGGCTTGTGAATCTTGCATTGGCAATGGATCATCTTTCTCTTCTTTTTCATCAACTTGAGGCGCCATGGAGGTGTTGATGTTGGAACTTGATGCTCCCCCTTGATCATGGCTCTCCTCAACTTCGGGCTTGATGTCTCCAATGGTCATGTTTTTCATGGCTTCTCGTAGAGGCTCATCATCTATATCATCATGACCAAAACTCTCCTCTTGGGAGCCATTAGTCTCATCAAACTCAACATCACAAATTTCTTCAACTAGCCTGGAGGTTTGGTTGAATACTCTATATGCTTTTGAGTTTGATGCATAACCAAGAAAAATACCAACATCACATCTTCTTTCAAACTTACCGAGCCTTTTCTTGCGGTAGATGTAGCATTTGCACCCGAAGACTCTAAAGTAGGAGATGTTGGGCTTTCTCCCAATGAGGAGCTCATATGGGGTCTTTTGGAGTAGTCGGTGAAGATAGACCCTATTTGCGGCATGGCACGCCGTGTTGATTGCTTCAGCCCAAAACTTCTCCGACGTGCCATAGTCATCAAGCATTGCTCTAGCAAGGGTGATAAGGGTCTTGTTCTTCCTTTCAACGACACCGTTTTGTTGGGGGGTGTATGTGGCCAAAAACTCATGCTTCACGCCTTCACGATCACACCACTCCCCAATGTTATAGATCTTGAACTCGGTGCCGTTGTCACTCCGGACCTTGATGATGGTAAGTTGAAATTCCCTTTGAGCACGTTTAGCAAAGGTCTTGAAAACTTCCGGAGTTTCACCCTTGTCACCTAGAAACAAAGTCCAAGCATATCGAGAATAATCGTCAACGATAACAAGACAATAGAGGTTACCACCAAGACTTTGATATGTGGACGATCCGAAGAGGTCCATGTGGAGTAGTTCAAGCGGCTTGGAGGTTGACACCATTGTCTTCATTGGGTGGTGTGAAGCAACTTGCTTCCCGGCTTGACAAGCGCTACAAAGCTTGTTCTTCTCAAATGTGACATCCTTCACGCCGGTCACCATCCCAAGCTTGAACGACTTCTTGAGCTTGCTCATGCCAATGTGAGCAATGCGTCGATGCCATAGCCAACCCAAGCTTGTCTTGGTGAAAAGACAAGTGGTCAAGCTAGCATCCTTGTTGGAGAAGTCCACCAAGTAAAGATGTCCATGTCGGAAGCCTTTGAAGATTAGTTCTTTGCTTGATTCACTGGTTACTACAACACCATTCTTGTCAAAGGTGCACGTTAGTCCAAGATCACATAGTTGTGCAATTGAAAGTAAATTGAAACTAAGTGACTTAACATATAGTACATTGGAAATGGACAAATCATGTGAAATAGCAATTTTACCTAAACCAATTACATTCCCCTTTGAGTTGTCACCAAAGGTGACTTGTTCATGATTATCGGGGTTCTCTATGGTGGTGAACATACCATCATTGCCGGTCATATGTTGAGTGCACCCGCTATCGAGTACCCAATGCTTTCCTCCGGCTTTGTAGTTCACCTACACACATGAAGTTAGTTTTTGAGTTTAGGCACCCAAGCCAACTTAGGTCCTTGTATGTGTGATACAAGTGATTTTGGGACCCAAAGTTGCTTGGGGAGCTTCCCCTTCATGCCCTTAATGTCTTTGCCGATGAACCTTGCCTTCACCTTGCCACCTACTTTGCTCAAGAGATAGTGGTAATCATTGAAAGTAGTTTTGTAGTTAGAAGGCAATTTTGGAGAGGGACGGTTGGGAAGAGGACACTCCCTCGTGTGATGTCCGGTGACCTCACAATGTTGGCAATAGGAACCAACTTCTTTGATGAAGCTCGTCCTAAGCTCCGGTGAGGGCACCTTCCCTTTGTTGAGCACCGGGAAGAATCCAAGTCCTCTCTTGTTGAAGCCTTTAGCTTGTTGGTAGAGGATTTCCTTGTGCTTGTCCTCCCCCTTAGAAAGTCTTGCCACACTAGTGCGGAGACTTTCAATCTCGTCCATCAACTCCTTCTCCCTAAGGTTTGCTTTGAAAGGCAAGGACTCATCCAAAATATTAGTGGCATGTGAAGTAGTTGATACTTTGCCATCAAGGGTTTTCTTTTTCATGTTTTTCATTTTTAGTTCAATTGCTTCATAAGCACGGTTAAGCACTTCATGTTCTTGAACCAAGTCATTATGCTTTTCCAAGAGTGCTTGGTTTGCTAAGTCAAGCTCATGATGATCAAGCTTGATTTGAGCATTTTCCTCCTCGATTTGCTTGACATGTGTTTTGAGCGTGTCATGCTCTTTAAGTATGGTTACATACTTTTCATGCAAATCGAGCTTTGCACTCTCAAGTTTAGCACAAGCTTGTTCAAGTGATTTAACCTTGCTCTTTTCCCTTTTTATGATGACATGGTATTCATTAATCATAGATGCTAATTCATCGGGGGAGAGCTCATCATCATCATCGCTAGAGTCATCACGTACCTTAGTGTTACCTTTTGCCATGAGGCACATAGGAGGTGGACGAAGAGGTGAGTTGTCCTTGTTGACGATGGCAAGGCCCGCCAAGTTTTCTTCATCTTCACTCTCTTCGTCGCTTGATTCTTCATCCGTGATCCACTCATTGACCTCGCACATGAAGACTTTTTGGGGCCCTCTTCTCTTCTTTGGAAAGAGCTTGGTCTTCTTGCCTTTGTCAAATTTCTTCTTTCCAAAGGAGCGCTTGGGCTTGACCTCTTCTTCATCTTCATCACTTTCTTCTAGCTTTCGATTCTTTCCCTTGTGGTTGTCCTTCCTCTTGTCCGGTCTTGGACAATCATATGATATGTGGCCTTGATCACCACAATTATAGCATGTCTTATTTTCATCTTTTCTTGGGAGGAAGGCTTTCTTCTTGGGATCAAAAGAGTATCCCTTCTTTGCGATCTTGGAGTTTAGACGTGAGAATTTTCTCATCATCAACGCAAGCTCATCATCGTCATCTTCGCTTGTTGCTTGCTCTTCTTCGCTTGAGCTAGGCTCAACCACTTTCTTTTTCTTGGGAGTTGTCTTCTTAGTTGAAGCCTTGAGAGCAATGGTTTTTGATGATGACTCCTCCATCATTCCAAGTACGCTCATCTCATGAGCATGAATTTCTCCAATGAGCTCCGACACTTCTATGTTGTCAAGAGATTCCTTTTGGAGCATTGAATTGATAATGTTATACTTGGGCTTGGGTAGAAGCATGAGGATCTTGCGGTTGATAAGTCCCTTACCAAGAGAAGCAATGTCAAGTGCGTTAATCTCCTCAATGAGCACATTTAAACGAGAAAACATTTGGTTAACATTCTCATGAGGAAGCATTTTGAATTCATCATACTTAGATTTAAGCAAGTGATATTTGAGTTCTTTAAAACGAGATGATCCCTCATGTATTTCAATTAAACATGCCCAAATTTCACAAGCTTTCTCTTTACTAGCAATTCTAGCAAATACGTCTTGACTTATACATTCATAGATGGCATTTCTAGCCTTATCATCCCATTTTAGTTGATCACCAACATAATTGAGATCTCCAAATCCCGCATGGGTCGCTTCCCAAACTTCGGGAGCAATAGCCTCTAGGTAGGCACGCATGCGTGCTTTCCAATAGGCAAAGTTCTTGCCCTCGAAGGTAGGAACCGAACCCCCATTCTTGGCCATTTAAGCTCTCTAGCGGTGAAGCTAGAATGATCCAATGAGCAACCTTGCTCTAATACCAATTGTAAGGATCGAAACGCCCAAGAGGGGGGGGTGAATTGGGCTTTCTTTCAAATTTTAAGGCAATTAAAAACTAACAACCTAAAGCCCAATTCCCTATGCGATTAAACTATGCAATCAATGTAAATTAAAGTTGCGGAATGAAGATTGCATAAGTGTAAAGAGAGAGGGATGCAAACACTCAAGGGACACGGAGTTTATCCCGTGGTTCGGTAAGATCACAAGGATCTTCCTACATCCACGTTGTGGCACCCACCGAGGGGTTTTGCCACTCCCAAGTCACCGAGACAAGGGGGTCTTCACTATTCTTCTCCGTTCGCCAACCTTGGCAAGGTGGAGCTCAAGCCTTGTACACTTTGGAATCCTCCGGGCTTCCACAATCCTCTTGGCAAGCTCTGGAAGTCACACACACCAAGGGACACTCCCTTATTGCTCTCACTACACTAGAGACTCCAATCACCAAGAGTGGAGGCACCCAAGCACTGTCTCTAGCTAGTTCTAGCCTATCTCTTGGTGTACAAATGATGATCAAATGATGTGAAAGTGGTAGCTCTATTGCTTGAATGCTCTAGGATGTGTAGAGTATGTCTGGGCTTCAAGTCTTGTCGATTTGACAGGTTGAAGGGGTATAAATAGCCAGCCTCCACGAGATAGCCGTTGGAAAAGTAGGCTGACATCACTTCTCTGCGAACACCGGATGATCCGATGTCTCCCCTTCAGTTAACATCGGTCAAAGCCAAATTAGCTGATGTCACTGTGTCAGATATGACCGTTGTTAGAACGATGTTGATCTGTCTTCTCATCGGATGATCCGGTGGCTCTTCCTTCAGAATTTTGCTTGATCTTGAAGCTTACTGGAGTGATCGACCGATGTGTGTAAGTCTGCACATCGGATGATCCGGTGCTTCACTTGGTCCAATGGTGTTGCAATCTGTGATGATGGACCGATGTCACTGAGCCACTCACATCGGATGATCCGGTGAGTTCTTTGCTCTGAGGTCTTCTTCTTCTGTTGACACAACTCGACCGATGCAGTCAACTCAAAAACCATCAGATGATCCGGTGTGCTCAACTTGTTGACTTCGAGTTGTTCTGAGTTGTTCTTTTGGAATTTGAACTTGTGACCTCTTTGACACTTGTTTGAAATGTTGTTTTGATTGTCTTCAAGCATTTGGGTGATGTCAAGTTAGAGCTTTCACTTCTTGTCTTCATATGATTTGATTTGATCTCACTCGTTGATTTTATATGGGTCTCCAATGTAGTTTTGATTTCATTTGATTGAGTGTTATTGGGACCTTGCATTCACAAATTCATTAGTAATATCGAATGGTTGTCATTAATCACCGAAACCGTACCTCATGGGGCCTAGATGCTTTCAACCTCTTTGATTGTGTTGGAGCCTTCATGGTAATCACAGAGAGCGCTCCAAACATCGTATGCTGATCGGAGGTGTGCGACACGATCAAAGTCGCTTTGAGTGAGTCCTTGGATGATCAAGTTTCATGCTTTGTTGTTGTTGTCGACGTCCCGGAGGTTCGTAGCCGTAACTTGATCGTTAGGTGGGACTTCATAAGGTTTGTACACCTTTTCCCATATTGCAAAGCCTTGCGCCTGGATGAAGGCCTCCATGCGTGCCTTCAAAACCTGAAAATCAATACCAGAAAACACACAAGGTTTGGCGGAGTACTTCTCCATGATGATTAGTCAAAAACACGTGCAAATCTCAAAGATTAGAGCACCGTGGCTCTGATACCAATTGTAGGATCGAAGAGCACGTGAAAAGCTACCAGAGGGGGTGAATGGTAGATTTAAAAATCTTACGCAGCGGAAACAATTAAAACCCCAAACCCTTTCGGCAGAAAAACGATCTGTTAAAAAAATCGTGTATGAGACTAATCTAAACGTGTTTCACCGTGACAAAAGTGATAGATATCAGAGAGAATTAAGTCACAAAGACAACACAAAAAATAATTACTCAAATCCGTCGAGAAAAACTCAAGTTATGATCGAAAGATCAGACTATAGTCAATCTGACCTACCCGAGAAAAACAGTTTTTGGAATGCTGCAAAGAAACTCGTGTAGCGCAGAAACCACAAATCCAATGACCGTGAAATTTTGACAGATGATAGAAAATAAAGTTGTGAAGACAACACAAAAAGAATCACGTCAATTGGATCAATAAAACTCGAGTTATGATAAAACCACCGACGAAAGGTAGTGCTGTCCAGAAACTCGACGAATAAAACTTGTCTGGAACAAGTTGGACGAACAAGGCACAAAAGTTCCTTCAAACTATGAATTTTATTCAATAGATGTAGGATCGAAGAGCACGTGAAAAGCTACCAGAGGGGGGTGAATGGTAGATTTAAAAATCTTACGCAGCGGAAACAATAAAACCCTAATCCCTTCGGTAGAAAAACGATCTGTTAAAGAAATCATGTATGAGACTAATCTAAACGTGTTTCACCGTGACAAAAGTGATAGATATCAGAGAGAATCAAGTCACGAAGACAACACAAAAAGAATTACTCAAATCCGTCGGGAAAAACTCAAGTTATGATCGAAAGATCAGACTATGGTCAATCTGACCTACCCGAGAAAAACAGTTTCTGGAATGCTGCAAAGAAACTCGTGTAGCTCATAAACTACAAATCCAATGACCGTGAAATTTTTACAGATGATAGACAATCAAGTTGTGAAGACAACCTAAAAAGAATCACGTAAATTGGATCTATAAAACTCGAGTTATGATAAAACCACCAACGAAAGGTAGTGCTGTCCAGAATCTCGACGAGTAAAACTTGTCTGGAACAAGTCGGACGAACAAGGCACAAAATTTCCTTCAAACTATGAATTTTATTCAATAGAACACAAGAGGAACAGCCCCCAAAGTCGTCTCACACGAGCTTTGGCCTTCCTTTGCTTATATAACCAGCCCTTAGGCCATCCCAATCTCAACCAGGACTCCAATCCTAATCCGATCACAATCGGAACTTTCTATAACTGCTTAGGACTCTTCTATACGCAGATAGAAGCAATCTTAAGACTTCCAAACACCTTAGGAACGTATCCCACATTCCTAAACAACTCAAATTCGTGACCCATACGAAATCCTAACATAACCAACTCGATATTTCCATACCGAGCCATAACCGACTCAGCTAGCAGCCTAAGTCTTCAACCGATACGATCCGATCCTTCCGATCAGATCTTCCTTCCATAATTCGTCTCTAGAAGCATATTGCCACATCATGCACCTCATGCATACGTGCGAACACCTTCCTTCGACCTTCATATGCACTGCCCTTGATTCAATCATCCTGCGCGACCTCCTGATCAGCTCAACCACAGTTCCTCCCGAACTTGGTTGTTGGAACCTCATCTCCTCCCTGAGACTAGTCCAATGGATCCCGTCACCAGCCATGTCTTGAACTCAAGCAACACCTGCACATGAATAAACAAACAATCCATACGAGCCCAAGTCCTCGACTTGACTCAAGTTAGTTCCGAACACAACACCTTATGTGAGCACCTCACATAAGCATGTTGCAAAACCACAGTAGAAACGATATCAACCGTATTCAACCAAAACACACCAAAAACTTAGCAAATGAATACTAAGCAATCTTTCCAATCATGTAAAGCAAGTATGAAACAATGCAAATGAAAAGCTGAAGCACTGTGGTCAAGTTCCGGACCTTGCCAAAGCAACCCGGAGCTTGAGCCGGAGGTAACAAAAGCTAGTAGAACCTAGCATCGGAGCTTTCCAAAACTAGTAGATCCTAGCACCGGAGCTTACCAAAAAACTAGTCAAAACTAGTCAACCCAAAACCGGAGCTAGACAAAGTACGTCGGAGCTTAGCAAAAGCATGTCGGAGCTATCAAATATATGTCGGAGCTAACAAAGTCATGTCGGAGCTATCAAAGACATGCCGGAGCTAACAAAGACATGCCAGAGCTAAAGATAAAGCTCACCGGAGCTAACCAAAGCTAGTCGGACCTTACCAAGATGCCGGACCTAGCATCTAACGTAGCGGAACTACCTAAAACAAGCCGGACCTACCGTCGAACCTTGATAAAAAGGTGTTTTGGTGATATTTAAAACTTTTATCATCAAAGCCAAGTGTATTCACTACAAGCCAATGTATTCAGCACACATAGGTCTTACAATAGAACACAAGAGGAACAACCCCAAAGTCGTCTTACACGAGCTCTGGGCTCCCTTGCTTATATAACCAGCCCTTTGGCCATCCCAATCTCAACTAGGACTCCAATCCTAATCCGATCACAATCGGAACTTATAACTACTTAGGACTCTTCTATACGCAGATAGAAGCAATCTTAAGACTTCCAAACACCTTAGGAATGTATCCCACATTCCTAAACAACTCAAATTCGTGACACACACGAAATCCTAACATAACAAACTCGATATTTCCATACCGAGCCATAACCAACTCAGCTAGCAGCCTAAGTCTTCAACCGATACGATCCGATCCTTCCGATCAGATCTTCCTTCCATAATCTGTCTTTAGAAGCATATTGCCACGTCATGCACCTCATGCATACGTGCAAATACCTTCCTTTGACCTTCATATGCACTGCCCTTGATTCAATCATCCTGCGCGACCTCCTGATCAGCTCAACCACAGTTCCTCCTGAACTTGGTTGTTGGAACCTCATCTCCTCCCTAAGACTAGTCCAATGGATCCCGTCACCAGCCATGACTTGAACTCAAGCAACACTTGCACATGAATAAACAACTAATCCATACGAGCCCAAGTCCTCGACTTGACTCAAGTTAGTTCCGAACACAACACCTTACGTGAGAACCTCACATAAGCATGTTGCAAAAACACAGTAGAAATGATATCAACCATATCATCCAAAATGCACCAAAAACTTAGCAAATGAATACTAAGCAATCTTTCCAACAATGTAAAGCAAGTACGAAACATTGCAAATGAAAAAGCAGAAGCACTTAGGTCAAGTTCCGGACCTTGCCAGAGCAACCCGGAGCTTGAGCCGGAGCTAACAAAAGCTAGTAGAACCTAGCGCTGGAGCTTTCCAAAACTAGTAGATCCTAGCACCGGAGCTTACCAAAAACTAGTCAAAACTAGTCAACCCAAAACCGGAGCTAGACAAAGTACGTCGGAGCTTAGCAAAAGCATGCCAGAGCTATCAAATATATGTCGGAGCTAACAAAGACATGCCGTAGCTAAAGATAAAGCTCACCGGAGCTAACCAAAGCTAGTCAGACCTTACCAAGAAGCCGGACCTAGCATCTAACGTAGCCGGAGCTACCCAAAACAAGTCGGACCTACCGTCGGACCTTGCTGTAGATCGAAGCTAGAGTTGGACCTTGATAAAAAGGTGTTTTGGTGATATTTAAAACTTTTATCATCAAAGCCAAGTGTATTCACTACAAGCCAATGTATTCAGCACACAGGTCTTACAGTCCTTATGTAGGAGGGACATGTTGTGGCCTATGCTTCTAGGCAGCTTCAGAAGCATGAGAGGAATTATCCGACTCACGACTTGGAGTTGGATGCGGTAGTCCATGCTTTGAAGATTTGGAGACACTATTTGATGGGAAAGAGGACGAAGATCTATACGGACCATAAGAGTCTCAAGTACATATTCTCTCAGCCGGATCTTAATCTCAGGCAGCGCAGGTGGCTAGAGCTCATTAATGACTTTGATGTGGGTATTAACTATCATCTGGGGAAAGCTAATGTTGTGGCGGATGCTCTGAGCAGGAAGGTGCACTGCAACACTTTGTTGTTGCAGCGTCAATTGTGTGAAGAGTTTGCGAGGCTTAATCTCAGCTTGGTGTCTAGTGCTGATGCAGTGGTGATGGATGTGGATTCCACCTTGGAGCGTAACATTCGGGATGGCCAGAAGGATGATGGGGAGATTTTGAAGCTTAAGAGGTTGATGAAGGAAGGCAAGATTACAGGATACCGGGAGGACGAGCAGGGGACTCTGTGGCTTGGGAAGAGGATGTGTGTGCCTAAGGATAAGGCTATCCGTCAGATGATCTTGAGAGAGGCACATGATTCGGGTTACTCCATCCACCCTGGGAGTACCAAGATGTATCAGGATCTCAAGGAGCGTTTTTGGTGGCGTCGCATGAAGCGTGATGTGGCTCAGTATGTGGCTCTTTGCGAGACGTGTCAGCTTGTGAAGGCGGAGCACCAGAGACCGGTAGGATTGCTCCAGCCTTTGAGGGTGCCTGAGTGGAAGTTTGAGGAGGTTGGCATGGATTTCATTGTTGGATTGCCCAGGACTCAGTCAGGATATGAATCTATATGGGTGGTGGTTGATCGGTTGACCAAGGTTGCTCGTTTCATTCCTGTCAGAGAGGCTTACACCGTTTCTACTTTGGCTGAGTTGTATATGTCCAAGATTGTGTGTCAGCACGGTGTGCCTAAGCGGATAGTTTCCGATCGTGGTGCTCAGTTCACGTCAAGGTTCTGGCAGCAGCTACAGGAGTGTCTGGGCACTCGCCTCGATTTCATCTCCGCATATCACCCGCAGATGGATGGCCATACTGAGAGAGTTAATCAGATTCTGGAGGACATGTTGAGAGCTTGTGCCTTGAGGAACAGCAAGAGTTGGGATAGGCATCTGCCTTACACGGAGTTCTCATACAACAACAGCTATCAGTCGAGTTTAAAGATGTCCCCGTTCGAGGCTTTGTATGGCAAGAAGTGCAGGACACCCTTGTTTTGGAGCCAGGCAGGCGAGGGTCAGGTATTTGGGCCAGAGTCGTTGAGAGTCGCTGAAGAGAAGGTGTGTGATATTCGTCAGAACTTGAAGGCGGCCCAGACTAGACAGAAGAGGTATGGTGATACTCGGAGGTGAGAGTTGACCTTTGAGGTGGGAGACTTTGTGTACCTCAAAGTGTCGCCCATTAGAGGGCTCCGTTGGTTCAAAGTGAAGGGCAAGCTAGCACCTCGGTATATTGGACCTTTCAGGGTGTTGGCCAGGAGAGGAGAGGTTGCTTACCAGTTGGAGTTGCCACCTCGGTTGGCGGATGTGCATGATGTGTTCCATGTCTCTCAGTTGAAGAAATGCCTCAAAGCACCAAAGGAGCAGCTATCTATGGATGATCTTGATGTACAGGAGGACTTGTCTTATGAGGAGTATCATGTCCGGATTCTAGAGAGGTCAGAGCGTACCACCAGGAACAAGAGGATTCCCATGTGCAAGGTGCAGTGGAAGCATCATTCAGAGGAGGAGGCTACATGGGAGAGAGAAGATGAATTCAGGAGGGATTTCCCCGACTTCTTCGGTAAGCCTCTTAAATCTCGGGTCGAGATTTCTTTGAGGGGGGAGAGTTGTAACACACCAAGATATATATAGGTCTATGTAGATTTTTGAATTCCTCTCTTGTGCTTAAATTAAGTTTAAATTTGAAGTGCACTAATTAAAACATGTTTATAAGATTAAAACTGTAGTTAGAAAACCTTTAGCTTGGGTTAAAACCCCTCTGGACCAAAAGCCCCTTATCTCTTCTAGGCCCAATCCATTATTTTTTTCCTTACCTTCCTCTCTTCCCAATCGCGGGCCGTTTTCTTTTCTTCCCCGCTGGCCCGCTCTCCCCCACTGGCTCGCGCCGACGGCCCAGCCCCCGCACGCGACGCTCACGCGCGCGCTCGCCCGCCTTGGATTCCTCGGCGCCCCTATCGTGTTCCTCCCAGTCACTGACGTGCGGGCCCACCGGTCGGCTTTCCCCTACGCCACGGCTCTTCCTCACGCACACAGCTTCACACGAATGCCGTGACCCGGCCGTGGCACGGACGCCAAGCCCCCCCATCCAATCCAACGAGTTCCGCCCTGGGGTTTTCGTGGCTGCCAAGAAGCCCTCTCGCCCTATAAATACCCCTCCCTAGATCTAGGTTGATCTGCTCCCGTTACCACCACCTCGCGGGAGCCCTGCTCCACCGCCGCCCCAAGTCCAGTGAGTATCCTCGCCGTACACCACCACTACACTTCCCCAATCATCTACCTCATCGGTCTTCACGACTTGCAGGGTCTCGGCGAAGCCGTTTGGGCCCTCCCCGTCACACCTTGCCGTGGAGAACCGAGCCCCAGCAAGACCTAGGTGAGTCATCCACCTTTCTCTACGTTCTGGCATAACCGCCGTCTCATGTCTTCATCTGATCTCACGTTCAAGTTTCCTTTGGTTTAGAACATCTCCCGGGCAAAGAGGACGCGGGAGGTCATCACCCCGACGCTGTTGCGACGCTGCTCGAAACCATCCGTCGAGCTTCACCGCCGCGATCACCCTTTTACACCTTCCCGGACTTCGTTTCCCCTCTCGGTGAGCTCTCCGACCGCTCCTCTACCTTTTCCCATCACTTGGACGCTAGGATAGGTTAGACTTGTGCGGATTCGTGTAGCTCGTGCATGGTTCTCCGTCCTGCACTGTCGACCTCATATTTCCGCGTCTCCCTGAGCTGCGCCAGTGCCCTTGGCAAGCTCGTGATGATCCCCTCCTCGATTCCGGTAGCTTTATGCAGGGATTGTGTTGTATGCGCGTAGATCCGCGAGCTCCAGCGAGCTTGGCGGCCTTTCCATGGCGCGCCGCCCTGCATGGCCACTGCCGGCGACCGGTCCTAGCCGGGACACACCTCGGCCGTCGGATTTCGCCTCCACGGTCGTGATTAGAAGCACCGTACCCCTTCGTCCCTTTAAAATCTCGGCCGTTCATTTCGTAGGCAAGGGACCAGAGAAGGCCACGTAGCCCTTAGATCCCCACCTTCCATCTCAGATCCAATGGCCATTTTAAAACCCACCGCGTACCCCTTCGCGGTTCTTTTCTGGGCCGCGGATCTTAGATCCGGCGGTCCAGATTCAAGAGCGCGGCTGACCCTTGGGCATTTTGCCCTCACACCCCTGGAATTTCTGGGTTCTTTGCAATTTGGCCCTCGGGTTCACAGTTTAGCCCCTGGACTGTTTTATAACCCTGTTTTTTCCACTAAAACTTGCTTTGGGACCCCTGTACTTCTCTGTTTTTGCACTAAATAGATTCTGCGGTAGATTTAAATTGCAAGCTACCCCCTGGAATTAGTGTGAATAATGTTTTAGCCCTGCAGTAATTAAATCTCACCATAAAAACTCATATTTAGTGGTAAATAAACATTATTTCATGCTTAATAATTCTAGTAGGAGTACAATTGTTGTATCATGCATAATAGTGGTGTGAACACCTAATAAAATATGTGAAAACTTAATAGAACATGTGGTGCACCCTTTTATATGGTTCTTGGCACATGAAATGAGGGTAAAATGTAATTTGCCTAAGGAAGATATAATAGAACTTGATTTAATCACCTTGGAGTGTATGGAAATGCCTTGCTATGTGTATGCTATGTTTTATCCTTATGCATATGTCTTCACGCTTGTACTTATTTTCCTTTGTACTATTTTCATGCATGTGGTTGTGGTTAGAGGCGACCCCGGAGTCGACTTTCAGCCTTCAGGACCAGGTGTTTGACTACGTCGACCCACACTACCCAAGCGAGTGTCCTTGACCACTTTGCTCCGGTTAAGAAATATTAAGGACGTAGATAAAACTAGTTGCATGCAAGTCAATTAATTTGAATCCTATGCTAGAATGTTTCCCTAGATTTCCATATTATTCCTTGTTGCTCTGTCGGGTAGGTGTTAGGGTATTTTCTGTGGATGGGTACAACTGCTTAGCCATACTGTTATAGTTGGGGGAGTAACTTTAATTACAATTGCTAATCTGTCTACTCTACTATTATCTGCATTACTGTGGTTCTAGTGATGGGATGTAGTTGATAGGAATCTAGGCAGGCAGGTATTTGAGTGGTGGGTGCAGTACACACGAGACTCGGGTTCATTGTGTTGGCGCCTGTTCTAGATTCTAAGGACCGGTTCTTGGTGACATTGCGACCAGGTATTACCGTACCACCACATGACGGTATGGAACGGCTTAGCCAATTAATTAGGAGATCTTTCAATGAGTATGGGCAATGAATTGGTGCGGGGAACGAGTTCAGCGTTACCTGCCCTGGGATCCGCATAGCTCAAGAGGGGGCTGCCACGTCGGAGGGTGTACTCCAGTATGTCGTGGTAGGCGAAACCTTAGAGTGCTCATACTGTTTGGGAGACCCTTTGTAAAGGCTCTATTGTAGACTCCTGGCCACACACCTTAGGCAGTGTGAGAAGGTAGGATGGAGTTTTCGCAGTCGTCGTTAGACGATGAAATCACAACTTGTGGGTAAAGTGGTACAAACTCTGCAGAGTATAAAACTATCTAGATAGTCGTGCTCACGGTCATGAGCGCGCCTGGTAGTACTGCCTTGATTAGTCGGATTGGGACTGGTGGGATGTTGGGCAGTCAGGTGGTTTAACCCGGTGAGTCAGTTTCCAGGTGGGGTAACCTGGACAATGGTGAGTCGGGTGGGTGTAACCCGACGATTTATATTATTATGGTATATATGAGTCCTTCACCTAGTAAATAGGATGCTAAGGTCAACTTAGGAAATTAAGGTTGCATAGAGGCTAACCCGTGTCAGCTTTTCCTCATTGAATAGCCCGCATGTCATAATTTCCCCCACTCGCGGAGTACATTAGGTACTCATCATCGTTTCTTTCCTTTTCTGTTTTCTTGTGCATATATTGCTGCTCAGGGCCGAGTGGTGGAGAGATGGACGAGGAGTTCGACGGGGACGACACTGGTGCTCAGGTCTAGGCGGGTTGTCGGTACCCTAAAAACCATACACCCCCTGAGGTTACAAAGATCTCAAGGGAAGGACATCTACTTAAATTGAAGACCCTCGGGGGCCCACCTGTCAGACATAACCGGACCTGCTTCTCCAACATGGTTAACCCCTAGGTTGCCACGTGTACTGTCAGACCGGAGCTATTACCCGCAAGGGTGAAGCTCCGGGCTAGGTACTGAAACGGCACCTCCGGATTTAACCCCTGACCGAGAGAAGCTCCGGACCTGACACGTGCCAGGCCACCCCGGAACTTCCCGCTTCCCACAAGCAAGCTCCGGAGCTGCCACGTGTCCATACGTCGGAGCTGGCCGCTTCAGACCCCCGGAAGACATTGTAACGGCTCCGGATCTCCAAAGGACAGCCGCGGACTTCAAGACCCGATTAATTATCATTAATTCCACGTTAATGACACTTAATCGGACGATCTTAACACCTGTAACGGCACTGTCAGAGCCGTTACAGGGTTATTAACAAACAATTAATCTCGTGTATCAATACTAGTAACCGCCAGGGCCACATGTCGGGTCAGGCTGACTTGTAACGGTTTGTCCTTGTACTATAAAAGGACAAACCGACGATACACAGAGGGAAAACTCTCGAACATACTCAAGCTCACAAGTTAATACAACACACATACACCCGTGGAGTAGGGTATTACGCTCAGGCGGCCCGAACCACGTAAACCACTGTGTCACTCGAGTCCAATCGTGATTCACCTTCTTGAGTCTCCGCGCGCCCACACCGAACTACAAACTCCTCCAACACTTTCATAGTGTCAGGAGATCTGCCGACTCCAACAGTCGACAGTTGGCGCGCCAGGTAGGGGGTGCCTGAGATCTTCAAGAATGGTGAATTCTGCGGCTGGATCATCCAACGGGCAACCTGCTGCTGAGGCTGTCGGAGGCAATCCCTCCAACATGCAGCCACCGGCAGGAGCCTCAGCACCAGCAGGAGTCATACTCCCACCACCACCATCTTCTCCGGCAAGACGTGCCGGGCAACATGATGGTGTACCGGCGTCACATACTGCGCCGGCAAGTCATGACAACCCAGAACACGCGCTCCATGCAGCGCGTGCTCTTCTCCAGCGACCACCACCTCTGGATGCATCTCAAGGTGCCATGGAGCAATGGAGGGCTGATGTTGAGCATTTGGTCGCAGCAGCGGCCGAACGCCTCAACAACCAGGGTCCACCTCCTTCAGGGCGGGCCCCATCGCAGCGACGGACGTTGTCTGGAAGACTTGGTCCGCATGTCTCCAACAACCGAAGACGAGCTGCGTCACAGCAAGTGACGTCGTTGCCCTCTGGGGCACGACGCACCCATACCGCATCTCGGCTTTCGACACACGACCTTCGGGCGGAGCTTGATCGCCGATACCGCCAACAGGATGGCCGTGTCCACATCGAGCGAGCTCGAGAAAGACGAGATGCTCAAGACCTTTCTACTCTGGAAGGAGTAGGAGGAGGCTGTTCCGCCCTAGCCATGCACCTACGCATGGTTAGATGGCCACAGAAGTTCCGGCCACATTTGCCGGAAAAATTCGACGGGACTGTCAACCCCGTAGAATTTCTGCAGATATACTCCACTGCAATCTTAGCAGCTGGAGGAAACGAGGCCGTAATGGCCAACTATTTTCCAGTGGCCTTAACTGGGACCGCCAGGTCCTGGTTTATGAGCCTTCCACCCAACTCTATCGACAGTTGGGAGGAGCTGTGCCGTCAGTTCACTGCCAATTTCGGGAGTTCATACACCCGACCGGGCACTGAACTAGACCTTTTTGCGGTCGTGCAAAAAGGAGGACAATCTTTGCGGTCATTCATCCAGAGGTTCTCTCAGGTACGTAACACAATCCCTTCTATCTCAAGCGCTTCTGTCATTGTGGCATTCAGACAGGGTGTACGAGACAAGAAGATGTTGGAGAAGCTGGCGATCAAAGAGATCACCAGCGTCACGGAGCTCTTTAGCCTGGCTGACAAATGTGCCAGAGCTGCGGAGGGCCGTGAAATGCACTCCAAACCAGCCTTGGAGGATCATAAAAAATCCTCCAAAGAAGAAGCCGCTACCTCCGGGAGTGGCAAGAAGAAAAAGAAGACCAACAGCAAGAAGAAGCCGTCGGCCGGCACATCCAACGTTGCAGCCACTGCAACTCCTGGTGGTCGGGGGCCATGCCCCGAGAAGCGACCTCGACCGTCTTCTGAAGACGGCGGCAAATCCAAGATGTGGTGCCCCATTCACAAAACGGGCAGCCACAGACTGGAGGATTGCCGGGAGGTCCAAAACCTTGCCGAGCGCTACAACAAGCGCCGGGAAGGGTCTCCTTTCCGACAGAGGGAGGGGAAACAGAAGGTTGACGAAGCTCCGGCTGAAGAGGAGTTAGGGTTTCAGGACCCTAAAAAGGTCCTGAAAGCCATCTACACCTCCGTCAACGATGACTCCGACGTCTCCGACAACGAGCGTCGGAAAACCATGAACACCATCTTTGGTGGATCATGGGACATCACTTCTCGTCGTGTCATCAAGACTATGCGACGGGATATGGCTGCTGTAGCTCCTACAGCTAGACCGGAGCCACATCGAAAGTGGATGGATACACCCATCACTTTTGATGCTTCGGACTGTCCTCAAAGCATGGTCGAAGCTGGCCAATTACCCTTGATGGTATCTCCTACCATCAACAACATCCAGCTCCATCATGTCATGGTAGACGGAGGTTCGGGGCTTAACCTAATCAGCTTTGAAGCTTTCACTAAGCTTCAGCTCCGACCTTCGGACCTCCAGCCCTCTCAACCTTTCTCCGGAGTAGGTCCGGGGGCCATTACTCCACTCGGAGCTATTACTCTCCCTGTTACCTTCGGGACCCGGGAGAAGTATCGCACCGAGAAGTTGGTCTTCGACGTCGCTCAGATCAACTTACCATTCAACGCCATCTTGGGTAGACCTGCCCTGTACAAATTCATGGCAGCTGCTCATTATGGATACCTGGTATTGAAAATGCCAACACCAGTAGGCGTTCTCCGGATCCGCGGAGATCGCACTGCCGGAGTAACTGCTCTGGAGGAACTCCACGCACTCACCACAGCGCAAGAGGAGTACTCCAAACAGAAGCAAGCTCCACAACCTCCGAGCATTCGGCAACGAGGCTCGACCTCTGCATCCCGTGTGCAGCCAAGCGGCGACACCGACATTCCCGTCAAAGTCGTCCAAATTGGTTCCGATGCCGCTCAAACCACCCGTATATCAGGAGGTTTGAACGACAAATAGGAACTCGCGCTCATCACTTTCCTCCGGGCTAACATTGACGTGTTTGCTTGGCAACCGTCACAAATGCCTGGGATCCCCAGGGAAGTGATTGAGCACAATCTGAAGATTTACCCCGATGCTCGGCCTGTGCATCAGAAACCTCGGAAGCAATCTGTGGAGCGACAAAACTTCATCCGACAAGAAGTGAAGAAGTTGCTCGAAGCCGGATTCATCCGAGAAGTTTACCATCCAAAATGGCTGGCAAACCCAGTCGTTGTGCCTAAGGCCGGCGGGAAACTTCGGATGTGTATCGACTACACCACACTGAATAAGGCATGTCCAAAAGATCCATTCCCACTACCTAGAATAGATCAGATAGTGGATTCCACCTCCGGGTGTGAGTTACTGTGTTTTCTAGACGCATATTCTGGATATCATCAAATCAGGATGTCTAGGGAAGATGAAGAACATACTTCATTCATCACAGTGGATGGATTGTATTGTTACACAGCCATGCCTTTTGGTCTCAAGAATGCAACTTCAACTTTTGTACGAGCTATGTACAAAACTTTCGAAGAACTCATCAGAGACATAGTGGAAGTGTACGTCGATGACATCGTGGTCAAAGTCAAGAACAAGGAGTCCCTTTTGGACACCTTGCAGGTTGTCTTCGACAAGCTGCGGGCCACCCGCACGAAGCTAAACCCAGACAAGTGCGTATTCGGGGTTAGTTCCGGAAAGCTTCTTGGTTTCCTGGTAAGTCACCGGGGCATAGAGGCCAATCCGACGAAGATAAAAGCCATTGAAGACATGTGGCCACCAACCCGCATCAAAGACGTCCAAAAGTTAACTGGATGTCTAGCAGCCCTCAGCCGGTTCGTTTCAAGACTGGCGGAAAGGGCACTTCCCTTCTTCAAGTTACTGAGGAAGTCCGGACCATTCCAATGGTCTGAAGAAGCAGAGAAGGCATTCCAGGAGCTGAAACAGTTCCTCACCATCCTACCAGTATTGGTAGCTCCGAACCCTGGTGAGCCTTTATTGCTTTACATTTCAGCTACTGACGAAGTCGTCAGTATGGTTCTGGTTGCGGAGAGACCGGAACTACCTAATACTCAGGAATCCAGACCCCTTCGGGAGGGTCCGGAGGTTCCTGAAAGCGGGTCTGGGTCCCAGCTCCCAGACTTGAACCCACAAGAAGCCACTTCAGAGGACCCGGATCCCTCCGAGAGGATCCAGGTCATTCCTGAAGAAGCTCCGGGTTCCTCCACCCAGAACCCGGAGGTCCCCGAAGAGAGTCTGGACCCCTCCGAGAGGGTCCGGATCAATGAAGAGGAAGCTCCGGACCCCTCCGGGAGGGTCCAGACCATTCAACGCCCGGTATACTTCATCAGTGAAGTGTTACATGATGCCAAGACTCGATACCTAGAGGTGCATAAACTGCTCTATGCAGTTCTTATTGCCTCAAGGAAGCTTCGACACTATTTCCAAGCTCACAAAGTCTCAG
Source organism: Tuctoria greenei (assembly GCA_036927565.1). NCBI lineage: Eukaryota > Viridiplantae > Streptophyta > Magnoliopsida > Poales > Poaceae > Tuctoria > Tuctoria greenei. The sequence continues at coordinate 208,892,605 of JAYESD010000006.1, read as the reverse complement.
TGGTGACTTCATATCCACTTCGAGCGATCCTGCATAATCCCAATTCAACTGGGAATATTGCAAAGTGGGCAGCGGAATTGGCTGAATTCGATCTTGAATTCATTCCGAGACAAGCAATCAAGAGTCAAGTGTTGGCAGATTTCGTGGCAGAATGGACTCCCTCTCCATTAAACCCTGGGGGCCCCAGCGAGCAGAAGACGGAACCTCAAATTCCAACCTTCACTAAGCCTCATTGGACCCTTTACTTCGACGGCTCCATGCAGAAGCAGGGAGCCGGAGCTGGAATCCTTCTCCTCGCACCAACCGGGGAGAAGGTGAAATACATGGTACACCTTGACTTCAAGGCAACCAACAACATGGCGGAGTACGAAGCACTCATCTATGGATTAAAGGTGGCACTTTCATATGGTGTCAAGCAATTGATGGTCAAAGGAGATTCACAACTCGTCATCAAGCAGGTGAAGGGTGAATGCTCCTGCAATAATCTCCAGCTGGCTGCTTACCTCCTTGAAGTCCAGAGGCTTCAGAAGGACTTCGAAGTCCTAGACCTTCACCATGTTCAGCGTGCTCACAATGCTGAAGCTGACGAACTCTCGACCAAGGCATCAACCGGAGCTCCGGCTCCTGACGGAACCTTTGTCCGGAGGTTGTCAAAACCCACAGTTCAGCCTGCCGAACTGAACGAAGGGGGCGAGATCAGCATACCGAAGCTGACGGTCCCGATGGCCCTGTTACCATGGCAGCCATCAAAGGTCGTAGGTGCTGCCGGAAGCTCCGAGCAACCCAGCACGCAAGACTCAAATGCTCAAGTCAGTTCCGATGCATGGATCTCGGAGATCCGGAACTACTTGAAAGACAACATCCTTCCTGACGATGATGTATCCGCTGACCGGGTAGTCAGATTGGCTAAAAGATACACGCTGGTAGAAGGGGATCTCTACCGGCGCGGTGCCAACGGCATCCTAATGCGGTGCATCACAAGGGAAGAAGGCTGCGAGCTTCTCGCAGAAATCCATGGAGGCGAGTGTGGGAACCACGCATCTTCCCGCACGCTGGTCGGAAAAGCCTTTCGGCACGGCTTCTACTGGCCTACAGCGCTCCAGGATGCCACTGAGCTAGTGAAGAAATGCAAAGCATGCCAATTTCATGCAAAGCAAATTCATACACCTGCTCAGTCCTTACAAATGATACCTCCTACATGGACTTTCGCTGTGTGGGGGATGGACATCTTGGGACCCTTCCCAAGAGCCGTCGGAGGTTACAGGTTCCTGTACGTCGCCATCGACAAGTTCACCAAGTGGCCGGAAGCTACTCCTGTTGTGACGATCAACAAACAATCTGCAATCAATTTTCTACAATCTATCGTGAGCAGATTCGGAGTCCCAAATAAGATCATCACTGATAATGGGACTCAATTCACAAGCTCCGCATTTCAAGGATATTGCGAAGACCTCGGCATACAAGTTTGCTACGCTTCCGTAGCTCATCCTGCCAGCAATGGACAAGCCGAGAGAGCAAACGCAGAGATCCTTAAAGGACTCAAAACACGCACTTATGAGCGTTTGAAAAAGCATGGAGCCAATTGGATCGAAGAGCTTCCGCCCACTCTATGGGCCAACAGGACTTCTCCAAGTCGGGCAACCGGAGAAACACCCTTCTTCCTGGTGTACGGAGCAGAAGCGATCCTTCCTCCAGAAATCACCTTGGGTTCCCTCCGGGTCCGGACCTTCGACGAAGCCGCGCAGGACCAACTCCGACGCGAAGACCTAGACCTCCTTGAGGAGGGAAGGTGCCAAGCAGCTGTTCGGAACGCCCGATACCGCCAAGCTCTACGGCGCTATCACCAGCGGCATGTACACAACCGACATCTCGAGGAAGGCGATCTGGTGCTACGGAGAATACTATCCAGAGAAGGGCAAAACAAACTCTCCCCCGGCTGGGAAGGGCCCTTTCGAGTGATCAAAGTATCCCGTCCCGGAAGCGTTCGCTTGGCTACCGAGGATGGGACACCTCTCCCAAATCCTTGGAACATCGAGCACCTCCGTAAGTTCTACACTTAATTCCACGGAGGTGAGTCTTAAGTAACTTGAAATGTATGTTATAGAGTCATTGTACAGAGTCGGGTAGTTCCTCCGGGAGAGCAGCCGGACCTTTCCCGAAAGGTTTGAAGAGCTCATGCAACACTTAATACAGTCTCCGGACTAGAAGTGTGGCTAACTACCCTGGGTCAAACGAGAAACCAAACACACTTAGCCTGGTTCCGTACCCTAAGAGTGTACTTGTTTCCCCTGTACCCCGGACCTATAATGAAAGACATCTTCATGTGAAATAGACTCCACGTGCATTCATTTTTGCATAGGCTCGACATTTTTATTTTTCTCTTTCTTGTCTATAACAGAAACGTGCAATTCTTAAGAAGTTCTAGTTTGACCGGTTTACGTACGATTTGAGTTGAATTGTCGGATTTTTTTTTTTTGGATTTAAATGTCGTCTGTGGCCAACTCGCCTGAAAGCCGCCAAGCCATTCTAGGGCCGGAGTGCGCTATCGACTTAGCCTGGTCAAGCACCCTAAGTACGCCACTCTACCTACATCCCGGCAGGCCAAAGTAAGGTGGGTCCATGGACAGTTAGATCCAAAAGAAAAGACAATTCATTCAGTCGTATTAAAAATCGTGTTCAACTTAAAATTTTCTTGAGAACCATAAGCCGCGACGAAGTTATAGACAAGGAACGAATTTTACTATTTTTCTTGGCTTAAGTGTGCAGGAAAAATGAACCCTATGTTGATGGAGAAAAACCGGAGCTAACCAAGCTCCGACTCCCACCAGGGCGTCAACCGTCGACGTTGACTTAAAGATGGTGAGAAGACCCTATCACTAGAGTCTGTTGCCAACAAACCAAGCGTGGCAAGGGTCATTGCCGGAGCTACTAAGCTCCGACGCCTTGGAGTATTAACTATCGACGCTCAACGTGTTGGTAGAGGCTATTGCCGGAGCTACTAAGCTCCAGCGATGGACAGTGCCGGAGCTTCTAAGCTCCGACGACTTCAAGGGACCTTCACTATCGAAAACTTCGGACCTAAATTATACGAGTTCGAAGCAAATTTGTCTTCAACAAAACTCAACATCCTTTTGGTACATGTCCACAATCAAATTGTGCACATCTACCAGGGGGCCAAGTGAAGATAAAGATGTTGAAGACAAAAAAATGAAATTCGCAAAAAAGTGGGGATTTCATTTCATTTGAAGACCGGAGATTACATCTGGAGACAAGGGATTACAAAAATGAGGAAGAAGAGAAGATACAAGTAAAGGCTAAGAGAGACAGTCCTAGACCCTATGGAAGAACTCGGCGACCTTCTGGGCGACCTCCGACACGCTAGCTCGGGTAGCTTCGCCTTCTCCTTCGACGGGGCCTTCAAGCACCGGGTCCAGAGGGAATCGAGGGTTCCGGCTAGTGTAGCACGTCAACACATACTCTGTGACGTTCCTAGCCAGGGATTGCCCCTCGACCTCCAGCTGGTCCGCGATGACGTCGCCCACCTTGGAGAGCTTGCTGCCTGCGGCGCTCAACGCTTGCAACGCAAGGTCCGGCTCCGGCTCCGGATCATCCGGGAGCACGGGGCTGAAACCCATCGGCGCCAGCGCATCGTCGGCCTTGCTCAGGAACTCCCAAATTTGCAGGGAGTCCGTCTTCCTCAGGCCCTTCATCTCTTCCAGGGATCTCCGGGCTGCCGTCAGCTCCGAATTCTCGCGGGAGAGGCGCTCAACTTCTTTGGCGTTTTGCTGAATCTTCGCAGCAACCCGCTTCTCAAGTCTTCCGAGCTCCTCCTCCCGGAGGTGAATCTTGTTCCGGCGGTCGACCAGGTCCTTCTCCCTAGCCTCTATTTTCTTCTCCCGGGCGACAAGGGCACACTCGTACTCGTAGAGTTCCTGCCCCCGCACCCAGGTCTTCTCCTCCTCCTCGAGGCAGCGCTCTTCCAATTTTTTAGTGCGCTCCTCGAGGCCCTTGTCCGCCAGAGCTGTTTTCTCGGCGAGCTCTTCCTCCCGTCGCAAGACGTCATCCCGTAGCTCCAGGAGTTTTTGCTCCTCATCCTCGAGGCGCCTTTCCCTTCCTTCAAGTGCCTCTCGGCGCTTGATGAGTGCGGTGCTGATGGCCTCGAGTTGATCGAACCGAGCGTTGGCCGCGTCGTTAGCAGCCTTAGCTTGGTCATGGAACTCCCGGGATTGAGCGTCGAGGGTGTGAGTCATGCTCTCCCTCTCGTCCAGCAGCTCACCCCAGAGCTCGAGGCGGATCTTCTCCCGCCTGATCCATTCCTTGTCATCCGCAATCCTCGACTGCGCCAGCTTAGTCTCAAAGTGGAGCCGATTACGCCACCTCCTAAGGGTTTGGCGCTCCTCTTCAAGAGCTTTGCTGTCGTGGAAGAAGGCCAGTTGGACCTGACGTAGACTGGAGCAGGCGTTGTCGATGGACATCGACAGAGAGATGGGCTCCGGACCTGCCGGGGGCTCTTCCGCTGGTTCCAACGGGTCTTCACTTAAAAAAATTGGGTCCCACTCTACGAGAGTGGAACCCCGAGCTTCCAAAGCACTAGGGCACTCCTCCGGGATGGCCTCAGTCGCCACCGAAGAAGGTCCCGCCACCAAGTCTTCATTTGCCCCCTCAGGCTGGGGGCCGGCGATTTCGTTCAGGCACTCTGGCTCCGCCACGGGTACCATCGACGTCGTCACCTCCACTGGCTCCGGCCGGGACACTTCTTCTGAGGGAGGCTCAAGCTCCCTCGCCTCTTCAGCCACCGGCTCTGCGGCCGGCGCTCCAACAATCACCGGCTCTGCGGCCGGCGCTCCAACAATCACCGGCTCTGCAGCCGGCGCTCCAATAATTACCGGCTCTGCGACCGGAGTTTCGGAAGTAACCGGCTCAACTACCGGAATTACTTCAACTTCCGGCTCGCATGCCGGGGCTTTAGCTACCTCCGGCTCAACCGCCGGGGCTTCAGCACTTTCCGGCTCCGAAGCCGGGACCGCTACTTCCTCCGACTCAACAGCCGGAGCTTCTACTTCTGCAGCACCAGGACCCGGAGCTTCAACCTCCGGAACGGGTGCCGCTTGCGCATCTTCAATCCCGTGGTTCGGCGCTACCACGGGAACTTCTGGAGACGAGTCGAGGTCCATGACCACGACAGCCGGCGCCGGAGCTGTCGCAGCCTCCGCTTGGGGCGGCACCAGGGCTGGAGCAGAAGCCCTCGCAGCTTCAGACACTGTGGCTGAGGGCGGAGCTTCACTCCCCTTCTTAGGAACGCTGCAGATAAAGAATGAAGAAATTGAGCAAACAGATGCTACAATTAAAAGTTAATCAAGGTAAGCAAGAAAAATTACCTTGGGAGGCTCACGCACCAGCTTGCGCGGAACCTCTTTCCCAGACGTTCCGGGCTGGCCACGGTCGGCGTAGGAGCTCCGGGAGGACTCCTAGGACTTGCTGTAGCCGCGGGCGTTTCCCGGGTCGGAGCTCTCCTTGATCGAGAGGAACTCCTGGACCTGGAGGCCCTCACCGCTTCTGGTGCCGGGGTCGCGTGCCCGGAGCTGGCACCTCCGGAGGGATCCACCACGGGAACAGCCGCACTCCGGGAGGATCCCACCGCCGGAACAGTAGCGCTCCGGAAAGACCCCACCACGGGGACAGCTGCCACGGCGACGGAGGATCTTCCTTCCTGAGGACGGGGAACTGGGGGGGAGGTAGAAAGCCCGACGGACCTTCCGTCAGCATGTCGCAGCTTTCTCTTCCGGCTCTCCGGCTCCTCCGCCAGCTCCTTGCCCTTGCCGATGACCTCAGCTCTTGGCTGAGAGACAGGGGCGGAGCCGCCTTCGGACAACCCGGGGATCGCCAGCCGGGCAGTTGACCTTCTCTCGACGACACCAAGGTCATCAAGCGCGGGCATCTTCTGCCGGAGCTCCCTGCTGAACTCAACTTCCACATTCAGGGGAAGGAAAGCTGGCGGCGGAGTCAAGTAATCTCCGTCAACATCGATGCCGTGCTGGAATTTCTTGAGGTGAAACTCCAAGGTCTTCCCCACCATGCTGGACTTCAACCCGGTCTCAACCCGGTCCTCGTCCATCACACTGTTGAGGGCCCAGGCGAGCTTCTCCCTCCTCTTCAGCGGTGCCCACCTGTTGGACAGGAAGTTGTAGAACACTGCCTGGGGAGTCAATCCTCCCTCCACACATTCGCGGATCCTGGTCAGGACGGGGTCGAAAGCTGCCGCCAGCACCGGAACTTCGCTCCACACCGACGTGTCAATGCCGGGCAGACCGTCTGGCAACTCCAACCGCTCATGCTCCTCCACCCGGACGACTACCCAATCTTTCTTCCAGTCATCCCACTTCCCGGAAGGGAATGACCGGAGGTACTTGAACGGGCACTTCTTGCGCTTCACAAAGTAGTAGAAGCCAAGGTACTCGTCGCTTCGGCCGGTGGTTTGGACGGTGAAGAAGGTTCGGAAGAGCTCGATGCAGGGAGGGACGCCCACCCACATCTCGCAGAAGTGTACAAAGATGGACACAAGAAGAATGGAGTGAGGGCCAAGGTGGTATAGCTGCAGACCATAGAAGTCCAGCAGCATCAAGAAGAAAGAAGAAAACGGTGGGATCAGCCCCACCATGGCGTACGAGGAAAAATACACCATCTCGCCGGAGTGCTCCTTTTTAAAGGGAAGCTCTCCGCCGGCGCGGACCGAACGGTTGAAGAAGTCCGACGACCACCCCATGAGGGCTCGGACCTTCTTCAGATCGCTTTCCGTCTTCAAACGACTCTCACGCAGACCCAACTCCATCGCAGCACAGTTAGGCAAGAGAAGAGGAGCAAAGTACAAGTCGGGAGTTTGAGCGCAAGAACAGATGGGAAGCGTAAAGAACTCCCGACGGCGCGCTTTCCTTCTTAAGTAAGCCCTCGCAACGCTTGGATGGAAACTGCAGGAGAGTCAAGGATACTACTCAGGAATTCAACCCTGCCGATGACAAGAGGGCCCGGGACCACCCTGACGATCAAGTCAAGGTTCTTACCCAGGCGAACAGTTGTCATCACGAGGCGGGAAACCCAAAGGCGGCGGACTGACAAGGCGCGCGGAACCGATACGGTTTTCGTATCGGGAGCCGGCGACCTTCAATTGCGAGAGATCCGCACGTCAAAGATCTTATCTGCCGCCTGAGGTGCGCCACGCGTCGGGACTTAACCGTAAAGCCCCGCCGAAGGCACCTCCGAAGACCCTTGAAGACCCAGTTCAAGAGTCGCAAGTGTGGACCCACCTCCGGTGGAATGACTTCACCCTGTTGGCCTTCCCCGGAGGTAGGTCCAGGGGGCCACTGTCGGTACCCTAAAAACCATACACCCCCTGAGGTTACAAAGATCTCAAGGGAAGGACATCTACTTAAATTGAAGACCCTCGGGGGCCCACCTGTCAGACATAACCGGACCTGCTTCTCCAACATGGTTAACCCCTAGGTTGCCACATGTACTGTCAGACTGGAGCTATTACCCGCAAGGGTGAAGCTCCGGGCTAGGTACTGAAACGGCACCTCCGGATTTAACCCCTGACCGAGAGAAGCTCCGGACCTGACACGTGCCAGGCCACCCCGGAACTTCCCGCTTCCCACAAGCAAGCTCCGGAGCTGCCACGTGTCCATACGTCGGAGCTGGCCGCTTCAGACCCCCGGAAGACATTGTAACGGCTCCGGATCTCCAAAGGACAGCCGCGGACTTCAAGACCCGATTAATTATCATTAATTCCACGTTAATGACACTTAATCGGACGATCTTAACACCTGTAACGGCACTGTCAGAGCCGTTACAGGGTTATTAACAAACAATTAATCTCGTGTATCAATACTAGTAACCGCCAGGGCCACATGTCGGGTCAGGCTGACTTGTAACGGTTTGTCCTTGTACTATAAAAGGACAAACCGACGATACACAGAGGGAAAACTCTCGAACATACTCAAGCTCACAAGTTAATACAACACACATACACCCGTGGAGTAGGGTATTACGCTCAGGCGGCCCGAACCACGTAAACCACTGTGTCACTCGAGTCCAATCGTGATTCACCTTCTTGAGTCTCCGCGCGCCCACACCGAACTACAAACTCCTACAACACTTTCATAGTGTCAGGAGATCTGCCGACTCCAACAGTCGACACGGGTGTTCCCACAGACGGCGCCTGTGATGGAAATCCCACTGCTACATTTCCGCTGTCATGAGTTTTTCTTTTAGACCTACGGGTCATTCATGTATCGAGGATGATGTACTCACCATACTTGGCTTATCATGATTATCGAGCTTGGCTTATTATATATGATATCTCTTACTGTCCTCGTGTGTGATGATGAAAATTGATCCTAGCACACGCGAGTATGCGCTTTGTTTCCCTTGCAGGAACAGGGCGTTGCACTCTGCTATGGAGCAGATTCATGCCAAACACACTCTATATTTCCACTCACGTGGCATCGCCTAACGACATATGTCACGCATGTGCTGCGCGACTAAGTTGTGAAAGCGGCCGAGAGCGACGGATGACACGCACAAGAGGCTAATCTGTCGTCACTCGCCTCTGTCCCTGGCATTGGATGGACATACAATGCTGCCTCGCTGCTATATCATCGAATGTTGGGTATAGAGTCCTGTATAGATGAGGGATGTGGAGGCACATGTGAAAAGAGAGGTGCGGTTTTCTATAATGGTGTGAAACACTAAATGACAAATTTATAAGCTTCAACATGAAGGCATCGGAAACAAAATAAGAAGGCCTGAGCAGTCGAGCTTGCAGAGCTCTATGGTTTCAATGACGACCGTGAAACTAGACTAACAAAACTCCATAAATAATCCTGAAATAGGAGGGGACATGTCTGACATTCATGTGACTCAGGTGAGAATTTTTTTCAAATAAATCAATGTTCCAACAATATTCATGTCATTTCGATGAGATTTGTTAAACATGTCAAATTGTGGAAGACCACCCTATTGAGACCTAATTCAGGTTCGTGATTAAGAAAGACATATCTAGTGTAAAAGAGACTTAGCTAACTCGATACACATTTGTGATAATCTGATTTACTACTAACAACTCAGATTAAAGGGGGCAGAGGTGCAATGTAGTTATATTAAATGCAATGAAAAAATGTTTATTACATTTAGGTTGCAATTTCGCCTCCTCTAACTTAATCACTCATAAATTCATAATAATGGAATGATCACAAATTTATATTAACATCTTAACACCAGAAACCCCCTTTACAATATGTCCCGTGTTTATGATGTAAAATAGAAACGGCCTTACTAACTCATGAAGGCCATTACCCTGCTTTATGATGTAAAATTAGGCCCATTTAGACAGATGATCATAATTAAGCCCATTGAAAAAAAATTCGACACAACCAAGAAACCAATTTGCGACCAGTTCGTGCGCAGTAGTCCGGAGCTCTCCCAACTCCGTTCCTCTTTGCCGCCGCCGCCGCCGCCTCGCCGCCGGAGACATGCCGAGACTCGCGGCCGCCGCCCTTCGCTGCGGCGTCGCTGCATCTAGAGATCTCTACTCTTCGCGCATTCTCTCGTTTGCCCCCGCTTACCTTCGTCTCTTTTCCGCGAATGCATCCGGCGAAGCATCTGCCGCCGACTCCGCCGCGGCGGACTCGCAGGACGACTCTTTCCTCAAGGCATCAGACGAGGGTAGCTCCAGTACACTCGTGGCCTCTTTACTTAAAGTGCTGTCAGTTTATTTATTTTTTTCTTGGGTTTAGGGCTTAACAAAGTTTTAGTGCTATTTTAGAAGAGTAGGAATGTTGGGAAAATGATGATGAAAGATGCCGATTTTTTAATGTGGTAATATTACCAATGTCATCCTGTGAATTGTTGGATTATGCAAATCTCAGGTTCGACAGACATTGTCACTGCAATATTTGTGACATATAAGCCAGAAATTTGTTTGGTTTTAGGAGGCGTTTTCTGATGTGTTGGTGTCACGGAAAAAAATGTTATTTAGTGTTTCTGTCATTTTCTTGTCAATGGTGTATTGCCATGCCCTCATGCTTAATAAATTGGAGAAGTATCAACCGGGAAGGTCATACCGCTCCTGACATGTTGCAATATTCAAACTAGGTCTTCTTCGCATTGTGTTCTTTCATTTCGATTTCGGGTGTTAGGAAGAATTGTAATGTGGCCTCTTGACCTTCTTTTATCTTTGCTATTCTTAGTTTGTTACAATTGTCTCAGCTACAATGATATTCCCTCCTGTCAGCTGTATATGATCTTCATACAGCTCAAATGAACTATATTCAGTTCATTTGGTCTGTACGAACACCATATGCAGCTGACTGCAACTTGATAATTTTGTAACATTGTTGCATATTCACGATTACAAATAACACAATATGTGTGTTCTAGTTTTGGAAAATGTCGAGATATGGTAGTTCTATACTTTCATGTCTTACTCGTACATGAGTATTTATTAGCTGCCGCAACAGGCGTGGCCTATGGGAGGTTCTACAGTGTCGTTCCTGGGGGCAACAATCTTGGGAGGGACATGTTGAAAACTGACATTATCCATCGCCTTGACAAATGTGACCTGTCATTGGAGGATGTGAAGATTGATTACAACAGGGGATATTATCCAATGGGCGCGTAGGTTTCTTCTGTTCACCATATTTCTTTCCGTTTATGCAAGAGACTACATCATGCATGATTTATGTGCAGTTTATTCTAATTTCTAGTGTAGACGTGTTATTCTTTGTATTGCCTCTTATAACTGCATCTGAAATATGGGTCTTGTTTTTTTTTCTCTAACTGATGCATGGGTGTTATCATATAGTTATATGATGCATTGTCTATACCTTGTGCATAGTAGGCCAATTTGTACCTGACTATCCTTTGTTGTTCTGTCAGTGCCTCAGTGGAGTACTCCTGTCAGTGTGCTGTAGACTGTAGTGATGATCTGTGCGAGTCACTTTTCCTCGGGCGCTTGATATGCTAACAATATATCTTCTTCATTGATGTTCGTTTTTTTACAAGACGCTAAAAATGCTATTTTAAATACCAGTGCCTCAGTCCTTACTATCAAGCATTACATCTTTATATGGGCATGGTTGCATTAAATTTTTATACATGTCATAATGGTGCATTGGTATAAACTCACAGTTGTATATTGCACCATTAATTTGTGTCGCCTACATCTGGATGCATATAAAATCATGTTTTTTTCCTTGGTTAGTTTGTTGAGGTTTCCTTCGAAGGCATCATTCACCACTGCAGTGAGGCAAATAAGTCAGGATCGCCTGTACAGGCTTGATGGGGTAAGCCGACAGTTGTTCTTTTTATCTGTTTTTGTTCACTATATGGGAGAGCAATAATTTATCACCTACACTAATGCAACAGATAAGTCGTGATCAGTGGGACCTGAAGCAGTCTTTTGGTGGAAAAGCTGTAAGTAATGTTTAGTAGACATACACAATCAAATTTCTTATTACGCTATGCAAGGACGTTATCTTCTTTCCAGTGCTATGGGTTGTGCATATACAAATAATTACAATACTCTTTATGCTCTTATTTGTACAAATCATGTGCATTTGGTATGAATTGATTAATTTTTCTAGGAACAGCCATATATGTTGTTACTTATGTGTATATTATGGGGTCCTTCCAGTTACTACTGCAAGGTGTACCGCGGAATGCCGTCCCAGAGGACATAGAGCGGTTTTTGTGTGGCGTTAACTTTGAACCGCCGCCATTTGAAAGCTTTCTCAGGTAACGTTCTAGAAGCATCTCGTTTGCTAATTCAATCTGTTCAGTTCACCCTTGCCAGATTCTATATATGGCTATTGCAGACCTGGTGTCCCAGAGCCCATAAGAGTGGTGCTTGTTAAATGTCACACAAAGACTGATGCCATGAACGCCTTCATCAACAAAAACAGAAGTTTCTGCCTGAACAGTCCAGTTAGCATGCGTGTTCTTCAGTAACCGTGTCACCAACATTACCAATCAAATGGTGTGATCTTTGGTTCAACTCTTTCAAACCAACTTTCCGAGCCCTTGAGGTCTTATCCAACCCCGTGTTGCAGGAATGTATGAGGGTCTTTGCAAGCTAGTATGTTGAATATCTTCCCGTTCATGTCATCATGAGCGATTCTGACCGTGTCCTTTCACATTTTCCTTATGTACCCAACGGGAGATTGTTTCACTATTCCGTTTAAATAAATTAAATGCACGCATACCCTAGTTCTAAGCTATCTTGTTTCTCCACTAAGGCAACGATTAGTATGCAATCTGTATTATGGTGCAATTGTGCAATCAATAATCTCCAACCATTAGATCTGCATCCTAGGTTGTTTAATTTTTTTACTTAATCCTCTCCACCTGAGTACACAATTTCCTCTACCTAATTAGGGGTTAAGTAAAAATTTGGACAACTGTTGGATGTAGATCTACCGGGAGTGATTGATTGTACGATTGCACTATATTCCAGATTGCATTCTAGTTGTTGCCCTCCACTATATTCCAGCTTGATGTCTATTTCACTGCAAAGTTTTGTTTTTGTGTGTGATACGTAGTAAATAAGGGCATTAAAAAGATGGAGTTGAATTAAAGAAAACCTAGTTAGTGGCTCGGAACACGTAAAAAGGAAACCTATTTTATTCCGAATATGCGGCAATGAAGCCCATTTATGCACACACTTTGAACTATTGAAGGCCCATTGGATTCGACCGACGTTCTCCGGTCCCAAACCCAAAAGGCTCATTTGCGTGAAGCCTGGGCGACGTGGCGAGCGACTGCGCAGGAAACGAGAAAAGCAGCTGCGATACGCAAAAAAGAGAAACGGCATATCCATCCCTCGCCGCAGTGCCGCACCCCGCGACCGCGACCTCCCCGACGAGCCTTCTCTCTCTGCGTCCCCGATGGCATCTCAGCAATCCGCCGACGCCACCGCGCCGTTGTTGGCAGCCGCAGCATCCGGGGAAGCGCCACCGAGCGCCGCTTCCTCCGCACGCGCGCAAAGCCCTTCGGCCGGGGCCACGGATCTGGAGAAGAAGATGCGCCGCGCGGAGCGGTTCGGGACATCGGTGGTGATGTCCGAGGAGGAGAAACGCAGCAGCCGCGCCGAGAGGTGAGTGCTATGGATTCCATTTCTAGGGTTTAGAGTTTTTTATTATCAAACCCTTCAAATTTGGTAATTTCTCATTTCTTTGTCTTATTCAGCTGGTGTGAAATTACTAGTAATTTTTTATGTAGGCATAATATAGTTAGCATTCGAACAATTAGCATGTTAGTTATAGAGTTACACGTGGAGAAGTCTATACAGATGTCATACCGGATCCGAGTTTGGGTCCTTGGGAATATATTGAAGAGTAATAGTATTGGAAGTATACTATCAGCAATGTAGACTACGAGATCTAAGCGTAGCTTTCATTTCTACAGCATGTGTGCTTCTATTGTGGTACTTATCCACGATGGTGCAAGACAATCATTTGCAGCTTTGATTGATCAGGAGTCTCTGTGCATTGCTGGAACTAATAAGTCAGGTCCTAGCATGAATTAGTTTAATGTGTCTCATGCAGTTAATAACTATGTTACCTGATTGTTGAAACCTTTTGAGCTTTCTCGTAAGGCAGTTCATGTTTGCCTAGATACGGCTTACATAATGTGGTTCTAACATATATCCTTTATTTCCATGTGTTGATTTCCGTGTTGTTGTGTAGGGTAGGCTGTTCAGAGTTCAAATGGTTTAGCTACATAATTGTATTTACCATAGTTTTTAAGGCGGTGAAGCACCCCCAGAGTGCATGAGATGATTGCTGTATAACATTTTATCTAAGAAGGTTTGCAAAAAAATATGTTATAGTGTGTTTATAATGAAGCTGATAGAGACAAATAAGTATAGATATACAATCTGTTCATTTATGTAGCGCTTCATGTAAATTTGCTGAAGTTGCGAGTTTTTTTTCCATGATGCTTATTAACCATGTAAACCTCACTATCCATATGAGGCCAAGTATATTTCATCACTTAAACTTAATTGCAACGGAGAGAACTGTCTTTATTTGAGTAAACCCTTTGCCCTTTTGGTTTGATGCATGTTTTCATCATCCCTATCTAGCTGGTCAGCTTTCCAAATGGTAACTACATAAACTCAGCAGTGCGCCTTTCAATTGTACAAGGTTTGGAACTGGGTCGTCAAATATAAAGGAGGAAGAGAAGAAGAAGTCCAGGGCTGAGAGGTGTGTTGACATCATAGTTCTCTTTATGTTGTTCTAGTTTTCTCTGTATGCTCTCAGGTGCTGGGACTGATGCATGGTTAAAAATATGGAACTGATAGATTTGGACTTGCCTCATCCACTTCTTCTGATGAAGAGGCTAAGAAGAAAGCTCGTTCAGAGCGATTTGGTCAGAGTACAAATGTTGACAAGGCAGAAGAAGAAAAAAGGAAGGCACGGGCCCAGAGGTTTGGGAATACGGCTGTAGCTTGCCATTCTTAACTTTTATTTGTGGAACGTAAATCAAGCAATCAGATTACCTTACATCTCCTTGCAACTTCGCCAGGTTTGCTAATACACCTAGCGGTTCACCCCAGGAAAATGGCAAAGACAACTCCAAGCTGGTATGTTTACATGGTTTCGTGTAGTGCTTTCGCTTCCTGTTCCACATGTTTTTGTGCAGAACTTTCATCCCTGGTTGCCAGTACTAACTGCTCTTTTCTTCATCTGTTTGTATATATGTATATGCTCAACACAGGATGCAGCGGCTGTCACAGGTACAGCATGATTGAAGCACCACCTTCGATGAGGTTAGATGATGATCTTATCATCACATAATATTGTTCCTTTGTGAAGGTTTTGCTGCTGTTTTTCCTAATGTGGAAAGAACCCACTCCATTTTTGCAGGTCTTATATTATCCCTGGAGGCTCTGATGAAGCAACCCCTAACCAGTAACCACCACATGAACGGCGTCATGTGTTTCTTAGTCATCTTGAGTGCTGTTTACAGTTTATGACTTGCATACCGTGCTTGCTAGGCAGTGTAGCTAGATTTCCTGCCTGGTTTGTGAATGGTTACGTACTGCTTCTCCCGTTTTGTTGACGGCTATCTCTTAAGTCTTAACTCGGTTGGTCTAGTCAACTGTTAGAATGTGCAAGACTAGGTTATCGCATGTTTTGTTGCTGCGCGCTGCAGAACCATACTCCCATCATTTTAAATTATCTGAAAAAATTAAATATAGGTGAAGGTGTGTTGCATAGAAAATGAGGAGAGAGATATGCGTTAGAAAGCGACATGACGGTTAATTTAAAAATATAAAAGACTAAAATGACATAATTTGTAACAAATTGAGTACATGCAGTCATATTTGAGCATGGCGTCCGGTAATCAAATAAGTTATGGCAAGAGCGATGTACATGCCCATTGCCGTCGTCGCAAATGGAGCGGTCGCTGTCAACCACCGCTCACTCGATCGTGTACCGCAGCTGGTCCTTGATCCGCTACAACGCGAGGAGTGTTATGAATTAAGTAGAAATAAAAGTAGGCAAATGTTGACAAATGAAAATTTGTTTTTATTAATCAATCTGTTTCTTATATACATGTTTAATAGACATTGGCGTCTTTTTGCTGTGGAATCGCCGTTGCCGTCGTCGCATCCGTTCGGAGGATCGCCGATGGAACCGCCACTGGTGTCGGTTATCGTGAGGATTAACTATTAATATTTGTATTATTCTTAACATTCCTCTTTGAACAGTTGATGTCCATTTATTATTTATGTATATTAATTTATATCACATGTCTATGACCCTGCTTTACACTGTTGGAACTTGTTATAAAAATAGCTTGTATGAAAAGCTGGTGGAAAGCAGCTTTTGCTTATGTCCTGCTTTTAGTTCATTCTGAGAAGCAGCTGAACTAATAAGCTGTTACAGAAGTTTCCTATTTGGTACAGTTTCAACTTATTTTTATGAAGAAACAGCAGCAGAAGTTGTACCAAACAGAACCAATATGTCTCCTTCAAAAATCCTATAGGAAAAAATCAAGAGATAGACATAAAACTTGTGTGCACATTGCTTCGTTAAAAACCTTTAAATGAGAAATTTCGTAGAACTCATAAAGGGAAAAAGAGTGCAATATGATGCTTGTTCAGAATACTTTATAGAGGTTCTCTCACTAAACATTGCAAGTCTTTGAGTCTTTTCATACCAAAAGCACCAATGCTTTTGACACATTTATCAAATATAGCTAGTAGTAATAACTTTGTGAACAAATCTGCAAGATTATCACAAGATTTTGTCTGTACAATATTTATTTCTTCATGTTCTTGAAGTTCATGTGGATAACGCTTTAGAGAAATATGTTTTGTATAATTAATCTTAATGTATCCTGTTTGCATCTGAGTAACACAAGCCGCATTATCCTCATAGATAATCGTAGGTGACTTTATTTCACCTATACCACATGAAGTTTCGATGTGATTAATCACTCTCCGTAACCAGACACTACCAGACACACTCTCTTGATGCCTCGTATAGTGCGATAATTTCTGAATGATTCACAGACGTAGCTATTAAAGTCTGTTTTGAAGACTTCCATGAGATATCAGTCCCATTGTGTAAAAATACAAATCCAGTTTGATCTACCATTATGTGGATCAGATAAATAGCCGACATCGTTATACCCGACTAGATCAAATTCTTGATTTCTTTGAAAGAATAAACTAAAATCTATTGTGCCATTTAAATATCTTAAGATATTCTTAATGTCTTTCCAATGA
Organism: Tuctoria greenei; assembly: GCA_036927565.1. NCBI lineage: Eukaryota > Viridiplantae > Streptophyta > Magnoliopsida > Poales > Poaceae > Tuctoria > Tuctoria greenei. The sequence goes on along the minus strand of JAYESD010000006.1, from coordinate 208,875,816 downwards.
CGCATTGTAGGTGCGGTACTATGTCTAGCAAGACAGTTCATTGCAAATGCAATATTGGGTCTTGCATTGTTTGCTAGATACATCAATACACAATAGCACTAAGGTATGAATATTCTGCTTCGAATACCTTTTCTCCTTCTTGTTTTGATCTAAACGGATCTTTATCCTTTTCCAAGACACGAATAATCATAAGAGTCCTTTGGGGGTATGCTTTGTCTATATTGAACTTTTTCAATACTTTCTTGACATAAGTAGACTGATGTAGAAGGATACCCTTCTGTAGATGTTCTGTTTGTAGTCCTAAGCAGAATTTGGTTTTATCCAAATCTTTCATTTCGTACTCTTTCTTAAGATAATTACGTGCTTTAGTAATATCTTTTTCATGACCAATAATATTTAAGTCATCAATATATATTGATATTACACAAAAACCAATATTTGATTTTCTTATGAACACGCATGGAGAATCATCATTATTTGAATATCCATTGTTTAGAAGGAATTCTTTTAATCTGTTATACCACATTTTATCTGATTGTTTTAATTCATACAAGGATTTAACAAGCTTTACATAATACATATTGTGATTCGCATTAGTATTCGGTACAGGAATTCCATCAGGAACTTTCATGTATATATCCGAATCTAATGACCTGTATAAATACGCGGTCACGACATCCATCAACTGCATGGATAGATGCTTTTGTATTGCCAGAGATATTAAATATCGGAATGTTATTTCATTCATCACTGAGAATATGTTTCGTTAAAATCAATTCCAACTGCGTAAAACCTTGTGCAACCAGCCTCACTTTATATCTTACTACCTCATTATTTTTGTTTCTCTTTCGAACGAAAACCCCCTTGAACCCAACTGGAAAGGTTCTAGGAGGTGTAAGTATCACATCAATGAATACCTCTCTTTTCTTAAGCGAGTTAATCTCAGTTTCAATTGTTTCTTTCCATTTGTTGCAGTCTGAGCGTTTCTTACACTCTACCATGGTCTTAGGATCTGGATCATCTTGAAAATTTTCAGTAATAACAGTTAAGAAGCATAAGTCTGCAATTGTAGTACTACGATCATAAACTTTTTCTGAACTTATATAATTAATGGAAATCTCTTATATCCCATTTGACGTCTCATGATTTTCCAAACGAGATTGTCGGGATTTTCTGATTTTCTAGTCTCATTTATATTGCACGCTTGAGAACTAGACTGTTGATCATTTACATTCACATGATGTTCTATACCTTTTGGTTTGATCACACCCTTGGTTTTTCTAAGAGCTTTTGCTCTCTCTTTTCTTGGTCGCTTTTCCGAAGCGATATTCTTTTCTTTAAGTTCTACCCTCCATCTCTTCCTCACAGAAGGGACCAGAGTGGGTTTTTTTTGTACCTCCACTCTTTCAGGTGCATTTACCCAGGATTCCAAGATTTTATAACACTACTGTAATCTGTGAATGCATCCGACAAATTATTTGTGACATTTTGCAAATTTATTATTCTCTGAACTTGGAGTTCAGTCTCTTGTGTACGTTGATCTAAGGATATCTTTGATTTATCATCCCAATTTATTTCCTGGAATTTCGAATTATTCTTAAACCCCCCTAGTATCGGAAAATATTCTTCATTAAAAATACAATCAACGTACCTTGCTGTAAATAAATCTCCAGTCATGGGCTCTAGGTATTTTATGATCGAAGAAGAATGATATCCTACATAAATACCCATCTTTATATGAGGACCCATTGCTGTACTCTACGGTGGTGAAATTGATGCTTCTATTGCGCACCCAAATTTCCGCGGATGGAAAATGCTTGGAGCATTACCACATACTAAATATAGTGGGGAGGCACTATGATATGCAGTTGGTCGCAATTGTATTAAGTCTGCAGCGTGTAAAACTGCATGACCCCAACATGTAATAGGCAGATTAAAATTATATAATAATGATCTTGCTATCAACTTAATTCTCTTAATAAGTGATTCAACCAATCCATTTTGAGTATGTACATATGATACTGAATGTTGCACTTCAATTCCTTGAGCCATACAATAATCATTGAAAGCCTTTGAACTAAATTCTGCAGCATTATCTAATCTTATAGACTCCAGTCAGTGTTCAGGATAATTTGCTTTCAATCTTATGACTTGCGTCATAATTTTAGCAAATGCATGGTTTCGTGTCGACAGAAGACACACATTCGACCATCTTGTAGATGCGTATATTAAAACCATAAAAATATCTGAATGGTCCCGATGAGGGGCTTATAGCTCCACAAATATCTCCTTGAATTCTTTTAAGAAATTTAAATGGTTCTACCTTAATCTTGAGCGGTGAAGGTCTCAAAATTAATTTTCCAGTTATACAAGCTGTGCACATTAAATCTGAAGATTTCAGAAATTTGGTTGAATTTAAATTGTGACCATATGTATTACCTATAATTTTCCTCATCATTCTAACTTCTAGATGTCCAAGTCTTTCATGCTAGATTTTGAATGCATCTACTCCTTGGAAGACTACCTTGTATGTAATATGTGGTACGGATTGTATATATGTATAATACAATCCAGACGGTAAGCATGACATTCTCTCTAGAATATCATAGCTATCACCATTTTTCTTAATAATGTGGATAAATTCCCCATTATTTTCTTCATAGGTATTTACATGTAACCCATTCATACAGATATCTCTATAACTTAGTAATGTACGGGTAGAATCGAGATAAAGAAGTGCATTCTCAATTGTTACTGGTGTACCCATTGGAAGGACTATAGTAGCTCATCTAGCGCCTACTATATTCGTATCATGTCATGCAATAGTCAAAATATTCCCAGTTTTTTTGTAAGAGTTCGGAAATACTTTGTCTCTCTAAGTATAGAGATTGTTGTGCCACTATCCACAAGACACAATTCTTGGTCCATAGGATTGACTTCAAGTATCTATATAGAATAATAAATTTATTCAGTATAGAATACATATATATTTGTAATATCAAAGTATTTATATACTTATATTTACATTACATATCACAATCCTTAGTGTCACTAATATTTAAAAGACGATAGATTAATAAAATCTACTAAGATAAATTGAGCCTATTCTTGGTCTCCAAACACATCGTTGGTACATTCAACGATCATGTTCTCATTGTCAATGTAGTCATTATTTGATAGACTATGCTTTATTTCTTCATCAGGTACTTTTTCCGAAATTGTAGCCTCATCGAATGTAGCATTGAAATGTGTTTCATACGATCCTTTTGCTTTTCCTTCTTCTTTGAGGGATTTATGGTATAAATCAACCAAGTGTTGGGGTGTTTTGCACTTCTTTGCAATATGGTTAGGACCACACATCGGTAGCACTTGAATGATTTCTTTTCTTTCCCCTTTTTCTGTCCTTTGGACTTGTTCTTCTTGTGCATATTTTTCTTGTCTTTCTTGAATTTCTTGAATTTACCAACATTCTTGGATGATTTAATATCATCCATTTTCCTTTACCCTTTGAACTATAATTAACTTCAGACAGTGGAGCCGTACCAACTAGACATTGGTGATGATTTCTCATAGTGAGTTCATCATGCTTCTCTGCTTGAAGAAGATCTTGTATTAGTTCTGAGTAACGTTGGTAATTTATGGCACAATATTGATGTATTAAGATCCTATCTGATGGAAGCATGGTTGTGAGAGTTTTCTCAATCTTTTCTTCATCAGATGATTCCTTCTTGTAAAACCGTAATTTAGCACAAATCTTATGAACATTATGATTATAATCTCCAATGGATTTATAATCCTGTAGGCGTAAATGTATCCAATCATGGTTGACTTCAGGTAGAATTACTATCTTTTGTTGTTCATAACGGTTTTGAAGAGCATTCCAAAGAACACTTGTTTCTTCTTCCAATACATATTCTGATTTCAAATCAAGATGTATCTGATGCCTTAAGATATATAAAGCATTGTACTTGTATATAGGAGACAATTCTTGTTGTCGATTTTCTGGTGGAAGTATTGCCTCATACATTCCTCTAAGAGCCAAGCTTATCTTGACGTCCATCGCCCATGTAGGATAATATGTCCATCAAGAGCAATTTACTCAAATTCTTGAGTCATTAGTCCTATAATATTTAACCAAGATTTTGTGAGAATCTAGGTTTCATTGTGACATACACAAGTATATTTGCGTTCTTGTGATATTTGAGTAATAAACACTCATCCAACAACATGTGTTGTCATTTATAATATTTGATTTCATATCAAATGAAATATATGAATTTCATGTTTAGTGTTATAATTATGGTTCATGTAAAATAAACTCCATGAGTTTATAATTTTATGTGTAATTCATCTTTATAAACTCCATGAGTTTGATGAATTTTGCAAGAAATAACACTGATTTCATGCCCCACATAAAATTACGGTTAAAAACTATGTATTAACCATATATTCAAATTCTATAGAAATGGAAAATGAATAATTACATGTACAATATCATAATTATACAATGTACATTACTAAACAGAAATTTACAGAATTTTGAATGCTAAGTACACACTTAAAACAAATAAATAAAACTGTACATATAAACATCAGCCCCATTGGGCTGTTTTTTTTCTGGTTAAATCGGCCATTCGGCCTGGCCCAGCCGGCCATCCGGCCCAGCCCGTGCGACATTGAAAGGGGTCAGGGGTTAGGGTTATCCGTCACCCCCTCCCTTTTCCTCCTCGCCGCTGCAACTTCTCTGGAGTCTTCTACCGCCTCCTCAGTTCTTCCGCTTCGGTCCACCTTCTCCTGTGCGACGCCAGCATGCGCCGCACCTTCTCCAGTCCTACTCCTCCCCCCCCCCCCCCTCTCTAGGTCCTCAAGACCGACGAGGGAAGGACCAAGCCCCCGGGCGACGGCCCGAGGAACTTGGTTTCACTAGGTGAGTGAAACGGCGAAGGATTCGGCCCCCGTTGGGGCTCTGGAGTGGTGGCTCTTCACTTGTTGCGGTTGAATCTTGATGAGCCCCGGATCCGGCGATTGTTGCACTTTGTTCATCTTCTTTTGCAGATGTTCTTGGTGCTAGGGGTTCGGTAGGGCGTCCTAGTGGTCCGATTCGGATTCTTGCCATTTTTTTGTATGCCGGACTTGGGGTTGGTGAGTCCGGCGCCGGTATGAAGTCGACCGGTTGGTCGTCTTCCCCGGCAACGGCCACCACGAGCATGTCGCCTTCTTGTTCGACGACGGTGACCTCCTTGTTATCCACACCATCGGTGAGTTCTTCTTCTTCCTCTCCCCTACCCGGTGATGATAACACCGGTTGTCCTTGTGCAACCGGGTATGGGCAAGAGCCCATACTCTGGATGGCGCAAGGCTTCTTGTGGCGATTCCATGGAGAATCGGCTGGATCTGAGGGCTCTATCGGCCAATACACCGGTGGATTTGGGGATGGAGACCTTGGTCGTTTGTCAATCCTAACTCTAAGGTTAGTGGCTTACTGTGGTGGTTGTTGTGAGTGTTCCGGCGCTGGACTCCCTCCATTCTGACGGTATCCAAATCTTCGCCGCCGCCTGTTGCGTCACTGTCTTCTCTGTTGATGATGTCTTCGGTTGCATCCATTGTTTCTTATTTCCCATGTTCTTGCAGGGAATCGCCGGCGTGGATTGCGACTTGGTGCACCAAATTGGTCCATAACACGACGCAAATTATAGATTAAAGACTGGATAAGATTGTATCTTGTTATCTTTACCTTATCTTAATCGTTGTTCTTTCGATCCCTTGAGGTCTATAAACTCTCTGATTGAACTACGTGACTGATAATGTGTTATGAATTAAGTAGAAATAGAAGTAGATAAATGTTTAAGACAAATGAAAACTTGTTCTTCTCATTAATCAATCTGTTTTTTTATATACATGTTCAATGGATACCGACGCTTCTTCGTTGTGGAACCGCCATTGCCGTAGTCGCACCCGTTTGGAGGATCGCCAATAGAACCGCCACTAGTGTCGGTTATCGTGGAGATTAACTGTTTACACTTGTATTATTCTTAACAAGGAGCACGGACTCCACGTCCCCGTGCGGCTTCAGCGCCGCCGCAGGCTGAAGCCGTGTCGATTAGAACAAGCGCGAACACTTCCGGTGCTTCTTCCTCTCGAGCCCCCGGGCGGTGCTCTGCCCGGTTGCATCGCGTGCCACTGCAACGAGCTGGGGGCATAATTCAACACCGACCCCGCCCATTGTTTCTTATTTCCCATGTTCTTGCAGGGAATCGCCGGCGTGGATTGCGACTTGGTGCACCAAATTGGTCCATAACACGACGCAAATTATAGATTAAAGACTGGATAAGATTGTATCTTGTTATCTTTACCTTATCTTAATCGTTGTTCTTTCGATCCCTTGAGGTCTATAAACTCTCTGATTGAACTATGTGACTGATAATGTGTTATGAATTAAGTAGAAATAGAAGTAGATAAATGTTTAAGACAAATGAAAACTTGTTCTTCTCATTAATCAATCTGTTTTTTTATATACATGTTCAATGGATACCGACGCTTCTTCGTTGTGGAACCGCCATTGCCGTAGTCGCACCCGTTTGGAGGATCGCCAATAGAACCGCCACTAGTGTCGGTTATCGTGGAGATTAACTGTTTACACTTGTATTATTCTTAACAAGGAGCACGGACTCCACGTCCCCGTGCGGCTTCAGCGCCGCCGCAGGCTGAAGCCGTGTCGATTAGAACAAGCGCGAACACTTCCGGTGCTTCTTCCTCTCGAGCCCCCGGGCGGTGCTCTGCCCGGTTGCATCGCGTGCCGAGCTGGGGGCATAATTCAACACCGACCCCGCCCCCCCCCCCCCCCCCCCCCCCCCCCCCCGATCGCCAACACAAACTGGATGTGATGCTGAGAATAAAGCTCAACGAGAATGCCACACATTAAAAATAATAATTTAGTGCTCCTGGCATATGGTAATTATGGGGTAAAATACAATGGCAGACCTCCATATACACACGCCCTCTGGTTTTGTGTTTGTATAGCAACTCATAACATCCTGTGTTCCATAAGTTCTATTATGATGGCCACGAAATAGCCTATGTAATCACCTCAGCAGCTTACTCAGTGACATGTCTGTTTCTCTGAATCCAGAAGGATCCCAGCATATTAAGCAGCCCATCCACCAAAATTAGGTGGCGCATGAAGTACAACCAGGTCTGGGCCATCAATTAACTCAGCCGGTCGTTCAACGTATGATCTGGAATGGAATCTTTCCCTGTTTCCGTTTCTTCTATCATACTATGGTAATACTATTTTAGAAGTATCCGCCATATCTTTCTCATGTACACAACTAGGGACCATATGGCAAGTCCAGCAGACACATAAAGGAGCGCAACACCAGGAGTGACAAGCACACTTTGCGCAGGTAGACTGCAAAGCAGAGCACATAACACAAACCATATAACATATCCATTGAGAAAAAAGGCAAGCAAATGTATATCTGCACCAGGAAAAAGGCTTTCAGGTACCTCGGGTCTCTGCTGGCAAGAAGGAGAGTCAATGCTGTCATCTGGGTCGCTGTCTTCCACTTACCTAATTTGTTGACTGCCACAGCCTGTTGCGAAAAGGAAATGAATTCCCTCAGCAACTGAACTTCCAATTAAAATGATGGAACAGAAGAGTAACAAAGGCCAGGACGAACCTCAAGAACTTTGCCATTCTGAGACGCAGCCCACTCTCTCACAGCTGACATTGTAATCTACAGAGACAAGAAAAAAATGTAAGAATGACAAGCATAACAAGCTCCCATAACACACCACAGCACAAATAATGACTATCCTTCAAAAGGAAAATGGAAACATATTTAGCTAAATAAATAAAGAACTAATAAATCCCCTCACGGGCAAATCTTGAAATTACTTGAAATGTTGTCAGATGGATCTGGTGAGTCACCCTCACTTTTTGGCCAAGCAAGACCCTTTTCATTTTCAAGAAGTTAAACATATATTATTCTACACATGCGTGCTGTAGCTAGACAATAAAAGTACAATCACCAAGTTAATGTACATGCTTATAAGTGTGATATTGTCAACTTAGCATGTAGCCTCAAGGGATTAACGTAAAGATAAAAGACAGATAAGTAAGCAGTACGGGCAAAACATCCATAAGGCAGGGTGCAATACTTGCAGCATGTCACAACATATATGATATATCAACAAAAGCAGAAGGATTTTGTAAATAAAATAATTATAAATTGCATACACCATGCTAAATTTTCCAGAATATGATTGCATGCCAAAACAACTTTACTAGAAACAATTGTTTCACCAAATATCTACAAACTGGTAAGGTAGATTGGCGAAGTAACTACCTCTCTTCCAATGATAGCAATGGAAGGAACTGTTAGAAGCCATGGCCCATCCACGAGAAGTGAAGTTTCCAAAGGTTTGGTGCACAGCAAAACTAATGTTGCCGCGACCATAAGCTGCAGTAGAGAATGAGCGTGATCAAGTTAGACCATGGGGATAGCTCATCTTTCAAATTAACCATCTAGATTGTAAATACAACAGGAAAAGGTGGGAGATACAATTTTTAAATCAGGGTCGCAGAGAGAGAAATACACCTTGTCAGCCACAGGATCAAGAAAAGCACCAAAAGGTGTTCCTAATTGCATCTGCATAGTAATAAACTATGTTACGAGCCAATAAAAGGAACCCAAAACACTGGTACAGTACCCTGGATAGAAGGTTATTGAGACAAAATAAACCTTTCTAGCAATATAACCATCTAGCCAATCAGTGATTGCAGCAGCTAGGAAGATGCCTGTTGTGGCAGTAGCTGCCCAAGGACCCTCCATGTAGAAAGCTTTTTGACAGTAAAATAACAAACCATTGTCATGTGAAAAATTAAGAAAATATAACTGTTGGCAAATAAATACTTCCGTATTCATACTTCTGTTGTTACATGAAAAAAAAAGAATATTTTTTTGCCAAATGAATATTTGTGTAGTCAAAGTGTCAAACTACCATATTTTGTGTATCACAGAGAGCCAGCAAAAAGGAAGCACAAAGTTGATTTCAGTAAAGTTGTGGGCTGTTAGGGTAAAGAAAATATCATTGTTGGACACTTGGACCTATCAACTCTAGCGATAATGTTGTTGTTTCAAAGATTCCTATCTTTCCCTCCATCCTCCTATTAAAGTGAATTCCTTTTGAGTTAATTACGGAAGGGATGTAAAGCAGCATAAAGCTTGGGATTTATGGATTGGTTAAATAAGAAACAAATATCCTTCATAATAACACCTGGACTAAGTTACCTGTGCAGGGTGCTTTCCCCTAGAACCAGCACAAGTACCTCCACAAGCTCCCTGAGCAGGCTGTGAGGGAAGATGTCGCCAATATACTACAGTTTTCGGTTCCAGAATTTGGTGTAACCTTCAAACCACCAAACATGTGGTTCTGTGCCACAGACAATAACACCCCAGACTCATTGAATTTGGATCATTTTGAAAAAGTAAAAACTATTTCCATTTGAGGTTAAGGCAAACTCTTATCAGTTCATGTGAGATTACGACAGCTAAAGGAGGCTAAAAGACTCGCATCACCCCTCCAACATTAATCAATGCAAAGTTGGCAAATACTTCAACCAACATGTTGCAGCAGTCTAGTCGCAACAGAAGGACCTACAAGCATTTTCAGCCTATCATTCTCATCTTCTTGCTTGCACAAGTTTGAATGATGCACAACGATCTTCCGAGCTGATTCCTAGGTTGCTACTACTTAAGAACAAACAGCCAAAACAAACCACAAATTTCCACTTTCCAGCACCTATCCTCCACAACACACCATAGCCATCAAGAATGACACACGGAAAAGATTAAAAACAAAAGAATAACACCATAGTCGTGCTTACTGCTTATCAGGAGGGGCACGGCGGCGACGCGGCCGATGGTGAGAACGGTGGGCAACGTGAGCAGCCTTGGCGGCAGAGGAGAGGACGGTCGCTCCTCCTTCGACATCCCGTTCACAGCCGGCACGTCCTTGGCCACCCCGTTCACCGCCGGCGCCACCCGCCTCCGCCTCGCCGCAGCCGCCCCGTCAGATCCCATCCCCTTGCCGCCAGAATGCGGCGCGGCGCAGAGCCCCCTCGCCGACGTCCACCGGAACCAGCGGCCCGTCGCGGCGACAGCACCTGACGTCGTCGTGGTGGTCGGCGGGCGGCGGCAGCCCACGGCGGCTCGCGGAGGCGGGATCCGGACCGCTCGGGGGGAGAAGAAGGGCTTGGAGTGGAGGTGGGCCGGCGTGGCGGCTGCGGCTTTGAGGAGGAGGGATGCGTGGGTGGCGACGGATGGGGGCATGGGGCGGATGGATTCCTCTCCTCTTTTGTTGGTGGTGTCGGGTTGGGGTTCGTGGGGAAAGGCGTAGTACGTACAGCAGAAGGGGGGAGGGGGGTACGGGCGGGACGGGGATGGATGGATTGATGCGATGCCGCAACGGCGGGCGGGGAGCCGGTTTGTGTTGGCCGACGGCTGGATCCTACGGAGCTGCCGACTGGGGGCGCACTGAACTCATCATGGGCCGCCGCAGATCTGGAAAGTAGTATCTTCTATTTTATGAGCCATGGTTTACAGAGAATGATAAAATCTTACGAGCAAAATATTATTTACTCCGTTTTAAAATATTTGTTACTCCTTACTTAAAAACGAATTAGAGAGTGACAAATATTTTGGAATGAAGAGAGTGTTTTTGAATGGAAACATCCTTTGAACGCTACTGTTTTAGCACCAGTGGCCCTCCGGCTCACCTCTGGTGAGATGATGAGGTTTCGATGCTGGAGATAGAGCCATTATCTCTTCCACATTGCTGCTTCAGCTTCTCTTTGGGACACGCGGTGTTTCTCGATTTGGTAGGTAAGATACATGACGTGACGATCTCACGAAATTGAAAGACACTGGTTCCCAATACGATTTTCGTATCGGTTCCCAACGTAATCTTTATAGTCCTGTCAGGCCGCCGCCCTTGGGCTTCCAACTTCCAATCATGACAACGGTTCACCTGGTGCGACTTTTTTAACAAAATGGACCCGAGCTCCCGTGTCATTGATGAGGTAAATTTGCAGAGCGTGATTATACTCCAAAAGCAGTTGTCATCCAAGTGTTACGGAGACTTAATAAAGGAAGAGGCGCTGCAAGGTGGAAGAACTCTTACACATCGATCAATTCTTGCTATAAAGTTCTTTGCTTGAACCTTGCGTCACGCTCCCACTTTTGCTCCACTTTGAGACGATGGAACTCGGACTTTCCCTCAGCAAGGTTGTGAGCGGTGATGAGTTGCTGAGAATTCGGAAGCTGATAGGTTGGACAAGTGATTCCTTCAACAACGTCATCTGCTGCGGCAAGCTCCCATTCAAGGAGTCGTCTGACAACATTGTTTACTTCAAGGCATACGCCATGGTTGGGCTGGTTCTGCTAGTGTCCAACTTCTTGCTGATGCTGCTGCAGTCGTACGGGCTCCAACTGCACCACCTTGGACCTCACTCCATCATGCTGGTGGCGATCTTCGTCCACTTCTGTGAGATGTGGGTGGGTGTGCCGCTCTGCATCCCTCTATTCTAGACCTTCTTCACTCTTCAGACGACAACCAAAGGTAACTACTTGCTGGGGTTCTACTACTTCGTAAAGCGTAAAAATGCCCCATACAAGTACATCAAGACCTTTCCTCCCAGGAAATGGAAAACGTGGAAGACCGACTACGTTGTGATCCTGATGGACCTTCAAGATCGACTGGGGCTGCTAGAAGGGCTTCTGACGACGAATTCCGACTCCTGGGTGGAGCTCCCGGAATTGTCTGAGAAGTACAACCCCGTACTGACAAGGATCCGACACTTGGTGGACGGAGGAACAACGTCTCTGATGGTCCTTGACAACTTCCTGACCAACAGTTGGGCGCCTCTCAAGGAGCGAGAGTTTGCGACTTGGCCTTTCTTTGGAGAAATGGATTTCCTCCGGATTGAGGTCGGCTGAGGTACCAATCTTGACGAGTGCGCTTTGAAGCTCCATCTGTAGAAACTGAATAGTGTGGGTTTTTCGAGGGATGACCTTGGACCTCCGGCTGAGTTCTTGCCTCTGAACGTGGTTCCGGAGGTCAGGAGAGAGCTGCAAAAGATGATGCCACTGCTTAACGACACAAGTCTTCCAATGCGCCAAAGAAGCACTCCGCCTGGAGGGATTGCAATCCTTGGAGCTTCAGAGGGCAAGGCTCCCGCAGATTCGAGCGAGAAGAAACTTGACTCAAGTCAGGGCAAAGGCAAAGAGCCCATCAATTCCTTTAGTCGGAAGAGGAGGTTGACACAGTGTAACACCCTCATTTTCATGCATCATGCCCTACATACATTCATATACATGTTTAACATTAATACACCTAATGAGGAATAAGTTTAAAATTGATTTGGAATAAAACCGCACTTAAAATTCTGGGAAGTGCGGACTAGTCTGATTTTGGTGCGGACTAGTCCGATTTCTCTCTAACTTCGATTAGACTTGTCCATTTTTACTGCGGACTAGTCTTTTTTTTGCCTCTAGACACTTTCACACTTGTCCGGTCCTATGCGGACTAGTCCGGTGTTCCAAGAATCCTTAAAAATTTGCTAAGTCTCTGGACTTGTCCGAACTAGTTCGGTGTTCCAGCGGACTTGCCCGTTTTCCTCTCTGACTAAAGTCGGACTTGTCCGATTTTTGGCCAAAGTTGTCCGATTTCTCTCTGGACAACTTCGGACTAGTCCAGTCCTTTTTGGACTTGTCCGATATTTTGCGCCTCTAAGTTGATCTTTTGTTTTACGACTTGTTTCTTGGGTTTCACGTCAAGTGGGCCTAGGGACATCATGCCTAACTCTTTTAGAGCCCATGTGGGACTCTAAACCGACCTCTACTCACCTCAAACTTGAAATCCATCTAACCCTAGCCTCCACCTCTATATAAACAACCCCACCCCTTGGCTTGACATCTATTTGCCACTTTTCCACCCCACCCAAACCCTAGTTCGTGGAGAGCCACCACCAAGGAGGGAGGAGGAGATCCCAAGCAGGGAGAAGAGGAGGAGGAAACGAAAGAGGATCAAGATCTCCATCAACTTCGAGTTCTTCATCAACAATCCACCATCAAGTTCTTCATCAACCCTAAATCGTCAAGATCCAATTGTTGCCTCCAAGATCCTTGATTCATTAGAGTACTAGACACCTGGTATACTTTCTATTCTCTTTTCCTTACGTGAATTCAACCCCAAATATCCAAATTCACGTCGATCTAGAAAACTCTAATCTGTTGTTCTCGCATAGTGCGGACTTGTGCGGTCCTATGTGGACTAGTCTGATTTTCCTTGTTAAATTGTGTCGATAATTCTAAAATTAGATCCAATCAACTCCAAACCTGTATAAACTTGTTAAAAGCTATTAGAACTAGATAATGATCATTTAAAAGCAATCTATTAACAAGTTCTACCTTGCATTTGCATTAATCATGCATGTCATGTCATATTGAGTAATATTTGTGCACTCTTTGATTGTGTTTCTTGTCTTATATGTTTATTGTGCGAATTAGACGGATTTGCGCTAGAAAGTGCTGCAGAGGATCTACAACACCAAGAGTTTGAAGTCTTTGATCCTAGTCAATCCCAATAGCAAGACAAGTGTCCTTGAAGCATATTGATCATGTTTTAAAAAATGTTTTGTTTGCAAAATTGCATGCTTGTGTCAATTTGATGGGAATCCTATGATAGGAAGTTTACTAGATTTGTTTAACCACCCTTGTCACCTGGTATCCATGTTAGAGAGTCGGGATGAACTTTTTACCTTTTTGCTACGTTTAATTAATTGGGATAAGAAAACAATACTACACATTAATGATGCATTTATGAGATTACGACTAACATGAACTGATTAATATGATATGGTAATGGGTGATCTAAGCAAGCCTGGTATGTGGATGGGTTGGATGTTATGGTGGTTTGCTTGCTTTAGATCTAAGGACCGGTTCATGTGAGAATAAGCCAGGACTATAGTGCCACCATAAGGCCAAGTATGAGTGCAGCGTAGCTGATTAATTAGGGTTTTGCCAGTGCTATTTGGACCATTAAAGATGCTCGGGGAAGGGGTAGTCAGATTGGGTTTGTTGATGATTGGTGGGACTACCCAGGGATCCGAATGGCTCAAGATGGGGCCCTTGGTTGAAGATGTGCTCAGTTGGAGGCATCGCCACTGGTGAAACCTCAGTGGGGTCTAAATAGGCTAGTGATCCCTTTGTAAATGCTATTTTGTGATCTCTTGGCCACACACCGATGGAAGTGTGAGACGACATAATAGAGGTTCTAGTCATCGAAAGGTGATGAAATCACAAACACATGGGTAAAGCAGTACAAACTCTGCAGAGTGTAATAAAAACTATCATGATAGCCGTGCTCCCGGTTATGAGCACCTGGACAACTTCCATGATTAGAGGGAAATTGGGATTTGGTTATGGTTTGGATGATTATGAATTAAATTCTGGTGTTGAATATGGATATTGGTATATGATGATGGATATAGAATATGGACTGGTATTATGATAACTACATGGCTTATGACGGGTTTATTTCATATACATATAATATATTGTTTTTCAAATATTTTAATGTACTTTTTAGCACTTAGCCATTATTATTATCGTCGTTTGAATCAGCTACATGTCATACTTTCCACACTTGCTGAGTACGACATGTACTCACTCTTGCAACCCCCCCCCCCCCCCCCCAACAGTTGCACGTCAGGATTGAGAGTATAATGGTGATAATGCGGGGTTCTAGAACGTGTCTCCCGTCAGCTTTGCCTGTGGTGTTGCATGGAGCTGCGCTATCCCTTTTACTTATTTGCTTAGCTTGCTCAGTTTAGTTTACTTCCGCTGCATTAGTTCAAACTTGTCATTAATATTCATTAGAGCTTGTATTCGAGGATATTATGAATTGTGTAGTAACGTACTTAATTAATCTTGTTTTGTGGTAATTATCTGCATATCCTTTTGTGAGTGCACTCGTGTATGTGTGTTGGAACATCCTGGACACACATATGCGTTCACTTGGTTCATTTTCAGAACCGAGTGTCACAGATTGGTATCAGAGCCACAGGTTGACCGTAGGACGCAATCTAGATAGAATGAACACTTTAGAGCACATAGGAGCACTCAGGAAATCAATGTGTTTTGCTTGGTGTGTTGTTTGCTATATACTGTTTGCTTGTGTGCTTAATAGAGGATTTTGGGATGCTTTAGCATTGCCATGTCCATCTAGGCTAGTTAGTTGTTTAGTTTCATATCCCTTGATGCATATAGTTGGGGGCGTTTCTAAATTCTTATCTTTTGCTTTTCTTCAGATGGTGAGGACTCGCAATCAGAGGGATGACAATGATGAGGAGGAGAACAATTGAGCACCTCAAAACAACAATGGACAAGGACCTGCTCATGGAGCTATCAACATTGAGCAGCTTTTGGCTATGCAAAACCAGCTCATGTAGACCATGATACAAACTATGGGACTGCTGCAGGCTGGCAACATCAACAATCAGCCCCACATGCCTCCACCGCCATCCCCACCTCCTCATAACCGGTTGGGAGAGTTTATGAGGACTAGGCCACCGACCTTTGCTCAAGCTGTTGACCCTATGGATGCTGATGATTGGCTCAAGTCCGTGGAGAAGAAACTTGCTATTGTCCAATGCAGTGACCGGGAGAAGGTGCTATTTGCCTCCCATCAATTAATTGGAGCAGCTGCGGATTGGTGGGATGCTTATTGCAATGCTCATGAGAATCAGGAGAGGATCACCTGGGATGAATTCAAGGAGAGCTTCTGTTCTCATTATGTGCCAGAAGGAGTTATGATCTTGAAGAGGCAAGAATTTGAGAACTTGAGGCAAGGAAGATCGAGCGTTGGTGAATATCTCAACAAATTAACTCAACTTTCAAGGTATGCCCCCTCAAGATGTTAGTCGGGACAGCCAGAAGCAATACTTGTTTATGAGGGGCCTTAACAATGAGATCCAAGTGCAATTGCTCAATTGTGATTATGCCAACTTCCAGAAGCTTGTGGACAAAGCAATTGTGGTGGAGAATAAGGTCCGTGAGATGGAGCAAGATAACAAGAGGAAAGTGCCATATCAAGGACAACAACAGGGAAGTAATGTGCGCCCTCGCTTTGCGCCTCCTAATGCGCCATATTACAGCTCCTCTACTCCTATACATCGCCCTGGTTATGTACCGCGCCCAACTCAGTTTGTGCAGCATTGCCCTGTTATGCAAGCACCTAGGCCTCCAATGCCTTTTGCACCTCGTGCTAATTTTCCTGGTGCAAATGTTCAGAACCAAGCTCGTCCCAATAATCCCAGTGGAGTAAAGAAGTGTTATACTTGTGGAGAAGCTGGACACTTCGCGCATCAATGTCCTAAGTCAGACCTTGGTCAAGGAAGCAATGCGCCGAGGCAAAATCCAAGACCTAATGGAGGACAACCACAAGGGAACTGTGGGCAGCAGAACTTTGCTCATGGCAACGTGAACCATGTCTCTACGGAGGATGCTCAGCAAGCGGATGACGTGGTCATTGGTATGTTTCTCGCTAACTCCAACCCCGCGACTATGTTATTTGATTCTGGAGCATCACATTCATTCATCGCATCGAAGTATGTTGCCAAGTATAGTTTGCCTATCTCTCATATGAAGTTTACTCTATTGGTTAAGTCTCCAGGAGGAGAGATGAGGACAAATATAGTATGTCCAAAAGTAATCCTTAGAATAAGGGGGGTAAACTTCCTCGCCAACCTTATAGTTTTGGATTCCCAAAGATTAGACATTATACTTGGTATGAACTGGTTGAGGAAGCACAATGGAGTTATTGAGTGTGTCACGAAAACGGTGAAGTTGACCAATGAGGAAGGTATCACCATAGAATTTGAAGCAACTCAGCATGCACCAGAGCAAGTGGAGCTGAATCACGTGGAAGGTGCTGCAATTGAGGAGATTCCGATGGTACATGAATTTTTGGACGTGTTTCCGGATGAGTTGCCAATTATGACACATGATCGAGACATTGAGTTTGTTATTGATTTAATACCTGGAACTGCACCTATAACTAAGAGGCCCTATAGGATGCCTCCTAAGGAATTAGCGGAGCTCAAGAAGCAAATTCAAGAGCAACTAGAGAAATGTTTTATCCGCCTTAGTTCTTCACCTTGGGGAGCGCCCGTGCTGTTTGTGGACAAGAAGGATGGGTCACAAAGGATGTGTGTCGATTACCAAGCTCTCAACAAGGTGACCATCAAGAACAAGTATACCTTGTCGCGTATAGAAAACTTGTTCGATCAGATGAAGGGTGTCTGTGTTTTCTCTAAGATTGATTTGAGGTCCAGATACTTTCAAATGAAGATTAGACCATCAGACATACCCAAGACAACTTTTAGGACACGGTATGGATCCTATGAGTACACCGTGATGTCCTTTGGATTGACCAATGCACCTACATATTTTATGTACCTCATGAATAAGGTCTTCATGGAGTGCTTGGATAAGTTCGTTGTGGTGTTTATTGATGACATTATGATCTATTCTAAGGATGAGAAGGAGCATGAGGACCACCTGAGGCTTATGTTGTAGAAGTTGAGGGATCATCAATTATATGCCAAGTTCAACAAGTGTTGGTTTTGGTTGAAAGAGGTGTCATTTTTGGGTCATATCATTTCAGGAGGAGGAGTTTCGGTTGACCCCGGAAAGGTAAGGGACGTGTTGAAGTGGGAACCACCGCAAAACGTCAAGGAAATAAGGAGTTTTCTTGGAATGGCTAGGTATTATCATCGATTCATCAAGGACTTTTCCAAGATAGCCAAGCCAATGACGGAATTGCTAATGAAGGGAAAGGCTTTCCAATGGACTCAAGCTTGTCAAAAAAATTTTGAGGAGTTGAAGAGAAGGTTAACTACGACCCCAGTTTTGACATTACCGGATGTGAGCAAAAGTTTCGATATATATTGTGATGCATCGAGACAAGGACTTGGATGTGTGCTTATGCAAGAAGGTCAAGTGGCCGCCTATGCGTCAAGACAATTGAAGAAACATGAGCAGAATTACCCAACCCATGATTTGGAACTTGCAGCCGTAGTACACGCGTTGAAGATTTGGAGACACTATATCCTTGGACATAGGTGTCAAATTTATACAGATCACAAGAGTCTTAAGTATATTTTCACACAAACAGATCTAAATTTGAGGCAACGGAGATGGTTGGAGCTCATCAAAGATTATGATTTGGGGATCAACTATCATCCAGGAAAAGCCAATGTAGTGGCCGATGCTTTGAGTATAAACGGAGTAAGTCATCAACTCACAATTCGAGAGTTACCATCCGGGTTATGTAAGGAGTTTGAACGGTTGAACCTCGGATTTGTAAATGATATGGAGATGATGGAGTTAAACCCAACCTTGGATCAAGAAATCCGGGAAGGTCAAACTAAGGATGAGAAAATTCAAGAAATCAAGGAAAGGACCGAGGGCTAGCATGAAGAAGGACATAGCCGAATATGTCGCCTTATGTGATGTGTGTCAACGAGTCAAGGCGGACATCAAAGGCCAACCGAATTATTGCAGCGATTGAAGATTCCGGAGTGGAAGTGGTAAGAGATCGATATGGACTTTATAGTTGGATTGCCGCGTGCTCAGTCCAGTCATGACTCAATTTGGGTAATTGTGGATCGGTTGACCAAATTAGCCCATTTCATCCCTGTGAAGACCAAGTATACAGCTGCACAATTAGCTGAAATATACATGAAGCATATTGTGTGTCGACACGGAGTACCGAAGAAGATAGTCTCAGATAGAGGTTCTCAATTTACCTCCAGATTTTGGCAGAAATTGCATGAAGCTTTGGGGACAAGGTTGAATTTCAGCTCAGCATATCACCCTCAAACGGATGGACAAACTGAGAGGACCAATCAGATTTTAGAGGACATGTTAAGAGCTTGTGCTTTGAAGCATGGGAAAAGTTGGGACAAAAGCTTGCCATATGCAGAATTCTCATACAACAATAGTTACCAAGCAAGTTTGAAGATGTCACCTTATGAAGCACTATATGGAAGGAAGTGTAGGACACCTTTGTTCTGGAATGAGACAGGAGAAACTCAAGTATTTGGTCCGGATGTGTTGCAAGAAGCCGAAAAGCAAGTCTAAATAATTCGTGAAAACTTGAGGGCTGCCAAATCAAGACAAAAAGGCTATGCGGACAATAGGAGAAGGAAACTAGCCTTTGAAGTGGGAGACTTCGTTTAACTCAAGGTTTCATCGATGAGAGGTCATAAGAGGTTTAACATAAGAGGCAAGCTAGCACCTCGATACATTGGGCCATTCAAGATTGTGGACAAAAGAGGAGAGGTAGCGTATAAATTGGAGATGCCAACTTGTAACACCCTAATTTTAATGCATCATGCCCTACATACACTCATATACATGTTTAACATTAACCCACATAAAGAGGAATGCGTTTAAAATTGATTTGGAACAAAACCGCACTTAAAATGCAGGAAAGTGCGGACTAGTCCGATTTTGCTGAGGACTAGTCCGATTTCTCTCTGGCTAAAAACGGACTTGTCCGTTTTTGCTGCGACTAGTCCGATTTTTGGCACTGGAAACTTTCGGACTTGTCCGATTTTGTGCGGACTAGTCCGATATTCCAAGAATCCTTGAAAATTTGCTAAGTCCTTGGACTTTTCCGTACTAGTCCGGTGTTCCAGCGTACTTGTCTGATTTCCTCTCTGTTTAAAGTCGGACTTGTCCGATTTTTGGCCAGACTTGTTCGATTTTCTCTCCGGACAACTTCGGACTAGTCCGGTCCTTTTCGGACTTGTCCGATATTTCACGACTCCGAGTTGATATTTTGTTTTACGACTTGTTTCTTGGGTTTCACGTTAAGTGGGCCTAGGGACGTCATGCCTAACTCTTTTAGAGCCCATGTGGGACTCTAAACCGGCCTCTACTCATTCCAAAACT
This sequence comes from Tuctoria greenei, assembly GCA_036927565.1. Taxonomy (NCBI): domain Eukaryota; kingdom Viridiplantae; phylum Streptophyta; class Magnoliopsida; order Poales; family Poaceae; genus Tuctoria; species Tuctoria greenei. The sequence goes on along the minus strand of JAYESD010000006.1, from coordinate 208,855,792 downwards.
CGAAATCCATCTAACCCTAGCCTCGACCTCTATATAAACAGCCCCACCCCTTGGATTGACATCAATTTGCCACTTTTCCACGCACCCAAACCCTAGTTCGTGGGGAGCCACCATCAAGGAGGGAGGAGAAGATCCCAAACAAGAAGAAGAAGAGGAGGAAATGAAAGAGGATCAAGATCTCCACCAAGTTTTGTTCTTCACCACCAATTCATCGTCAAGTTCATCACCAACCCTAAATCATCAAGATCCAAGTGTTACCTCCAAGTTTCTTGATTCACTGGAGTTCTAAACACCTGATATACCTTCTATTATCTTTTCCTTACAAGAATTCAACCCCTAATCTCCAAATTCACGTCAATCTAGAAAATCCTAATCTGCTGATCTCGCGGAGTGCGGACTTGTCCGGTCCCTAGCGGACTAGTCTGATCTTTCTGGTTAAATTGTGTTGAATTAATTCTAAATTTTGATCTAATCGAATCCAAACCTATATAAACTTGTTAAAAGCTATTACAACTAGTTAGTGATCATTAAAATCAATCTAGTAACAAGTTCTACCTTGCATTTGCATCAATCATGCATGTCATGTCATATTGAGTAATATTTGTGCACTCTTTGATTGTGTTTCTTGTCTTGTATGTTTATTGTGTGGTTTAGACGAATTTGCGCTAGAGAGTGCCACGGAGGATCTACAACACCAAGAGTTTGAAGGCTTTGACCCTAATCAACAGCAAGAGCAAGGCAAGTGTCCTTGAAGCATATTGACCCTGTTTTAAAATAAATGTTTTGTTTGCAAAACTGCATGCTTGTGTCAAATTGATGGGAATCCTATGGTAGGAAGTTTACTAGATTTGCTAAACCACCCTTGTCGCCTGGAATACATGGTAGAGAGTCGGGAAGGGTTTCTACCTTTTGCTTCGCTTAATCAACTGGGAGTGGAAACAACTATACCACTCAATTTAATTATGCATTAATGATATTCTGGTTAATGTGAACTGGTCAATATGATATGGTAATGGGTGATCTAAGCAAGCCTGGCATGTGGATGGGTTGGATGTTATGGTGGTTTGCTTGCTTTACATCTAAGGACCGGTTCATGCGAGAATAAGCCAGGATTACAGTGCCACCACGAGGCCAAGTATGGGTGCGGTGTAGCTGATTAATTAGGGCTTTGCCAGTGCTATTTGGACCATTAAGGATGCTCGGGGAAGGGGTAGTCGGATTGGGTTTGTTGATGATTGGTGGGACTACCTTGGGATCCGAATGGCTCAAGAGGGGGCCCTTGGTTGAAGATGTGCTCAGTTGGAGGCATCGCCACCGGTGAAACCTCAGTGGGGTCTAAATAGGCTAGTAATCCCTTTGTGAAAGTTATTTTGTGATCTCTTGACCACACACCTATGGAAGTGTGAGACGGCATAATAGAGGTTCTTAGTCACTGAAAGGTGATGAAATCACAAACACGTGGGTAAAGTGGTACAAACTCTGCAGAGTTAAATAAAACTATCATGATAGTCGTGCTCCCGGTTATGAGCACCTGGACAACTTCCATGATTAGAGGGAAATTGGAATTTGGTATGGTTATGGTTTGGTAATGGTTATGGATGGTTATGGATTTATTTTTGGTATTGAATATGGTTATTGGCAAATGGTGAAATCTGGAATTATTGATGAGAATGGTGAATTGTGGACTGATATTATGGTATTACTTATGATTATGATGGGTTTACTTCACATACATATAATATATTGCTTTTCAAATGTTTTACTGTACTTTTTAGCACTTTGCCATTATTATTGTCGTCATTTGAATCAGCCACATGTCATACTTTCCACACTTGCTGAGTACGACATGTACTCACTCTTGCAATCCCCCCAACAGTTGCAGGTCAGGATTGGGAGTTTAATGGTGATAATGCGGAATTCTAGGCCGTGTCTACCGTCAGCTTTGCCTGTGGTGTTTATTGGAGCTGCGCTATACCCTATTGCTTATACTGCCTAGCTGTTTAGTTTGCTTAATTAGTTTATTTCCGCTGCATTAGTTGAACTTGTCATAAATATTCATTAGAGCTTGTATTCGAGGATAATCTGGTTTGTGTAATAAAATTTGGTTAATTAATCTTGTTCTGTGGTAATTTTCTGTATACTCTTTTGTGATTGCACTCGTGTATGTGTGATGAACATCCTAGGCACACATATGCGTTAGCTTGGTTCATTTTTCGGAACCGGGCATCACAGATTGGTATCAGAGCCACAGGTTGACCGTAGGATGCAGCCTAGATAGAATGGACACTTTAGAGCACATAGGGGCACTCAGGAATCGATGTGTTTTGGTTGGTGTGTTGTTTGCTATATATTGTTCGCTTGTGTGCTTAATAGAGGATTTTGGGATGCCTTAGCATTGCCATGTCCACCTAGGCTAGTATAGCTAGTTGGCTAGCTTTGTATCCCTTGATGCATATAGTTGGGGACGTTTTCTAATTCTTACCTATTGCTTTTCTTCAGATGGTGAGGACTCGCAACCAGAGGGATGACAATGATGAGGAGAAGAACAATGGAGTACCTCAGAACAACAATGGGCAAGGACCTGCTCATGGAGCTATCAACATTGAGCAGCTTTTGGCTATGCAAAACCAGCTCATGCAGACCATGATACAGACTATGGGACAGCTGCAGGCTGGCAACATCAACAATCAGCCCCACATGCCTCCACCACCACCCCGCCTCCTCATAACCGATTGGGAGAGTTTATGAGGACTAGGCTGCCAACCTTCGCTCAAGCTGCCGACCCTATGGATGCAGATGATTGGCTCAAGTCCGTGGAGAAGAAGCTAGCTATTGTCCAATGCAGTGACCGGGAGAAGGTCTTGTTTGCTTCTCATCAACTAGTTGGAGCAGCTGCGGATTGGTGGGATGCTTATTGCAATGCTCATGAGAACCAAGAGAGAATTACTTGGGCCGAATTCAAGGAGACTTTTTGTTCTCATTATGTGCCCGAGGGTGTTATGATCTTGAAGAGGCAAGAATTTGAGAACTTGAGGCAAGGGAGATCAAGCATGAGTGAATATCTCAACAAGTTGACTCAACTCTCAAGATATGCGCCTGCGGATGTTAGTCGGGACAGCCGGAAGCAAACTTGTTCATGAGGGGCTTGAACAATGAGATCCAAGTGCAACTACTCAACTGCAATTATGCCAATTTTCAGAAGCTTGTGGACAAAGCAATTGTTGTTGAGAACAAGGTCCGTGAGATGGAGCAAGAAATCAAGACAACAAGGAAGTAATGTGCACCCTCGCTTTGCGCCGCCCAATGCGCCTTATTACAGCTCTTCTATTCCTGCTCAATGCCCTGGTTATGCACCACACCCAACTCAGTCTGTGCAGCAGCACCCTGTCATGCAAGCAACTAGGCCTCCAATGCCTTATGCACCTCGCGCTAATTTTCCTGGTGCAAATGTTCAAAACCAAGCTCGTCCCAATAATTCTGGTGGAGTTAAGAAGTGTTATAATTGTGGAGAAGCTGGACACTTTGCGCATCAATGTCCTAAGTTAGGCCTTGGTCAAGGAAGCAATGCACCGAGGCAAAACCCAAGACCCAATGGAGGACAACCACAAGGGAACCGCGGGTAGCAAAATTTTGCTCGTGGCAACGTGAACCATGTCTCTACGGAGGATGCTCAGCAAGCGAATGACGTGGTCATTGGTATGTTTCTCGCCAACTTCAACCCCGCAACTATGTTATTTGATTCTGGAGCATCGCATTCATTCATTGCATCGAAGTATGTCGCCAAGTATAGTTTGCCTATCTCTCATATGAAGTTTACTCTATTGGTTAAGTCTCCTGGAGGAGAGATGAGGACAAATATAGTATGTCCAAAAGTAAGCCTTAGAATAAGGGGGGTAGACTTCTCCGCCAACCTCATTGTTTTGGATTCTCAAGGGTTGGACATTATACTTGGTATGGACTGGTTGAGGAAGCACAATGGAGTTATTGAGTGTGCCACGAAGATGGTGAAGTTGACCAACGAAGAAGGGATCACCGTAGAATTTGAAGAATCTCAAACCGCACCGAAGCAATTGGAGTTGAATCATATGGACGGTGCCACAATTGAGGAGATTCCGGTGGTGTGTGAATTTTTGGATGTTTTTCCGGACGAGTTGCCAGGTATGCCACCCGATCGAGACATTGAGTTTGTTATCGATTTAATACCTGGAACTGCACCTATAGCTAGGAGGCCGTATAGGATGCCTCCTATGGAATTAGCGGAGCTCAAGAAGCAGATTCAAGAGCAATTAGAGAAGGGTTTCATTCGCCCAAGCTCTTCGCCTTGGGGGGCGCCCGTTCTATTTGTGGACAAGAAGGATGGATCCCAAAGGATGTGCGTGAATTACCGAACTCTCAACGAGGTAACAATCAAGAACAAGTACACCTTGCCACGCATAGAAGACTTGTTTGATCAGATGAAGGGTGCTTGTGTCTTCTCTAAGATTGACTTGAGGTCGGGATATTTTCAAATGAAGATTAGACCATCGGACATACCCAAGACAACTTTTAGGACACGGTATGGATCTTATGAGTACACTGTGATGTATTTTGGATTGACAAATGCGCCTGCCTACTTTATGTACCTCATGAATAAGGTCTTCATGGAGTACTTGGACAAGTTCTTCGTGGTGTTTATTGATGATATTATGATCTACTCGAAGGATGAGAAAGAACATGAGGAACACTTGAGGCTTACATTGCAAAAATTGAGGGAGCATCGATTGTATGCCAAGTTCAACAAGTGTCAGTTTTGGTTGAGAGAGGTGTCGTTTTTGGGTCATATAATTTCAGGAGGTGGAGTATCGGTTGACCCCGGAAAAGTGAGAGACGTGTTGAAGTGGGAACCGCCGCAAAATGTCATGGAAATAAGGAGTTTTCTTGGGATGGCTGGATATTACGGTAGATTCGTCAAGGACTTTTCCAAGATAGCCAAGCCTATGACGGAGTTGCTAATGAAGGGAAAGGCATTCCAATGGACCGAAGCTTGTCAGAATAGTTTTGAGGAGTTAAAGAAGAGGTTGACAACAACCCCAATTTTGGTATTGCCAGATGTAAGCAAGAGTTTTGACATTTATTGCGACGCATCAAGACAAGGACTTAGATGTGTATTGACGCAAGAAGGTCAAGTGGTCGCCTATGCATCAAGACAATTGAAGAAACATGAGCAGAATTACCCAACACATGATTTAGAACTTGCAGCCGTGGTACATGCATTGAAGATTTGGAGGCACTATATTCTTGGACATAGGTGTGAAATTTATACGGATCATAAGAGTTTGAAGTATATTTTCACACAAACGGATCTGAACTTGAGGCAACGAAGATGGTTGGAGCTCATCAAAGATTATGATTTGGGGGTCAACTATCATCCGAGAAAGGCCAATGTAGTGGCCGATGCTTTGAGTAGAAAGGGAGTAAGTCACCAACTCACAGTTCGAGAGTTACCATCCGAGTTATGCAAGGAGTTTGAACGGTTGAACCTCGGGTTTGTAAATGAGATGGAGATGATGGAGTTAAACCCAACCTTGGAGCAAGAAATTCGAGAGGCACAAACCGCAGATGAAGAGATCAAGGAAATCAAGGAAAGGATCGAGGAAGGGAGAGAATTCAGATTTGATGAAGACGAACATGGTACCTTATGGCTTGGAAAGAGGATCATTGTGCCTAATGTAAAGCATATTCGGGAGACAATATTAAAGGAGGCACATGACTCGCCTTACTCAATTCACCCTGGTTGTACAAAGATGTACAAAGACTTGAAGACTTGCTATTGTGGGATAGCATGAAGAAGGACATAGCTGAATACGTAGCATTGTGTGATGTGTGCCAACGAGTCAAGGCGGAACATCAAAGGCCAGCCGGGTTATTGCAACCGTTGAAGATTCTGGAATGGAAGTGGGAAGAAATTGGAATGGACTTCATAGTTGGGTTACCACGTACTCAGTACGGTTATGACTCAATTTGGGTAATTGTGGATCGCTTAACCAAGTCAGCTCATTTTGTCCCTGTGAAGACCAAATATACAGCTGCACAATTGGCCGGAATATACATGGAGCATATTGTGTGTCGACATGGAGTCCCTAAGAAGATAGTCTCGGATAGAGGTTCTCAATTTACCTCCAGATTTTGGCAAAAATTGCATGAAGCTTCGGGAACGAGGTTGAATTTTAGTTCAGCATATCATCCTCAAACGGATGAACAAACCGAGAGGACCAATCAGATTTTGGAGGATATGTTAAGAGCTTGTGCTTTGAAGCATGGGAAGAGTTGGGACAAAAGCTTGCCATATGCAGAATTTTCATACAACAATAGTTACCAAGCAAGCTTGAAAATGTCACCGTATGAAGCGCTTTATGGAAGGAAGTGTAGGACACCTTTATTCTGGAATGAGGCAGGAGAAACTCAAGTATTTGGTCCGGATGTGTTGCAAGAAGCTGAAAAGCAAGTCCGAATAATTCGTGAAAACTTGAGGGCTGCCCAATCAAGGCAAAAAGGCTATGCGAACAATAGGAGAAGGAAACTAGCCTTTGAAGTGGGAGATTTTGTTTACCTCAAGGTGTCACCAATGAGGGGTCATAATAGGTTTAACATAAGAGGAAAGCTAGCATCTAGTTATATTGGACCATTCAAGATTTTGGACAAAAGAGGAGAAGTAGCGTATAAGTAGGAGATGTCAGCTCATCTTTCAGACGTATATGATGTCTTTCTTGTTTCCCAGCTCAAGAAGTGTTTGAGAGTACCGGAAGAACAAGTGCCAATGGAAGAATTGGAACTAGAGGAAGATTTGACTTATGCCGAGTAACCGATCAAAATCTTGGAAACCAAGGAGAGAGTCACAAGGAACAAGGTTATTAGATGGTGTAAAGTTCAATGGAAGCACCACACCGAAAAAGAAGCAACGTGGGAATTAGAGGATGATCTCAAGAAGAAATTTCCCTATCTCTTCTCTTCCACGTCGAATCTCGAGGGAGAGATTCATTTTAAGGGGGGTAGGTTTGTAACACCCTAATTTTCATGCATCATGCCCTACATACACTCATATACATGTTTAACATTAACCCACATAAAGGGGAATGAGTTTAAAATTGATTCGGAGCATTTAAAATTGATTTGGAACAAAACCGCACTTAAAATGCAGGAAAGTGCGGACTAGTCCAATTTTGCTGAGGACTAGTCCGATTTCTCTCTGGCTAAAACGGACTTGTTCGTTTTTGCTGCGGACTAGTCCGATTTTTGGCACTGGAAACTTTCGGACTTGTCCGATTTTGTGCGGACTAGTCCGATATTCCAAGAATCCTTGAAAATTTGCTAAGTCCTTGGACTTTTTCGGACTAGTCCGGTGTTCCAGCGTACTTGTCCGATTTCCTCTCTGTTTAAAGTCGGACTTGTCCGATGTTTGGCCAGACTTGTCCGATTTTCTCTCTGGACGACTTCGGACTAGTCCGATCCTTTTTGGACTTGTCCGATATTTCGCGACTCCGAGTTGATCTTTTGTTTTACGACTTGTTTCTTGGGTTTCATGTTAAGTGGGCCTAGGGACGTCGTGCCTAACTCTTTTAGAGCCCATGTGGGACTCTAAACCGGCCTCTACTCATTCCAAAACTCGAAATCCATCTAACCCTAGCCTCCACCTCTATATAAACAGCCCCACCCCTTGGATTGACATCTATTTGCCACTTTTCCACCCACCCAAACCCTAGTTCGTGGGATCCACCATCAAGGAGGGAGGAGAAGATCCCAAGCAAGAAGAATAAGAGGAGGAAATGAAAGAGGATCAAGATGTCCACCAAGTTTTGTTCTTCACCACCAATTCATCCCCAAGTTCATCACCAACCCTAGATCATCAAGATCCAAGTGTTACCTCCAAGTTTCTTGATTCATTGGAGTTCTAAACACATGGTATACCTTCTATTATCTTTTCCTTACAAGAATTCAACCCCTAATCTTCAAACTCACGTCAATCTAGAAAACCCTAATCTGCTGATCTCGCGGAGTGCGGACTTGTCCGATCCCTAGCGGACTAGTCCGATCTTTCTGGTTAAATTATGTTGAATTAATTCTAAAATTTGATCTAATCGAATCCAAACCTGTATAAACTTGTTAAAAGCTATTAGAACTAGTTAGTGATCATTAAAAGCAATCTAGTAACAAGTTCTACCTTGCATTTGCATCAATCATGCATGTCATGTCATATTGAATAATATTTGTGCACTCTTTGATTGTGTTTCTTGTCTTGTATGTTTATTGTGTGGATTAGACGGATTTGCGCTAGAGAGTGCCGCGGAGGATCTATAGCACCAAGAGTTTGAAGGCTTTGAACCTAATCAACAGCAAGAGCAAGGCAAATGTCCTTAAAGCATATTGACCCTGTTTTAAAATAAATGTTTTGTTTGCAAAACTGCATGCTTGTGTCAAATTGATGGGAATCCTATGGTAGGAATTTTACTAGATTTGCTAAACCACCCTTGTCGTCTGGAATACATGGTAGAGAGTCGGGAAGGGTTTTTACCTTTTGCTTCGCTTAATCAACTGGGATGGGAAACAACTATACCACTCAATTTAATTATGCATTAATGATATTCTGGTTAATGTGAACTGGTCAATATGATATGGTAATGGGTGATCTAAGCAAGCCTGGTATGTGGATGGGTTGGATGTTATGGTGGTTTGCTTGCTTTAGATCTAAGGACCGGTTCATGCGAGAATAAGCCAGGATTATAGTGCCACCACGAGGCCAAGTATGAGTGCGGCGTAGCTGATTAATTACGGCTTTGCCAGTGCTATTTGGACCATTAAGGATGCTCGGGGAAGGGGTAGTCGGATTGGGTTTGTTGATGATTGGTGGGACTACCCTGGATCTTAATGGCTCAAGAGGGGGCCCTTGGTTAAAAATGTGCTCAGTTGGAGGCATCACCACCGGTGAAACCTCAGTGGGGTCTAAATAGGCTAGTAATCCCTTTGTAAAAGCTATTTTGTGATCTCTTGGCCACACACCTACGGAAGTGTGAGACTGCATAATAGAGGTTCTTAGTCACTGAAAGGTGATGAAATCACAAACACGTGGGTAAAGTGGTACAAACTCTGCAGAGTTAAATAAAACTATCATGATAGCCGTGCTCCCAGTTATGGACAACTTCCATGATTAGAGGGAAATTGGAATTTGGGATGGTTATGGTTTGGTAATGGTATGGATGGTTATGGATTTATTTATGGTATTGAATATGGTTATTGGCAAATGGTGAAATCTAGAATTATTGATGAGGATGGTGAATTGTGGACTGGTATTATGGTATTACTTATGATTATGATGGGTTTACTTCACATACATATAATATATTGCTTTTCAAATGTTTTACTGTACTTTTCAGCACTTTGCCATTATTATCATCGTCATTTGAATTAGCCACATGTCATACTTTCCACACTTGCTAAGTACGACATGTACTCACTCTTGCAATCCCCCCAACAGTTGCAGGTCAGGATTGAGAGTTTAATGGTGATAATGCGGAATTCTAGGCCATGTCTACCGTCAGCTTTGCCTGTGGTGTTTATTGGAGCTGCGCTATACCCTATTGCTTATGCTGCCTAGCTGTTTAGTTTGCTTAATTAGTTTATTTCTGCTGCATTAGTTGAACTTGTCATAAATATTCATTAGAGCTTGTATTCGAGGATAATCTGGTTTGTGTAATAAATTTTGGTTAATTAATCTTGTTTTATGGTAATTTTCTGTATACTCTTTTGTGATTGCACTCGTGTATGTGTGATGAACATCCTGGGCACACATATGCGTTAGCTTGGTTCATTTTTCGGAACCGGGCGTCACACAACTCATCTATCAGATGTTCATGATGTCTTTCATGTTTCCCAGCTCAAGAAGTGCTTGAGAGTACTGGAAGAACAAGTGCAAATGGAAGAATTGGAATTAGAGGCAGACTTGACTTATGCCGAGCAACCGACAAAAATCTTGGAAACCAAAGAGAGAGTCACAAGGAATAAGGTGATTCGATGGTGTAAAGTTCAGTGGAAGCATCACACAGAATCAGAGGCAACTTGGGAGCTAGAAGATGATCTTAAGAAGGAATTTCCTTATCTCTTCTCTTCCGCATTGAATCTCGAGGGCAAGATTCATTTTAAGGGGGGTAGGTTTGTAACACCCTCATTTTCATGCATCATGCCCTACATACATTCATATACATGTTTAACATTAGTCCACCTAAAGAGGAATAGGTTTAAAATTGATTTGGAACAAAATCACACTTTAAAATTCTGGAAAGTGCGGACTAGTCCGATTTTGGTGCGGACTAATCCGATTTCTCTCTGACTTCGATCAGACTTGTCCGTTTTTTGCTGCGGACTAGTTTGTTTTTGCCTCTGGACACTTTCGAACTTGTTCGGTCCTATGCGGACTAGTGTGGTGTTCTAAGAATCCTTGAAAATTTGCTAAGTCCCTGGACTTGTCCGTACTAGTCCGATGTTCCAGCGGACTCGTCCGTTTTCCTCTCTGACTAAAGTCGGACTTGTCCGATTTTTAGCCAGAGTTGTTCGATTTCTCTCTGGACAACTTCGGACTAGTCCGGTCCTTTTCGGACTTGTCCGATATTTCGCGACTCCGAGTTGATCTTTTGTTTTACGACTTGTTTCTTGGGTTTCACGTCAAGTGGGCCTAGGGACGTCGTGCCTAACTCTTTTAGAGCCCATGTGGGACTCTAAACCGACCTCTACTCACCTCAAACTCGAAATCCATCTAACCCTAGCCTCCACCTCTATATAAACAACCCCACCCCTTGGCTTGACATCTATTTGCCACTTTTCCACCCCACCCAAACCCTAGTTCGTGGAGAGCCACCACCAAGGAGGGAGGAGGAGATCCCAAGCAGGGAGAAGAGGAGGAGGAAACGAAAGAGGATCAAGATCTCCATCAACTTCGAGTTCTTCATCAACAATCCACCATCAAGTTCTTCATCAACCCAAGATCATCAAGATCCAAGTGTTGCCTCCAAGATCCTTGATTCATTGGAGTCCTAGACACCTGATATATCTTCTATTCTCTTTTCCTTACGTGAATTCAACCCCAAATCTTCAAATTCACGTCGATCTAGAAAACCCTAATATGCTGTTCTCGCGCAGTGCAGACTTGTCCGGTCCTATGCGGACTAGTTCGATTTTCCTGGTTAAACTGTGTCGAATTAAATCTAAAATTAGATCCAATCAACTCCAAACCTGTATAAACTTGTTAAAAGCTATTAGAACTAGATAGTCATCATTTAAAAGCAATCTATTAACAAGTTCTACCTTGCATTTGCATTAATCATGCATGTCATGTCGTATTGAGTAATATTTGTGCACTCTTTGATTGTGTTTCTTGTCTTGTATGTTTATTGTGCGGATTATATGAATTTGGGCTAGAGTGTGCCGCGGAGGATCTACAACACCAAGAGTTTGAGGTCTTTGATCCTAATCAATCCCAAGAGCAAGACAAGTGTCCTTGAAGCATATTGATCCTGTTTTAAAATAAATGTTTTGTTTGCAAAATTGCATACTTGTGTCAATTTGATGGGAATCCTATGATATGAATTTTACTAGATTTGTTTAACCACCCTTGTCACCTGGTATTCATGGTAGAGGGTAGAGAGTCGGGATGAGCTTTTTACCTTTTTCCCACGCTTAATTAATTGGGATGGGAAAACAATACTACACATTAATGATGCATTTATGAGATTACGATTAACATGAACTGGTTAATATGATACGGTAATGGGTGATCTAAGCAAACCTGGTATGTGGATGAGTTGGATGTTATGGTGGTTTGTTTTGCTTTAGATCTAAGGACTGATTCATGCGAGAATAAGGCAAGACTACAATGCCACCACGAGGCCAAGTATGGGTGCGGCATAGCTGATTAATTAGGGTTTTGCTAGTGCTATTTGGACCATTAAGGATGCTTGGGGAAGGGGTAGTCGGATTGGGTTTGTTAATGATTGGTGAGACTACCCTGGGATCCGAATGGCTCAAGAGGGGGCCCTTAGTTGAAGATGTGCTCAGTTGGAGGCATCGCCACCGGTGAAACCTTAGTGGGGTCTAAATAGGCTAGTGATCCCTTTGTAAAGGCTATTTTGTGATCTCTTGACCACACACTGACGGAAGTGTGAGATGACATAATAGAGGTTCTAGTCATCGAAAGGTGATGAAATCACAAACACGTGGGTAAAGCGGTACAAACTTTGAAGAGTGTAATAAAAACTATAATGATAGTCGTGCTCCCAGTTATGAGCACCTGGACAACTTCCATGATTAGAGGAAAAGTGGGATTTGGTTATGATTATGGATGGTTATGAATTAAATTCTGGTGTTGAATATGGATATTGGTATATGATGATGGATATGGAATATGGACTGGTATTATGATAACTACATGGCTTATGACGGGTTTATTTCATATACATATAATATATTGTTTTTCAAATATTTTAATGTACTTTTCAGCACTTATCCATTATTATTATCGTCATTTGAATCAGCTACATGTCATACTTTGCACACTTGCTGAGTACGACATGTACTCACCCTTGCAACCCCCCCCCCCCCCCCCCCCCCCAATAGTTGCAGATCAGGATTGGGAGTATAATGGTGATAATGTGGAGTTCTAGGTCGTGTCTACCGCCAGCTTTGCCTGTAGTGTTGCATGGATCTGCACTATCCCTTTTGCTTATTTGCTTAGCTTGCTCAGTTTAGTTTATTTCCGCTGCATTAGTTCAAACTTGTCATTAATATTCATTAGATCTTGTATTCGAGGATATTATGAATTGTGTAGTAAAATTACTACTTAATCTTGTTCTGTGGTAATTATCTGCATATCCTTTTGTGAGTGCACTCGTGTATGTGTGTTGAACATCCTGGACACACATATGCGTTCACTTGGTTCATTTTCGGAACCGGGTGTCACACACAGGCTGATGGCAACTCCATCAAATCAACTACAATGCAAGCGGTCCCATCGCCTCGGCCAGGCCTCAAGTCCCAGTGCTAGTGGCAGGCTCTGGGTCTGGAGTCCCTTCTCAGATGAGAGAGATCCCAGCTGAGGCGGCGCCGGTGGCTGCCACGACCTCCGGGATGAAGTCTGAAGCCTTTGCCTCACCGACGATGGTGGGTTCTTGTAACACCCTCATTTTCATGCATCATGTATTGCATACATCATTAAATATGTTTAACATTAATCCACATAAAAAGGAACAAATCTAAAATGAATTAGAAGCAAAATCGCGCTTAAAAAGTCTGAGAAGTGCGGACTTGTCTGATTTGTCCCTGAATAGTACAAATTTCTCTCTTAACCCGTTTTGGACATGTTCGTTTTCCTGCGGACTAGTCCGTTTTACTCTTTGTACCGGTTTCGGACTTGTCCGGTCCATTGCGAACTAGTCCGGTAATCCCAACCTTCGAAAATTTCGCCAAGTCACCGGACTTGTCCGTTTTGCTCTCTGATTAAGTTCGGACTTGTCCAATTTCATACTAGACTTGTCCGTCTTCGTCTCTGTCTAATATCGGACTAGTCCGGTCTAGTGCAGACTTATCCGGTGTTCGCGATTCAGATTCAATCTTTTCCTCCATGAATTATTTTAGGGTTTTTACCTTAAGTGGGCCCAAGAACGTCGTGTCTAACCTTTTTGGAGCCCATGTGGGGTCTCTACACGGCCTCCGCCGCCTTGAACACGAAATCCACCCAACCCTAACACTCCACCCCTATATAAACCCAACACCCCACTTTTACATCTCTTTGCCACAATTGGAAGACCACCAAGGGGAGATCCAGCAGCAAGGAGGAGGAGGAGATCTGTAACACCCTCATTTTCATGCACCATGCCCTATATACATTCATATACATGTTTAACATTAACCCACATAAAGAGGAACGAGTTTAAAATTGATTTGGAACAAAACTGCACTTAAAATGCTGAAAAGTGCGGACTAGTCTGATTTTAGTTAGGACTAGTCCGATTTCTTTTTGACTAAAAATGGACTTGTCCGTTTTTGTTGCGGACTAGTCCGATTTTGCCTCTGGAAACTTTCGTACTTGTCCGATTTTGTGCGGACTAGTCCGATATTCCAAGAATCCTTGAAAATTTGCTAAGTCCCTGGACTTTTCCGGACTAGTCCGGTGTTCCAGCGGACTTGTCCGTTTTCCTCCCCGACTAAAGTCGGACATGTCCGATTTTTGGCCAGACTTGTCCGGTTTCTCTCTGGACAACTTCGGACTAGTCCGGTCCTGTTCGGACTTGTGCGATATTTTGCGACTCCGAATTGATCTTTTGTTTTACGACTTGTTTCTTGGGGTTCACGGTATGTGGGCCTAGGGACGTCGTGCCTAACTCTTTTAGAGCCCATGAGGGACTCTAAACTGGCCTCTACTCCTCTCAAACTCGAAATCCATCTAACCCTAGCCTCCATCTCCATATCAACAGCCCCACCCCTTGGACTGACATCTATTTGCCACTTTTCCACCCCACCCAAACCCTAGTTCGTGGAGAGACACCACCAAGGAGGGAGGAGGAGACCCCAAGCAAGAGTAAGAAGAGGAGGAAATGAAAGAGGATCAAGATCTCCACCAAGCTTTCGTTCTTCATCACCAATTCATCTCCAAGTTCATCACCAATTCTAGATCATCAAGATCCAAGTGTTGCCTCCAAGTTTCTTGATTCATTGGAGTTCTAAACACCTAGTATACCTTCTATTTTCTTTTCCTTACGTGAATTCAACCCCTAATCTCCAAATTCACGTCGATCTAGAAAACCCTAGTTCGCTAGTTCTGCAAAGTGCGGACTAGTCCGGCCTTCTGCAGACTAGTCCGATTTTTCGGACTAAATTGTGTTGAATTAATTCTAAATTTGACCTAATCAACTCCAAACCTGTATAAACTTGTTAAAAGCTATTAGAACTAGCTAGTGATCATTAAAAGCAATCTATTAACGAGTTCAACCTTGCAATTGCATTAATCATGCATGTCATGTCATATTGAGTAATATATGTGCACTCTTTGATTATATTAATTGTCTTGTATGTTATTGTGTGCATTAGAAGGATTTGCGCTAGAGAGTGCCACGGAGGATCTTCAGCACCAGGAGTTTGAAGAAGTTGACCCTAATCAACAGCAAGAGCAAGGCAAGTGTCCTTGAAGCATATTGATCCTGTTTTGAAATAAATGTTTTATTTGCAAATTTGCATGCTTGTGTCAATTTGATGGGAAATCCTATGATAGGAAGTTTACTAGCTTTGTTTGACCACCCTTGTCACCTAGAATATATGATAGAGAGTCGGGATGGGATTTTTACTTTTTGCTTCGCTTAATTAATTGGGATGGAAAACAACTATACCACTCAACTTAATTATGCATGGATGAGATTATGGTTAACATGAACTGGTTAATATGATATGGTAATGGGTGATCTAAGCAAGCCTGGTATGAGGATGGGTTGGATGTATGGTGGTTTGCTTGCTTTAGATCTAAGGACCGGTTCATGGAGCGACCATCCAGGATTTACAGTGCCACCACGAGGCCAAGTATGGGTGCAGCGTAGCTGTATTAGGGCTTTGCCAGTGCTATTTGGACCATTAAGGATGCTCGGGGAAGGGGTAGTCGGATTGGGTTTGTTGATGATTGGTGGGACTACCCTGGGATCCGAATGGCTCAAGAGGGGGCCCTTGGTTGAAGATGTGCTCAGTTGAAGACATCGCCACCGGTGAAACCTCAGTGGGGTCTAAATAGGCTAGTAATCCCTTTGTAAAGGCTATTTTGTGATCTCTTGGCCACACACCTACGGAAGTGTGAGACGACATAATTGAGATTCTATAGTCATCAAAAGATGATAAAATCACAAACACGTGGGTAAAGCGGTACAAACTCTGCAAGGTCTAAATAAAACTATCATGATAGCCGTACTCCCGGTTATGAGCAACCTGAACCTTCACATGATTAGAAGGAACTTGGTATTAGAATGGTTTTTGGGATGATTATGGTATGGTTATGGTTTGATAATGGTTATGGCTCATTATGGATTAATTTCTGGTATTGAATATGGTTATTGGCAAATGGTGAAATCTGGAATTATTGATGATGGTAATGAATTCAGACTGGTATTATGATATTACTATGATTATGATGGGTTTACTTCACATACATATAATATATTGCTTTTCAAATGTTTTAATGTACTTTTCAACACTTTGCCATTATTATTGTCGTCATTTGAATCAGCCACATGTCATACTTTCCACACTTGCTGAGTACGACATGTACTCACTCTTGCAATTCCCCCCCCCCCCCCCCCAACAGTTGCAAGTTAGGATTGGGAGTTTAATGGTGATAATGCAGAGTTCTAGGCCGTGTCTACCATCAGCTTGCCTGTGGTGTTGCTTGGAGCTGCGCTATACCCTATTGCTTATGCTGCCTAGCTGTTTAGTTTGCTTATTTAGTTTATTTCTACTGCATTAGTTGAACTTGTCATTAATATTCATTAGAACTTGTATTCAAGGGTAATATGGTTTGTGTAATAAAATTTGGTTAATTAATCTTGTTCTGTGGTAAAATTTCTATATACTATTTTGTGAATGCACTCGTGTATGTGTGTTGAACATCCTGGGAACACATATGCGTTTACTTGGTTCATTTTCAGAACCGGATGTCACAGATTGGTATCAGAGCCACAAGTTGACCGTAGGATGCAGCCTAGATAGAATGGATACTTTAGAGCACATAGGAGCACTCAGGAATCGATGTGTTTTTCTTTAGTGTGCTATTTGCTATATATTGTTTGCTTGTGCGCTTAATAGAGGATTTTGATATGCTTTAGCATTGCCATGTCCACCTAGGCTAGTTAGTTGTCTAGTTTCATATCCCTTGATGCATATAGTTGGAGACGTTTTCTAAATTCTTACCTATTGCTTTTCTCCAGATGGTGAGGACTCGCAACCATAGGGATGCTAATGATGAGGAGGAGAACCATGGAGCACCTCAGAACAACAATGGACAAGGACCTTCTCATGGAGCTATCAACATTGAGCAGCTATTGGCTATGCAGAGCCAGCTCATGCAGACCATGATACAAAATATGAGACAGCTGCAGGCTGGTAACATCAACAATCAGCCCCACATGCCTCCACCGCCAACCCCACCTCCTCATAATTGGTTGGGAGAGTTTATGAGGACTAGGCCACCCACCCTTGCTCAAGCCGCTAACCCTATGGACGCGAATGATTGGCTCAAGTCCGTGGAGAAGAAGCTTGCTATTGTCCAATGCAATGATCAGGAGAAGGTCTTATTCGCTTCTCATCAACTAGTTGGAGCAACTGCGGATTGGTGGGATTCATATTGCAATGCTCATGAGAACCAAGAGAGGATCACTTGGGTCGAATTTAAGGAGAGTTTTCGTTCTCATTATGTGTCCGAGGGTGTTATGATCTTGAGGAGGCAAGAATTTGAGAACTTGAGGCAAGGAAGATCGAGCGTGGGTGAGTATCTCAACAAATTCACTCAACTCTCAAGGTATGCCCCTAAGGATGTTAGTCGGGACAGACGGAAGCTTGTGGACAAAGCAATTGTGGTGGAGAATAAGGTCCGTGAGACGGAGCAAGACAATAAGAGGAAGACGCCCTATCAAGGACAGCACCAAGGAAGTAATGTGCACCCTCACTTTGCACCACCCAATGCGCCCTATTTCAGCTATTCTGTTCTTGTACAGCGCCCTGGTTATGCACCGCGCCCAACTCAGTTTGTGCAGCAACACCCTATTATGCAAGCACCTAGGCCTCCAATGTCTTATGCACCTCATGCCAACTATCCTGGTGCCAATGCTCAAAACCAGGCCCGCCCCAATAATTCTGGTGGAGTTAAGAAGTGCTATACTTGTGGAGAAGCTGGACACTTTGCACATCAATGTCCTAAGTCAGGCCTTGGTCAAGGAAGCAATGCGCTGAGGAAAAACCCAAGACCCAATGGAGGACAGCCACAAGGGAACCGTGGACAGCAGAATTTTGCTCGTGGCAACGTGAACCATGTCTCTACGGAGGATGCTCAACAAGCGGATGACGTGGTCATTGGTATGTTTCTCGCCAACTCCAACCCCGCGACTATGTTATTTGATTCTGGAGCATCGCATTCATTCATTGCATCGAAGTATGTCGCCAAGTATAGTTTGCCTATCTCTCATATGAAGTTTACTCTATTGGTTAAGTCTCCTGGAGGAGAGATGAGGACAAATATAGTATGTCCAAAAGTAAGCCTTAGAATAAGGGGGGTAGACTTCTCCGCCAACCTCATTGTTTTAGATTCCCAAGGATTGGACATTATACTTGGTATGGACTGGTTGAGGAAGCACAATGGAGTTATTGAGTGTGCCACGAAGACAGTGAAGTTGACCAATGAAGAAGGGATCACCGCAGAATTTGAAGCATCTCAAACCGCACCGAAGCAATTGGAGCTGAATCATATGGACAGTGCCACAATTGAGGAGATTCCTGTGGTGTGTGAATTCTTGGATGTTTTTCCAAACGAGTTGCCAGGTATGCCACCTGATCAATACATTGAGTTTGTTATTGATTTAATACCTGGAACTGCACCTATAGCTAATAGGCCGTATAGGATGCCCCCTATGGAATTAGCGGAGCTCAAGAAGCAAATTCAGGAGCAACTAGAGAAGGGTTTTAATCGCCCTAGCTCTTCACCTTGGGGAGCGCCCGTTCTATTTGTGGATAAGAAGGATGGATCCCAGAGGATGTGCGTAGATTACCGAGCTCTCAACGAGGTAACAATCAAGAACTAGTACACCTTGCCACACATAGAAGACTTGTTTGATCAGATGAAGGGTGCTTGTGTCTTCTCTAAGATTAATTTGAGGTCGGGATACATTCAAATGAAGATTAGACCATCGGACATACCCAAGACAGCTATTAGGACACGGTATGGATCTTATGAGTACACCGTGATGTCTTTTGGATTGACAAATGCACTTGCGTACTTTATGTACCTTATGAATAAGGTCTTCATGGAGTACTTAGAAAGATTCGTTTTGGTGTTTATTGATGACATTATGATCTACTCGAAGGATGAGAAGGAACATGAGGAACACTTGAGGCTTATGCTGCAAAAATTGAGGGAGCATCAATTGTATGCCAAGTTCAACAAGTGTCAGTTTTGGTTGAGAGAGGTGTCGTTTTTGGGTCATATCATCTCAGGAGGAGGAGTATCGGTTGACCCTGGAAAAGTGAAAGACATGTTGAAGTGGGAACCACCGCAAAATGTAAAGGAAATAAGGAGTTTTCTTGGGATGGCTGGATATTATCGTCGGTTCATCAAGGAATTTTCCAAGATAGCCAAGCCAATGACAGAATTGCTAATGAAGGGAAAGACATTCCAATGGACTCAAGCTTGTCAAAACAGTTTTGAGGAGTTGAAGAAGAGGTTGACAACAGCCCCGTTTTTGGTACTGCCGGATGTGAGCAAGAGTTTTGATATTTATTGCGACGCATCAAGACAAGGACTTGGATGTGTATTGATGCAAGAGGGAAAAGTGTTCGCCTATGCATCAAGGCAATTGAAGAAACATGAGCAGAATTACCCCACGCATGACCTTGAACTAGCAGCCGTGTGTGAAATTTATACGGATCATAAGAGTTTGAAGTATATTTTCACACAAACGGATCTGAATTTGAGGCAATGGAGATGGTTGGAGCTCATCAAAGATTATGATTTGGGGATCAACTATCATCCGGGAAAAGCCAATGTAGTGGCCGATGCTTTGAGTAGAAAAGGAGTAAGTTATCAACTCACAGTTCGAGAGTTACCATCCGAGTTATGTAAGGAGTTTGAACGGTTGAACATTGGATTTGTAAATGAGATGGAGATGATGGAGTTAAACCCAACATTAGAGCAAGAAATTCGGGAAGGCCAAACTAAGGACGAGGAAATCCAAGAAATCAAGGAAAGAACCCAAGAAGGGAGAGAATTCAGATTTGATGAGGATGAACATGGTACCCTATGGCTTGGAAAAGGATTGTCGTGCCTAATGTGAAGCATATTCGGGAGACGATATTAAAAGAGGCACATGACTCACCTTACTCAATTCACCCCGGTTGTACGAAGATGTACAAAGACTTGAAGACTTGTTATTGGTGGGTTAGCATGAAAAAGGACATAGCTGAATATGTAGCATTGGGTAATGTGTGTCAACGGGTCAAGGCGGAACACCAAAGGACAACTAGATTATTGCAACCATTGAAGATCCCGAAATGGAAGTGGGAAGAAATTGGAATGGACTTCATAGTTGGTTTACCATGTACTCAGTCCGGTTACGACTCAATTTGGGTAATTGTGGATCGGTTAACTAAGTCAGCCCACTTTATTCCCGTCAAGACCACCTATAATGGAGAGAAATTGGCGGAACTGTACATGGGAAGAATAGTATGTTTGCATGGAGTTCCAAAGAAGATAGTCTCGGATAGAGGTTCACAATTCACTTCCATATTTTGGAAGAAATTGCATGAATCTTTGGGAACGACGTTGAATTTTAGTTCGGCATATCACCCTCAAACGGATGGACAAACCGAGAGGATCAATCAGATTTTAGAGGACATGTTAAGAGCTTGCGCTTTAAAGCATGGGAAAAGTTGGGACAAAAGCTTGCCATATGCAGAATTTTCATATAACAATAGTTACCAAGCAAGTTTGAAGATGTCACCATATGAGACACTATATGGAAGGAAGTGTAGGACACCTTTATTTTGGAATGAGGCGGGAGAAACTCAAGTATTTGGTCTAAATGTGTTGCAAGAAGCCGAAAAGCAAGTCCAAATAATTCATGAAAACTTGAGGGCTGCCCAATCAAGACAAAAGGGCTATGCGGACAATAGGAGAAGGAAATTAACCTTTGAAGTGGGAGATTTTGTTTACCTCAAGGTGTCACCAATGAGAGGTCTTAAGAGGTTTAACATAAGAGGCAAGCTAGCACCTCGCTACATTGGACCGATCAAAATTGTGGACAAACGAGGAGAAGTAGCGTATAAGTTGGAGATGCCAACTCATCTTTCAGACGTTCATGATGTCTTTCATGTTTCCCAGCTCAAGAAGTGTTTGAGAGTACCGGAAGAATAAGTGCTAATAGAGGGATTGGAACTAGGGGAAGATTTGACTTATGCCGAGCAACCGGTCAAAATCTTGGAAACCAAGGAGAGGGTCACAAGGAACAAGGTTATTCAATGGTGTAAAGTTTAATGGAAGCATCACACAGAAAAAGAAGCAACTTGGGAGCTAGAAGATGATCTCAAGAAGGATTTCCCTATCTCTACTCTTCCGCGTCGAATCTCGAGGGCGAGATTCATTTTAAGGGGGGTAGGTTTGTAACACCCTCATTTTCATGCATCATGCCCTACATACATTCATATACATGTTTAACATTAACCCACATAAAGAGGAACGAGTTTAAAATTGATTTGGAACAAAACCGCACTTAAAATGCTGAAAAGTGCAGACTAGTCCGATTTTAGTGAGGACTAGTCCGATTTCTCTTTGACTAAAAATGGACTTGTCCGTTTTTGCTACGGACTAGTCCGATTTTGCCTCCGAAAACTTTTGGACTTGTCCGATTTTGTGCGGACTAGTCCGATATTCCAAGAATCCTTGAAAATTTGCTAAGTCCTTGGACTTTTCCGGACTGGTCCGACGTTCCAGCGGACTTGTCCGTTTTCCTCTCTGACTAAAGTCGGACTTGTACAATTTTTGGCCAAACTTGTCTGATTTCTCCCTGGACAACTTCAGACTAGTCCGGTCCTATTCGGACTTGTCCGATATTTCGCGACTCCGAATTGATCTTTTGTTTTACGACTTGTTTTCTTGGGGTTCACGTTAAGTGGGCCTAGGGACATCGTGCCTAACTCTTTTGGAGCCCATGAGGGACTCTAAACCGACCTCTACTCCTCTCAAACTCGAAATCCATCTAACCCTAGCCTCCACCTCTATATAAACAGCCCCACCCCTTGGCTTGACATTTATTTGCCACTTTTCCACCCCACCCAAACCCTAGTTCGTGGAGAGCCACCACCAAGGAGGGAGGAGGAGATCCAAAGCAAGAAGAAGAAGAGGAGGAAACGAAAGAGGATCAAGATCTCCACCAAGCTTTCGTTCTTCATCACCAATTCATCTCCAAGTTCGTCACCAACCCTAGATCATCAAGATCCAAGTGTTGCCTCCAAGTTTCTTGATTCATTGGAGTTCTAAACACCTGGTATACCTTCTATTTTATTTTCCTTACGTGAATTTAACCCAAAATCTCCAAATTCACGTCGATCTAGAAAATCCTAGTTCGCTAGTTCTGCGAAGTGCGGACTAGTCCGGCCTTCTGCAGACTAGTCCTATTTTTCTGACTAAATTGTGTTGAATTAATTCCAAATTTGGCCTAATCAACTCCAAACTTGTATAAACTTGTTAAAAGCTATTAGAACTAGCTAGTGATCATTAAAAGCAATCTATTAACGAGTTCTACCTTGCAATTGCATTAATCATGCATGTCATGTCATATTGAGTAATATATGTGCACTCTTTGATTATATTTCTTGTCTTGTATGTTATTGTGTGGATTAGACGGATTTGCACTAGAGAGTGCCACAGAGGATCTTCAGCACCAGGAGTTTTAAGAAGTTGACCCTAATCAACAGCAAGAGCAAGGCAAGTGTCCTTGAAGCATATTGATCCTGTTTTGAAATAAATGTTTTGTTTGCAAAACTGCATGCTTGTGTCAATTTGATGGGAAATCCTATGATAGGAAATTTACTAGCTTTGTTTGACCACCCTTGTCACCTGGAATATATGGTAGAGAATCGGGATGAGATTTTTACTTTTTTGCTTCGCTTAATTAATTGGGATGGAAAAACAACTATACCACTAAACTTAATTATGCATGGATGAGATTATGGTTAACATGAAATGGTTAATATGATATGGTAATGGGTGATCTAAGCAAGCCTGGTATGATGATGGGTTGGATGTATGGTGGTTTGCTTGCTTTAGATCTAAGGATCAGTTCGTGGAGCGATCATCCAGGATTTACAGTGCCACCACGAGGCCAAGTATGGGTGCAGTGTAGCTGATTAATTAGGTCTTTGCTAGTGCTATTTGGACCATTAAGGATGCTCGGGGAAGGGGTAGTCGGATTGGGTTTGTTGATGATTGGTGGAACTACCCTGGGATCCGAATGGCTCAAGAGGGGGCCTGTCGGTACCCCGCAGACTGGGTACCCCCGCGCACAGGGAGAAAACTGCTAAGGACTCTACCCCTACTTAAGAGGCCGAATTCGAGGCTGCCACGTCGAGGAGGGAAGGACCATATCCTACCTCTCTGCCTAGGGAGGCTCCCAAGCTACCACGTGGCCGGCAGAACTGGACCCTCGCCTCCCAGCTTAGGCAGGCTCCCAAGCTGCCACACGGTCGGCAGAACTAGACCCTCGCCTCCCCGCTTAGGCAGGCTCCAAAGCTGCCACGTGGCCGGCAGAACTGGACCCTCGCCTCACCGCTTAGGCAGGCTCCGGAGCTGCCACGTGGTCGGCAGAACTGGACCCTCGCCTCCCCGCTTAGGCGGGCTCCAGAGCTGCCACACGGTCAATCGGGACCTCAGGGCCAGATCCGCGCCCTCGCAGGGAAAAGCACCAGAACAACCACGTGGCCTGCAGGGCTGAGCCTCCACCCCTCCATAGGGGTGGGCTCCGGATGCACCATGTGGCCTGTTCCGTCAAGTGCTTGACTCCCCGCAGAGGCAGGCTCCGGCGCAACCACCGTGGCGGACGGTCGACTCACTGCGGTAGGAAGTCGCAGTAAAGGAAGGCGTGCGCTGCTCAGACAGGCATTAAGTACGCGCGCCTTCCCCAAGCAAGCTGAATCGAGCATGCGAAGGTTAAGGCTCCAGTGTCCTGTCTTGTCCAAGTAGCCAGTACAGACCCACGCCGCAAGACAGACGAATGGGCCGCGAGGACAAGACGGACGGGACATGCACTACCATCATCACCAACTATGTGTAGCCCTGGCACACGACGCAACGGGACGGCGCATTGACACCCCTGACAAAGGGAAGTAGATAGCAATTAATCCTAGATCTTGGATAGGATTTGTCTCTCCCCAGGACCACCTGTGGGGTCTTGGGGCCCACCTTGTGACTGCAGAGTCCTTGAACTATAAAAGGGCTCTGCAGACGACCTTCGCACGGGACCAGGAAATTAGACTAAGACTCATACACGCTCAAGCAAGGCAATACACAAACACTCCCGTGGACGTAGGGTGTTACGCTCCGGCGGCCCGAACCACGTAAACCCTCTATGTTCATCATCTTGCTGCGTTCGATCTCCTGGGGCTAGCCCTCGTGAATCCAAAGAACCTCCGCGGGCTGCTCTCTAAGCAGGTCCGAGAGAAGTGTCATTTACGACCTTCGACATTTGGCGCGCCAGGTAGGGGGCTTTTTCTCTGTCAAGATCTCCACCAGCATCAATGGTGAACGACCAATCCAACGTCGGTTCATCCAGGGCGCAGTCGCGGTGGCAGACAGTGGTGTAGGATCAGGAGTCATCCCGCTCTAGGGCAGGCTACCGCTCTAGGGCAGGAAGTTAAGGACCTTCACGTCGCCCTGCTGTCACTTCGCCGGCTGCAGGCCGACATGCCACTCCGCGGCGTACTCTGGCCGTGACAGCAATCACGGCGCCGCCGGCTGCAAGCCCGGAGAGTGCGCTCGCAGCAGCGCGCGCGCTACTCCACAACCCTCCTGCTGGGGATGCTCCTCAGGGAGCAGCTCAGCAGTGGATCAACGACGTCGACCACCTCGTCACCGCCGCGCTCAACGCGCCTCCACCGAGGGAGACACATGCTCAGCTGATGCATGTGTCATTGTCGTGGACGCCGACAATCGACCGGTGGACGGCAGACTTGCGCTCGACCAGGATCTCGACAACAGATCTGAGAGCCGGGCTGCAGCGCCGCAGGGCCAGAGAGGACTGCCGAGTCACCATCGAGCGCCAGAGGGAGCGTCAACGCAACCTCGAGGCAAATTACAGCGTGCCGGGCCCTGTGCCCCAGGCTCATGCTGCGACTCCACCACACCAGACGTACATCGCGCCTCCACTGCACCAGGCGTACGTCGCACCTCCTCCACAAGCGTATGCTGCACCGCCCCAGCATCAGGTGTACGCAGGCCCGCCTGCTCACCAGGGGTACGCGATGCCGCCGTCGGCACCAGTCAGCCCCAGCCAAGGGTGTGCAGCGCTAGCGCCTCACCTCCGTTTCGTGGTCTGGCCATGAAAGTTCCGGCCGCACATGCCGGAGAAGTACGATGGGAGCGTCAACCCGAGCGAGTTCCTGCAGATTTACACCACTGCGATACTAGCTACAGGAGGCGACAAGGCCATCATGGCTAACTACTTCCCCGTTGTCCTGACCAGCCCAGCTCGGTCATGGCTCATGAACCTGCCCCAGGGGTCCATAACCTCCTGGGATGAGTTGTGCCGACAGTTCGTGGCTAACTTTGGTAGTTCCTACCAGCGCCCCAGCACGGAGCTCGACCTCCACGCCGTTAGACAACGCGCTGGAGAGTCGCTGCGATCGTTCATCCAGCGGTTCTCCCAGGTACGGAACACCATCCCTCATGTCGCTAGTGCATCGGTTATTGTTGCGTTCAAGCAAGGTGTGAGGGACAAGAAGATGCTCGAGAAGCTAGCCACGCACGAGGTGCATGATGTCTCCGAGCTGTTTTCCCTGGCAGACAGATGTGCTAGGGCAGCTGAGGGGCGCAACTAGCACTCCCAGCCATCCTCAGAAGCAAGGGAGGCCACCCCAACTGAGGAAGGAGCCTCTGCGAGGAGTAGCGGCAAGAAGAAGAAGAAGAAGAAGGGCAGTGGCAAGAACAGGCCAAAGCCCGGAGCCCAGGCAATGGCGGCTGCGGTGCCCGGCAGAGCCCGAGCAGCGCGCCGAGATAAGCGCCCTAGGCAGTCGCCTGGACCCGAGGAGCCTGACTTCAAGTGTCCGGTGCACCGTACAGATAGCCATAGTGCTAGCGAGTGCCGAGAAGTGAAGAGGTTCGCGGAACGTTTCCGCGAACAGAAACAGAGACAGCAGCGCCAAGGGGGCGCGCCTCCCCGCCAGAGGGAGGGCAAGCAGAAGGCTGATCCCAAGAAGGAGGATGACAGCGAGATGGGGTTCCAAGAACCCCAGCGGGCGGTTAAGGCCGTCTTCGAGGGTGGCGACTCCGACTCCAGCAGTGATAAGGAGCGCCGCAAGACCCTCCATGTCATCTACGGGGGAGCCACAGACCCCACGTCCCGAAACGCGGTGAAAACTCTGCGACGGGCAGTGGCTGTGGTGGCCCCCGCCCCATGTTCTGCTGCCCACCACAAGTGGATGAGCACAGCGATCAGCTTCGACGCTTCTGACTGCCCGAAGAACATGGCAGGGGCAGGAGTGCTACCGTTGCTGGTGTCCCCGACCATCGCCAACGTGAAGGTCTTTCACGTGCTGATAGATGGAGGGGAGGGCATCAACCTCATCTCCACGGCGGCTTTCCAAAAGCTGCAGCTGCTGATGTCCCAGCTCACACCATCGAGCCCGTTCTCGGGTGTCAGACCTGGGCAAATCCTCCCGTACGATAACATACACCTCCCGGTGACCTTCGACACCCTGGAGAACTACCGTACAGAGAGCGTTTTATTCGACGTGGCAGACGTCGACCTCCCCTTCAATGCAATCATCGGGGGGTCGGCCCTCTACAGGTTCATGGCTATAGTCCACTACGGCTACCTCGTCCTGAAGATGTCGACGCCTTCCGGTGTCCTCAGGATCAGAGGGGACCGCTCAGCTGCAGTGTCAGCCTTGGAGCAGCTCCAAGCACTTGCAGCGGGGAGGGCTCCGGCCCTAGGAGGCTCGAAGGAGAGTCGGCCAGAGCAAGGCCCGGCGCAGCGAGCCTCCACTACTGCACCACTTGTGCAACCAGCCAACGACGACGACGTCCCCGTGAAAGTCGTCAGGATTGGCTCCGAAGC
This sequence comes from Tuctoria greenei, assembly GCA_036927565.1. Lineage (NCBI taxonomy): Eukaryota > Viridiplantae > Streptophyta > Magnoliopsida > Poales > Poaceae > Tuctoria > Tuctoria greenei. Next base: position 208,828,703 of record JAYESD010000006.1, on the reverse strand, counting down.
TGCCCAGACAACCCGTATCGCGGGGAACTTGGACAGCAAATAGGAATGCGCGCTCATCACCTTCCTCCGGGACAACATCGATGTTTTTGCATGGCAACCATCACAAATGCTCGGGATCCCCAGGGAGGTGATTGAGCACCATCTGAAGATCTACCCCAATGCCCGACCGGTGCAGCAGAAGCCCAGGAAACAGTCCATCGAGTGGCAGAACTTCATCCGTGAAGAAATCAAGAAGCTGCTCGATGCTGGTTTCATCCGGGAGGTTCACCACCCACGGTGGTTGGCCAACCCTGTTGTTGTCCCCAAGGCTGGCATGAAGCTCCGGATGTGAATCGACTACACCAACCTCAATAAGGCATGTCCAAAGGATCCATTCCCTCTTCCTAGGATAGATCAAATAGTAGACTCAACATCAGGCTGTGATCTTATGTGTTTCCTAGATGCGTATTCCGTTTCTCACCAAATACCTATGTCTAGGGAAGATGAGGAACACACTGCTTTCATAGCAGTAGACGACCTGTATTGTTATGTCTCCATGCCTTATGGACTCAAGAATGCTCTCCCCACCTTTGTACGTGCAATGCATAAGACATTTGGGGACCTCATTAGAGATATGGTAGAGGTATATGTCGATGACATCGTGGTGAAAATCAGGGCCCACACATCCCTATTAGACAACCTAGCCCAAGTCTTTAGCAAGCTGCGCACGACACGCACGATGCTGAACCCCGACAAGTGTGTCTTTGGGGTTTCTGCAGGGAAGCTCCTTGGTTTCTTGGTATCGCACAGGGATCGAAGCTAACCCAGAGAAGATCAAGGCGATAGAGATGATGCAGCCGCCAGCCCGCAACAAGGACGTGCAGAAGCTTGCAGGGTGTTTGGCAGCCCTCAGCCGGTTCATCTCAAGGCTGGCTGAGCGAGCCCTGCCCTTCTTCAAGATTCTGCAAAAGTCAGGTCCCTTTGAGTGGACCGAGGAAGCTGAAGCGGCTTTCCAGGAGCTCAAGAAACACCTAACGACGCTACCCATTATGGTGGCGCCAGAACCCGACGAACCACTCCTGTTGTACATCACCGCAACAACGGAGGTGGTCAGCATGGTCTTGATTGCAGAGCGGCCGGAGGTACTGCCGCAACAAGCACCAGAAGGAGCCCCAAAGGGGGAGCTGAGCCTCAAGGCCCAAATCCAGAAGAGACCCCCCCCCCCCCCCCCCCCCCGCTGTGAGTTCCAGTGACCAAGTACCTTACGAGTCCCAGCCCCCGGAGGTCCAGCTAGACCCTGGGAGCCACATTCCCCAGGATGCAGACGCATTGCAAGGAGCCCCGGACCCCCCAGGGAGGGTTCGGACATCCCAACGGCCAGTCTACTACGTCAGTGAGGTCCTCCATGAAGCACAAACAAGGTACTTGGAGGTACACAAACTGTTGTATGCAGTGCTCATAGCGTCGAGGAAGCTTCGGCATTACTTCCAGGCTCACCGGGTTTCAGTGGTCACCTCCTTCCCACTGAAGACCGTACTCCACAGCCACAAATCGACTGGCAACATTGCCAAGTGGGCAGCGGAGCTAGCCGAGTTCGAGCTGGAGTTCTTACCTCGACATGCAGTCAAAAGCCAAGCACTGGCACACTTCTTGGACGAATGGACCCCATCGCCAAGCAACCCGCGGGGCCCGGACAATGGTGAAACAGTGCCCAAGGCTCCAGTTTTCACTGAGACCACCTGGACGCTCTACTTCGACGGCTCCTCACGGAAGCAGGGGGCCGGGGCCGGGGTCCTGCTCCTCACCCCGACTGGGGAGCAGTTCAAGTACATGGTACGCCTCGACTTCAAGGAGACAAATAACATGGCAGAGTATGAAGCCCTAATCTTTGGGCTAAAGACTGCCCTGACTCTCAATGTCCGACAACTTCTGGCTAAAGGTGATTCTCAGCTTATCATCAAGCAAGCCAAAGGAGAGTGCAGCTGCAACGACCCTGAGTTAGCAGCATACTTGCTGCACGTACGGAAGCTGGAAAAGGACTTTGAAGTCTTGGACTTGTGCCATGTACCCCGAGACGACAACTCAGTCGCAGACGACCTGTCAAAGAAGGCCTCCACAGGGGTCCCAGTGCCTCAAGGAGTCTTTGCAAGGACGTTACCGCGGCCAACCACCCGTGCAGCCGAACTGGGTGAAGGGGGCGAGCCCAGCACCTCGAAGCCGGCAGTCCCGGCAGCCCTTCTACCATGGAGTCCGCCAAGGATCGTATGCGGCACCGGGGGCTCCAAGCTACCGGGCGCCCAAGATCCAGAGGCTCAAGCAAGTCCCGATGCATGGATCTCGGAGGTTCGGGACTACTTGAAAGACAATATCATTCCCGAAGAACATGCCCTGGCAGAAAGGATTGTTCGCATGGCTAAAAGGTACACACTGGTGGAAGGGGATCTCTACCGGCATGGTGCCAACGACATCCTACTGCGATGCATTACCCGGGAGGAGGGCTGCGACTTGCTCGCAGAGATCCATGGAGGCGAGTGTGGGAACCACGCGTCCTCCCGCACGCTGGTCGGTAAAGCCTTTCGGCATGGCTTTTACTGGCCGACAGCACTCCAGGATGCCGCTGAGATGGTAAAGAGATGCAAGGCGTGCCAGTTCCATGCCAAGCAGTTCCACACACCAGCTCAGGCGCTGCAGATGATCCCTCCCTCATGACCATTCGCTGTATGGGGGTTGGACATCCTGGGACCCTTTCCCAGAGTCGTCGGAGGATTCCGGCATCTCTACGTCGCCGTAGATAAGTTCACCAAGTGGCCGGACGCTGCCCCAGTTGTCACCATCAATAAACAGTCAGCAGTAAAGTTCATTAAGTCGATCCTCTGCCGGTTCGGGGTCCCGAACAGAATCATCACTGATAACGGGACCCAGTTCACAAGTGCAGCGTTCCAGGAATACTGCGAGGACCTAGGGATCCAAGTCTGCTATGCATACGTTGCTCATCCAGAGAGCAATGGGCAGGTCGAGAGGGCCAATGCAGAGATCCTCAAGGGCCTCAAGACTCGCACATTCTCACACCTTGAGAAGCATGGTGCAAATTGGGTGGATGAGCTTCCGTGTGCGCCGTGGGCTAGCCGGACATCAACCAGCCGGGCCACGGGGGAAACACCTTTCTTCTTGGTGTACGGGTCAGAGGCCGTCCTCCCCCCAGAAATTACCATGGGCTCCCCCCGTGCCCGGAGGTACGACGAAGCCGCGCAGGACCAGCTCCAGCGTGAAGACCTGGACATCGTCGACGAGGGACGAGTGCGAGCGGATCTCCAAAATGCACGGTATAGGCAGGCGCTCCGGCGCTACCACCAAACGACCGTGCGGAGTAGGGAGCTAAAGGTAGACGACCTGGTGTTGCGCCGCATACTCTCCCGGGAAGGGTCTAACAAACTCTCCCCCAGCTGGGAGGGTCCCTTCTGGGTAACAGTGGTTTGCCGCCCAGGATGCGTTCGCCTGGCTACAGAGGATGGGCAGCGATTACCCAACCCATGGAACATCGAGCACCTCCGTAAGTTCTACCCCTTGACTAGGGTTGGGACAATATTATTTCATTGTAAAAGTTACACATTGTCTCAGGACAGCACTTAGGCTAGGGGGATGGGGCTCCGAGTGCACATTCCGCTTAGCCTGGTCCAGAACCCTAAGTAGGTGCACTCGACTTCATCTGACACCCAGTCCGGGTTATTCCCCTTGTAAAGTCTGCTCCATCTTATGAGAAACTACAATGAAAGAATGTTGTCCTGCCTGGTATAGGGTTTGTCAATTCAAAAATTATCTTTAATTTTTATGATGTTGCTGTAAGCCCGCCATAGCTCGTGATCTATCATGAGCGCTGCCATTTTTCCCCTGCTTTAGCAATAGTGGGAGCCTTGCTGTCTGGATTGCAGGTGGGGTTACTTGAGGTACCTGCAATGTGTCTGGGGCCTCGGATGTCCCAATGCTCGGGGGCCTGCATCTCCAGATGGTCTCCCCTGGAAAAGGCTTACGCCGAGCGGGACGTCCAGGGCCACAGCCTGCTTAGCCTGGTCCTGTACCCTAAGCCTGTGTGCTCTACCTCCCCAGCGCTACAGCCGAGTACTGGGGGCCAGATGGACTACCCTTGGGTAGTATGGACGACGAGCCCTAGGTGCAGATGCACTGAATTACCCAAGCCCCACGAGTCATCCCAAGATCGTAAGTCAAGCGACACTACAAAAAGAGCGGGGGTGAACTGACCAGCAGGCAGAGTTACTTCTTTTTTTGATATATATACAGGTATTTGAGGAAGTTATTCCGGCAACCACCGTCAGAGTACCCGCGAAGACAGTGGGCACCACTAGACTGGAGCTCTGGTGGCACCCCCAAGGGGCCCACTGTCGACCTCTCACTGAAGAAGGCGGGCACCGCTGGACTGGAGCTCCGGCAGCACCCCCAGGGGGCCCGCTGTCGACTTCTCACTGAAGATGGCGGGAACCGCCAGACTGAAGCTCCGGCGGCACCCCCAGGGGCCCCGCTGTCGACGTACCTGCATACTCAGCTACGACAATGCTACCTACGCATCCTAGGATCCCCCTGCACCCGTCTGCCCTAAGTCCTAAGTGTATGACAGGTGTGCCCATAACAACTGGCCACGCCTGTCAGGGGGCCATACTTTGGGGGACGGCAGGTCCTAGAAGCTAAGGAACAACAAGCAGCTAGAGGACATTGCTGGAAATAAAAACAGGCTGAGTATAAAAGGTACCACAGACATATTTTTTATTATTACACAAATAAAAAGTTTGTCGCCAAAGCCAACCACAAGACAAAAGAAGAAAGAGAAAAACTTAAACAAACGCCCGGGGATCCCTCAGTCGCTCCGCTGGAACCTTGAGGCGATGAGTGCCACCGCATCCGAAACTTCAGACTTAGCAGCCTCTTCCCTCTCGGCGATGGGCCCATCGAGGACCGACTGTAGAGAGACGTCGGGGTACCAGCTCCGGTAGCAGGACAGGATGTGCGTCGCCACCTCCTTCACCAGCATCCTCCCCCCTGCCTCCATCTGGTTGTCGAGGATGGCCCCCAGTGAATTCATCCTCGAGCTAACACCTGGCTCACCTCCTGCACCGGCTCCCCCACGCGCGCCTGGCTGAAGCCAAGCGGCACCAGAGCCGAGTCGGCACCACCAAGGAACTCCCAGACCTTCCGGGCCTCAGCGGAGCGCGCCGCCCAGAGCTCCTCCACCTCCTGTTGGGCCGCCGCCAACGCCCGGGGGCCGCCATCCTGGAACCGCTTCTCCTTGGCCGCCAGGGCCCTCTCGCGCTCGCCGACCCCCTTCTCGCGGCGGTCCAAGTCACCCTCCTTGAGGGCGACATTGAACTCGCGGTCCAAGAGGGCCTGGCGCTCAACGGACTGGGCCTGCTGCGCCTCAGCCACGGCAGCTTCCCGGCGGTCTAGCTCGGCGGCGTAGACTCTCGCCCCTTCCTACTGGAGGATGAGCCCGCAGCAGGTCGCCTCCACCTCGGCCTACTTCGCTGCCAGCTCCTGCTCCCATTCGGCTAGAGGAGCCTCTCGGAGAGACAACAGGTGCTGAAGGTCCTCACAGGCCTGGAGGCGAGAGCTGGCCTCAGCGTGGATAGCCTCGATGTCTGCCTTTAGCTTCTGGGTGACGGCGTCCAGCTGGGCGATGAGGTCGTGCTCCTGCTCGAGGATCTTCATCTCCTCCCGAACAACCGCCTCCCGCTGGGTCGCTCGGCTCTTTGCCAGTCGGGTCCGGGCCTCCAGGGTCCTCGCCCATTCCTGGAGCCGGTCGTCCTCGTCCTCAAGCCACCCTTTCTCCTGGGCGAGGGCCGCCTGGGCCTGCCGAAAGCCGGAGTAGGCCACGGCCATAGCCTCGGACAGGGGGAGAGGCTTCACCGTAGCAGCGGGCCCCTGCCTCCCCACTTCCTCAATGTCGTCCTCCATTTGGAGGACCACTGGGGAGACGGGGACCAGGGCCCCCTCCCCGATGGCAGCACCGGGGGCGGTGGCGCCAACCGACGTAGCAGTGTCGGAGGGAGCGGTGGCATCGGCCGGCACGGAATGGCCGGTGGATGCGGAGTCGTTGGAGGGCGCGGCAGCGGTCGTCGGCGCGCGCGGCTGGTCTTCGGCAGCCGCTGCGGGGGTCTCGGGCACGGAGGCCCAAGGTACCCCGGCGGCAGCAGCCTGGTGCACCGGAGCAGGGCCCGAGGCTGCAGAAGATCCCCACGAGCCGGCTGGAGCGGCAAACCCCCCAGCAGAAGTGCCCGCGGGTGGTGGAGTAGCTGTGGTGGCGCTGAAATCAAGCAAACTCAGATCATAAGAGAATGACAAGGTAGGCGCACAGCAAAGAACACCCATGATAAAATCTGTGCAAGCTTACCGGGGGATGCTGAAGTTCCACCGCTTCCCGAAAGGGTTGGGGGGTTTGGACCCCCCGAACCCGCGGTGGGGGCCCCTGAGTGTGCTGGGGGCCCCTGTGGTGGTGGCGTCGGCGGCACCCCCGAGGTATGGTGCCCCTCTGAACGGAGAGGGAACGCTGGGGTCCCATCGGTGTTGAGGAGCCTCCCCCTCTTGCGCGTGGAGGACTCGGCCGGCAAAGTGGCGCTGTCGGTACCCCGCAGACCGGGTACCCCCGCGCACAGGAAGAAAACCGCTAAGGACTCCGCCCCTACTAAGAGGCCGAATCTGAGGCTGCCACGTCGTGGAGGGAAGGACCAGATCCTACCTCTCCGCCGGGGGAGGCTCCCAAGCTGCCACGTGGCCGGCAGAGCTAGACCCTTGCCTCCCCGCTGAGGTGGGCTCCGGGCGCGCCACGTGGCCTGTTCCGTCAAGTGCTCGCCTCCCCGCTGAGGTGGGCTCCAGAGCCGCCACGTGGTCAATTGGGACCTCGGGGCCAGGCCCGCGTCCTCGTAGGGAAAGGCACCGGAACTACCACGTGGCCTGCAGGGCTGAGCCTCCACTCCTCCATAGGGGTGGGCTCCGAGTGCACCACGTGGCCTGTTCCGCTAAGTGCTCGCCTCCCCGTAGAGGCGGGCTCCGGCGCAACCACGTGGCGGACGGCCAACTTAGTGCGGTAGGAAGCCTCAGTAAAGGAGACGTGCGCTGCTCAGACAGGCATTAAGTGCGCGCGCCTTCCCCAGGCAAGCTATGCCGCGGATGCTAAAGTCAAGACCCCAGTGTCCTGTCTTGTCCAAGTAGCCGGTACAGACCCACGCCGCAAGACGAACGAATGGGCCGCAAGGACAAGATGGACGGGACGTGCGCCATCATCACCGACTATGTGTAGCCCTGGCGCACGACGCAGCGGGACGGCGCATTGATGCCCCTGACAATGGGAGTAGATAGCATTTAATAATAGATCTTGTATAGGATTTGGCTCTCCCCGGGACCACCTGTCGGGTCCTGGAGCCCATCTTGTGACTGCAGAGTCCTTAAGCTATAAAAGGGCTCTGTAGACGTCCATGGAAAGGATCGGAAAATTAGACCAAGACTCTTACACGCGAAAGCAAGGCAATACACAACACTCCCGTGGACGTAGGGTATTATGCTCCGGCGGCCCGAACCACGTAAATCCCCGGTGTCCATCATTCTGCTGTGTTTGATCTCCTGGAACTAGCCCTCGTGAATCCAAAGAACCTCCGCGGGCTGCTCTCTAGGCAGGTCCGGGGGAAGTGTTGTTTACGACCTTCGACATTTGGCGCGCCAGGTAGGGGGCTTTTTCCCCGTCAAGATCTCCACCAGCAGCAATGGTGAACGACCAATCCAACACTGGATCATCCAGGGCGCAGTCACGACGACAGACTGTGGCAGAGGACCAGGCGTCATCCCGCTCTAGAGCAGGCTACCACTCTAGGGCAGGAAGGTCAGGACCTTCGCGCTGCCCCGCAGTCACTTCGCTAGCTGTAGGCCGACACGCCACTCCACGGCGTACTCCTGCCATGACAGCGGTCACGGCGTCACCGGCTGCAAGCCCGGAGAGCACGCTCGCGGCAGCGCGCGCACTACTCCACAACCCTCCGGCTGGGGATGCCCCTCAGGGAGCAGCCTAGCAGTGGATCAATGGCGTCGACCACCTCGTCACCGCCGCACTCAATGCGCCTCCACCGAGGGAAACACATGCCCAACCGGTGCATGTGTCACTGTCGCGAATGCTGACAGTTGACCGGTGGACGGTAGACTCACGCTCAACCAGGATCTCAACAACGGATCTGAGAACCGGGCTGCAGCGCCGCAGGACTGGAGAGGACTGCCGAGTCACCATCGAGCGCCCGAGGGAACGTCGGCGCAACCTCGAGGCCGATTACAGCTCGCCGGGCCACGTGCCCCAGGCTCATGCTGCGCCTCCACCACACCAGACGTACGTCATGCCTCCACCGCACCAGTCGTACGTCGCGCCTCCTGTACAGGCGTATGCAACACCACTCCAGCCCCAGGTGTGCGTAGGCCCGCCTGCTCACCCAGGGTATGCGCTGCCGCCGCCAGCACCAGTCAGCCCTAGCCAAGGGTGTGCGGCGCTAGCACCTCACCTCCGTTTTGTGGTCTGGCCACGAAAGTTCCGGCCACACATGCTGGAGAAGTATGACGGGAGTGTCAACCCGAGCGAGTTCCTGCAGATCTACACCACTGCGATACTAGCTGATGGAGGCGACGAGGACATTATGGCTAACTACTTCCCCGTCGTCCTGACCGGCCCAGCTCGGTCATGGCTCATGAACCTACCCCAGGGGTCCATAACCTCCTGGGATGAGTTGTGCTGACAATTCGTGGCTAACTTCGGCAGTTCCTACAAGCGCCCTGGCACCAAGCTTGACCTCCACGCCGTTAGGCAGCGCGCTGGAGAGTCGCTGCGATCGTTCATCCAGCGGTTCTCCCAGGTACGGAACACCATCCCTCATGTTGCTAGCGCATCTGTTATCGTTGCGTTCAGACAGGGTGTGAGGGACAAGAAGATGCTCGAGAAGTTAGCCACGCACGAGGTGCAAGATGTCTCCGAGCTGTTCTCCCTGGCAGATAGATGTGATAGGGCAGATGAGAGGCGCAACTGGCACTCCCAGCCATCCTCAGAAGCAAGGGAAACCACCCCGACTGAGGAAGGGGCCTCTGCGAGGAGCAGCGACAAGAAGAAGAAAGGCAGTGGCAAGAACAGGCCAAAGCCCGGAGCCCAGGCAGTGGCAGCTGCAGAGCCAGGCGGAGCCCGAGCGTTGCGCCGAGACAAGCGCCCTAGGCAGTCGCCTGATCCCGAGGAGCCTGACTTCAAGTGTCCGATACACCGTACAAATAGCCATAGTGCTAGCAAGTGCCGGGAAGTGAAGAGATTCGCGGAACGATTCCGCGAACAGAAACAGAGGCAGCAGCACCAGGAGGGTGCACCCCCCCCCCCCCCCCCCCCCCCCGCCAGAGGGAGGGCAAGCAGAAGGCTGATCCTGAGAAAGAGGATGACAGCGAGATGGGGTTTCAGGAACCCCAGAGGGCGGTCAAAGCCGTCTTCGAGGGTGGCAACTCCGACTCCAGCAGTGATAAGGAGCGCCGCAAGACCCTCCATGTCATCTACGGGGGAGCCACCGACCCCACGTCCCGAGACGCAGTGAAAACCCTGCGTCGGGCAGTGGCCGCAGTGGCCCCCGCCCCAAGTCCGGCTCCCCACCACAAGTGGATAAGCACGGCGATCAGCTTCGACGCTTCGGACTGCCCGGAGAACATGGCAGGGGCAGGAGTGCTCCCACTGCTGGTGTCCCCGACCATCGCCAACGTGAAGGTCTTTCACGTATTGATAGATGGAGGGGCGGGCCTCAACCTCATCTCCACTGCGGCTTTCCGGAAGCTGCAACTTCCGATGTCCCAGCTCACACCCTCGAGCCCGTTCTCGGGTGTCGGACCTGGGCAAATCCTCCCGTATGGTAACATACACCTCCCGGTGACCTTCGGGACCCCGGAGAACTACCGTACGGAGAGTGTCTTATTCGACGTGGAAGACGTCGACCTCCCCTTCAACGCAATCATTGGAAGGCCAGCCCTCTACAGGTTCATGGCTGTAGCCCACTACGGCTACCTCGTCCTGAAGATGCCGACCCCTTCCGGTGTCCTCAGGATCAGAGGGGACCGCTCAGCCGTAGTGTCAGCCTTGGAGCAGCTCCAAGCACTTGCAGCAGGGAGGGCTCCGGTCCCAGGAGGCTCGACGGAGAGTCGGCCAGAGCAAGGCCCGGTGCAGCGAGCCTCCACTACTGCACCTCGTGTGCAACCCGCCAACGATGACGACGTCCCTGTGAAGGTCGTCAAGATTGGCCCTGAGGCTGCCCAGACGACCCGAATCGCGGGGAACCTGAACAGCAAATAGGAATGCACGCTCATCACCTTCCTCCAGGACAACGTCGATGTGTTTGCATGGCAACCATCACAGATGCCCGGGATCCCCAGGGAGGTGATTGAGCACCATCTGAAGATCTACCCCGACGCCCGACCGGTACAGCAGAGGCCTAGGAAACAGTCCATCGAGCGGCAGAACTTCATCCGTGAAGAAATCAAGAAGCTGCTCGATGCTGGATTCATCCGGGAGGTTCACCACCCACGGTGTTTGGCCAACCCTGTTGTCGTTCCTAAGGCTGGCGGGAAGCTCCGGATGTGCATCGACTACACCAATCTCAATAAGGCATGTCCCAAGGATCCATTCCCTCTTCCTAGGATAGATCAAATAGTAGACTCAACATCAGGTTGCGACCTTATGTGTTTCCTAGATGCGTATTCTGGTTTTCACCAAATACCTATGTCTAGGGAAGATGAGGAGCACACTGCTTTCATAACAGTATATGGCCTGTATTGTTATGTCTCCATGCCTTATGGTCTCAAAAATGCCCTCCCCACCTTTGTACGTGCAATGCATAAGACATTCGGGGACCTCATTAGAGACTTGGTAGAGGTGTATGTCGACGACATCGTGGTAATAATCAGGTACAGCACATCCCTATTAGACAACCTAACCAGAGTCTTCAGCAAGATGCACACGACACGCACGATGCTGAACCCCGACAAGTGTGTCTTTGGGGTATCCGCAGGGAAGCTCCTTGGCTTCTTGGTATCGCACTGAGGGATCGAAGCTAACCCAGAGAAGATCAAGGTGATAGAGCTTATGCGGCCGCCGGCCCGCATCAAAGACGTGCAGAAGCTTGCAGGATGTTTGGCAGCCCTCAGTCGGTTCATCTCAAGATTGGCTGAGTGAGCCCTGCCCTTCTTCAAGATTTTGCGGAAGTCAGGCCCCTTTGAGTGGACTGAGGAAGCTGAAGCATCCTTCCAGGAGCTCAAGAAACACCTGACGACACTACCCATTATGGTGGCGCCAGAACCCGGCGAGCCGCTCCTGTTGTACATCACAGCAACAACGGAAGTGGTCAGCATGGTCTTGGTTGCAGAACGGCCGGAGCTACTACCGCAACAAGTACCAGAAGGAGCCCCAGAGGGGGAGGCCGAGCCTCAAGGCCCGAACCCAGAAGAGCCCCCCCCCCCCCCCCCCCCCCCCCGCTGTGAGTTCCAGTAACCAAGTGCCTTACGGGTCCCAACCCCCGAATGCCCAGCCAGACCCTGGGAGCCACATACCCTAGGAGACAGACACATTGCAAGGAGCCCCGGACCCCCCAGGAAGGGTTCGAACCTGCCAACGGCCAGTCTACTACGTCAGTGAGGTCCTCCATGAAGCAAAGACAAGATACTTGGAGGTACACACACTACTGTATGCAGTGCTCATAGCATCGAGGAAGCTCTGACATTACTTCCAGGCTCACCGGGTTTCAGTGGTCACCTCCTTCCCACTGAAAACCATACTCCACATTTACAAGTGGGCGGCGGAGTTGGCTGAGTTCGAGTTGGAGTTCTTACCTCGACATGCAGTCAAAAGCCAAGCACTGGCAGACTTCTTGGCCAAATGGACCCCATCACCAAGCAACCCGGGGGGGGGGGGGGCGGACAACGGCGAAACGGTGCCGAAGGCTCCGGTTTTCACCGAGACCCCCTGGACGCTCTACATCGACGGTTCCTCGCGGAAGCAGGGGGCCGGCGCTGGGGTCCTGCTTCTCACCCCGACTGGGGAGCAGTTCAAGTACATGGTGCGCCTCGACTTCAAAGCAACAAACAACATGGCAGAGTATGAAGCCCTAATCTTTGGGCTGAAGACTGCCCTGACCCTCAATGTCCGACAGCTCCTGGCTAAAGGTGATTCTCAACTGATCATCAAGCAAGCCAGAGGAGAGTGCAGCTGCAACGACCCTCAGTTAGCTGCATACCTGTTACACGTCCGGAAGCTGGAAAAGGACTTTGAAGTCTTGGACTTGTGCCATGTACCCCGAGCCGACAACTCAGTCGCAGACGACCTGTCAACGAAGGCCTCCACAGGGGCCCCAGTGCCCCAAGGAGTCTTTGCAAGGACGTTACTGCGACCAACCGCCCGAGCAGCCGAGCCGGGCGAAGGGGGCGAGCACAACACCTCGAAGCTGGCAGTCCCGGTGACCCTGCTACCATGGAGTTCGCCAAGGATCGTATGCGCCACCGAGGGCTCCGAGCTACTGGGCGCCCAAGATCCAGAAGCTCAAGCAAGTCCCGATGCATGGATCTCGGAGGTCCGGGACTACTTGAAGGACAATATCCTTCCCGAAGAACATGCCCTGGCAGAAAGGATTGTTCGCATGGCTAAAAGGTATACGCTGGTGGAAGGGGATCTCTACCGGTGTGGCGCCAACGACATCCTACTGCGTTGCATTTCCTGGGAGGAGGGCTGCAACCTGCTCGCAGAGATCCATGGAGGCGAGTGCGGGAACCATGCGTCCTCCCGCACGCTGGTCGGTAAAGCCTTTCGGCATTGCTTCTACTGGCCGACAGCACTCCAGGATGCTGCCGAGATGGTAAGGAGATGCAAGGCGTGCCAGTTCCATGCCAAGCGGATCCATACACCAGCTCAGGCGCTGCAGATGATCCCTCCCTCATGGCCATTCGCTGTATGGGGATTGGACATCCTGGGACCCTTTCCCAGAGCCGTCGGAGGATTCCGGCATCTCTACGTCGCCGTAGATAAGTTCACCAAGTGGCCGGAGGCCGCCCCAGTTGTCACCATCAACAAGCAGTCAGCAGTGAAGTTCATTAAGTCGATCGTCTGCCGGTTCGGGGTCCCGAACAGAATCATCACTGATAACGGGACCCAGTTCACAAGTGCAGCGTTCCAAGAATACTGCGAGGACCTGGGGATCCAAGTCTTCTATGCATTTGTTGCTCATCCAGAGAGCAATGGGCAGGTCGAGAGAGCCAATGCAGAGATCCTCAGGGGCCTCAAGACTCGCACGTTCTCGCACCTTGAGAAGCATGGTGTAAATTGGGTGGATGAGCTTCCGTGTGCGCTGTGTGCTAGCCGGACATCAACCAGTCGGGCCACGGGGGAAACGCCTTTCTTCTTGGTGTATGGGGCGGAGGTCGTCCTCCCCCCAGAAATTACCATGGGCTCTCCCCGTGCCCGGGGGTACGATGAAGCCGCGCAGGACCAGCTCCGGCGTGAAGACTTGGACCTCGTCGACGAGGGACGAGTGCGAGCAGCTCTCCGAAATGCACGGTACAGGCAGGCGCTCCAGCGCTACCATCAGAGGACCGTGCGGAGTAGGGAGCAAAAGGTAGATGACCTGGTGTTGCGCTGCATACTTTCCCGGGAAGGGTCTAACAAACTCTCCCCCAGCTGGGAGGGTCCCTTCCGGGTAACAGAAGTTTGCCGCCCAGGATGCGTCCGCCTAGCTACGGAGGATGGACAGCGGTTTCCCAACCCATGGAACATCGAACACCTCCATAAGTTCTACCCCTAGACCAGGGTCGGGGCAATGCTATTTCATTGTAAAGGTTACACATTATCTCAGGATAGCACTTAGTATCGGGGATGGGGCCCCGAGTGCACATTCTGCTTAGCCTGGCCCAGAACCCTAAGTAGGTGCACTCGGCTCCACCTAACACCCAGGCCGGGTTATTCCCCTTGTAAAGTCTGCTTCATCTTATGAGAAACTACAATGAAAGAAGGTTGTCCTGCCTGGTATAGGGTTTGTCAATTCAAAAATTATCTTTAATTTTTATGATGTTGCTGTAAGCCCGCCATAGCTCGTGATCTATCATGAGCGCTGTCGTTTTTCCCCTGCTTTAACAGTAGTGGGAGCCTTGCTATCTGGACTGCAGGTGGGGTTGCTTGAGGTACCTGCGATATGCCTGGGGCCTCGGTTGTTCCAATACTCGGGGGCCTATGTCTCCAGATGGTCCCCCCCCCCCCCCCCCGGAAACGGCTTACGCCGAGCGGGAGGTCCAGGGCCACAGCCTGCTTAGCCTGGTCCCGTACCCTAAGCCTGTGCGTTCTGCCTCCCCAGCGCTACAGCCAAGTGCTGGGAGCCAGATGGACCACCCTTGGGTATTCTGGACAACGAGCCCTGGGTGCTGAAGCACTGAATTACCTAAGCCCCACGAGTCAGCCCAGGATCGTAAGTCAAGCGACACTACAAAACAAGCAGGGGTGAAGTGACCAGCGGACAGAATTACTTCTCTTTTTTTGATCTATGTACATGTCTTTGAGGAAGGTGTTCCAGTAACCATCGTCGAAGTACCCGCGAAGACAGTGGGCACCGCCGGACTGGAGCTCCGGCGGCACCCCCAGGGGGCCCGCTGTCGACCTCTCACTGAAGAATGGTGGGCACCGCCGGCCTGAAGCTCAGGCGGCACCCCCAGGGGGCCCTCTGTCGACCTCTCACTGAAGAATGGCGGGCACCGCCGGCACCCCCAGGGGGCCCGCTGTCGACCTCTCACTGAAGAATGGTGGGCACCACCGGCCTGAAGCTCCGGCGGCACCCCCAGGGGGCCCGCTGTCGACCACTCAATAAAGATGGTGGCCACTGCAGAACTAAAGCTCCGGCGACACCCCCAGGGGGGCCGCTGTTGACATACCTGCATACTCAGATACGGCAATGCTACCTATGAATCCTAGGCTCCTCCTGCACCGGTCCGCCCTAAGCCCTAAGTATATGATAGGTGTGCCCATAACAACTGGCCACGCCTGTCAGGGGGCCATACTTTGGGGGACGGCAGGTCCTGGAAGTTAAGGAACAACAAGCAGCCGGAAGACATTGCTGGAAGTAAAAGCAAGCTGAGTATAAAAGGGCACCACAGACAGATTTTTTATCGCACAAATAAAGAGTTTGTCATCACAGCCAACCACAATACAAAAGACAGAAAGACAAAAACTCAAAAAGACACCCGGGGAGCCCTCAGCTGCTCCCCTGGAACCTTGAGGCGATGAGTGCCACCGCATCCCAAACTTCAGACTTGGCGGCCTCTTCCCTCTCGGCGATGGGCCCCTCGAGGACCGGCTGCAGAGAGACGTCAGGGTACCAGCTCCGGTAGCAGGACATGATGTGCGTCGCCACCTCCTTCACCAGCATCCGTCCCTCGGCCTTCAGCTGGTTGTCAAGGATGGCCCCCAGTGAGCGCATCCTCGAGCTGGTGGAGTCGAGCGCCGGGAACACCTGACTCACCTCCTGCGCCGGCTCCCCTACACGCGCCGGGCTGAAGCCGAGCGACACCAGAGCCGAGTCGGCACCGCCAAGGAACTCCCAGACCTTCCGGGCCTCGGCGGAGCGTGCCGCCTAGAGCTCCTCCACCTCCTGCTGGGCCGCCGCCAGTGCCCGGGGTCCGCCGTCTAGGAACCGCTTCTCCTTGGCCGCCAGGGCCCTCTCGTGCTCGCCGACCCCCGCCTCGCGGCGGTCCAAGTCACTCTCCTTGAGGGCAACATTGAACTCGCGGTCTAGGAGGGCCTGACGCTCGATGGACTGGGCCTGCTGCGCCTCGGCCACGGCGGCTTCCCGGCGATCCAGCTGGGCGGCGCGGACTCTCGCCCCTTCCTGTTGGAGGATGAGCCCGCGGCAGGTCGCCTCCACTTCGGCCTGCTTCGCCGCCAGCTCCTGCTCCCGTTCGGCTAGAGCAGCCTCCCGGAGGGACAGCAGGTGCTGGAGGCCCTCGCAGGCCTAGAGGCGGGAGCTGGCCTCAGCGTGGATGGCCTCGGCGTCAGCCTTCAGCTTCTGGGTGACAACGTCCAGCTGGGCGATGAGGTCGCGCTCCTGCTCGAGGATCTTCATCTCCTCCCGAACGACCGCCTCCCGCTGGGCCGCTCGGCTCCTCGCCAGCCGGGTGCGGGCCTCTAGGGTCCTCGCCCATTCCCGGAGCCGATCGTCTTCGTCCTCGAGCCGCCCTTTCTCCTGGTAAAGGGCCGCCTGGGCCTACCGAAAGCCGGAGTGGGCCACGGCCATGGCCTCAGACAGGGGGAGAGGCTCCACCGTAGCAGCGGGTCCCTGCCTCCCCACTTCTTCAATATCGTCCTCCATTTGGAGGACCACTGGGATGACGGGGACCAGGGCCCCCTCCCTGACGGCAGCACCAGGGGCAGCGGCGCCAACCGACGCAGCAGTGTCGGAGGGTGCGGCGGCGTCGGCCGACACGAAGTGACCGGTGGACGCGGTGTCGTTGGTAGGCGCAGCGGCGGTCTCGGCGCGCGCGGTTGGGCTCTGGAAGCCGCTGCGGGGGTCTTAGACATGGGAGCCTGAGGTACCCCAGCGACAGCAGCCTGGGGCACCGAAGCAGGGCCCGAGGCAGCAGACGATCCCCGTGAGCCGGCCGGAGCGGCAGACCCTCCAGCAGAAGTGCCCGCGGGTGGTGGAGTAGCTGTGGAAGCGCTGAAATCAAGCAAACCCAGATCATAAGAAAATGACAGGGCAAGCACACAGCAAAGAGCACCCAAGGTAAAAATCTGTGTAAACTTATCGGGGGACGCTGAAGCTCCACCGCTTCCCGAAAGGGTTGGAGGGGTTCGGACCCCCCGAACCCGCGGCGGGGCGGCTAAATGTGCTGGGGGCCTCTGTGGAGGCAGTGTCGGCGGCACCCCCGAGGTCTGGCGCCCCTCCGAACGGAGAGGGAACGCTGGGGTCCCGTCAGCGTTGAGGAGCCTCCCCCTCTTGCGTGTGGAAGACTCGTAAGGCAAGGTGGCGCCATCGGCGTCCCCTGGCGACGAGCGCGGCAGGGCTCCGGAGCCCTGACGAAGGGCAGAAGGGGCCGGTGGCGGCGACCGGGCGCTCTTCTTGGGGGACGGGTCCAGCACCGGAACCGGCACCTTCCCCTTCCCCTTGTCGCCGGGGGCGACGACGCCACCCCATGGATGGTGCTGGGGGCCGCTCGAGGAGTCGCTGCTTGAAGAACCAACGTTGCTTAAGGGATCCTCACCTCCCTCAGCGTCGTCAGCAATGCTAACCCCCCGGAACAGGTCCCCGATCTGACGCTGCGCCAGCCCAGACTCGTCGAGGGTCGGCATCTTCTTCAGCAGCTGCCTCCTCAACTCGGAGTCCAAGCACAAGGGGCGGCAGGCTGACGGAAGAGAGAGTGCCTCGGCGGAGATGTCGTCAGGGCAGACCCGGGCCAACATGTCGAGCAGTTGCCGCTGTTCCAGGTTGGAGCCGGGGCCGGTCTCGAGCCGGGTGCAGTCCGACAGGCCGGTGAACATCGACGCCGGGCGGGCACGGTGCTGAAGCGGGGCTATGCGGCGGGACATGAAGTCCCTCAGCACCATGGCAGATGACAGCCCGTGGTCCGCCAGCATCTGGATCCTCTCCAGCACCGGGTTGAACGCCTCCTCCAGCTCTGGGCGCTCCTCCCAGAATGATCGCTCGGAGTAGGGGATCCCGGTGGGGAGGCACATCCGGTCGTTGGCCTCGACCTTGGCGATCATCCAATCTTCGCGCCACATCTCCCACCTTGCCAAGTTGAAGGAAGCAATGTACCTCGTGGGGACCTTAGTCCGGTGCTGGAAGTAGTAGGCGCCGAGGTGCTCCTTCGAACTCCTGCCGGTGGCCCTCAATACAAAAAAGTACCGGAAGAGCTTTACCGACGGCATCAACCCCACGAACATCTCGCAGAAGTGAGCGAAGACCGCCAGCATGGCGATCGAGTTCGGCGCGAGGTGGTGGAGCTGGAGGCCGAAGGTCTCCAGGAGCATGATCAAGAAGGCAGATGCCGGCGGGACAAAGTCGGCCAGCACGTACGACGAGAAGAGAACCATCTCCCCGGCGGAGAGGCTCAGCGGGAACCTCCCAGGAGGGAGCCACGACTCCCGCTCAGGAGTGTGCCAGCCAAGAAGCTGGCGCATAGGGGCCAGGTCGGCGGGCCTGGACAGCCTGGACTTGGGCAAGACGCTAGCCATGAGGGCTGAGGTTGGAAGCTCTGGATGGGGAGACTGGGAACTAGAGCGCAAGAACTGGGCTTGAGGTGGAAACACGAGCGCAGGAATGCAGAGGCGGGAGAAAGAACCCTCAGGGGGAAAGTTCTCTTTTTATGCACCCCTGCAGGCCAACAGGCGCAAAAGTGTGAATCGCCGCAGCTCCAGTAGAAGAGCAATGGTCCCGCGTAGGCAATGACATGAGGGCCCGGGTCGCTTGACAAAGAAGGCGAGCCGGGTGACTAGCTATGCGGAAGGTAACTCGGCGGTTTCCGAAAGGGCAAAAGCAGCGGAAGTGCAGGAGCCACCTTGGGAACCACCGCAGTTAAAGCACGATTGAAGGCAGAAGTCATGTCGCGCGGCGCCTGTTCAACAACCTACACTTATTGGAAGGGGACACGTCGCCATGACGGCAGGGGCGTGTTGCCCGAGGAACTGCCCCGAAGTGGAGCCGAAAAAGTTGCATGGGAAGAAAAGGAAGAAGACCCCACTTGCGGAATCGACGACTCTCCCGAGGTGGGCTCGGGGGCCACTGTCGGTACCCCGCAGACCGGGTACCCCCGCGCACAGGAAGAAAACCGCTAAGGACTCAGCCCCTACTAAGAGGCCGAATCCGAGGCTGCCACGTCGTGGAGGGAAGGACCAGATCCTACCTCTCCGCCGGGGGAGGCTCCCAAGCTTCCACGTGGCCGGCAGAGCTGGACCCTTGCCTCCCCGCTGAGGTGGGCTCCGGGCGCGCCACGTGGCTTGTTCCGTCAAGTGCTCGCCTCCCCACTGAGGTGGGCTCCAGAGCCGCCACGTGGTCAATCGGGACCTCGGGGCCAGGCCCGCGTCCTCGTAGGGAAAGGCACCAGAACTACCACGTGGCCTGCAGGTCTGAGCCTCCACTCCTCCATAGGGGTGGGCTCCAAGTGCACCACGTGCCCTGTTCCGCTAAGTGTTCGCCTCCCCGCAGAGGCAGGCTCCAGCGCAACCACGTGGCGGACGACCAACTCAGTGCGGTAGGAAGCCGCAGTAAAGGAGACGTGCACTGCTCAGACGGGCATTAAGTGCGCGCGCCTTCCCCAGGCAAGCTATACCGCGCATGCTAAAGTCAAGACCCCAGTGT
This sequence comes from Tuctoria greenei, assembly GCA_036927565.1. Classification (NCBI taxonomy): domain Eukaryota; kingdom Viridiplantae; phylum Streptophyta; class Magnoliopsida; order Poales; family Poaceae; genus Tuctoria; species Tuctoria greenei. The sequence continues at coordinate 208,809,342 of JAYESD010000006.1, read as the reverse complement.
CCTGTCTTGTCCAAGTAGCCGGTATAGACCCACGCCGCAAGACAGACGAATGGGCCGCAAGGACAAGATGGACGGGACGTGCACCGCCATCATCACCGACTATGTGTAGCCCTGGCGCACGACACGGCGGACGGCGCATTGACGCCCCTGACAATGGGAGTAGATAGCATTTAATCATAGATCTTGTATAGGATTTGGCTCTCCCCGGGACCACCTGTCGGGTCCTGGAGCCCATCTTGTGACTGCAGAGTCCTTAAGCTATAAAAGGGCTCTGTAGACGTCCATAGAAAGGATCGGAAAATTAGACCAAGACTCTTACACGCGAAAGCAAGGCAATACACAACACTGCCGTGGACGTAGGGTATTACGCTCCGGCGGCCCGAACCACGTAAATCCCCGGTGTCCATCATTCTGCTGTGTTTGATCTCCTGGGACTAGCCCTTGTGAATCCAAAGAACCTTCGCGGGCTGCTCTCTAGGCAGGTCCGAGGGAAGTGTCGTTTACGACCTTCGACAGGCGCCATCGGTGCCCCCTGACGACGAGTGCGGCGGGGCTCCGGAGTCCTGACGAGGGGCAGAAGGGGCCAGCGGCGACGACTGAGCGTGCTTCTTGGGGGTCGGGTCCAACACCGGAACCGACACTTTCCCCTTCCCCTTGTCGGCAGAGGTGTCGACGCCACCCCATGGACAGTGTGGGGGCCCGCTCGAGGAGTCGCCGCTTGAAGAACCGTCGTTGCTTAAGGGAGCCTCGCTTCCCTCAGTGTCGTCGGTGATGTTGACCCCCTGGAACGGGTCCCTGATCTGGCCCTGCACTAGCCAAGACTCGTCGAGGGTCGGCATCGTCTTTAGCAGCTGTCTCCTCAGCTCGGGGTCCAAGCACAAGGGGCGGCAGGCCGACGGAAGAGCTAGTGCCTCAGGGGAGATGTTGTCAGGGCAGACCCGGGTCAGCATGTCGAGCAGCTGCTGCTCGCCCAGGTTGGAGTCGGGGCCGGTCTCGAGCCGGGTGCAGTGCGACAAGTCGGTGAACATCGACGCCGGACGGACGCGATGCTGGAGCGGAGCTATGCGACGGGACATGAAGTCCCTCAGCACCATGGCGGACGACAGCCCGTGGTCCGCCAACATCTGGATCCTCTCCAGCACCGGGTTGAACGCCTCCTCCAGCTTTGGGCGCTCCTCCCAGAATGACCGCTCGGAGTAGGGGATTCCGGTGGGGAGGCACATCCGGTCGTGGGCCTCGACCTTGGCGATCATCCAATCTTCACGCCACAGCTCCCATCGTGCTGAGTTGAAGGAAGCGATGTACCTCGTGGGGACCTTTGTCCGGCACTGGAAGTACTAGGCTCCGAGGTGCTCCTTCGAGCTCCTGCCGGTGGCCCTCAGTACATAAAAGTACCGGAAGAGCTTCACCGACGGCATCACCCCACGAACATCTCGCAGAGGTGAGTGAAGACCGCCAACATGGCGATCGAGTTTGGTGCGAGGTGGTGGAGTTGGAGGCCGAAGGTCTCCAGGAGCATGACCAGGAAGGCAGATGCTGGCGGGACGAAGCCGGCCAGCACATACGACGAGAAGAGGACCATCTCCCCAGCGGAGAGGCTCAGCGGGAGCCTCCCAGGACGGAGCCACATCTCCCACTCAGGAGTATGCCAGCCGAGAAGCCGGTGCATGGGGGCTAGGTCAGCGGACCTGGACAGCATGGACTTGGGCAAGATGCTCGCCATAAGGGTTGAAGGAGGAGGCTATGGACGGGGAGATTGGGAGCTAGAGCGCAAGAGCTGGGCTTGAGGCAAAAAGCACGAGCGCAGTGGTGCAGAGGCGGGAGAAAGGACCCTCAGGGGGAAAGTTCTCTTTTTATGCACCTCTGCAGGCCAACAGGTGCAAAAGTGTGAATCACCGCAGCCTCAGTAGAAGAGCAATGGTCCCGTGTAGGCAATGACATGAGGGCCCAGATCGCTCGACAAAGAAGGCGAGCCGGGTGGCTAGCTATGCGGGAGGTAACTCGGCGGTTTCCGAAAGGGCAAAAGCAGCGGAAGTGCAGGAGCCACCTTGGGAACCACCGCAGTTAAAGCACGATTGAAGGCAGAAGTCATGTTGCGCGGTGCCTGTTCAGCACCTCCACTTACCAGAAGGGGACACGTCGCCACAACAGCAGGGGCGTGTCGCCTGGGGAACTGCCCCGAAGTGGAGTCGAAAGTGTGCGCGGGAAGAAAAGGAAGAAGACCCCACCTGCGGTATCGACGACTCTCCCGAGGTGGGCTCGGGGGCCACTGTCGGTACCCCGCAGACCGGGTACCCCCGCGCACAGGGAGAAAACCGCTAAGGACTCTACCCCTACTTAAGAGGCCGAATCCGAGGCTGCCACGTCGAGGAGGGAAGGACCAGATCCTACCTCTCCGCCGGGGGAGGCTCCCAAGCTGCCACGTGGCCGGCAGAACTGAACCCTCGCCTCCCCGCTTAGGCAGGCTCCCAAGCTGCCACGTGGTCGGCAGAACTGGACCCTCGCCTCCCCACTTAGGCAGGCTCCGGAGCTGCCACGTGGCCGGCAGAACTGGACCCTCGCCTCCCCACTTAGGCAGGCTCCAGAGCTGCCACGTGGCTGGCAGAACTGGACCCTCGCCTCCCCGCTTAGGCGGGCTCCGGAGCTGCCACGCAGTCAATCGGGACCTCAGGGCCAGATCCGCGCCCTCGCAGGGAAAAGCACCAGAACTACCACGTGGCCGACAGGGCTGAGCCTCCACCCCTCCATAGGGGTGGGTCCGGATGCACCACGTGGCCTGTTCCATCAAGTGCTTGACTCCCCGCAGAGGCAGGCTCCGGCGCAACCACGTAGCGGACGGCCGACTCAGTGCGGTAGGAAGCCGCAGTAAAGGAAGGCGTGCGCTACTCAGACAGGCATTAAGTACGCATGCCTTCCCCAGGCAAGCTGAGTCGCGCATGCGAAGGTCAAGGCTCCAGTGTCCTGTCTTGTCCAAGTAGCCGGTACAGACCCACGCCGCAAGACAGACGAATGGGCCGCGAGGACAAGACGGACGGGGCGGGCACTACCATCATCACCAACTATGTGTAGCCCTGGCGCACGACGCAACGAGACGACGCATTGACACCCCTGACAAAGGGAAGTAGATAGCAATTAATCCTAGATCTTGGATAGGATTTGGCTCTCCCCAGGACCACCTGTCGGGTCCTGGGGCCCACCTTGTGACTGCAGAGTCCTTGAACTATAAAAGGGCTCTGCAGACGACCTTCGGAGGGGATCGGAAAATTATACTAAGACTCATACACACTCAAGCAAGGCAATACACAAACACTCCCGTGGACGTAGGGTGTTACGCTCCGGTGGCCCGAACCACGTAAACCCTCTGTGTTCATCATCCTGCTGCGTTCGATCTCCTGGGACTAACCCTCGTGAATCCAAAGATCCTCCGTGGGCTGCTCTCTAAGCAGGTCCGGGGGAAGTGTTGTTTACGACCTTCAACAGGGCCCTTGGTTGAAGATGTGCTCAGTTGGAGACATCACCACCGGTGAAACCTCAGTGGGATCTAAATAGGCTAGTAATCCCTTTGTAAAGGCTATTTTGTGATCTCTTGGCCACACACCTACGGAAGTGTGAGACGGCATAATTGAGATTCTATAGTCATCGAAAGGTGATGAAATCAAAAACACGTGGGTAATGCGATACAAACTCTGCAGGGTCTAAATAAAACTATCATGATAGCCGTGCTCCCGGTTATGAGCAACCTAGACCCTCACATGATTAGAAGGAACTTGGTATTGGAATGGTTTTTGGGATGGCTATGGTATGGTTATGGTTTGGTAATGGTTATGGCTCATTATGATTAATTTCTGGTATTGAATATGGTTATTGGCAAATGGTGAAATCTGGAACTATTGATGATGGTAATGAATTCAGACTGGTATTGCTATTACTTATGATTATGATGGGTTTACTTCACATACATATAATATATTGCTTTTCAAATGTTTTAATGTACTTTTCAACACTTTGCCATTATTATTGTCGTCATTTGAATCAGTCACATGTCATACTTTCCACACTTGCTGAGTACGACATGTACTCACCCTTGCAATCCCCCCCCCCCCAACATTTGCAGGTCAGGATTGGGAGTTTAATGGTGATAATGCGGAGTTCTAGGCCGTGTCTACCGTCAGCTTGCCTGTGGTGTTGCTTGGAGCTGCGGTATACCCTATTGCTTATGTTGCCTAGCTGTTTAGTTTGCTTATTTAGTTTATTTCCGCTGCATTAGTTGAACTTGTCATTAATATTCATTAGAACTTGTATTGAAGATAATATGGTTTGTGTAATAAAACTTGGTTAATTAATCTTGTTCTGTGGTAAATTTTTTGTATACTCTTTTGTGAATGCACTCGTGTATGTGTGTTGAACATCCTGGGCACACATATGCGTTTACTTGGTTCATTTTTGGAACCGGGTGTCATAAGATCACAAAGGAGGATCAAGCAATCAAGATATTTATCGACTTTGCATTCCTCATCACCAATTTACCCTCAACTCTTCGTCACCAACCCTAGATTATCAAGATCCAAGTGTTGCCTCCAAACTCTTGTTCTTTGGAGTTCTAGACAAGTGGTATACCTTCTACTTTCTCTTTCCAACGTGAATTCAAACCCAATTCTCCAAATTCTCGTAGATCAAGAAAACCCTAACTCGCTGGTTCTCCGTAGGGCGGACTTGTTCGGCCTCTAGATTCATTTAATGTTGAATTAATTCCAAATTGATGTAAATTAACTTGAAACCTATATAAACTTGTTAAGAACCATTTTAATTGATTATTAAACATTAAAAGAAACTCATTAACAAGTTTCCCTTTGCATTTGCATTCATCATGCATGTCATATCATATTGAGTAATATATGAGCATTTATTGATTTTAATTATTGTTTTGTATGTTCGTTGCGCGGAATAGAAGGTGCTACGCTAGAGGGTGCTGTCGAGGACCTCCAGTACCAGAATTTTGAAGTCTTTGATCCTAACCAAGCTCAGGAGCAAGGCAAGTGTTCTTGATCTTATGGATCCAATTTTTTAATGTTTTATTTGCAAAACTGCATGCTTGTGTCAAATTTGATGGGAAACCCATTTATATGTGTTTACTAGTCTTGTTTGACCACCCTTGTCGCTTGGGATACATTGTAGAGAGTCGGGATGAGATTTTTACCTTTTTAGCTTCGTTAAAATTATTTGGAATGGGAAAAACAACCAAGTTACTTAATTATAAATTATTAAAGTTATGGATAATGTACGTTGATGAACATGGTTAATGGTAACATGGAAATGGGTGATCTAAGCAAGCATGGTTTGTGGATTGGGTTGGATGTTATGATGGTTTTGCTTGCCTTGGATCTAAGGACCGGTTCATGCGAGAATAGGCCAGGACTACAATGCCACCATGAGGCTAAGTTTGGGTGCGGCGTAGCTGATTAATTAGGATATTGCTGGTATTGCGCGGACCATTTGGAAGAACGGGGAAGGGGAGTCAGATTGGGTTTGTATGAGTGGTGGGACTCCCTGAGATCCGAGCGACACAAGAGGGGGCCCTTGGTTTAGGATGTGCTCAGTTGGAGGCATCGCCACCGGTGAAACCTCAGTGGGTCCGTACATGCTAGTATTCCCTTTTGTAAAGGCTATTTTGTGATCTCTTGGCCACACACCAATGGAGTGTGTAATGTGACCAACGGGTCACGGGCATAAGGGAGGTTCTTAGTCAGCGAAAGGTGATGAAATTATGAAAACGTGGGTAAAGTGGTAAAACCTCTGCAGAGTGTTAAAACTATCATGATAGTCGTGCTCCCAGCTAAGAGCACCTGGATGACCTACATGATTAGAGGGAAACTTGGGATTTGGTATGGTTTTGGGATGGTTATGGTATTGGTACTGGTATGGTTATGGACATAGATGATGATGATGGTAATAATCTGGTATATGGATGAATAATTAGTTATGATTTTGTATTATGATTAATTATGAGGGATATGATGGGATTACTTTACATAGACATAGTATAATGCTTCTTACATGTTTTAAATGTACTTTTCAGCAATTAGCCATTGTTTATTATCATGCCTTGTTCAAGTTACATGTCATACCTTCCACACTTGCTGAGTACGACATGTACTCACCCTTGCAATTCCCCCACCAACAGTTTTAGGTCAGGATTGGGAGTATCACGACGTTAATGAGGAGTTCTAGGCTGTGTACCGCCGTCAGCTTTGCCTGTGGTGTTGCTTGGAGCCGCGCTATCCTATTCGCTCAGTTTGCGTAGTATGCTTAGTTTGCTTAATTAGATTATTTCCGCTGCAGTTATAGTTCAATAATGATTATTAGAGTTGTAAGTTGAGGATTATCTGAATATTGTAATAAAAGTACTTATTTAATAACTTATACTGTGGTAATTGTTTGTTTATCATTTGTGAATCACTTGTGTATGTGTGTTAAACATCCTTGACACATATATACTGCACTTGGTTCATTTTTTGGAACCAGGTGTCACAAATTGGTATCAGAGCCACAAGTTAACAGTAGGATGCATCCTACATAGAATGAACACTTTAGAGCACATAGAAGCACTCAGGAAGCGTTGTGGATTGTTTGGTGTGCTGATTGCTATGTATTGTTGCTTGTGTGCTTTGTAGAGGATTGTGGGATGCTTTAGCATTGCCATGTCCATATAGGCTTGTATAGGTAGTTGCTTAGTTTCATATCCCTCGATGCATATAGTTGGGGATGTCTTCTAAATTCTTCTCTCTTGCTTTTCTTCAAATGATGAGTACTCGCAACCAGAGGGATGCCAATGATGAGGAGGAGGACAATAGGGCACCTCAGAACAACCAGGGACCTGCCCAAGGAGCTATCAATCTTGAGTAGCTATTGGCCATGCAAAACCAGCTCATGTAGACCATGATACAGACTATGGGACAACTGAAGGCTGGTAACAACAACAATCAGCCCTACATACCGCCACCACCCCCACTGCCTCATAATAGGTTGGGAGAGTTCATGAGGACTAGTCCACCAATCTTTGCTCAAGCCACCGACCCTATGGGCGCCGATGATTGGCTCAAGTCTGTGGAAAAGAAGCTAGCTATTGTCCAATGCAGTGACCGGGAGAAGATTGTATTTCCTTCCCATCTACTAGTTGGAGCAGCTGCGGATTGGTGGGACTCACTGTGTAACACCCATGAGAATCAGGAGAGGATCACTTGGGCTGAATTCAAGGAGAGCTTCCGTTCTCATTATGTGCTTGAAGGTGTTATGATCCTAAAGATACAAAAATTTGAGAACTTGAGACAAGGAAGATCAGGCGTGAGTGAATATCTTGGTAAATTCACTCAACTTTCAAGGTATGCACCGGAAGATGTCAGCCGGGACAGCCGAACGCAATATTTGTTTATGAGGGGCCTTAACAATGAGATCCAAGTGAAATTGCTCAACTGTGATTATGCCAACTTTCAAAAGCTTGTGGACAAAGCAATTGTGGTTGAGAACAAAGTTCATGAGATTGAGTAAGAAACTAAGAGGAAGGCGCCATATCCAGAACAACCGCAAGGAAGCAATGTTCGCCCCCGCTTTGCACCACCCAATTTGCCATACTACAACCCCTTTGCTCCTGCATATATCTCTGCTTATCCTCTGCGCCCAGCTCAACCCGTGCAGCAGCACCCCGCTATGCAAGCACCTCGTCCTCCAATACCATATGTGCCTCGCGCCAGCTTTCCTACAAATGTTCAAAATCAATTTCGTCCAAATAATTCTGGTGCAGCAAGAAAGTGCTATATTTTTGGTGAAGCAGGACATTTTACATTTCCATGTCCTAGTCAGGCCTTGGTCAAGGAAGCAACGCTCCAAGACAGAACCCAAGACCGAATGGAGGAGCGCCACAAGGCAACCATAGACAACATAATTTTGCTCGTGGCAATGTGAACCATATCTCTACGGAGGAAGCGCAACAAGCAGATGACGTGGTGATTGGTATGTTTCTCGCAAACTCCAACCCCGCTTCTATGTTATTTGATTCTGGAGCATTGCATTCATTCATTGCATCGAAATATGTTGCCAAGGATAGTTTGCCTATCTCTCATATGAAGTATACTTTGTTGGTTAAATCTCCTAGAGGAGAGATGAGGACAAATATAGTATGTCTAAAAGTAAGCCTTAGAATAAGGGGGGTAGACTTCTTTGCCAACCTCATTGTTTGGATTCTCAAGGATTGGACATTATACTTGGTATGAACTGGTTGAGGAAGCACAATGGAGTTATACAATGTGCCACCAAGACGGTGAAGTTGACCAATGAGGAAGGGATCACCATAGAATTTGAAGTATTTGAACATGCACCGAAGCAATTGGAGCTGAATCACATGCACGGTTCCGCAATTGAGGAGATTCCAGTGGTGTGTGAATTCTTGGATGTGTTTATGGATGAGTTGCCAGGTATGCCACCTGATCGAGACATAGAATTTGTTATTGAGTTAATACCTGGAACTGCACCTATAGCTAAGAGGCCATATAGGATGCCTCCTAAGGAGTTAGCAGAGCTCAAGAAGCAGATTCAAGAGCAACTAGAGAAGGGTTTTATTCACCCAAGATCTTCACCTTGGGGAGCGCCCGTACTTTTTGTAGACAATAAGGATGGATCCCAAAGGATGTGTGTGGACTACCGAGCTCTCAACGAGATGATGATCAAGAATAAGTATACATTGCTCCGTATAGAGGATTTGTTCAACCAAATGAACGGTGCCTGTGTTTTCTCCAAGGTTGACATGAGGTCAGATTACTTCCAAATGAAGATTAGACCGTCGAGTATACCCAAAATAGCTTTTTGAACACAGTATGGATCTTATGAGTACACCGTGATGTCTTTTGGATTGGCAAATGCACCTGTATACTTTATATACCTCATGAACAAGTCTTCATGGAGTACTTGGATAAATTTTTTGTGGTTTTCATTGATGACATTATGATCTACTCGAGAAGCGAGGAGAAGCATGAGGAACATTGAAGGCTCATGTTGCAGAAATTGAGGGAGCATCAATTGTACGCCAAATTCAGCAAGTGCCAGTTTTGGTTGAGTGAATTGTCGTTTTTAGGCCATATCATATTTGGAGGAGGAGTATTAGTTGACCAAGGAAAAGTGAGAGATGTGCTAAAGTGGGCCGCCACAGAATGTGAAGGAGATTAGGAGTTTTCTTGGGATGGCTGGATATCATCATCGATTCATCAAGGATTTTTCCAAAATAGCCAAGCCAATGACAGAATTGCTAATGAAGGGGAAAGCTTGCCGATGTAATCAAGATTGTCAAGACAGCTTTGAGGAGTTGAAGAAAGGGTTAACCACAACCCCAGTCTTAATATTGTCAGATGTGAGCAAAAGTTTTGATATCTATTGTGATGTCTCAAGACAAAGACTTGGATGTGTGCTCATGCAAGAAGGTCAAGTGGTAGCCTATGCATCGAGGCAATCGAAGAAATATGAGCAGAATTATCCAACACATGATCTCGAACTTGCAGCCGTGGTACATGCCTTGAAGATTTGGATACATTACATTCTTGGTCATAGGTGTAAAATTTATACGGCTCATAAGAGTCTCAAGTACATATTCACACAAACGGATCTGAATTTGAGGCAAAGATGGTTGGAGCTTATCAAAGATTATGATGTGAGAATTAATAACACCCGGGGAAGGCTAATGTAGTGGCCGATGCCTTGAGTAGGAAAGGAGTAAGTCACTAACTCACGGTTCGAGAGTTAAATACGAGTTATGTAAGGAGTTTGAACGGTTGAATCCCATATTTGTGAATGAGATGGGGATGATGGAGTTAAACCCAACCTTGGAGCAAGAAATTCGAGATGGTTAGATCAAGGATGAGGAAATTCAGGAAATCAAAGAAAGGACCCAGGAAGGAAGAGAATTCAGATTTGATGAGGACTAACAAGGTACTCTATGGCTTGGGAAAAGAATTGTTGTGCCTAATGTAAAGCATATCCGCAAAACAATATTAAAGGAGGCAAATGAATCACCTTAGTCAATTCATCCTGGCTGTACAAAGATGTACAAGGACTTGAAGACATGTTATTCGTGGGTCAGCATGAAAAAGGACATAGCTGAATATTTAGCGTTGTGTGATGTGTGCCAACGAGTGAAGGCAGAACATCAAAGGCCAGCTGGATTATTGCAGCCACTGAAGGTTCCGGAATGGAAGTGGAAAGAAATCGGTATGGACTTCATAGTTGGATTGCCACGAACCCAGTCTGGCTATGACTCAATATGGGTTATTGTGGATCGATTAACCAAGTCAGCTCACTTTATCCCTATCAAGACCAAGTATACCGCAATACAACTGGCAGACCTATATATGCAGCATATTGTGTGCTGACATGGAGTTCCAAGGAAAATAGTCTCGGACCGAGGTTCTCAATTTACCTCTAGGTTCTGGCAGAAATTGCATGAAGCATTGGGTACAAGGTTAAATTTTAGTTCGACATATCACCCAAGCCAATGGACAAACTAAGAGAACGAATCAGATTTTAGAGGACATGTTAAGAGCTTGTGCTTTAAAGCATGGAAGAAGTTGGGACAAAAGCTTGCCATATGCGGAATTCTCACATATCAATAGTTACCAAGCAAGTTTGAAGATGTCACCATATGAAGCACTATATGGAAGGAAGTGTAGGACACCCTTGTTTTGGAGTGAGACTTGGGAGAACAAAGTTTTTGGACATGATGTGTTGCAAGAAGCTGAAAAGCAAGTTCAGATAATCCATGAGAATTTGAGGGCCGCTCAAACGAGAAAAAAGGATATGCGGATAATAGACGGAGAGACCTAGCCTTTGAAGTGGGAGACCTCGTTTACCTCAAAGTGTCACCAATGCGAGATCATAAGAGGTTTAATGTCAGAGGCATGTTAGGACCTCGCTATATTGGACCATTCAAGATTTTGGACAAACGAGGAGAAGTAACATATAAACTGGAGATGCCAACTCACCTTTCAGATGTCCATGATGTGTTTCATGTTTCACAACTCAAGAAGTGCTTGAGGATACCGAAAGAACGATGCCAATGGAAGAATTGGAATTAGAGGCAGATTGGACTTATGCCGAGCAACCGGTCAAAATCTTGGAAACCAAGGAGAGGGTCACAAGAAACAAGGTGATTCGATGGTGTAAAGTACAATGGAAGCATCATACAATTGAAAGCAATCTGGGAGGTAGAAGATGATCTCAAGAATGCATTGCATACATCATTAAATATGTTTAACATTAATCCACATAAAAAGGAACAAGTTTAAAATGAATTAGAAGCAAAATCACTCTTAAAAAGTCTGAGAAGTGCGGACTTGTCCGATTTGCCATGGACTAGTCCGAATTTCTCTCTGAACCCATTTAGGACATGTCCGTTTTCCTGCGGACTAGTCCGTTTTTCTCTCTGTATCGGTTTCAGACTTGTTCGGTCCATTGCGGACTAGTTCGATAATCCCAACCTTCGAAAATTTCGCCAAGTCCCCAGGCTTGTCCGTTTTTTGCTGGACTTGTCCGTTTTGCTCTATGACTAAGTTTAGACTTGTCTGATTTCATACCAGACTTGTCCGTTTTTGTCTCTGTCTAATATCGGACAAGTCCGGTCTAGTGCAGACTTGTCCATTGTTCGCGACTCTGATTCAATCTTTTCCTCCACGACTTGTTTTAGGGTTTTTACCTTAAGTGCGCCCAAGGACGTCGTGTCTAACATTTTTGGAGCCCATGTGGTACCCCTACACGGCCTCCACCGCCATGAACACAAAATCCACCCAACCCTAACCCTCCACTCTATATAAACCCAACACCCACTTTTACATCTCTTTGCCACAATTGGAAGACCACCAAACCCTAGTTCGTGGTAGCCGCCACCAAGGGGAGATCCAGCAGCAAGGAGGAGAAGGAGATCACAAAGAAGGATTAAGCAATCAAGATCTTCATCGACTTTGCGTTCCTCATCACCAATTCAGCCTCAACTCTTCGTCACCAACCCTAGATTGTCAAGATCCAAGTGTTGCCTCTAAACTCTTGTTCTTTGGAGTTCTAGACAAGTGGTATACCTTCTACTTTTGTTTCCCACATGAATTCAACCCCAATTCTCCAAATACTCATAGATCAAGAAAACTCTAACTCGCTGGTTCTGCATAGGGCGGACTAGTCCGACCTCTAGATTCGTTTAATGTTGAATTAATTCCAAATTGATGTAAATTAACTTGAAACATGTATAAACTTGTTAGGAACCATTGTAGTTGATTAGTAAACATTAAAAGCAACTCATTAACAAGTTTCACTTCACATTTGCATTCATCATGCATGTCATGTCACATTGAGTAATATATGAGCATTTATTGATTGTAATTATTGTTTTGTATGTTTGTTGCACGGAATAGAAGGTGCTACGCTAGAGGGTGCTGTCGAGGACTTCTAGTACCAGAATTTTGAAGTCTTTGATCCTAACCAAGCTCAGGAGCAAGGCAAGTATCCTTGATCATATTGATCCAATTTTTAAATATTTTGTTTGCAAAACTGCATGCTTGTGTCAAATTTGATGGGAAACCTATTTATAGGTGTTTACTAGTCTTGTTTGACCACCCTTGTCACTTGGGATACATTGTAGAGAGTCGGGAAGGGCTTTTTACCTTTTTGGCTTCGCTCAAATTAATTGGGATGGGAAAAAACCAAGTTACTTAATCTAAATTATTGAAATTATGAATAATGTATGTTGATGAACATGGTTAATGGTAACATGGTAATGGGTGATCCAAGCAAGCATGGTTTGCGGATTGGGTTGGATGTTATGGTGGTTTTGCTTGCCTTGGATCTAAGGACCGGTTCATGCGATAATAGGTCAGGACTACAGTGCCACCACGAGGCCAAGTATGAGTGTGGCGTAGCTGATTAATTAGGGTATTGCTGGTATTGCGCAGGACATTTGGAAGAGCGGGGAAGGGGAGTTGGATTGAGTTTGTAAGAGTGGTGGGACTCCCTGGGATCTGAACAACACAAGATGGGGCCCTTGGTTTAGGATGTGCTCAGTTGGAGGCATCGCCACTGGTGAAACCTCAGTGGATTCGTACATGCTAGTAGTCCCTTTTATAAAGGCTATTGGCCACTGATGAAATCTCTTGGCCACACACACCAACGGAAGTGTGTAATGTGACCGATGGGTCATGGGCATAAGGGAGGTTCTTAGTCATCGAAAGGTGATGAAATTATGAACATGTGGGTAAAGTGGTACAACCTCTGCATAGTGTTAAAAACTATCATGATAACTGTGCTCCTAGTTAAGAGCACCTGGATGACCTCTATGATTAGAGGGAAACTTGGGATTTGGGATGGTTATGTTATTGTTACTGGTATGATTATGGACATGGATGATGATGATGGTAATAATCTGCTATATGGATGGATAATTAATTATGGTTTCTTATTATGATTAATTATGTGGGATATGATGGGATTACTGCACATAGACATAGTATAATGCTTTTTAAATATTTTAAATGTACTTTTCAACAATTAGCCATTGTTTATTATCATGCCTTGTTCAAGATACATGTCATACTTTCCACGCTTGCTGAGTACGACATGTACTGACCCTTGCAATTCCTCCACCAACAGTTTCAGGTCAGGATTGGGAGTATCACGACGTTAATGAGGAGTTCTAGGCTATGTGTTGTCGTCAGCTTTGCTTGTGGTGTTGCTTGGAGCCGTGCTACCCTATTCGCTCTGTTTGCATAGTATGCTTAGTTTGCCTAATTAGGTTATTTCCGCTGCAGTTATAGTTCAATAATGATTATTAGAGTTGTAAGTTGAGGATTATCTGAGTATTGTAGTAAAAGTACTTATTTAATAACTTGTGTTGTGGTAATTGTCTGTTTATCATTTGTGTATGTGTGTTAAACATCCTAGGCACACATATACTGCACTTGGTTCATTTTTCGGAACCGGGTGTGACAGTTCTAGCTTCGGTCATCCAAGGAAGAAGCTCCGTGCTGACTGGAGCGGCAACGTACCCAGGTAATGATCGACTCTTGGACTTGGGTTTTGTTTTTGCTTTTTTCTCTTTCCTGAACTCTCTGTTCCCCTGTTTTCAGAGTATTGAGAGGTGGAGCTGCTGCTTTGGCACCTGCCGCAGCCACAAAGACTGCACAAGCTGAAGCCTCCGCTACTGCCCCGACTCCTCCTATGGTTGTGGCGAACGACACGGCAACTCCGGCACTGGATGTCGTCGAGAAGACTTCGGCGCCGACAGCCGAAGAACCCGTGGTTGCGCCTGGACCACAAGGAAGAAATGTCCGAGCAAGCTTCGTCAGCATCAGCGCCAGAAACATTTGAAGATCCAACGGAAGTTCCAGCACCAGCTCCGTAGGTTACGACACGTGGCATCGCTATGTCGGAGGAAGAAGGTCCAGCTGCGGGGCCTTCCACAACTACGCCAGAGGTGGATGTGCTCCCGGAGCTCAGTGCTACTGATGTAGAGTTGTTGGAGTCCATGCTTATGCCATGGGCTTCAATGAATATTCTAGAAGACTCGGTGGAGCCAGAGGAGGAAGCTTTAGTAGGTCCTGAGCCAATTCCTCTGGCCATGTCAATAGACAATGCCTGCTCAAGCCTCCTCCAAGTACAGCTCGCATTCGACTATGAGCACAAGATCTTGGAAGAAGAGCGCGAGACCCTGAGGCGCTGGCGGAAGCTGCTCTACTTCAAGATGAAGTTGACGCAGTCTCGGCTAGCAGACCAAAGGGAGTGGCTGGAGGCTGAGAAGGCTCAGCAATCGCGCTTGAACAAGGCGTTGGACGAACGAGAGGCTGCTATTAAAGCCCTCAACGACAAGACCCGGGAGATCTACGAACACGTCAAGAAGGCCAATGAAGTGGCCGAAAGTCGCTCGGAGAGTCTCAACATTGTGAGGGAACAACTCCTCAAACGTCGGGATGAGTTAGATAATAAGGAGGCTGAACTCCAAAAGAGAGAGGATGAAATCTATCAGAAGATAGCACACGGCAAGCAGGACTTGGCTGATCGCATGGAAAAATTCAAGTCTTGGTGCGAACAAGAGAAGCACCAAGTATGGCTTGTAGGGGAAGGAGTCAGCAAAAGAGAGAATGTTGTCTTTGCCAGAGAGAACAAGGTGAAGGCGAAGGACCTTATGGAAAGGCGAGACCGTATATACCTCCGAGAGAAGAAAATCGCTGACCAGGAGAGGTTGCTGGCTGAACGGATCTAGCAGCACACCAAAGAGGTCGAGAGATTCTCGAAGGAGGGTTCTGCGGAGGTTTCATCTGCAAGGAGGTCACTCGAGTCTGGAGCACAAGAGCAATTGAGTCCCAACAGGTCTGGGACTTCCTTAGGTGAGCGTATGAAGCTCTGGTGCCTCTGGGATTTAGCCCGGTCCGACCGGCTGACTCAGAGCCAAAGATGGACAAGGCCTTGGTGGCGCTGGACTCACCCGACAGTAAGCTGGATGCACTAGAAGATGTGGTCGTTGACCAGATCAAGACTGAAGGAAAATATCCAGCGAGGAACATCGCAGAATATATGCTGATGTGCTTCCGAAGCCGAGACTTCTCAATGTCTTTAGCTCCGGTGATCGAAGGATCCATCACCGAGGAAGAAGAAGCTGCTAAGGCTAGCGTCCAAGAAGCCACCAAAAAGTTGCTTCATACTTCATGAGGAACTCTAGTAGCTAGGACCTTTCTTTTTGTACCTTCACCTTGTAAATCTCTAATTTTGAATGAATGAAATCCTTTCAAATTCCATTTTTGTCTTGAATAAATTGCCTTTATCTTGTTGGACCCCTAGTAGATGTGTTCAATTAATTGAGGACATCTACAAAAAGGAATTTTACAATGTCTTGAAAACTTGATTGCTCTGAACTCATAGCCAGTATAACAGCTCTGAGATCCGAGGCTTGCTTCTGAAATCTCCAAGGACCCTTTGTTACTTCGATGGCGGGCCTCTCTGGGAGTCGTTGGAGCTTAGTTGCTTCAACAGTGTCCACTGTCAACGCGTAAAACATCAACGGCTGGCCTCCTGGGAGTTGTTGGAGCTTAGTTGCTTTGATGACTCCCACTGTCAATGCGTAAAATGTCGACCGCAGACCCCCTGGGAGCTATCGAAGCTTAGTCGCTTCGACAGTGCCCACTGTCAACGTTTGGCCCCCTGGGAGTTATCGGAGCTTAGTTGCTTCGACGGCGCCCACTGATAGCACGTAAAACATCGACGACAGGCCCCATGGGGGTTGTCAGAGCTTTATAGCTTCGACAACATCCACCATCGTGTGCTGATTGCCATCAATTATTCATTTTTCATGTGCATGAGAGACAACAAAAGCAGTAAAATTCGTCCCTTTGCCTATTGCTTATTTGTGGCATATTACCCTTCTTTGAATTTTAGATCCTAACAAACTCAATGTGACAACATATGTATACTGAATAAACTTTCTTAGACCCGTATGCTTTCTGGACCCACCTTACTGAGACACACCAGAATAGGTAGAATGGCGTACTTAGGGTGCTCGACCAGACTAAGTCGATAGCGCACTCCAGACCTGTCATTGGTTTGGTTTTCAAGCGAGTAGACCATCTAGCAATACTAAGATCCAATAGAAGATTACCAATAAAAATTATATATCACATGAATATCTAGGACTAAATTTCAAGTGGATTGCACAACATTGCTATTGACAAGAGGGTAATAGATGATAAAAATAATGAGCATGCACAAAAAAAAAATGCACGTAGAGTCTGTTTGCACATAAATGTATTTCATTATAGGTTCGAATAATAGGGGAGACAAGGACACACTTAAAGTACATGACCAAGTTAAGTGTGCTATTGATCTTGTACTATCCCAAGGAAGGTAAAGACACACCTAAAGTACATGACCAAGTTAAATGTGCTATTGATCTAGGACCGACCCGACTCTATTCATAGGCTCTATAAGATACATTTTATGCAAATACAGACTCACCTTCGTGTAACTAAGTGTAGAACTTACGAAGGTGCTCAATGTTTCATGGGTTTGGAAGTGGTATCCCATACTCTATTGCCAAGCGAACGCATCCGAGATGGGAAACTTTGATTACTCGAAAGGGACCTTCCCAGCTGGGGGAAAGTTTGTTCATCTCTTTGCGAGTAAGTATTCGCCACAACACCGGATCGCCTTCTTCCAACTACCGGTTGTGGACATACCTTCGATGATAGCGCCGGAGCGCCTGGTGGTAGCACGCATTTCGGACGACAGTTTGCCCCAGCCTCATCGACGAGGTCTAGGTCTTCACGCCGGATCTTGTCCTGCATGGCTTCTTCTTAGGTCCGGACTCGGAGATACCCCATGGTAATCTTCGGAGGAATGACTGTTTATGCTTTGTATACCATGAAGAAGGGTGTTTCTCCTGTTGCCTGGCTGGGTGTTGTCCGGCTCGCCCACAGTGCAGACAGGAGCTCTTCTATCTAGTTAGTGCCATGTTTCTTCAAGCGCTCATAAGTGCGCGCCTTGAGTCCCTTGAGTATTTCTGCATTTGCTCTCTCAGCTTGGCCATTTCTTGCCGGATGAGCTACTGATGCGTAGCTGACTGTTATGCCGAGGTCTTCGTAGTACTCTTGGAAAGCTGCACTTGTGAGTTAGTCTTCATCGCCAGTGATGACTCTGTTCGGAACTCCAAATCTGCAGACAATGGACTTCAAGAACTTGATAGCAGATTGCTTGTTGATTGTCACAACTGGAGTAGCTTCCGGCCAATTTGTGAACTTGTCGATGGCGACGTATAAGAACTGGTACCCTCCCACGACTTTCGGAAAGGTCCCAAAATATCCATCCCCCACACAGCGAAAGGCCATGAGGGAGGAATCATTTGCAGTGATTGCGCCAGTGTATGAATTTGCTTCGCATGGAACTGGTACGCTTCACACTTCTTTACCAGCTCGACTGCATCCTGCAGTGCTGTAGGCCAGTAAAAACCACACCGGAAGGCCTTACCGACCAGCGTGCGGGATGACGCGCGGTTCCTGCACTCGCCTCCATGGATCTCTGCGAGGAGTTCATAACCTTCTTCTCATGAAATGCACCGCATTAGAATGCCGTTGGTGCCATGTCGATAGAGATCCTCTTCTACCAACGTGTATCTTTTAGCCAATCGACAATTCTCTCAGCGGATGCACCATCTTCAGGAATGATGTTGTCTTTCAAGTAGTCCCGGACCTCCAAGATCCATGCATCAGGACTGACTTGAGCTTCTGGATCTTGCGCGGTTGGTTGCTTTGAGCCTCCTGTAGCGCCTACGATCCTTGGTGGATGCCCTAGTAACAGGGCCATCGGGACCGCCAGCTTCGGGGTGCTCGTATCGCCCCCATCACTCAATTCGCAGGCTGAGCGACAGGTGCTGGCAATTTTCTGACAAAAACTCCGCCGGGTGTTTGGGCCCCGGTTGAAGCCTTCGTCGAAAGATCATCAACTTCAACATTGTTGAGATGCTGGACATGGCAAAGGTCCAGGACCTGGAAGCCTTTATGCAAGTTTTGGACTTCAAGTAGATATGCAGCAAGCTGAGGGTTATTGCAACTACATTCACATTTGACTTGTTTGATGATGAGTTGCAAGTCACCTTCACCAGCAGTTGTCGGATGCCATATGATAGCGTTACCTTGAGCCCAAAGATGAGAGATTCATATTTCGCCATGTTATTGGTTTCCTTGAAGTCGTGGCGAACCATATACTTGACCTTCTCCCCAGTTAGAGCGAGGAGAAGGATTCTAGCCCCGACCCCCTGCTTCTGCATAGAGCGGTCGAAGTAGAGAGTCTAGTGAGGCTTAGTGAAGACTGGGACCTTAGGTTCCGGCTTCTGCTCGTTGAGGCCCCCAGGACTTGACGACGAAGGTGTCCACCCTGCCATGAAGTCAGCCAACGCCTGACTCTTGATTGCCTATCGGGGCAAGAATTCGAGATCGAATTCTGCCAACTCTACTGCCCACTTGGTAATATTTCCTGTTGAATTGGGATTATGTAGAATAACTCGCCGTGGATAAGAGGTTACCACTGATATCTTATGGGCTTGGAAGTAGTGACGAAGCTTCCTTGAGGTGATAAGAACTGCATACAATAGCTTATGTACCTCAATGTACCAAGTCTTGGCGTCGTGAAGTACTTCGCTGATGAAGTACATTGTCCGCTAGACAGTTTGGACCCTCCCGGAGAGGTCCAAAGCTTCTTCTTCATCAACTCGTACCCTCCCAGAGGGGTCCAAATCTTTTTGTTGAGCAGTAGATAGTCCCTCAGATGAGAGACGTTGATCCACAGACATCTTGCCTTTAGGATCCGTGTCTAGGGGCTAGGATCCAGACTCGCCTTCAGGTATCTCTGAACCCTCCCGAAGGGTCTAGGCTCCTATGTTGAAGATGTTTCTGGTCTTTCCACAACCAGAACCATGCTGACAACCTCCGTAATTGCAGAGACGTAAAGCAGAAGAGGCTCACCAGGCTCTGGAGCTACCATGACTGGTAGTGTGGTGCGGAGCTGCTTGAGCTCTTGGAATGCCTTCTCTGCTTTTTGAGACCAATGGAATGGTCCAAACTTCCTCAATATCTTAAAGAAGGGAAGTGCCCGCTCTGCCAGCCTTGAGATGAACCTGGTGAGCGAAGCTAGACACCCAATAAGCTTCTGGATGTCCTTGACATGGGTTGGAGGCCGCATCACTTTGATGGCTTTGATCTTGGCCAGATTTGCTTCAATTCCTCGGTGGGTCACCAAGAAACCAAGAATCTTTCCGAAGTTACCCAAAGACACACTTGCCGGGGCTGAGCTTCGTGCGCGTCAGGCGCAACTTGTCGAAGACGGATTGAAGGTTGTCGAGGAGTGAATATTTGTTCTTCACCTTGACGATGATGTCATCGATGTAGACCTCCACTAAATCCTGAATGAACTACCCAAAATTTTTGTGCATAGCTAGGACAAAAGTAGAGAGCGCATTCTTGAGACCATAAGGCATCGCCGTGTAGCAATAGAGATCATCTACCATAATAAAAGCAGTATGATCTTTATCTTCCTTAGAAAATGGAATTTGATGAAAACCAGAGTATGCGTCTAAGAAACACAAAAGCTCACAGCTGGAGGTAGAATCCACTATTTGATATATTGTTGGTAGTGGAAAGGAGTCCTTTGGACATGCCTTATTCAATGTGGTGTAGTCGATGCACATTCAAAGCTTTCCACTGACCTTTGGCATGACGACTGGGTTTGCCAGCCACTATGGATGATGAGAATCCTGCGTCAAGCAGTTTTTTGACTTCTTCTCGGATGAAGTTTTGCCGCTCAACAAATTTCTTCTGGGGCTTTTGTTGTATAGACCGTGCGTCGGGGTATATCTTCAGATGGTGCTCGATCACCTCCCTGGGGATCCCAGACATCTGTGACGGTTGCCATGCAAACACGTCGACATTTGCCCGGAGGAGGGTGACGAGCGCGAGTTCCTATTTGTCAGTCAAACCTCCCGATATACGAGTAGTCTGAGAGGCATCAGAACCGGTTTGGACAACTTTGACAGGAATGTTGATGTTGCCACTTGGCTGCACACGAGGTGCAGAAGTTGAGCCACGCTGGCGCGAGCTCGGTGGTTGCTGAGCAGATTGCTCCTTGCCGGAGTCATCTTCTTGCGCTGTTGCAAGCGCATGAAGTTTCTCCAGTGCAGTAACCCCAGCAGTGCGGTCCCCTCGGATCCGGGGGACACCTGTTCAACACCAGGTATCCATAGTGGCACATCGTCAAGAACCTATACAGGGCTGGACTGCCTAGGATGGCGTTGAAGGGAAGGTTGATGTGTGCCACATCAAACACCAGCTTCTCAGACCTATAGTTCTCTGGTGACCCGAAGGTCATCGACAGAGTAACTGACCCAAGAGGCGCGATAGCTCCCGTACCCACTCTGAAGAATGGGCGTGAGGGCATGAGGTATGAGAGACTGAGTTGGAGCTTCACAAAAGCTCTGAACCTCATGAGGTTGAGGGTCGCGCCACCATCTACCAAAACATGGAAGAGTTGGATATTGTTGATAGTCGGGGAGACCATTAGGGGAAATTGTCCAGCTCCTGTCATGTTGTTCGGACAGTCTGAAGCATGATGGTAATGGAAGTATCCATCCACTTCCGATGAGGCTCCGCCTTGGTAGTAGGAGCATCAACAACCATTTTCCAATGCATAGTCTTCAGAATGCGCCGAGAGGTGATGTCCCTGGACACTCCATACATCATATGGAGAGTCTTCCGACGCTCGTTATCGGAGGTATCAGAGTCATCATCGACAGTGTTGTAGACCGCCCTTAATGCCTTCTTGGCATCTTGTAAGCCTAGCTCCTAATCAGACAGAGCTTATTCGCCGAC
Source organism: Tuctoria greenei (assembly GCA_036927565.1). Taxonomy (NCBI): domain Eukaryota; kingdom Viridiplantae; phylum Streptophyta; class Magnoliopsida; order Poales; family Poaceae; genus Tuctoria; species Tuctoria greenei. Next base: position 208,787,917 of record JAYESD010000006.1, on the reverse strand, counting down.
TTTCTACTTCCCTTCCTGTTGGCGGAAAGGGGTCTTGTCTTAATGCTTTCTATTGCGTTCAACAAGCCTATTGACCTCGCGACAGTCTTCAAGATTATGGCCCGTGGATTTGTGGATCGAGCACCACATCTTGTCATCGTCTTCAGAAGATGGTTGAGGTCGCTTGTAGGGGCGAGGCTTCCGACCACCAGGTGTTGCGGCAGCGACAACTGTAGGTGTGCCGGCAAGTGACTTCTTCTTCCCACTTGACTTTTCTTCTTTTTGCGATGTTCAGTGGCAGTAGCTTCAGCTTTGGAGGCAGATTGGCGAGCCTCCCTCAGCTGGTTTGGAGTGCATCTCACAACCCTCCGCAGCTCTGGCACATTGGTCGGCCAAGCTGAAGAGTTCTTTGACGCTACTGACATCCTTGGTTGCCAGCTTCTCCAGCATCTTCTTGTCTCGAACCCCTTGTTGGAACACAGCAATGACAAAAGCGTTGGAGATAGAAGGAATAGTGTTTCGTACCTGATAGAATCGCTGGATGAACGATCGTAGTCACTCTCCCAACTACTGTTGTACAACGAAGAGATCCAGCTCGGTGTCAGGCCAGGTGTAGGAGCTCCCGAAGTTGGCAGTGAACTGGCGACATAGTTCCCTCCAACTGTAGATGGAGTCAGGGGGTAGGTTCATAAACCAGGACCTTGCAGTCCTGGTCAAATCCACAGGGAAGTAGTTGGCCATGACGACCTCATTCCCTCCAGCCGCGAGGATGGCAGTGGAGTAGATCTGAAGAAACTCGACGGGGTTGACAGTCCCATTGTATTTCTCCCGCAAATGAGGCCGGAAATTTGGTGTCCATTCCATCATGCGGAGATGCATGGCGAGAGCCAAACAGCCGCCTCCTACTCCTAGAGGAGAAGGGCTTTCCCGAGCAAGTCTCCTCTCGCGAGTACGCTCAATGTTGACGTGGCCGTCCTGCCTCATGTATCGGCGATCGAGCTCCGACCGAAGGTCCCAAGTCAGGAGCCTCGATGCCGTATGAGTACGATGAGCCCTGGAGGGAAGTGACATCGCGTGCTGAGAGGACCCACATCTCTTGGGCTGCGACACCGCAGGACCAATGCTTCCAAAAAAGACCCTGTTACGAGAAGGTGCCTGCCCTGCATGGGGCAGACCCTGGTTGTTGAGCGCAGTGGCTGCGGCTGAAACCAGGTGCTCAACGTATGCGTTCCACTATTCCAGCGTGGTCGGAGGAGCTCCCGACACTAGAGGACGCTGAAGTAGAGCCCACTCTGCGTTCAACATGTTCTCCGGGTTGTTCGTCTATGCTGTGACCGACACGAATTCACCATCCTACTGACTAGCATTGGCTGCTGCAGCAGATGGTGGTGGTGGTGGAACAATGTCCGTCGGAACTAAAACGTTGGTCGACTGCTGAACATTGGAGGGATTTCCTCCAACAGCTTGTGCCGCCGATCCGTTTGAAGCAACATCAGAGTTCACCATCTTGGATATCTTGAGACTGAGCCCCCTACCTGGTGCGCCAAATGTCAAAATGTGGACTAAGACACTTCCCCCGGTACTACTAAGGAGTAGTCCGCGAAGGTTCGTATTTAGGAAGGGCGCTAATCAAGATATAGAACAAGGGTGAACACTATTGACGGTCCTTAAGTACCACATTTTGACCGTCAATTCATCTCATAATGTGCATAAAAGAAACACAAAACATAGTGGTAGGGTTATACACTAACCCAATTCTATAAGTGTTGGTGTTTATTTGTATGCAGATGAATTATTACCCAAAATACCAAAACATGCAGGGATGAATCCATGAAAATGGATTTCAATGAATCAGGCGATGACACGTGGCAACACATGGATCAAATGGCCCATAAACAAAAGAATACGAGGAGATCCAACAGTGTTGCACCCATATATATCAAGGGGGCCCACCTGGAAGCCACCTGGAGGAAGCACTCCCCGAGGGGGGCCTTGACCAGGTCAGCCGAACCCCTGGTTCGGCCGACCTCTTCCTGGCACCAAAATCGGTCAAACGACACGTGTTGGCTCCTCCCGGCTCCCTGAGGTCAATGGTGACTGATTTGCGCGTAAATTATGGCGCGAACCGACCCTTCTCCACCTATAAATAGACCCCCTCACCTCACTTCACACACACACCAAAAGTTGAGAATAGTGCTACACTCCAAAGGTTTAGAGTAGTCCTAGAGGCTGCCAAAGTAGAAGGAGAGTGTGGTGAAAAGTCTAGGAGAAGGAGGCTTGGGCTTGTCAAGTCCCTCTTCTACACTTGTATCCCTACAAAAGTTTTACTCAATCAAGTAAGCATTTGTGAATTCAATACAAGTTTGATCTTTTATTCTTAGTAGTTTGCACAAGTAGTTACTTGTGGGTTCACTGCTTTAATTCATTAGAGGCTCTAGTTGTAGCTTTGTGTTCGAAACAACTAGAGTAGTGATTTAGAACGTAAGCGTGGTGCTTAGGTTATAAATCATCAGTGGATATCTCGTAGACCCACGGATTGAAGAGGTAGGCAGTAGGTGGTGACAACCCTATCTATCCTCCACGTTTGGCTATGCCATAGGCTCTTGGTGGGGGTCGTCCTAGTATTGCTAGGAGTAAGCCTGTGCCCGAAGCAAGCATCTACTGCAAACTACCTGGAATTAGGATCAATGCATTGAATTCCTCTCTGTTCCTTGCCTACCAAACAACTTTGTGTCCTTGGGTGAGCTAGTTCGAAAGATTAGCACACACGTTCTTTGGATTCGATACCCTTGGGAATACTCCTTAAGGGGAAGTGCTACAACAGTATTTCTGTGCACTTGCGGATAACTCCGTGGTGTTACGAAATACCAACAAGCATTTCTGGCGCCATTGTCGGGGAACGATTGCTGTTAATCTTCGAACCAACATCACCCTCGTATCATATCCCCTTTATCTATCATCTTACCCTTCTTATTCTTACCTTACCACCACCAGATAAATGGAGCAACCCACCATTCTTTCTTATTCTGCTCTGAAGGGCAAGTTCTGTGAGCCACCGCCTTCAGCAGAACCTATTTGTTCAACCAGCTATGAACTTCGCCCTGGTTTTATAGCCATGGTTCGGGAACAATCCTTCTTAGGAATGGATTGTGAAAACCCTTACCACCATCTACGAGAGTTTGAACAACTGTGTTCATGCCTTCTAATCAAAGGTATGACACAGGAAACTATCAAATGGAAGTTGTTTCCTTTTTCCCTCAAGGAAAAAGCCAAACAATGGTACAATCACTATGTTGGGAAGACAAACGTTGATTGGAGTGAATTACGAGACAAAATTTTTCTTGCTTTCTTTCCCATTGCTCGAATTGTTTCCTTACGAAAGGAAGTACTATGCTTCCAACAGATGGAAAAGGAATCCATATGTGCAGCTTGGGACATATTTTCTCTTTTGAAAAATTCTGGCCTAGATTCGTTAATCCCTAATCCAATGCTTTTGCAACATTTCTTCATGGGATTAAACAAAGAGTCTACCCTATATCTTGACATTACGGCTGGAGGATCTTTCCTCCATAAGACTCCAGAAGATGGCAAGGATCTTGTGAACAGAATTCTTGAAAATTATTCTTTCATTATGAGTCTTAATGAGCCTCCCCAAGAGGAAGTTGTGTCAAGAACGGAGGATACACTCTTGGACAAGGATGAACCCATTTCTTGTTTACCCCAAGCCTTGCCAGAAGAATCCTCTTCCAAACCTGAGACTACGAAGGTAGAAGAAATTCAACCCTCGCAATTTCCATTTTACTTCGAGGAAGAGCTTTTTGAAGATTATGGAAATACCTCGAAGTATTGTTGCCATAGGAAACCATCATTTCCACCAACTACACCTGATCCACCTGACAGGGTGTTCGTCCGTCAGACGATCAAGGAGTTAACCTCTATCCTAAGTAGAGAGTGGACAGCTAAAATTGAGAATTCACCCGAAATTCTTCGGATGACCTCACCTTTGGCTACCATTTTATGTTCTATTAGAGGGACACCAATGAGAATCCTATACAACCCTACTGTTGGAGCAAATCTCATTTCCGATTCTTGTGCTCTCGTCATTCTTGGCGATGTGCCATTGGCACCAAAACGCAAATCCTTTCGAGATTCATTCGAAACCATTCTTGAAGGATGTGGGGTTTTGCAACGCGTGTCTGTTAGACACAAAGATATTGAGGCTCTCCTAGATTTTCACGTGTTCGAAATCAAAGATTTCGACATCATGATAGGGATTCCCATAGAGAAATTTCTCATGGAAGTTCCTTTGGAAGGAAGCCTCAATATCAATCTTGGAGGGAGAAATTCCTCAATGCCTATTCTACGTTCAAAGAACACATCTGCAGAATCTCCCATCCAACATGATTCAATGGAGGAGGTTAGGACTCTTCAATTTTTAGAACCCCCTGAAATTGAAGGAGAAGAAGACTTCGTCCAAGAGGAGGATGAATTTCAGAAGGAAATTGAATTGCCAAAAGAAGAGCCCTCCCCAAAACCTCCTGTTGAGCTCAGGATTCTACCTCCAGGCCTACGTTATGCCTTTCTAAATGGCAATTTGGAAGCACCTGTCATCATAAGTGACAAGCTTTCAGATGATGAAATGCTCAAACTCATAGCCATGTTAGAAAGGCATAGAGCTATTTTTGGATATTTACTTCAGGATCTCAAGGGAATTAGTCCAGCGTTATGCACCCATCATATTCCTATTGACCCTGAGAGTGTCCCCTCAAGGGAACCTCAAAGGCGATTGAATAATGCGATGCGGGGAGTTGTCAAGAAAGAAGTCTTGAAACTTCTGCATGCCGGGATTATTTACCCTGTTCCTCATAGTGAATGGGTAAGTCCAGTTCAAGTAGTGCCTAAGAAGGGAGGTATGACGGTCGTTCAAAACGAGAGGAATGAATTAATTCTTCAACGGACCTTCACGGGATGGAGGATGTGCATTGACTACCGAAAACTTAACAAGGAACCAAGGAAAGACCATTTTCCATTGCCCTTCATCGATGAGATGTTAGAGCGATTGTAAAACACTCCTACTTCTGTTTCCTTGATAGGTATTCGGGATATCATCAAATTCCTATCCATCCTGATGATCAAAGTAAGACCACGTTCACATGTCCTTACGGGACCTATGCCTACCGGCGTATGTCCTTTGGACTGTGTAACACTCCTGCCTCTTTCCAGAGATGCATGATGTCTATATTTTCAGACATGATCGAGGGTATCATGGAAGTTTTCATGGACGATTTCTCCGTCTATGGAAAAACTTTTGATCATTGTCTAGAAAATTTAGACAGGGTCTTACAAAGATGCCAGGAGAAGGACCTCGTGCTTAATTGGGAAAAGTGCCATTTCATGGTCCGGGAAGGCATCGTTCTTGGACACTTGGTGTCCGAGAGAGGGATAGAGGTGGACAAGGCTAAAATTGAAGTTATTGAAAAACTTCCACCTCCTATCAATGTTAAGGGAATCCGCAGCTTTTTGGGTCATGCGGGGTTCTACCGACGATTTATCAAGGATTTCTCCAAAATCGCTAGACCCCTCACAAACCTATTAGCTAGAGAAGCTCCCTTTGATTTTGATGATGAATGCCTTAAATCATTTGATATTCTCAAAAAGGCACTCATCTCAGCTCCAATTATCCAACCTCCTGATTGGACGCTGCCATTCGAAATCATGTGTAATGCCAGTGACTTTGCTGTTGGTGCGGTCTTAGGACAAACCAAAGATAAAAAGCAACACACAATAGCCTACGCTAGCAAAACTCTGACAGGAGACCAACTCAATTATGCCACAACTGAGAAAGAGCTCCTAGCAGTAGTTTTTGCTATCGACAAGTTTAGATCCTATTTGGTTGGAGCAAAGGTCATAGTCTACACAGACCATGCTGCTTTGAAATATCTGCTTACCAAAAAGGATGCTAAACCCAGGCTAATTCGATGGCTTCTTCTATTCCAAGAATTTGATCTAGAAATAAGAGATAAGGAAGGAGTAAAGAATTCAGTAGCAGATCGTCTTTCACGTATGGAAGTCACACAAACCATGGACATACCTATCAATGACTTCCTACGAGATGATATGCTCCTCAAGGTGGCAGACTCTCACCCTTGGTATGCGGATATCGTGAACTTTATGGTCACGGGATACGTACCACCAGAGGAGAACAAAAATAAACTCATTTATGAGAGTCGTAGACACCTTTGGGATGACCCTTACCTCTATCGAGTATGTGCCAATGGCCTTCTTAGAAGGTGCGTCCCATCAATCGAAGGCACCAAAATTTTAGAGAAATGCCATGCTGGCCCCTATGGTGGTCATTACGGTGTTTACCGTACTCAGGCAAAGATCTGGCAGAGTGGATTCTATTGGCCTTCAATGTATGAAGATACCAAGGAATTCATTCGCAGATGTTGGAAATGCCAGAAGCATGGAGGAATCTCTGCTCGCAATGCAATGCCTCTAACATACAATCTCCAAGTGGAATTATTTGATGTATGGGGTATTGATTTCATGGGACCTTTTCCTAGGTCTTATGATTGCGAGTATATTCTGGTTGCCGTCGATTATGTGTCAAAATGGGTAGAAGCATTGCCATGCAAAAATGCTGATTCCAGGCAAGCAAGGAAAATGTTCCATGAGATCATTTTCCCACGCTTTGGAATTTCCCGTATGGTCATAAGTGATGGAGGGTCTCATTTGATAGATAAGACATTCCAGAACTTTTTAAGGGAACTTGGAGTCCAACATAACATTGCTACCCCATACCACCCACAGACAAGTGGTCAAGCAGAAACATCTAATAAGCAAATTAAGAATATTCTGCAAAAGACTGTCTTGGAAATGGGAACGGGATGGAAGCAAAAGCTACCTGATGCATTGTGGGCATATTGTACTGCCTACAAGACACCTATCGGCATGTCTCCTTTCCAACTTGTCTATGGGAAGACTTGCGATATTCCCGTAGAATTGGAACATAGAGTGTATTGGGCCATCAAGCGGTGGAACATGAATCTTAACGAAGCTGGAAATCACCGATTGAAGCAAATCTCCGAGTTGGAGGAATGGAGAGATAAGGCATACCACTGTGCCAGAATTTATAAAGAGAGAACCAAAAGATGGCACGATAAGAGGATTACGCCGAAAGAGTTCAAACCTGGAGATAAAGTTTTACTCTTTATTTCTAGGGTTTAACTCTTTGGACATGGGAAGCTTAGAAGTAAATGGGAAGGACCCTTCACTATAGTAGAGACTTCATCCCATGGAGCAATCACACTCCAAGGTGATGACGGTCAACTATTCAAAGTGAATGGGCACCGACTCAAATTATTTCTCGATTCCCAGAAGGATACAAAAAAAGAATTTGATGTGGTAAATATAATCAATTTCCATGCCATTTCTTTCAATTCTTTTTAAATCCTCCGTGTCCAACTAATGGGCCCATCCAATTCTTCTTCTAGAAGGCCCATTTGATCGACCTGAGAAAAATTGGCCCGAACGAAGCCAAAAGGGGTTCGGCCGAATCCTAGGGTCGACCGACCTTCCCTTCACGCTGCTCACATTCTGTTGATCCTCCTTGATATCCTTCACAAAATCCTTGGTGAAACGCGTCGTTCCCCGCCTATTTAAAGGACGGAAATAGAGAGGAAAGTTATACATCTCATTGAATCATCATCTTCCTCCCATCCTCGTCATGGTCAACAAGGATGCTTACTACTTAGGATTTTATTCTTTTCCAAACATTTGTTTTCCAAAGCTAGGTTGAATAATGTAAGCATCCCCATACTTTGATTTCAATAAAGTGAACTTACCGGTTCATCTAACACCGGTAAAGTTCCACCTTTAGTTTATTTTGTTTAATAAAGAATTCAGGAAACAAATATGGGGGAAACATGTCCCAAAGTCACAAAATCCTGACGTGAAAAAAATTAACGTTGCATATCAAAATACGTCGTGACCAAATGAGCAAAACGACCCGACCAAACAGAGCTGCAGAAAAGCCACCAGAGGGTCGGCCGAACCCCCTGGTCGGCCGACCTGTTCTATGCTACGTACGACTCCGTTTTGCTCCAGAAAATCGGTTTGGATTTCCTATCCCACTTTTATGCGCTACTCTGCTGTTTGAGTTAACTTCATATTTCTCATTGCATATCTAAAATGAATCAACTCAACAAATTGAAATAAAATTTGGTAGTCAAGAATTTGCTTAGGCTGAAAATTTGAATACTTTATATTTCAATTCATTACTTTGTTTATGATTCCCACACTTCAATAGGAAAAAAACATCATCTAGGTATTTGACTAGTGTGATATGGTAAATGAGTTCCTTAGAAATCATCCTTTTTCTTGAAATTGATTGTGACATTTGTAACTATTTGAAGTCTTGAACTTTGCCTAAATCTCTCATTGGAAATTTATATACCCACCAAGGCCATATGATATATTCATTGAAAACCAAGAATATGCCACTTTGCTTTTCATTGAACTTTGTCAAACTTGTGACCCAATTGAGTGACATGCATGAGCTTTTTGAATTGAAAACTCTTGTGCACTCCATTCATGCAAAATTTCTCACATTGAGAGTTTGCATCCATTGATCACCCATCTGCCAAAAAGAAACTCCATACAATACAAATGAAAGCCTCTCTAAAAAATAAAAAGGAGTAGAAGACATGGCTACAAAAAAAGAAAAAGCCTCCACTCTTGAAAAAGAGTAAGAGTGCTCAAAAAAAAAAGAAAAAAAAAAGAAAAAAAGTAGCCATGTTTCATCCTTAAGAGAGAGCAAATTCATGGGAGTTATCGCCTCACCCCTCCATTTCATTCATGTGCACAAGAATTTTCTCTTCACTTTGTTCATTGCATAAGTCTCACATAGGATCAAGTTTTTGACTTAGTAACATATGAATTGCAAATGTGTGCCACATTCATCCCTACCAAGCTCCAAATATAGCCACTTTTAGTATAGGGACAAGAATTGGCAAAACATGCCATGGTGAGGACTCAAACACTTTGAGAGATTCCAATTGAGAAGGCAAAGGCAAAAGTTCCTATGACTTTCAAATATAGCAATTGCCTAATCATTTCATCATAGAATGATCCAAGGGAACTCCATTCTAACGTTCCACTTTTCAAACACCCAAGATTGATGTGGTAGCCACATACACAAAGGGAATCCATGAATTTAGGTATAAGTTGAAATATCTAGTATCCTTATTTTCTACCTTATAGCAAATTCATAACAACACTCTAGTTCTTCTTGCCTTCACTCGAGGAAGAGCAAAGGACTAAGTGTGGGGGATTTTGTTGACGGTCCTTAAGTACCACATTTTGACTGTCAATTCACCTCATAATGTGCATAAAAGAAACACAAAACATAGTGGTAGGGTTATACACTAACCCAATTCCACAAGTGTTGGTGTTTATTTGCATGCAGGTGAATTATTACCCAAAATACCAAAACATGCAGGGATGAATCCATGAAAATGGATTTCAAGGAATCAGGCGATGACACGTGGCAACACATGAATCAAATGGCCCACAAACAAAGAATACGAGGAGATCCAACAGTGTTGCACCCATATATATCAAGGGGGCCCACCTGGAGGAAGCACTCCCCGACGGGAGCCTTGACCAAGTCGGCCGAACCCCTGGTTCAGCCGACCTCTTCCAGGCATCAAACTCGGTCAACGACACGTGTTGGCTCCTCCCGGCTCCCTGAGGTCAATGGTGACTGATTTGCGCGTAAATTATGGTGGGAACCGACCCTTCTCCACCTATAAATAGACCCCCTCACCTCACTTCACACACACACCAAAAGTTGAGAATAGTGCTACACTCCAAAGGTTTAGAGTAGTCCTAGAGGCTGCCAAAGTAGAAGGAGAGTGTGGTGAAGAGTCTAGGAGAAGGAGGCTTGGGCTTGTCAAGTCCCTCTTCTACACTTGTATCCCTACAAAAGTTTTACTCAATCAAGTAAGCCTTTGTGAATTCAACACAAGTTTGATCTTTTATTCTTAGTAGTTTGCACAAGTAGTTACTTGTGGGTTCACTGCTTTAATTCATTAGAGGCTCTAGTTGTAGATTTGTGTTCGAAACAACTAGAGTAGTGATTTAGAACGTAAGCGTGGTGCTTAGGTTATAAATCATCAGTGGATATCTCGTAGACCCACGGATTGAAGAGGTAGGCAGTAGGTGGTGACAGCCCTATCTATCCTCCACGTTCGGCTATGTCATAGGCTCTTGGCGGGAGTCGTCCTAGTATTGCTAGGAGTAAGCCCGTGCCCGAAGCAAGCATCTACTGCAAACTACCTGGAATTAGGATCAATGCATTGAATTCCTCTCTGTTCCTTGCCTACCAAACAACTTTGTGTCCTTGGTTGAAGATTGAATTAGGATCAATACATTAATTAGGGCTTTGCTAGTGCTGTTTGGACCATTGTGTATGCTCGGGGAAGGGGTAGTCGGATTGGGTTTGTTGATGATTGGTGGGACTACCCTAGGATCTGAATGGCTCAAGAGGGGGCCCTTGGTTGAAGATGTGCTCAGTTGGAGAAATAGCCACCGGTGAAACCTCAGTGGGGTCTAAATAGGCTAGTACTCCCTTTGTAAAGGCTATTTTGTGATCTCTTGGCCGCATACCAATGGAAGTGTGAGACGACATAATAGTGGTTCTAGTCATCGAAAGGTGATGAAATCACAAACACGTGGGTAAAGTGGTACAACCTCTACAGAGTGGGTCTAAAACTATCATGATAGCCATGCTCCCGGTTATGAGCAACCTGGACCCTCACATGATTAGAGGGAAAATTGGGATTTAGGATGGTTATGGTTGGTATTATGGTTATGGATGGTTATGAATTGAATTCTGGTATCGAATATGGATATTGGTATATGATGATGGATATGGTGTATGGACTGGTATCATGATAATTACATTGCTTATGATGGGTTTATTTCATATTGAATGTAGGCCTAGAGGGGGGGTGATAGGCCTTCTTGAATTTTCTCGGTTCCTGTAGCACTTCAACAACAAGGTCAAAAACCAGATATATCGGACTAGTCCGGTAAAGTGCGGACTAGTCCGGATTTCACGGGCTAGGTTGATCAAGTTAGGTCAATTTGATTGTTTCGTTGACGTTTGCAGCGGAAATATAAACTTTAATAACAGTTCAATAGTTGTATGTCAAGTTCTATTGCAAGTATGATTCTTGTTCAACTATTTAACTTGAATTCAACAAAATGTATCAAACCCTAGATAATGTTGATCAACTAGAATGATGAACACAAACGAACAAGACACAAGATTGATCCCGTGGTTCGGTTACCACGAAGGCAACCTACGTCCACGTTGAGGAGCCCACAAAAGGACCGGGTCTTCACCAACCCTTCCCTCGTCGGATCGCCACGAAGGCCAATCCTCTTCCACTAATCACACAGGGGTAAATCACCAAGTTGAAGGGGCGATCTCACAAGTTGAGAGCTCTCTTGATTACAAGTTTCAAGACCACCAATAACACACTTCGAAATATATGAATTGAGATACAAGAGTGTGTTAGAGATTCAAACCAAGAGCTCAATCGTGTGCCAAGTGCCTCTCCAATGATCTAGAAGTGATCTTTAATGGATTGATTGGTTTTGCACTTAATTTCGTGGAGAGAGATGGTTTTTGAGTCTCTTGGGAGGTGTGACGGCGCTAGGGTTCGAGAGTGGGTGAAAGTGGGCCGTGCACCTCTATTTATATGGGGTTTCTAGAAGTTACCGTTAGGGTTCAGAAAGATCGGACTAGTCCGTGGTGGTAACCGGACTAGTCCGGTGTGCTGTGCGAAGCAAACCCTAAGTGTCCAGGAATATCGGACTAGTCCGGTTGAAAACGGACTTGTCCGATTTTGCTGCTGGAAATCTTCGGACTAGTCCGATTGCCATCGGACTTGTCCGAACATATGAAACCCTAAGTGTTTGGGATGACAAGTCCGTACTTGGAGGACTTGTCCGATTTAGATCAGTGTGTATATCGGACTAGTTCGTGTGGACACCGGACTTGTCCGAAGTGGATCAGAATGAATATCGGACTAGTCCGGTGGTGACCGGACTTGTCCGATCTAGTGACTTGTGCATTGTGTTGAGGACTAGTCCGCACTGGGGAGGACTAGTCCGAAGTGGAACAGAAAGATATCGGACTAGTCCGGCTGATATCGGACTAGTCCGGTCCTGTATAGCTTTGTGCATTGTGTGTGTGTGATTAAATGAGATTGAGATCTTGGGTGTGTTTCCTTAACACACTCCATACATACTAAACTACTAATTTCTTCTCCTTGAGCTCAAATTCATTTTCCTTCTCAATTTCCCTCTTTTTGGCACTTTGCTCATTTTTCATCATTTTCCTGCATTCATCTCAACAAAAGGATTAGGATCCCAATTGCTTGTCATAAATCATCCAAAACCCACAAGGGAGTCCTAGATGCACTTTCAATCTCCCCCTTTTTGGTGATTGATGACAACCAATTGAGATTTCACAAAATGAGGTATAAAATGAGATTTTCATAAAGTATGCACATATGACTCAAAAATACATCAAGCAACAAGATAATTATTCATGTGTGCATTATTTATGGTGGGATGCATACTAAGAGCATGAATGCATTAAGAATGACAGAATTTGCATTGATCAACTAATATCAAGTGAATATGGCATTTCAGGAGCAAAAATTCAGATTTCATCACACACTTGCAAATTAATTGAGCAATTTAACACAGGACCAAACATGATATGAAAATAGTGTTAAACGAATACAATCACAATTAAAAATACATAGAGAGCTCTCTCCTCGCATCCTATTCAGCTAAAGCTAAGACTAGAGACTCCCCCTCAATCTCTCCCCCTTTGGCATCAAGACACCAAAAAGAGAGAGAGGAAGGTCCTAGGGCTTCACTCTTCACTGTCAGTCCTCTCGTCGTCTTCATCATCTTCATCGCTTTCCGCTTGACGAGGTTGAGAGGGAGGAGGAGGAGCAGAGCTGCTCGAGCCCCCAATGCCAAAATAGGCAAGCTCGAAGGGAGTCAAGGGGCTGAGCTCGGTGATGTCCGGATCAGAATCTTCAGACAGTACTGGAGATCCAATTGGGTTGATCTCCAGCTTCTCACTCAGCTGCTTCACATTGGATTTTATGTACCTCATGTTCTCCTTCCTCTTCTGATTTAGCTTGTGAAGCTTCACTTCAGTTTTCTTGCATGAGGAGAGGATTGCAGCCAAGTACTTGAGGATCCCACTGGCGGACCTTTCTGAGGGGCTTCCCTGGAGGGAGGAGGAGCCCTAGCAGCTTCTTCTTGTCTTGCCGGTGCCTCGGGGCTTGAGGCCGGCGATGGAGCAGCCTGGACACTCACCTGCTGAGGCTTCTGAGGCCTCAGTGGAGTGTGCTCCACATCCTTCACAAACTCGATCCCTGTGACCTTCTCAATCATAAACATCAAGTAAGGGGCATAGCCACAGGATCGGTTGGGGGTACTTGAGATATTGACCATATCATTCCAAATATAGTCTGCAACATCGAATTGCCTTTGCTTTCTTATGACCTTCATCAGGGTCCGGAGGTAGCCTTGCACACTCCCTGCATCCCCATCCTTGGGGGCAATGGTCTTCCGGAGAACTCTGTTCAGGACCACAAAGAAGGGCTTCATGTTCTTTGTGGAGGGAGGAACATACTTAGAGTTGGGCTCATACATGAACTTCATTCCGTCCGTCTCAATGACCCCTATGTTGTGGATGATTAGGTGGTCATTTCCAGCAGAGTCTAAGTGGAGCAGGCTGGCAAACTCTTCCTGAGTAATAGAATACTTGGATCCATGAGTCATCCAAGTCACACTTTCTTCGTCTTCGCTTGAGAAGTGGCACGTTGCATAAAATTGTGCTATCACTTCATCATTCCAGTTGTGTCTGAAGGCAAAGAGATCCTTCAGACCATGTCTCTCTACAGCTGCTATCACTTCATCAAAGGCTGCACATTTCCTCTTCTCAAGGTGGGCCCAGTCAATCCATTGACTGCGCACCACCGGGGTCTTCATCGGCAAGTAGACCAGCTTGTAGAAATCAGCATGGAAATTTGACCAAAATCTTCCATCAGCTGCTTGCTTGGACCTTTCATAGCAATCAACACTTCTCAACTTCGCAGCCACATCGCTGCCCTTGCCAGTGAATCTTTCCTCATTGGGGTCCCGGACCCTCTCTCTGGGAGTATGCAACTTCAGGGGCCCAACAGGCCCTGTGGCAACCCCCTTGCCCTTCCCTTTTGCTTGGCGAAGGCCGCTTGTAGACGGAGCAGCCTTCGAGGCAGGCTTCTTGGCGCACACCTTCCTTCGAGCTTGGGGAGGTGAGGGAGCAGGCTCGGAGGGTCTCTCTTGGCGTTTCTTGCCAAGACCCGCCGAGGACCGAGGTGCCACCTCGTGGTCCAACTCGGCCTCGAAATCGGAGATTTCGGTGTCGGAGCTCGACATGATCTGAGAATAAATGATCAAGAGAAAGGACAAGTCATACAAGGTATTGGTGAGGTAAGATGGCAATGGAAGGCATTAGGGAATTAAAGAATTAGGTTTTGGTTCAAAAACAACGGACTTGTCCGGTGCACAGGCACGGACTAGTCCGGGGGACTGGACTTGTCCGTACCTGGACCGGACTAGTCCGGTGTTCATCTGCAAAAACCTAACAGACTGGACAAAAATTGATCCCTAAGGTAAAACTAGTCTAGCATACACATAGTACATCAACTAGACATGTAACTAGTGAAGAATGCTAGGCCAAACGATAAGCAATAGAGAAATTTGTGATTTCTTAGGGTTTTGAAGAAAATTTACCAAGAAATCAAAGGAAGCTTGAGATTTTGGGGGTTGGAGGCCGGACTTGTCCGCTAACTTCAATCCCCGAGTTTTCAAGCTTGATCTCCGCCCAAGATTGAGGCTTTTCGACGGAGGAATCAAGGAATCGCCTTGGGAGCTCGAGCGCAAGAGAGAGAAAGCTTGGGGGCGAGTGTGGGGTGAAGGGATTAGGGTTTGGTGGCGGCTAGGGTTATGGACACGAAAAATCGGACAAGTCCGGACATGACCGGACTAGTCCGAAGTCATCCAGAGACCTATATCGGACTAGTCCGTGGTCTGTCGGACTAGTCCGGCCTAACCGGCACTCTGCGGACTAGTCTGCATAGGCGGACTAGTCCGGATAACCACGGACTAGTCCGTGGTTACCAGGAAAGAATTGCATAGCCCATTCATATATATTTGAAGGTTCAATAATAGAGAATAGAGAGGCAAAACAATTCAAGCAATCTTGATAAATTTGACCAGTAAGCAAACAACAATCATACTATGATCAAAAATTCATCAAGATCTAATAATTGACATAGTTTTTCGAGAGAAAAAATGAAGAGGGATGATTTTCACAATTCAATCAATATTTTGAAGCAATCATACAGGTATGCAACTTTTCAAGCCACACTCCGAGAATCAAGAATGTTTAGCTCATTTCGGAGTTCGCAAAAACGTTTTTCATCAAGTGGCTTGGTGAATATGTCGGCCAATTGTTTTTGGGTGTTGACATGAGAGATGGATATGTCTCCTTTCATGGAATGGTCTCTCAAGAAATGGTGTCTTATGTCAATGTGTTTAGTCCTAGAGTGCTCAACTGGATTGTGGGCTATTTTAATAGCACTCTCATTATCACAAAGGAGAGGAATACGGTTCATATTGTAACCGTAATCCCTTAGAGTTTGTCGCATCCAAAGGAGCTGTGCACAACAACTCCCGGCTGCAACATACTCCGCTTCGGCTGTGGATAATGCACTGGAATTCTGTTTCTTGGATGACCAAGAAACTAAGGATCTTCCTAGGAATTGGCAAGTGCCGGAAGTGCTTTTTCTATCAACTTTGCACCCGGCATAATCTGCATCGGAATACCCAATGAGATTGAATTTTGAGCCTTTTGGGTACCAAAGACCAAGGTTGGGTGTATGAACTAAATATCTTAGGATTCTCTTTACGGCTGTCAAATGACATTCCTTAGGGTTGGCTTGAAATCTTGCACACAAACATACACTCAACATAATATCTGGCCTAGATGCACATAGGTAAAGTAAAGATCCAATCATGGAGCGATATACCTTTTGGTCGACGCTCGGTCCATCTTTATTGAGATCCAAGTGGCCATTCGTTGCCATGGGAGTCTTTATGGGCTTTGCCTTGTCCATGCCAAACTTCTTGAGGATGTCCTGTGTGTACTTGGTTTGGCTTATGAATGTTCCTTACCTTTGTTGCCGCACTTGGAATCCCAAGAAGTACTTCAATTCTCCTATCATTGACATTTCAAATCTGTCTGTCATAATTTTACTAAACTCTTCACAGAAAGATTGGTTAGTTGATCCAAAAATTATATCATCAACATAGATTTGGCAAATAAAAAGATCATTATCCAGATTTTTTGTGAATAATGTATAGTCTACTTTGCCAATTTGAAAACCATTATCAATTAAAAAATCTCTAAGACACTCATACCAAGCTCTAGGAGCTTGTTTGAGGCCATAGAGAGCCTTACGCAGTTTATACACGTGGTCGGGGAACTCTTCGTCTTCAAACCCAGGTGGTTGCTCCACGTACACCTCCTCCTTGATCGGTCCGTTGAGGAAGGCGCTTTTCACGTCCATTTGATACAGCTTGAAATCATGGTGAGTAGCATATGCAAGTAATATTCTAATTGATTCAAGCCTAGCTACTGGAGCAAAGGTTTCATCGAAATCCAAACCTTCGACTTGTGAGTAACCTTTGGCCACAAGTCGTGCCTTGTTTCTTGTCACCACCCCGTGTTCGTCTTGTTTGTTGTGGAAGACCCACTTGGTGCCCACAATGTTTGCATTGAGTCTTTCCACAAGTTCCCAAACCTCGTTTCTCTTGAAGTTGTTCAACTCTTCTTGCATTGCCACCACCCAGTCCGGATCCTTCAATGCATCCTCAGTCCTGCGTGGTTCCAAAAAGGAGACAAACGAGTAATGTTCACAGAAATTTGCTATACGAGATCTAGTGGTTACTCCCTTTTGGATGTCGCTGATGATGTTGTCGATTGGATGATCCCTTTGAATGCATTGGTGTACTCTTGGGTGTGGCACTTGGGGGGTCGTATGTTGGTGATCATCTTCTTCTCCCCCTGAGTTGTTGTCCTCGTTGATTTGTTGATCATGTTCATATTCCTGTGATTGATCTTGTATCGAGGCTCCCCCTTGATTGTTGATCTCCTCTTGTGGTTCACTTTCCTCTTGTATTTGTGACGATGACTCTTGTGGTCGTACTTCGCCTAGAGCCATCCTCTTCAATGCTTGATAGGGGGCTTCCTCTTTACCTAATTCACATTGATCAACTTGCTCCTTTTGGGAGCCATTAGTTTCATCGAACACTACGTCACGTGCCACTTCAACAAGTCCGGAGGCCTTGTTGAAAACACGATAGGCGTAAGTGTTCGAATCATAACCAAGCAAGAAACCTTCATCGGACTTCGAAGCGAACTTTGAAGTCCTGGGCTTCTTGTTCAAAATATAGCAAGGAGAACCGAAAACTCGAAAATATGAAATGTTCGGTTTGTTACCGGTGAGTAGCTCATAGGGGGTCTTCTTTAGTAGTCGATGAAGGTAGAGTCGATTTGTGGCATGGCAAGCGGTGTTGATTGCTTCCACCCAGAATCGATCCGAAGTCTTGTATTCATCGAGCATTGTTCTTGCCATCTCTATGAGCGTTCGGTTCTTCCTTTCGGCAACTCCGTTTTGTTGTGGAGAGTATGGTGCTGAGAATTTGTGCTTGATTCCTTCCTCGTCAAGGTACTCCTCCACTTGTATGTTCTTGAACTCCGTGCCGTTGTCGCTCCGAATACTCTTGATTGATAGTGAGAACTCGTTTTGCGCTCGCTTGAAGAATTTCTTGAGTGTTCCTTGTGTTTCTGACTTGTCATGCAAAAAGAACACCCAAGTGAAGTGGGAAAAATCATCAATAACAACTAAACCGTATTTATTACCGTCGATGCTTATGTAATCAATTGGACCAAACAAGTCCATATGAAGTAGTTCGAGCGGTCTTGTCGTGGTCATGATGTTCTTCGCGGGATGTTGTGCTCCAACTTGCTTCCCTGCTTGGCACGCGCTACAAGGCCTGTCTTTCTCAAACACAACATCTTTCAAACCTCGGATGTGATCGCCCTTGAGGAGTTTTTGAAGGTTCCTCATACTAACATGTGCTAGCCGTCTATGCCACAGCCAACCCATGTTGGTTTTTGCAATCAAGCATGTGTCGAGTTCGGCTTTATTCTTGTTGAAGTCAACAAGGTAAAGCTTTCCCTTTAACATACCCTTGAATGCAACGGAACCATCACTCCTCCTTGAAACGGTCACACCCTCGTTAGTAAACAAGCAATTATAACCTTTGTCACATAATTGAGATATGGACAGCAGGTTATAATCTAAAGATTCAACGTGTAAAACATGCGAAAGAGTATGTTCAGAGAATATTGCTATTTTACCGGTACCGAGGACCCTTCCTTGAATGTTATCCCCAAAGTAGATGCCTTCGTTTGGGTCCTTGTTCACTTCATACTCCACAAACATCCTCCTTTCTCCGGTCATGTGGTTGGTGCATCCACTGTCTAGCACCCATTTGGATCCAGCGGAGGAGTAGGCCTTGCGTTTACCTTCCTTAGCCATGAGGCAAGTTCCATTTGCCTTCTTTGCACCGAGCGTGGGGAAGAGTGTGGGTTTCTTGGACATGCTTTCAATGGCTATGCTAGCCATTTCTTCTTCATCGGACGATGAGGACTCATCGTTTGAGTCCCACTCCTTTCCGATGTGTGCTTGTTCAGCTTGTTTCTTCTTCTTGAAGAATTTCTTCGGTTGAGGCTTGGACTCTTTACTCTTCTTCTTGTTGTCCTCATACGGGCAATCGACTATAAAGTGATTGTACTCGCCACAATTATAGCATACCCGCCTCATCTTTGGTGTGACCGTCTCAAGGAGAAGTGATGGTTCTGTTGCATTCAAGGGTATGTTAAAGGGAAAGCTTTACCTTGTTGACTTCAACAAGGATAAAGCCGAACTCGACACATGCTTGATTGCAAAAACCAACATGGGTTGGCTGTGGCATAGACGGCTAGCACATGTTGGTATGAGGAACCTTCAAAAACTCCTCAAGGGCGATCACATCCGAGGTTTGAAAGATGTTGTGTTTGAGAAAGACAGGCCTTGTAGCGCGTGCCAAGCAGGAAAGCAAGTTGGAGCACAACATCCTGCGAAGAACATCATGACCACGACAAGACCGCTCGAACTACTTCATATGGACTTGTTTGGTCCAATTGCTTACATAAGCATCGGCGGTAACAAATACGGTTTAGTTATTATTGATGATTTTTCCCGGTTCACTTGGGTGTTCTTTTTGCATGACAAGTCAGAAACACAAGGAACACTCAAAAAATTCTTCAAGCGAGCGCAAAACGAGTTCTCACTATCAATCAAGAGTATTCGGAGCGACAACGGCACGGAGTTCAAGAACATACAAGTGGAGGAATACCTTGATGAGGAAGGAATCAAGCATGAATTCTCAGCACCATACTCTCCACAACAAAACGGAGTTGCCGAAAGGAAGAACCGAACGCTCATAGAGATGGCAAGAACAATGCTCGATGAATACAAGACTTCGGATCGATTTTGGGCAGAAGCAATCAACACCGCTTGCCATGCCACAAATCGACTCTACCTTCATCGACTACTAAAGAAGACTCCCTATGAGCTACTCACCGGTAACAAACCGAACATTTCATATTTTCGAGTTTTCGGTTCTCCTTGCTATATTTTGAACAAGAAGCCCAGGACTTCAAAGTTCGCTTCAAAGTCCGATGAAGGTTTCTTGCTTGGTTATGATTCGAACACTTACGCCTATCGTGTTTTCAACAAGGCCTCTGGACTTGTTGAAGTGGCACGTGACGTAGTGTTTGATGAAACTAATGGCTCCCAAAAGGAGCAAGTTGATCAATGTGAATTAGGAAAAGAGGAAGCTCCCTATCAAGCATTGAAGAGGATGGCTCTAGGCGAAGTACGACCACAAGAGTCATCGTCACAAATACAAGAGGAAAGTGAATCACAAGAGGAGATCAACAATTCAGGGGGAGCCTCGATACAAGACAAATCACAGGAATATGAACATGATCAACAAATCAACGAGGACAACAACTCAGGGGGAGAAGAAGATGATCACCAACATACGACCCCCCAAGTGCCACACCCAAGAGTACACCAATGCATTCAAAGGGATCATCCAATCGACAACATCATCGGCGACATCCAAAAGGGAGTAACCACTAGATCTCGTATAGCAAATTTTTGTGAACATTACTCGTTTGTCTCCTTTTTGGAACCCCGCAGGACTGAGGATGCATTGAAGGATCCGGACTGGGTGGTGGCAATGCAAGAAGAGTTGAACAATTTCAAGAGAAACGAGGTTTGGGAACTTGTGAAAAGACCCAATGCAAATATTGTGGGCACCAAGTGGGTCTTCCGCAACAAGCAAGACGAACACGGAGTGGTGACAAGAAACAAGGCACGACTTGTGGCCAAAGGTTACTCACAAGTCGAAGGTTTGGATTTCGATGAAACCTTTGCTCCAGTAGCTAGGATTGAATCAATTAGAATATTACTTGCATATGCTACTCACCATGATTTCAAGCTGTATCAAATGGACGTGAAAAGCGCCTTCCTCAACGGACCGATCAAGGAAGAGGTGTACGTGGAGCAACCACCCGGATTTGAAGACGAAGAGTTCCCCGACCACGTGTATAAACTGCGTAAGGCTCTCTATGGCCTCAAACAAGCTCCTAGAGCTTGGTATGAGTGTCTTAGAGATTTTTTAATTGATAATGGCTTTCAAATTGGCAAAGTAGATTATACACTATTCACGAAAAATCTGGATAATGATCTTTTTATTTGCCAAATCTATGTTGATGATATAATTTTTGGATCAACTAACCAATCTTTCTGTGAAGAGTTTAGTAAAACTATGACAGACAGATTTGAAATGTCAATGATGGGAGAATTGAAGTACTTCTTGGGATTCCAAGTGCGGCAACAAAGGGAAGGAACATTCATAAGCCAAACCAAGTACACACAGGACATCCTCAAGAAGTTTGGCATGGACAAGGCAAAGCCCATAAAGACTCCTATGGCAACGAATGGTCACTTGGATCTCAATGAAGATGGACCGAGCGTCGACCAAAAGGTATATCGCTCCATGATTGGATCTTTACTTTACTTATGTGCATCTAGGCCAGATATTATGTTGAGTGTATGTTTGTGTGCAAGATTTCAAGCCAACCCTAAGGAATGTCATTTGACAGCCGTAAAGAGAATCTTAAGATATTTAGTTCATACACCCAATCTTGGTCTTTGGTACCCAAAAGGCTCAAAATTCAATCTCATTGGGTATTCCGATGCAGATTATGCCGGGTGCAAAGTTGATAGAAAAAGCACTTCCGGCACTTGCCAATTCCTAGGAAGATCCTTAGTTTCTTGGTCATCCAAGAAACAGAATTCCATTGCATTATCCATAGCCGAAGCGGAGTATGTTGCAGCCGGGAGTTGTTGTGCACAACTCCTTTGGATGCGACAAACTCTAAGGGATTACTGTTACAATATGAACCGTATTCCTCTTCTTTGTGATAATGAGAGTGCCATTAAAATAGCCCACAATCCAGTTGAGCACTCTAGAACTTAACACATTGACATAAGACACCATTTCTTGAGAGACCATTCCATGAAAGGAGACATATCAATCTCTCATGTCAACACCCAAAAACAATTGGCCGACATATTCACCAAGCCACTTGATGAGAAACGTTTTTGCGAACTCCGAAATGAGCTAAACATTCTTGATTCTCGGAGTGTGGCTTGAAAAGTTGCATACCTGTATGATTGCTTCAAAATATTGATTGAATTGTGAAAATTAACCCTCCCCATTTTTCTCTCGAAAAACTATGTCAATTATTAGATCTTGATGAATTTTTGATCATAGTATGATTGTTGTTTGCTTCCTGGTCAAATTCATCAAGATTATTTGAATTGTTTTGCCTCTCTACTCTCAATTATTGGACCTTCAAATATATATGAATGGGCTATGCAATTCTCTCCTGGTGACCACGGACAAGTCCGTGGTTACCCGGACTAGTCCGCCATTGCAGACTAGTCCGCAGTGTGCCGGTTAGGCCGGACTAGTCCGACAGACCACAGACTAGTCCGACTTAGGTCTCTGGAGGACTTCGGACTAGTCCGGTCATGTCCGGACTTGTCCGATTTTTCGTGTCCATAACCCTAGCCGTCACTAAACCCTAATCCCTTCACCCCACACTCGCCCCCAAGCTTTCTCTCTCTTGCGCTCGAGCTCCCAAGGCGAATCCTTGATTCCTCCGTCGAAAAGCCTCAATCTTGGGCGGAGATCAAGCTTGAAGACTCGGGGATTGAAGTGTAACACCCTCAATTTTCGCATCATGCATTGCATACATGGTCATGCATTAAACACTAGTAGAATAAAAGAAAAATAATAAAACATATGCATATACAAATACGTGTGGCAAAAGAAGAAAAAGAAAACAATAATTATAGGCTAAAACTTGTAATAGGGAATGAGAATAAAAATAATAATAAAAATATATATAAATATATAAATAATATATATAGCAATATATAAAAGTAGGAAAAAATATTAATTATATATGTTATAAAAATAATAAATAATAAATAATAAATACAATGATATATATATATAAATATATATATATAATAAATTACAATAAAGAGTAAAAAAAGAAAAAAAAAAGAGCCGCCCGGCGGCCAGGCCAGCGGCCCAGCCGGCCGAGCCGGCCCCGCTCCGCACCGCGCCCCGAGGCGCCTGGCACCCTGCCGCGCCGCCTGCCGCTGCAGCGCGCAGCGCGTGCAGCCGGGCCCCGCCGCCTGCGGCCTCGCTTCCGCCCCGGTACGACGCGCCCTGGGCCCCGCCCCGGCTGCCCGCATGCCAGCGCGCGAGCCGCGCGCTCCCTCCCGCTCCGCACCGCGCCCGCAGCCGGCCCCACCGCGCGCGTCTCCCGCGCGTGGAATCCCGCCTCCGCGGTCTCCCGCCCCGTCCCGCCTCCCTTCCCGCGCGGTAACGTCCCACCCCGATACTCCCGCTCCCGCTGGACTCCCTCCCGCGTCCGACTCCCCTGCCGTGAATCCCGCCGTACCGAGTCGGTACTATCCCGCCGTCCCTATAAATAGGACCGAGGCCCTAGGCTTTTTCCCACGAACCAGCAGCCGCCAGCAGAGAAGGAAAAGCCGCCGGAAGCAGCCGCCGGTACAGAGAGGGAAAAAGGTCCAGAGAGCTGCGCCCAGGGAAGAAAAAAAGAGAAAAAGAAGAAGAAGAAGGGGGAGAAAAAGAGGAGGGCACCACCGTTCGCCGGAGATCGTCGCCGACATCGCGCCGCCGTCGTCGTGCTGCCGAAGGACTGCTGCACCACCTATTTCGTCTACGCGTCGCATTTATTCCGCGACCGTCACGCCGTCAGATCTACGGTAGGGTTCGTTCCCGATGCAAATTTTTGTGATCATATTGAATCTAATAGGCGTAAATTAATTTTAGTTGCACCATAAATTTTATTTCAGCAGCATTAATCCACCCTAAAACCCCCGTAAACCCATATGAACACGTATGAACTACTCACATCTAATTAATAAACAACTGTAGTAAATTAATTGTTAAACTGTGCATGCATGCATGTCATTGCATGTTGATTATTTTGTGTGCATTATGTTGAATTGTATATGTTTTCTTGTATGTATGATCACGCGTAGAGGAACGTGCTCAAGAGGCCGCATACGAGGATTTCCAAACCCAAGACTTCGAAGCGCTTGAGCAACCCCATCTGCCGGAGCAAGGCAAGTGTCCTTGAAGCATATTGATCCTATTTTAAATTAAATGTTTTGTTTGCGAACTTGCATGCTTGTGTCAAATTGATGGGAATCCTATGGTAGGAAGTTTACTAGTTTTGTTTAACCACCCTTGTCACCTGGAATTTATGGTAGAGAGTCGGGAAGGGCTTTTACTTTTTGCTTCGCTTAATTAATTGGGATGGCAAACAACACTACACATTTAATTTTACACCAAGGATATTCTGGTTAATGTGAGCTGGTCAACATGATGGGTGATCTAAGCGAGCATGGTTATGTGGATGGGTTGGACGTTATGGTGGTTTGCTTGCCTTAGATCTAAGGACCGGTTCATGCGAGAATATGCCAGGTCAACAGTGCCACCACAAGGCCAAGTATGGGTGCGGCGTAGCTGAATAATTAGGAGCGCTGCTAGTATTGTATGGACCATTGGATGGCGCGGGGAATGGGAGTCGAGGAGGACTGCCCTGGGATCCGCATGGCACACGAGGGGACCCGTGGGTGGGAGAATAGAGGTTCAAGCCTGCCGGTGAAACCTTAGTGGGCCCGTACATACTAGTAGTCCCTTTTGAAAGGCTATTTTGTGATCTCTTGGCCACACACCTACGGAAGTGTGAGATGGCACAATGGAGGTTTCTTAGTCATCGAAAGGTGATAAAATCACAAACATGTGGGTAAAGTGGTACAACCTCTGCAGAGTGTTAAAAACTATCATGATAGCCGTGCTCCCGGTTATGAGCGCCTGGATGACCTACATGATTAGAGTTGGAATTGGGATTTAGGATGGTTATGGTTGGTTTATGGTTATGGTCTGGTAATGGTTATGGATGGTTATGGTTTGGTAATGGTTATGGTTGGTTTATGGATTATGGTCATGGATATGAATTTGAGTTATGGTAATTGGACATGGATAATGGTAATGTTGGCAATAATTGGATATGGTTTATATTTTGTTAATATGATGGTTATGATGGGATTTGTTTCACATAGACATAGTATAATGCTTTTCAAATGTTTTACTGTACTTTTCAGCACTTAGCCATTATTATTGTCGTCATTTGAATAAGCTACATGTCATACTTTCCACACTTGCTGAGTACGACATGTACTCACTCTTGCAATCCCCCCCCCCCCCCAACAGCTACTGGAGACAATTGGGAGTACCCTGAGGATCACGTGGAGTACTAGGTTGCGTACCGCCGTCAATTGCCTGTGGATTGGAGTCGTGCTGTTTAGTTTTTTTTCCGCTGCAATTATTTAGAGTTTTATCATTCGTGAACTATTGGATTATTGTAATAAAGTACTTATTTATTAATTAAGACGTGGTTAAATTCTGTTTATCATTTGTGAATCACTCGTGTATGTGTGTTGAACATCCTGGCACACATATGCGTTACGCTTGGTTCATATTTGGAACCGGGTGTCACAAATTGGTATCAGAGCCGCGTTGACCGTAGGACGCAAACCTAGGTAGAATGGACACTCAAGAGCACTTAGGAACACTCTTCTAATCTGCTATTTTCGAAAATTTTTGCTGCTGTTTTGTTTCCCTTATTTTCAGCCGCAAAAAGTATTGATCGCTGCTGCGTTTTTGATAAAAATTTTCAGAAGTGAGCAATATTAAGTGCTGCTGTTTTGCTGTATAAATTTTCGCGAAAACGGTGTGTTTTGCTGCTATTATGTGTGGGTAAAATTATTGTGTTGGTTGCTGTAATTTTTCTCTTTATTTTTCGTTCTTTTGGAACCGCTGCACCGCTCCTTGTCCGCCGTTTAGCTGCTGAAATTTTCAGATTTGTTTTTCATTATTTTTCTAATGTATTCTTGTTTCTTGTAGATGGCCCGCACCAAGACAACCCCCCGTAAGTCGACCGGTGGACTCGTGCCCCCGCGTAGGTTGGCTAGTCGCTCTCCGGCCGTCGACCCCCGTCACCCCGTGGTGATCCGTTCTGACGGCAGAGCTGCAGGACAACTGCGACACCGTCTCCGTGCCCTACTCCGTGAGGCTGGCTACCGCCACCACAGCCTCTCGCTCTCCTACCACACCACTGGAGTGCAGCGCTCCGGCAGGAAGGAGTGGAGCTGCAAAATCTATATCTACTACGGTGACGAGTTGGTGAAGACCCACAACAGCCCCGCTTGGAGGAGCTCCCGCCGATCTGCAGAGCAGGATGCTAGCTGGGAAGCAGCCACTTTTTGGAGCCACGCCCGCCGTTTCCGGCTGGAGGACACGGTTCACGCCTTCGTCCCGCAGCGTCCCAGTGGCACTGCGCACTTCGTCTCCAGGCACGTGGAGGGACCCCTGGACCTCCCGCAGTCTCGTCAGACTGTTGACGACGTGACCCAGCTCAGTGCCCGGCTTCAGAGGGCGCAGCAGGAGATCCAGGATGGGCGTGACCTCGCCCAGCGCCACGAGGCGATAATCAGGAGGTATCGTCGGATCACCGACGAGGACCCGGACGACTACGCGTCCGACACCCCGATGTGGACCCCGGACTCTCTAGACCGTCGCAACGGTCAGCGTGAGTCATCCTCTGAGGAGTCCTCTGACGAGGAGCCTTCCAGTGTGGCATCTACCGCACCACCGCCGCCTGCTGCCTCACCACCCCAGGACCCACAGGACCCCGAGGACCCCGACGACGACGACGACGACGAGGACCCGGATGAGTTCCCGCTCGACGACGACTAGCCCTCGACCTATGCCACGACTCAAGGATAGGCACACCCCCATTAGTAAATAAGAGCGATGTAGATATACTTGTGTGGCCTTGAGTTGTGTTACTTCTTTTAGGATCTTTGTAAATTCTGTTTGATGCTTGTTTGAGTGCTTGTGTGCTTAGTAGAGAGTTGTGGGATGCTTCGGCAATTGTCCACATCCTCTTAATATAGGTCTATATTAATAAAGGATTATTTAGTGTCACATACCTTGATGCATATAGTTGGGACGTTTCCTTCCAAATTCTAAATCTTTCTGCCCCTACCTTTCTTTCGCCAACAGATGGTGAGAACTCGTAACCAGAGGGATGCCAACGATGAGGAGGAGCGCAATGAAGTACCTCAGAACAACCAGGGACATGCTCATGGAGCTATCAACATTGAACAACTGTTAGCTATGCAGAACCAGCTCATGCAGACCATGATACAAACCATGGGACAGCTGCAAGCTGGCAACAACAATCAGCCCCACCTGCCTCCACCACCACCCCCGCCCCATCACAACCATTTGGGAGAGTTCATGAGGACCAGACCGCCTACCTTTGCACAAGCCACAGACCCAATGGAAGCTGATGATTGGCTGAAGTCTGTTGAGAAGAAACTTGCTATTGTCCAATGCACTGACAGGGAGAAGGTTCTCTTTGCATCACATCAACTAGTTGGAGCAGCCGCTGACTGGTGGGAAGCTCTTTGCAACGCTCATGAGAATCAGGAGACAATCACTTGGGTTGAGTTTAAGCAGAGTTTCCGTTCCCACTATGTACCTGAAGGAGTTATGATACTGAGGAGACAAGACTTTGAAAATCTCAGGCAAGGAAGGATGAGCGTGAGTGAGTATCTCAACAAATTCACTCAATTATCAAGATATGCTCCAGAAGACATCAAAACTGATAGTAGGAAGTAGTATATGTTTATGAGGGGTCTCAACAATGAAATTCAAGTCCAGTTGCTCAATACTGATTATCCAAACTTCCAAAAGCTGGTTGACAAGGCTATTGTGGTTGAGAACAAGATTCGTGAGATGGAGCAGGACAACAAAAGGAAGATGTCACATCATGGACCGCAACAAGGAAGTAATGTTCGCCCCCGCTATGCACCACCTACTGCACCACAATACAACCCCTCTGCTCCTGCATACCGCACTGCTTATCCGCCCCGCCCAAATCAGCCACCGCAGCAACGCCCCGCCATGCAAGCGCCTCGCAATCCTGTGCCACCTGCGCTGCGTCCTAACATGGCGGCAAATGCTCAAAACCAGATGCGTCCAAACTTCCTCAATGTTATGGGTGGTAAGACATGCTATGCGTGTGGAGAACCCGGACACTTTGCAAGTCAATGCCCCAGGAGAAACAATGGACCTATGAACAATGCGCCAAGGCCAAATCACCCGCGACCAAATGGAGGAGCACCACAAGGCAACCGTGGACAGCAGAATTTTGCTCGTGGCAATGTCAATCATGTCTCTACTGAGGAAGCCCAACAAGCTGATGACGTCGTGATTGGTATGTTTCTCGCCAACTCCAACCCCGCGACTGTTTTATTTGATTCAGGAGCATCTCATTCATTCATCTCATCAAAGTATGTTGCCAAGTACAATTTGCCTATATCTCATATGAAGCAAACTATGCTAGTAAGTTCTCCTGGCGGAGAGATGAGGAAAAATATACTATGTCCGAAAGTAAGCATTAAAATAAGAGGGGTAGACTTTCTCGCAAACCTCATAGTCTTGGACTCCCAAGGAATAGACATAATACTTGGAATGGACTGGTTGAGCAAGTATAATGGAGTCATTCAATGCGCCGAGAGGATTGTGCAGTTGACAAGTGAACATGGTACACGCATTGAAGTTGAAGCAGCCCAACCTGCAAGAGGGAAAGCGACGCTGAATCACGTGGAAGAAGTGACATTGGAAAGCATTCCGATCGTTCGCGAGTACCCGGACGTGTTCCCAGATGAGTTGCCAGGTATGCCACCTGATCGTGACATAGAATTCGCCATTGAGTTGATACCCGGAACTGCACCTATAGCTAAGAGGCCGTATAGGATGCCTCCTAAGGAATTAGCAGAGCTCAAGAAGCAAATTCAAGAGCAGCTAGAGAAGGGTTTTATACGCCCCAGCTCATCCCCGTGGGGAGCCCCAGTGCTCTTCGTAGATAAGAAGGATGGAACCCAGAGGATGTGTGTGGACTATAGGTCTCTCAATGAAGTGACAATTAAGAACAAGTACTCACTGCCCCGTATAGAGGATTTGTTCGACCAAATGAAGGGTGTCTGTATTTTCTCCAAGATCGACTTGTGGTCAGGATACTTCCAAATGAAGATTAGACCATCGGATATACCCAAGACAGCATTTCGGACACGATATGGATCTTATGAGTACACCGTCATGTCATTTGGGTTGACGAACGCGCCTGCGTACTTTATGTATCTCATGAATAAGGTCTTCATGGAATATCTGGATAAGTTCGTTGTAGTGTTCATCGATGATATTATGATCTACTCGAAGGATGAGAAGGAACATGAGGAACACTTGAGGCTTACGCTGCAGAAATTGAGGGAGCATCAATTGTATGCCAAGTTCAGTAAATGTCAATTTTGGTTACGGGAAGTTTCTTTCTTAGGCCATATTATTTCCGGAGGAGGAGTATCAGTTGACCCAGGGAAGGTGAGAGATGTGCTTAAGTGGGAACCGCCACAGAATGTCAAGGAAATTCGGAGTTTCCTTGGAATGGCTGGATATTACCGCCGATTCATAAAGGATTTTTCCAAAATAGCCAAGCCTATGACCGAATTACTCATGAAGGGAAAGGCATTCCGATGGACTCAAGCTTGTCAGGATAGCTTTGAAGAGTTAAAGAAAAGGTTGACAACCGCCACAGTGTTAGTATTACCGGACGTGAGTAAGAGTTTTGATATATACTGTGATGCATCAAGACAAGGATTAGGATGTGTGCTCATGCAAGAAGGCCAAGTGGTAGCTTATGCATCGAGGCAACTAAAGAAACATGAGTTGAATTATCCTACACACGACCTTGAACTGGCAGCCGTGGTACACGCCTTGAAGATATGGAGACACTATGTTTTTGGTCACCGATGTGAGATTTATACAGATCACAAGAGTCTCAAGTACATATTTACGCAAACGGATCTGAATATGAGGCAACGCCGATGGTTGGAGCTCATCAAGGATTATGATGTGGGAATCAACTATCACCCAGGGAAGGCCAACGTAGTGGCCGACGCCTTGAGCCGTAAAGGAGTAAGTCATCAACTCACAGTTCGAGAGCTGCCATCCGAGTTATGCAAGGAGTTTGAATGGTTGAACCTTGGATTCATAAATGAGATGGGAACGATGGAAGTCAACCCAACATTAGAGCAGGAGATACGGGAAGGACAGACGAAGGACAAGGAAATACAAGAAATCAAGGAAAGGACCCAAGAAGGAAAGGAATTCAGATTTGATGAGGACGAACAAGGTACCTTATGGCTTGGAAAGAGGATTGTGGTACCTAATGTCAGGCATATTCGAGAAACAATATTGAAGGAGGCACATGACTCGCCTTACTCAATTCATCCTGGCTGTACGAAGATGTACAAGGACTTAAAGACATGCTACTGGTGGGCCAGCATGAAAAAGGACATAGCCGAATATGTTGCACTTTGTGATGTGTGCCAACGAGTTAAAGCTGAACATCAAAGGCCAGCCGGATTGTTACAACCACTAAAGATCCCGGAGTGGAAGTGGGAAGGGATTGGTATGGACTTTATAGTTGGATTACCACGAACTCAGTCTGGCTATGATTCAATATGGGTTATTGTGGATCGATTGACAAAATCAGCTCATTTCATTCCTGTCAAGACCACATATACCACCACAAAGCTAGCAGAATTGTATATGGAGCATATTGTGTGCCGACATGGAGTTCCAAAGAAGATAGTCTCGGATAGAGGTTCTCAATTTACCTCCAGATTTTGGCAGAAATTGCATGAAGTAATGGGAACAAGGCTGAACTTTAGTTCAGCGTATCACCCTCAAACAGATGGACAAACCGAGAGGACCAACCAAATTTTGGAAGACATGTTAAGAGCATGTGCTTTAAAGCATAGGAAAAGTTGGGATAAAAGTTTGCCGTATGCTGAATTCTCGTACAACAATAGTTACCAAGAAAGTTTGAAAATGTCACCCTATGAAGCACTATACGGAAGGAAGTGTAGGACTCCCTTGTTTTGGAATGAAACCGGAGAGAATCAAGTGTTTGGTCCAGACGTGTTACAAGAAGCTGAAAGGCAAGTCCAAATAATACGGGAAAACTTAAAGGCTGCCCAGTCTCGACAGAAAGGTTATGCTGATAATAGGCGAAGGAGTTTGACTTTTGAAGTTGGAGATTTTGTATACCTCAAAGTGTCACCTATCAGAGGTCAGCGACGGTTTAACGTCAAGGGAAAACTCGCACCACGTTACATCGGACCATTTAAGATTCTGGACAAACGAGGAGAGGTAGCTTATCGACTTGAGCTGCCGACGTATCTCTCCGATGTACACGACGTGTTTCACGTCTCTCAACTCAAGAAGTGTCCCAGGGTACCGGAAGAACAAGTGCCGATGGACGAGTTAGAACTTCAAGAGGATTTGTCTTATGTCGAGCAACCTATCAAAATTTTGGATATGAAGGAAAGAGTCACGTGAAATAAGAGGATCCGTTGGTGCAAAGTGCAATGGAAACACCATACGGAAGCCGAAGCTACATGGGAACGTGAAGAAGACCTGAAGGCAGAATTCCCTCATCTCTTCCCCACGCCATCGAATCTCGAGGGCGAGATTCACTTTAAGGGGGGTAGGTTTGTAACACCCTCAATTTTCGCATCATGCATTGCATACATGGTCATGCATTAAACACTAGTAGAATAAAAGAAAAATAATAAAACATATGCATATACAAATACGTGTGGCAAAAGAAGAAAAAGAAAACAATAATTATAGGCTAAAACTTGTAATAGGGAATGAGAATAAAAATAATAATAAAAATATATATAAATATATAAATAATATATATAGCAATATATAAAAGTAGGAAAAAAAATTAATTATATATGTTATAAAAATAATAAATAATAAATAATAAATACAATGATATATATATAAAAATATATATATAATAAATTACAATAAAGAGTAAAAAAAAGAAAAAAAAAGAGCCGCCCGGCGGCCAGGCCAGCGGCCCAGCCGGCCGAGCCGGCCCCGCTCCGCACCGCGCCCCGAGGCGCCTGGCACCCTGCCGCGCCGCCTGCCGCTGCAGCGCGCAGCGCGTGCAGCCGGGCCCCGCCGCCTGCGGCCTCGCTTCTGCCCCGGTACGACGCGCCCTGGGCCCCGCCCCGGCCGCCCGCACGCCAGCGCGCGAGCCGCGCGCTCCCTCCCGCTCCGCACCGCGCCCGTAGCCGGCCCCACCGCGCGCGTCTCCCGCGCGTGGAATCCCGCCTCCGCGGTCTCCCGCCCCGTCCCGCCTCCCTTCCCGCGCGGTAACGTCCCACCCCGATACTCCCGCTCCCGCTGGACTCCCTCCCGCGTCCGACTCCCCTGCCGTGAATCCCGCCGTACCGAGTCGGTACTATCCCGCCGTCCCTATAAATAGGACCGAGGCCCTAGGCTTTTTCCCACGAACCAGCAGCCGCCAGCAGAGAAGGAAAAGCCGCCAGAAGAAGCCGCCGGTACAGAGAGGGAAAAAGGTCCAGAGAGCTGCGCCCAGGGAAGAAAAAAAGAGAAAAAGAAGAAGAAGAAGGGGGAGAAAAAGAGGAGGGCACCACCGTTTGCCGGAGATCGTCGCCGACATCGCGCCGCCGCCGTCGTGCCGCCGAAGGACTGCTGCACCACCTATTTCGTCTACGCGTCGCATTTATTCCGCGACCGTCACGCCGTCAGATCTACGGTAGGGTTCGTTCCCGATGCAAATTTTTGTGATCATATTGAATCTAATAGGCGTAAATTAATTTTAGTTGCACCATAAATTTTATTTCAGCAGCATTAATCCACCCTAAAACCCCCGTAAACCCATATGAACACGTATGAACTACTCACATCTAATTAATAAACAACTGTAGTAAATTAATTGTTAAACTGTGCATGCATGCATGTCATTGCATGTTGATTATTTTGTGTGCATTCTGTTGAATTGTATATGTTTTCTTGTATGTATGATCACGCGTAGAGGAACGTGCTCAAGAGGCCGCATACGAGGATTTCCAAACCCAAGACTTCGAAGCGCTTGAGCAACCCCATCCGCCGGAGCAAGGCAAGAGTCCTTGAAGCATATTGATCCTATTTTAAATTAAATGTTTTGTTTGCGAACTTGCATGCTTGTGTCAAATTGATGGGAATCCTATGGTAGGAAGTTTACTAGTTTTGTTTAACCACCCTTGTCACCTGTAATTTATGGTAGAGAGTCGGGAAGGGCTTTTACTTTTTGCTTCGCTTAATTAATTGGGATGGCAAACAACACTACACATTTAATTTTACACCAAGGATATTATGGTTAATGTGAGCTGGTCAACATGATGGGTGATCTAAGCGAGCATGGTTATGTGGATGGGTTGGACGTTATGGTGGTTTGCTTGCCTTAGATCTAAGGACCGGTTCATGCGAGAATATGCCAGGTCAACAGTGCCACCACAAGGCCAAGTATGGGTGCAGCGTAGCTGAATAATTAGGAGCGCTGCTAGTATTGTATGGACCATTGGATGGCGCGGGGAATGGGAGTCGAGGAGGACTGCCCTGGGATCCGCATGGCACACGAGGGGACCCGTGGGTGGGAGAATAGAGGTTCAAGCCTGCCGGTGAAACCTTAGTGGGCCCGTACATACTAGTAGTCCCTTTTGAAAGGCTATTTTGTGATCTCTTGGCCACACACCTACGGAAGTGTGAGATGGCACAATGGAGGTTTCTTAGTCATCGAAAGGTGATAAAATCACAAACATGTGGGTAAAGTGGTACAACCTCTGCAGAGTGTTAAAAACTATCATGATAGCCGTGCTCCCGGTTATGAGCGCCTGGATGACCTACATGATTAGAGTTGGAATTGGGATTTGGGATGGTTATGGTTGGTTTATGGTTATGGTCTGGTAATGGTTATGGATGGTTATGGTTTGGTAATGGTTATGGTTGGTTTATGGATTATGGTCATGGATATGAATTTGAGTTATGGTAATTGGACATGGATAATGGTAATGTTGGCAATAATTGGATATGGTTTATATTTTGTTAATATGATGGTTATGATGGGATTTGTTTCACATAGACATAGTATAATGCTTTTCAAATGTTTTACTGTACTTTTCAGCACTTAGCCATTATTATTGTCGTCATTTGAATAAGCCACATGTCATACTTTCCACACTTGCTGAGTACGACATGTACTCACTCTTGCAACCCCCCCCCCCCCCCCAACAGCTACTTGAGACAATTGGGAGTACCCTGAGGATCACGTGGAGTACTAGGTTGCGTACCGCCGTCAATTGCCTGTGGATTGGAGTCGTGCTGTTTAGTTTTTTTCCGCTGCAATTATTTAGAGTTTTATCATTCGTGAACTATTGGATTATTGTAATAAAGTACTTATTTATTAATTAAGACGTGGTTAAATTCTGTTTATCATTTGTGAATCACTCGTGTATGTGTGTTGAACATCCTGGGCACACATATGCGTTACGCTTGGTTCATATTTGGAACCGGGTGTCACATGAAGTTAGCGGACAAGTCCGGCCTCCAACCCCCAAAATCTCAAGCTTCCTTTGATTTCTTGGTAAATACTCTTCAAAACCCTAAGAAATCACAAATTTCTCTATTGCTTATCGTTTGGCCTAGCATTCTTCACTAGTTACATGTCTAGTTGATGTACTATGTGTATGCTAGACTAGTTTTACCTTAGGGATCAATTTTTGTCCAGTCTGTTAGTTTTTTTGCGGATGAACACCGGACTAGTCCGGTCCAGGTACGGACAAGTCCGGTCCCCCGGACTAGTCCGTGCCTGTGCACCGGACAAGTCCGTTGTTTCTGAACCAAAACCTAATTCTTTAATTCCCTAATGCATTCCATTGCCATCTTACCTCACCAATACCTTGTATAACTTGTCCTTTCTCTTGATCACTCATTCTCAGATCATGTCGAGCTCTGACAACGAAATCTCCGATTTTGAGGCTGAGTTGGACCACGAGGTGGCACCTCGGTCCCCGGCGGGTCTTGGCAAGAAACGCCAAGAGAGACCCTCCGAGCCTGCTCCCTCACCTCCCCAGGTTCGGAGGAAGGTGTGTGCCAAGAAGCCCGCCTCGAAGGCTGCTCCTCCTTCAAGTGGCCTTCGCCAAGCTAAAGGGAAGGGCAAGGGGGTTGCCACAGGGCCTGTTGGGCCCCTAAAGCTGCATACTCCCAGAGAAGGGGTCCGGGACCCCAATGAGGAAAGATTCAATGGCAAGGGCATCGATATGGCTATGAAGTTGAGAAGTCTTGATTGCTATGCAAGGCCCAAGCAAGCAGCTGATGGCAGGTTTTGGTCAAATTTCCATGCTGATTTCTACAAGTTGGTCTATTTGCCGATGAAGACCCCGGTGGTACGCAGTCAATGGATTGACTGGGCTCACCTTGAGAAGAGGAAATGTGCAGCTTTTGATGAAGTGATAGCAGCTGCAGAGAGACATGGGCTCAAGGATCTGTTTGCCTTCAGATATAATTGGAATGATGAAGTGATTGCACAATTCTATGCAACGTGCCACTTCTCAAGTGAAGACGAAGAAAGTGTGACTTGGATGACTCATGGATCCAAGTATTCTATTACTCAGGAAGAGTTTGCCCGCCTGCTGCACCTTGACTCTGAAGGACATGACCAACTCATTATCCACAACATTGGGGTCATTGAGAGGGATGGAATGAAGTTCATGTATGAGCCCACCTCCAAGTATGTCCCTCCCTCCACAAAGAATATGAAGCCTTTCTTTGTGGTCCTCAACAGAGTCCTCAGGAAGACGATTGCCCCCAAGGATGGGGATGCAGGGAGTGTGCAAGGCTACCTCCGGACCCTGATGAGGGTCATTAGCAAGAAAAGGCAATTCGATGTTGCAGACTATATTTGGAATGATATGGTCAATATCTCAAGTACCCCCAACCGATCCTGTGGCTATGCCCCTTACTTGATGTTCATGATTGAGAAAGTCACAGGAATCGAGTTTGTGAAGGATGTGGAGCACACTCCACTGAGGCCTCAGAAGCCTCAGTTAGTGAGTGTCCAGGCTGCTCCATCGCCGGCCTCAAGCCCCGAGGCACCGGCAAGGCAAGAAGAAGCTGCTAGGGCTACTCCCCCCTCCAGGGAAGCCCCTCAGAAAGGATCCGCCAGTGGGATCCTCAAGTACTTGGCTGCAATTTTCTCCTCATGCAAGAAAACTGAAGTGAAGCTTCACAAGCTAAATCAGAAGAGGAAGGAGAACATGAGATACATAAAAGCCAATGTGAGGCAGCTGAGTGAGAAGCTGGAGATCAACCCAATTGGATCTCCAGTACTTTCTGAAGATTCTGATCCGGACATCACCGAGCTCAGCCCCTTGACTCCCTCCGAGCTTGCCTATTTTGGCATTGGGGGCTCGAGCAGCTCCGCTCCTCCTCCTCCTACCTCTCAACCTCGTCAAGCGGAAAGCGAGGAAGACGATGAAGACGACGAGAGGACTGACAGCGAAGAGTGAAGCCCTAGGACCTTCCTCTCTCTCTTTTTGGTGTCTTGATGCCAAAGGGGGAGAGATTGAGGGGGAGTCTCTAGTCTTAGCTTTACCTGCATAGGATGCGAGGAGAGAGCTCTTTTTTTAATTGTAATTGCATTTGCTTAACTCTATTTTCATATCATGTTTGGTCCTGTTATGAATTGCTCAAATAATTTGCAAGTGTGTGATGAAATCTGAATTTTTGTCCCTGAAATGCCATATTCACTTGATATTAGTTGATCAATGCAAATTCTGTCATTCTTAATGCATTCATGCTGTTAGTATGCATCCCACCATAAAGAATGCACATATGAATAATTATCTTGTTGCTTGATGAATTTTTGAGTCATATGTGCATACTTTATGAGAATCTCATTTTATTCCTCATTTTGTGAAATCTCAATTGGTTGTCATCAATCACCAAAAAGGGGGAGATTGAAAGTGCATCTAGGACTCCCTTGTGGGTTTTGGATGATTTATGACAAGCAATTGGGATCCTAATCCTTTTGTTGAGATGAATGCAGGAAAATGATGAAAAATGAGCAAAGTACCAAAAAGAGGGAAATTGAGAAGGAAAATGAATTTGAGCTCAAGGAGAAGAAATTAGTAGTTTAGTATGCATGGAGTGTGTTAAGGAAACACACCCAAGAGCTCAATCTCATTTAATCACACACACACAATGCACAAAGCTATACAGGACCGGACTAGTCCGATATCAGCCGGACTAGTCCGATATCCCTTTCTGCACCAGATCGGACAAGTCCGATCATCACTGGACTAGTCCGATATCTTTCTGTTCCACTTCGGACTAGTCCTCCCCAGTGCGGACTAGTCCTCAAAACAATGCACAAGTCTCACAAAATCGGACAAGTCCGTTGTGACCCGGACTAGTCCGATATACTTTCTGATCCACTTCGGACAAGTCCGGTGTTTACATGGACTAGTCCGATATACACCCTGATCTAAATCGGACAAGTCCTCCAAGTGCGGACTTGTCATCCTAAACACTTAGGGTTTCATGTGTCCGGACAAGTCCGATGACAATCGGACTAGTCCGAAGCTTTCCAGTAGCGAAATCGGACAAGTCCGTTTTGAACCGGACTAGTCCGAGATTCCTGGACACTTAGGGTTTGCTTCACACAGCACACCGGACTAGTCCGGTCACCACCACGGACTAGTCCGATCTTTCTGAACCCTAACGGTAACTTCTAGAAACCCCATATAAATAGAGGTGCACGGCCCACTTTCACCCTCTCTCGAACCCTAGCGCCGTCACACCTCCCAAGAGACTCAAAAACCATCTCTCTCCATGAAATTAAGTGCAAAATCAATCAATCCATTGAAGATCACTTGTAGATCATTGGAGAGGCACTTGGCACATGATTGAGCTCTTGGTTTGAATCTCTAACACACTCTTGCATCTCAATTTGTATATTTCGAAGTGTGTTATTGGTGGTCTTGAAACTTGTAATCAAGGGAGCTCTCAACTTGTGAGATCGCCCCTTCAACTTGGTGATTTACCCCTGTGTGTTTAGTGGAAGAGGATTGGCCTTCGTGGCGATCCGACGAGGGAAGGGTTGGTGAAGACCCGGTCCTTTTGTGGGCTCCTCAACGTGGACGTAGGTTGCCTTCGTGGTAACCGAACCACGGGATAAATCTTGTGTCTTGTTCGTTTGTGTTCATCATTCTAGTTGATCAACATTATCTAGGGTTTGATTCATCTTGTTGAATTTAAGTTAAATAGTTGAACAAGAATCATACTTGCAATAGAACTTGACATACAATCATTGAACTGTTATTGAAGTTTATATTTCCGCTGCAAACGTCAATGAAACAATCAAATTGACCTAACTTGATCAACCTAGTCCGTGAAATCCGGACTAGTCCGCACTTTACCGGACTAGTCCGATATATCTGGTTTTGACCTTGTTGTTGAAGTGCTACAGGAACCGAGAAAATTCAAGAAGGCCTATTCACCCCCCCTCTAGGCCTACATTCAAGTAACAATCAAGAACAAGTACACCTTGCCACGCATAGAAGACTTGTTTGATCAGATGAAGGGTGCTTGTGTCTTCTCTAAGATTGATTTGAGGTCGGTATACTTTCAAATGAAGATTAGACCATTGGACATACCCAAGACAGCTTTTAGAATACGGTATGGATCTTATGAGTACACCGTGATGTCTTTTGGATTGACAAATGCGCCTGCCTACTTTATGTACCTCATGAATAAGGTCTTCATGGATTACTTGGATAGGTTTGTAGTGGTGTTCATAGATGACATTACGATCGACTCGAAGGATGAGAAGGAACATGAGGAACACTTGAGGCTTACGCTGCAGAAATTAAGAGAGCATCAATTGTATGCCAAGTTCAACAAGTGTCAGTTTTGGTTGAAAGAGGTGTTGTTTTTGGGTCATATAATCTCAGGGGGAGGAGTATCGGTTGACCCGGGAAAGGTGAGGGACGTGTTGAAATGGGAAACCCCCACAAAACCTAAAGGAAATAAGGAGTTTTCTTGGAATGGCTGGATATTACCGTCGATTCATCAAGGACTTTTCCAAGATAGCCAAGCCAATGACGGAATTGCTAATGAAGGGAAAGGCTTTCCAATGGACTCAAGCTTGTCAAAACAATTTTAAGGAGTTGAAGAAGAGGTTGACAGCAGCCCTAGTTTTGGTATTGCCAGATGTGAGCAAAAGTTTTGATATTTATTGCGACGCATCAAGACAAGGACTTGGATGTGTATTGATGCAAGAAGTTCAAGTGATCACCTATGCATCGAGGCAATTGAAGAAGCATGAGCAGAATTATCCGACCCATGATTTGGAACTTGCAGCCGTGGTTCATGCACTAAAAATTTGGAGACATTATATCCTTGGACATAGGTGTGAAATTTATACGGACCACAAGAGTTTGAAGTATATTTTCACACAAACGGAACTAAACTTGAGGCAACGGAGATAGTTGGAGCTCATCAAAGATTATGATTTGGGGATCAATTATCACCTGGGGAAAGCCAATGTAGTGGCCAACGCCTTGAGTAGGAAGGTAGTAAGTCATCGACTCACAGTTCGAGAGTTACCATCCGAGTTATGTAAGTAATTTGAATGGTTGAATCTTGGAGCAAGAAATTCGGGAAGCTCAAACAAAGGATAAGGAGATTCAGGAAATCAAGGAAAGGACCCAAGAGGGAAGAGAATTCAGATTTGATGAGGATGAACATGGTACTCTATGGCTTGGTAAGAGGATTGTTGTGCCTAATGTGAAGCATATTCGGGAGACAATACTAAAGGAGGAACATGACTCACCATATTCAATACACCCCGGTTGCACGAAAATGTACAAAGACTTGAAGGCTTGTTATTGGTATATGATGATGGATATGGAGTATGGACTGGTATTATGATAACTACATGGCTTATGATGGGTTTATTTCATATACATGTAATATATTGCTTTTCAAATGTTTTAATGTACTTTTCAATACTCCACCATTATTATATTCGTCATTTGAATCAGCCACATGTCATACTTTCCACACTTGCTGAGTACGACATGTACTCACTCTTGCAACCCACCCCCCAACAGTTGCAGGTCAGGATTGGGAGTTTAACGATGATAATGCAGAGTTCTAGGCTATGTCTGCCGTCACCTTTGCCTGTGGTGTTGATTGGAGCTGCGCTACCCTATCACTTATGCTGTCTAGCTGTTTAGTTTGCTTATTTAGTTTATTTCCGCTGCATTAGTTGAACTTGTTATTAGTATTCATTAGAACTTGTATTTGAGGATAATATGGTTTGTTCAATAAAATTTGGTTAATTAATCTTGTTCTGTGGTATTTTTTTGTATATCGTTTGTGATGCACTCGTGTATGTGTGTTGAACGTCCTGGGCACACATATGCGTTCACTTGGTTCATTTTCAGAACCGGGTGTCACATGGATGGACACACCCATCACTTTCGATGCTTTTGACTGCCCGAGGAACATGATCGGAGCTAGTCAACTGTCGTTGATGGTTTCTCCCACCATCAATAATGTCTAGCTCTACCATGTCTTGGTGGATGGAGGTGCGGTGCTCAACCTCCTCAACTATGAAGTGTTCGTGAAGATCCAGCTTCGACTCTCAGACCTTCGCCCCTCACGTCCCTTCTCTGAGGTAGGTCCGGGAGCTATTTCTCCTCTCAGATCAATTACACTCCTGGTGAACTTCCGGACTCGGGAGAACTACAGGACCAAGAAGTTGGTCTTCAACATAGCGCACATCACTCTACCCTTCAACGCCATCCTAGTCAGGCCCACCCTGAATGTAGCCTAGAGGGGGGGTGAATAGGCTTTTTGAATTTTCGTCAGATCCAGAAACACTTAACAACTTGATCAAATACAGAGAAATTGGACTAGTCCGGTGGTGCGGACTAGTCCGGTGTGTGCGGACTAGAATGATCAAGTTTGATCAAAGAGTTCATGTCAAGTACTCTATGCAGCGGAAAGTAAGTTGTAATTTGGATGTATCATGCCAATGAAACTATGTATGGCACAAATTAACTTTGATTTCAATGTTTTAGCGTAAGTTATCCAAGATTGAGTAAACCCTATAATGTGATGACCGATAAGAACAAACGTATGCAACACAAGATTTTATCACGTGGTTCGATTTCCACGAAGGAAACCTACATCCACATTGAGGAGTCCACGGAGGACCGGGTCTTCACTAACCCTATCCTCGTCAAATCGCCACGGAGGCCGATTCTCTTCCACTAACCACAAAGGGGAAAACAACCGTGTCCAAGGGGCCTTCTCACAAGTTGAGGGCTCCCCAAGATGTAAGACCTATGTGTGCTGAATACATTGGCTTGTACTGAATACATTGGCTTTGATGATATAAGTTTTGAAATTCTGCCAAAATACCCTTTTTAGCAAGGTCCCACTCTAGCTCCGAGGTTCTGCAAGGTCCGACAATAGGTCTGACTTGCTTTGTCAAGTCCAACATGTTTTTGGGTAGCTCCCATGAGCAATGTCTTTAGCTACGGCATGTCTTTGATAGCTCCGACATGTCTTTGTTAAGCTCCGATATGTTTTGCTAAGTCCGACTTATGTTGGTTAGCTCCGGCGCTAGGTTGTACTAGCTTTGGTAAGCTCCAGCGTTAGATTGTACTAGCTTTGGTAAGCTCCAGCGCTAGGTTGTACTAGCGTGGATAAGCTCCGGCTCAAGCTCCGGTTAGCTTTGGCAAGGTTCGGAGCTTGATTGCAATGTTCCTGCTTTTATCTTGCAATGATTTGTACTTGCTTTACATTGATGTAAAGATTGCTTAGTATTCATTTGCTAAGTTTTTGGTGTTTTTGGTAGTTATGGTTGATGTCATTTTGCTATGTTTTGCAACATGCTTATGTGAGGTGCTCACGTAAGATGTTGTAGTTTCGGAACTAAAGTGAGACAAGTCGAGGACTTGTGCTCGGAAGTATTGGTTGTTTTTTCATGTGCAGGTGTTGCTTGATTTCAAGACATGGCTGGTGACGGGATCCATTGAACTAGTCTTAGGGAGAAGATGAGGTTCAACAACCAAGTTCGGGAGGAATTGTGGTTGAGTTGATCGGGAGGTCATGCAACATGTATGAATCAAGAACAATGCATATGAAGGTAGCGTGGACATCGTTAGAAGATGTTTGTACATGTGCAAGGAGTGCATGGACGTGGCTACATGGTTCTGAGGCGTGATGAAGAGATGTGGACGTAAAGAATTGGTCGGAAAGGTCCAACTGACTAGGTTATGGACTCAAGCTGCGGCTGAGTCGTGTTTGACTCAAATATGGAAAGATTTGAGTTGGTTATGATAGGATTTCGTGTGGGTCACTAATTTGAGTTGTTTTAGGAATGTGGGATACATTCCTGAGGTGTTTGGAAGTCTTAAGATTGCTTCTATCTGCATATAGAAGAGTCCTAAGCAGTTATGAAACGTTTTGATTTGTGATTTGAGTAGGATTAGAGTCCTAGTTGAGATTGGGTTGGCCTAATGGCTAGTTATATAAGCAAGGGAGGCCAAAGCTCGTGGAATACGACTTTGGGGTTGTTACTCTTGTGTTCTATTGAATAAAGATCGTAGTTTAAAGGAACTTTTGTGCCTTGTTTGCCCGACTTGTTCCAGACAAGTTTT
Organism: Tuctoria greenei; assembly: GCA_036927565.1. Classification (NCBI taxonomy): domain Eukaryota; kingdom Viridiplantae; phylum Streptophyta; class Magnoliopsida; order Poales; family Poaceae; genus Tuctoria; species Tuctoria greenei. Next base: position 208,745,333 of record JAYESD010000006.1, on the reverse strand, counting down.
TCTCGTCAAGTTTTCTGCACAACACTACCTTTCTTCGGTGGTTTTATCATAACTCGAGTTTTACAGATCCAATTGACGTGATTCATTTTGTGTTGTCTTCACAACTTGATTATATATAATCTGTCAAAAGTTCACGGTCATTGGATTTGTGGTTTCTGATCTACACGAGTTTCTTTGCAGCGTTCCAGAACTATTTTTCTCGGGTAGGACATATTGACATTTCTTTGATCTTTCAATCGTAACTTGAGTTTCTCTCTATGGATTTGAGTGGTTCTTGTTGTGTCGTCTTTGTGACTTGATTCTCTCTGATATCTATCACTTTTGTCACGGTGAAACATGTTTAGATTAGTCTCACACATGATTTCTTCAACAAATTGTTTTTCTGCCGAAGGGGTTGGGATTTAATTGTTTCCGCTGCGTAAGATTTTTTAATCTACCATTCACCCCCCTCTGGTAGCTTTTCATATTCTCTTCGATCCTACAATTGGTATCAGAGCCACAGTGCTCTAATCTTTGTGATTTGCACGTGTTTTTGACTAATCATCATGGAGAAATACTCTGCCAAACCTTGTGTGTTTAGTGGTAATTATTTTCAGGTTTGGAAGGCACGTTTGGAAGCCTTCATCCAGGCTCAAGGCTTCGCAATATTGGAGAAGGTATACAAGCCTTATGAAGTGTTGTCAAACGATCAAGTTACAGCTACAAACGTGAGAGATGTCAACAACAACAACAATAACAACAAGGCTCGAAACTTGATCATACAAGGATTAACTCAAAGCGACTTTGACCGTGTTACACACCTCCGATCTGCATACGATGTGTGGAAAGCACTTTGTGACTACCACGAAGAATCCAACACGATCAAGGAGGTAAGTCAAGACATGTTCAAGTAAGAATATGTGTGCTTCGAGATGCAACCTGGTGAGTCTATTGATACCTTGTTGCTCGCTTTAATAAAATTCTTAGCAATTTGCGTAGTGTCAATGTTAATTTTTCAGATGCTGAAAATGCTAGGCAATTGTTAAGTGCATTAGATATGTCAATTTGGGAGATGAAAGTCACATCTATTCGTGAATCTACTATCATGAGTACACTTACTTTAGATGTGCTATATTCCAAGTTAAAAACTAATGAAATTCACATGATATCACGTCAGAACCCCAACAAGTCTACTGCTTTTGTTTCTTAACGTGACATGCCTAGCTCCAGTCAATCCTCATCTTGTGGTACACTTGCTTTGTTGTCCTCTCTAACCCTTGAACAGATTGAGGAACTTCCAGAGGAGGAGCTAGTACTTCTCTCTACTAGGTTCTCAAAAGCATTGCAAAATCTTAGAACTAGAAGGAGAGGAAGCTCCGGACCTCAACGATGTTTCGAATGTGGTAAGATAGAATATTTTCGTTCAGATTGCCCTAACCTTTCAGGTCCTACTTCCCGGGATGAAAAGCAATCAAGAATGAAACACTCCTCAACAAATGATAAGAAGAAGAAGAAGGGCTTTACAGGTTGCGAACTGGTGAACAGTTTTATCTCCCCACTCCAGGAACTTGGCTCAAGCGACATGGACATTGGAAGTGATAAAGATGAAGATGATTTGGTAAACTTGTGCTTCATGGCGGGCAAGTCAAGATCAAGTATGGAAGAGGCTGAACACAACAGCGACAATGAAGAGGTATGTCCTACTTACAAAGAAATGTGTGATGCTATTTCTTGTGCCACTGTTATAGTTAAGAAAAAGGACAAAAATCTTAGGGATAATGCTGTTAAAATTGAGTCACTAGAATTTGAAATTAATCGTTTGAAATCCTTGATTCCTAGTGATGATTCTTGTTCCTCATGTGATTTAATATATGAACAATTGTCCTCATTAAGAAGTGCGCACACCTCCACACTTGATAAACTTGAGCTAGAAATTGAAAAAAAAAACAGAGAGCTTGCTGTACTTAATGATAAAAACTTGAAAGATGCTAGTTGTTCTACAATTGATTTGCATTATTCTACTTGTGATGATCTTAATAAGAAACTACAAGGTGCTATGAATGAGATTTCTATATTGAACAATGATTTACGTTCTCATGAAGTTAAATATTGTTCCAATTGCAAATTAAAAGAAAAAACTTCATGTGAAAATTGCCTTGATCTGTCCAATAAACTTGATGACATGCATCGGACATTAGATCGGCTTTGTAATGGGAATAAGAACCTAAACTTGCTGCTGAGTTCTTCCAAGTCTTGCAATGACAAAACTGGTTTAGGTTTTGATTCTCATGCTCATGCTAAGGCAGATCCACCTAAAATTGTAAATTCATTAGGAAGTGGTTTGATTCAAACAGTTCCTAAACAAAAGGAAGTAGTTTTCAAATCTGCAGGACTGTTGTCTCATTCAATTTCAAATAAAAATGTTGCTTGCTCATCTAGACATGAACACAAAGTTAAATTTCATTGTACCTACTGTGGTAGAGATGGTCATGTCATAGATTATTGTTATAGACTAGCTAAACAACAGAAAAAGGAAAGAATGATTGTTGTATCTCATAACTTTCATGCAAAATTTGCTGCACTTGCTAAACCGAATGATAGGAACATGCAACTTGCTGTAATGAGTCGAAAACATGCAAAGTTTGCTCCCAAACCTACTGTGTTTCGTGCTACACATGTAACATATAATAAGTCAGTAGTTTGGTACAAAAATCCTCAAACTTTGGCTCATAAACCTGCTGTTTTATCTCAGCTTTCACGTGTTATTCCTGCTGAATGTCGTGTGACTCAGTACTGGATTCCTAAATGCCTTTTGACTAACCCCAGTATTGAGTCATCGATGTATTGTTCTTCTATGTAGGTTACAAGCTTCAGGAAGGAGAACATTTAGATTGTGGATTCAGGTTGCTCACGCCACATGACCGGTAACAAAGAATGGTTCTCCTCCCTCTCTTATGTGTCATGTGTAGAGAATGTTACTTTTGACGATAATTCTTCAACTCCTATAATTGCTAAGGGTTCGGTTAAAGTAAATAATCACTACACTTTAAAAGATGTGGCATTGTTAAAAATTTGAAATACAACTTGCTTTCTGTTTCTCAATTGCTTGATGAAAATTTAGAAATAATTTTCTCTAAAAATTGCTGCAAAGTTGTAAATTCGAATAGTGAGCTTATTTTTAACATGTCTCGGTTTGGAAGAGTTTTTAAAGCTGATCTTGATATGTCTTCCTCTAAGCATAGGTGTCTAGTTGCTAATGATTCAAAGGACTTATATTTTTGGCATCATAGACTTGGTCACGTAGGCTTTGATCATCTAACGCGTGTTAGTGCTCTTGATCACATATGTGGGCTGCCTAAGCTTAAAGGGGACAAAGAAATTGTGTGCTCTTCTTGTAGACATGCTAAGATGGTTGCAGGTTCACATACTCCTCTCACAGTGATCATGACAACTGAACCGGGTCAACTTTTGCACCTTGACACCGTAGGACCTTCACGTGTTCAATCCTTCGGAGGTAAATGGTATGTTCTTGTGATTGTTGATGATTATTCTAGATACCCTTGGGTTTATTTTATGGCATCAAAGAATGAAGCTTTTAGTCACTTTAGAACTTTATTTCTTATATTATCAATTGATCACCCAGGATCTTTAAAAGCAATTAGAAGTGATAACGGAACCGAATTTAAAAATCAATCTTTTGATCAATTTTGTGCTGAAAATGGAATAGATCATCAATTTTCTTCACCATATGTACCTCAACAATACGGTGTTGTAGAAAGAAAGAACAGAACCTTAGTTGAGATGGCTAGGACTATGCTTGATGAATATCAAACTCCTAGAAAATTTTGGGCTGATGCGATTGCAACCGCTTGTTATGTTTCAAATCGTGTTTTCTTGCGCGCTAAGCTAGGTAAAACACCATATGAGCTCCGGTTTGAACATAGGCCTAGTGTTACACACTTCCGGTCTTTGGTTGCAAATGCTTTGTTAAGAAACATGGTAATCTTGATAAATTTGAACCTAGATCCTTTGATGGCATGTTTCTTGGTTATCCATCTCATACCAGAGGCTACCGTGTGCTTTTACATGACACTAACAAAATTGTGGAGACTTGTGAGGTGTCTTTTGATGAAGCTAGCACAGGTACTAGCTCAAACATTGCATTTATGGATCTATATCCGCAGGGGGAGAACATTTTCATTAAAGGTGAGGAAGAAGTGATGCTGCTGCCCAAAAAATTCAGCAGCTAATGACATTGTTCCAGCTCTTGATTTTGATTCACAGCGAGCACTGATGACCAACATTGCTGGTCCAGATCCTCCTCAAGTCACAAGCTCATCGATTTGTGATGAACATGAAAAAGAAGAAGCTTGTGAAGTGTCCACTCCCCTCTGAGTTCTCAAAAGTCATCCTCCACAACAAATTATTGGAAGCTTGCACGAACGAGTCATACAATCCATGTTTTGCGATCCAAACTCTCATGCTCATTCTACTTTTGTTGCTTCTTTTGAACCCAAAGATATATTACACGCACTCACTAATGAATCGTGGATTATTGCCATGCAAGAAGAGTTAGAAAATTTTGAAAGAAACAATGTTTGGAAACATGTACCTCCACCTCAAGGTCACACATTAATTGGAACTAAATGGGTGTTTAAAAATAAACAAAGTGAGGATGGGGTTGTGGTTAGGAATAAGGCTAGGTTGGTTGCTCAAGGTTTCACTCAAGTTGAAGGTCTAGATTTTGATGAAACTTTTGCTCCTGTTGCTAGATTAGACGCCATAAGAATTTTATTAGCTTTTGCTGCATCTAAAGGTTTTAAGCTATTACAAATGGATGTTAAAAATGTTTTTCTTAATGGCTACATGGATGAGGAGTTTTATGTCAAACAACCACCGGGTTTTGAAAATCCAGATTTTCCTAATCATGTTTACAAACTGTCCAAAGCCTTGTACGGTCTCAAACAAGCCCCTAGAGCATGGTATGATAGGTTAAAAACATTCTTACTTGAAAAGGGGTTTACCATGGGCAAGGTTGATAAAACTCTTTTCATGCTTAAGCATGGCAATGACTCATTATTCGTTCAAGTGTATGTGGATGATATTATCTTTGGTTGTGCTTCTCATGATCTTGTGTCCAAGTTTTCAACTATGATGAGTTTAGAATTTGAGATGAGTATGATGGGAGAACTCACATACTTTTTGGGGCTGCAAATCAAGCAAACCAAGGAGGGTACCTTTGTGCATCAAATGAAGTATACAATAGACCTTCTAAGGTGCTTCAACATGAACAAAAGCAAGCCTATTCGGACACCAATGGGAACAACAACAACACTTGAGCTTGATGAAGATGGTGAACTCATGGATCAAAAAGAATATAGAAGCATGATCAAATCACTTTTGTACCTCACGGCATCAAGACCAGACATACAATTCAGTGTATGTATTTGTGCACGATTTCAAGCCTCCCCACGTGCTTCACATCGTCAAGCCGTCAAAAAGATTCTGAGGTACTTACATGGAACTAAAGAATTTGACATTTTTCTTCCTTCTTCCTCAACCATTACTTTGAAAGCTTTTTCGGATGCTGATTTTGGGGGTTGTAGGATTGATAGGAAAAGTACTTCTAGTGCTTGTCATTTTCTTGGTAATTCACTTGTTGCTTGGTCCTCTAGAAAACAAAACTCAGATGCACAATCCACAACCAAATCTGAATATGTAGCTGCTGCTAGTGCTTGCTCACAGATTCTTTGGATTGTTCAAACACTTAAGGACTATGGGGTTGATCTAGATAGTGTTCCACTGTTTTGTGATAACACTAGTGCCATTTGCATTGCTAAAACCCGTGCAACATTCTAGAACTAATCACATTGACATTAGGTATCACATTCTCCATGATAATGTTGAAAAAGGAAACATTGTGCTTCACCATGTAGATATTGAACAACAATTGGCTGACATTTTTACAAAACCTTTGGATTTTACTCATTTTTGTTTTATTCATAGTGAAATAGGGGTTATGCATCCTCATGACTTACATTGAGGGGGAGTTTTGAAACTTGAGAAGTCTATGTGTGAATCTGAAATTAAAATAATATGAGCATAGTATTTCATACATATATGACTTTGTGATTCTTTTTACATGCTGAAAGTTCTTACTACATTACTCATGTTATACATTTTGTAGTTTTTGCCATGTCTAGTAATTGGAATAATTACTTCACTAAATCTGGTCATGGTCGAACTTTCTTGCTATTTTGAACTTCTTGCATGCTCACAAGTGCTTTTAATCATAAAGAATTAATCAAGTAATTAACTTACATGTTGAGCTTTTATGGTCAAATATAAATTGAGAAAAGATCAAGAGAATATGCATGCATCACACTTCTTCTTTTGAGATGGCTTATCATTGCACTTAGATATGAACTTGAAAGAAGTTGTGTATGACTAAAACCATGTCCTTAAGCTTCTGATTGTCAAATGACATAGGCTTGGCTTGGTTGGTTAGAATAAGGCAGATGCACATATAATCTCTTGCAAATATCATATGATCTAAATTTGTGCTTTGAAATAATAAAATGCAGCAACAAGTGTCATGCTTTTAGATTTTGAAATAGTTAAGTTTGTGAGATCATGACTTTCTTAAATTGAAAATTACATTTGATCTCTATCATGGCTTACACTACTTTATGTATCTCATTGTTGTGATAGTGTAAGTTACTTGATAGTATGACTTGGATGAGCTTTGTTTTATATGTATATGTTATAATATGCTCATAACAATTAAAATTCTTCTTTTTAACCTTGCTGAATACATTGTTAAAGGGGGAGAGATAATAGATAATATGTGTATTTTTTAAAGATAAGTATGCAAGGGGAAGAAATTGATTACACATTGCACATATTCACAATTGTATTGGCACAATTCTTCGATTCTTCTCAGGGCGAGAATTTGTTTTTCTTCTCATTTCATTTCTGTTTTACAAAGGGGGAGAAATTGTTTTCAAAACTTTTAATATGAATAAGCCAATGTTTGGATTTTAATTGGTGTTGCCAATGAATTCATCAAGGGGGAGATTGTGAGACTTATGTGTGCTGAATACATTGACTTGTACTGAATACATTGGCTTTGATGATATAAGTTCTAAAATTTTGCCAAAAATATCCTTTTTTTTAGGAAGGTCCGACTCTAGCTCCAAGCTTCTGCAAGGTCCGACAATAGGTCTGACTTGCTTTGTCAAGGTCCAACATGTTTTTGGGTAGCTCCCGTGAGCAGTGTCTTTAGCTCCGGCATGTCTTTGATAGCTCCGACATGTCTTTGTTAAGCTCCGATATGTTTTGCTAGGTCCGACTTATGTTGGTTAGCTCCAGTGCTAGGTTGTACTAGCTTTGGTAAGCTCGAGCGCTAGGTTGTACTAGCTTTGGTAAGCTCCGGCGCTAGGTTGTACTAGCTTGGGTAAGATCCGACTCAAGCTCTGGTTAGCTTTGGCATGGTTCTGAGCTTGATCGAAATGTTCCTGCTTTTATCTTGCAATGATTCGTACTTGCTTTACATTGATAGATAGATTGCTTAGTACTCATTTACTAAGTTTTTGGTGTGTTTTGGTGGTTATGTTGATGTCATTTTGCTATGTTTTGCAACATGCTTATGTGAGGTGCTCACGTAAGATGTTGTAGTTTCAGAACTAACGTGAGTCAAGTCGAGGACTTGTGCTTGGAAGTATTGGTTGTTTTTTCATGTGGAGGTGTTGCTTGATTTCAAGACATGGCTAGTGACGGGATCCATTGAACTAGTATTAGGGAGAAGATGAGGTTCAACAACCAAGTTTGGGAGGAATTGTGGTTGAGTTGATCGGGAGGTCGTGCAGCATGTATGAATCAAGAACAATGCATATGAATGTATCGTGGACGTCGTTATAAGATGTTTGCACGTGTGCAAGGAGTGCATAGACATGGATAAATGGTTCCGAGGCGTGATGAGGAGATGTGGACGTAAAGAATTGGTCGGAAAGGTCCAACCAACTAGGTTATGGACTCAAGCTGCGACTGAGTCGTGTTTGACTAAAATATGGAAAGATTTGAGTTGGTTATGATAGTATTTCGTTTGGTTCACGAATTTGAGTTGTTTTAGGAATGTGGGATACGTTCCTAAGGTGCTTGGAAGTCTTAAGATTGCTTCTATCTGCGTATAGAAGAGTCCTAAGCAGATATGGAAAGTTTCGATTCGTGATTTGAGTAGGATTAGAGTCCTAGTTGAAATTGGGTTGGCCTAAGGGCTGGTTATATAAGCAAGGGAGACCAGAGCTCGTGAGAGACGACTTTGGAGTTGTTCCTCCTGTGTTCTATTGAATAAAGATCGTAGTTTAAAGGAACTTTTGTGCGTTGTTCGTCCTACTTGTTCTAGACAAGTTTTTCTCGTCGAGTTTTCTGCACAACACTACCTTTCTTCGGTTGTTTTATCATAACTCGAGTTTTACAGATCCAATTGACGTGATTCTTTTTGGGTTGTCTTCACAACTTGATTGTCTATCATATGTCAAAAGCTCACGGACATTTTATTTGTGGTTTCTGATCTAAATGAGTTTCTCGCAACGTTCCAGAACTGTTTTTCTCAGGTAGGACAAATTGACCTTTATTCGATCTTTCAATCGTAACTTGAGTTTCTCTCGACGGATTTGAGTGATTCTTGTTGTTTCGTCTTCGTGACTTTATTCTATCTGATATCTATCATTTTTTTTCACTGTGAAACACGTTTATATTAGTCTCACACACGATTTCTTTAACAGATCATTTTTCTGCTGAAGGGGTTGGGATTTAATTGTTTCCGCTCTGTAAGATTTTTTAATCTACCATTCACCCCCGCCCTCTGGTAGCTTTTTACGTGCTCTTCGATCCTACACAAGATTTATGATTGAGAACACCACTAAACACACACGAACGATAAGCAATAAACAACAAGAGTGTGCGAGAGAATCAAACCCAAGAGCTCAAGACGTGTAGCACGAGTCTCTCCTTTGATCAATTGCTAATACTCAAAGATTTGATCTTTCTAGGGTCAGACTGTGTGAGGATTCGTGTATTTTGGGCTCTTGGAAGGTGTGAAGGCGCAGGGAGCCAAGAGTGTTTGGTTGTGGGGACCTACAACTCTATTTATTTTAGGGTTTCCAAAAGTTACCATTAGGGTTTGTGATGTTCGGACTAGTCCCTAGTCCGTGGTGGACTCCGGACTAGTCCGGTGTGCGGCGTGTGGGAAACCCAAAGTGTTCTGATATATCGGACTTGTCCATAAATGAGCGGACTAGTCCGATTTGGTCTCTGGAAGTATTCGGACTAGTTCGGCAAATATCAGACTAGTCTGGTGTGGTGAACCTCATATAGAATTGAGGACAAGTCCGCAATTGGAGGACTTGCACGACTTTAGTCAGAGAGTTTTTGGACTAGTCCGTGATGATATCGAACTTGTCCATTTTTGTGTAAAGTGTGATGTCCTGAGGACAAGTCTTCACTGAGGCAAACTTGTCTGTTTCTAGTTAGAAAGATAACGGACTAGCCCAGTGCTGTGGAACCTGGACTGTTTGCAGACAAGTCTGCACTGGGAGGACTTGTCCGTTTCTAGACAAAGAGATATCGGACTAGTCCGGACCTGTGAAAATTTGTGCAGTGAGGGTGATTTATTTTGCTTGAGCTCTTGGGGTGTGTTTCTCCAACACACTCCATACACAATAAAGTATTCTATTCAGCTCTTGAGCTCTTTTCCATATAGATCCTTATTCTCCTTTCTTTTTGCGCTTTCTTCATAATTTCATTAAATCCTGCGCTCATCTCAACAATTTTGTTAGGATCTCATTTGTTGTTTATAAATCAACCAAAACCCACAAGGGATGTCTAGATGCGCTTTCAATCTCCCCCTTTTTGGTGATTGATGACAACCAATTGAGATTTCTCAAAAATGAAAAAAAAAATCAGATTTTCATAAAGTGTGCACATATGAGTTTGGAACAAATTAAGCAATGAAAACATAAGACATATGTGCACTCTTTATGGTGGGGTGCAAAAACTATGTGTGTGTGAGCAATAATCATGATGAGAATGAGGTAAATGACATAATCATATCAATCTCAAGATTATCAAGTATGTGAGCAATTTCAGAGCATAAACATAGATCATATCAAAGCATCATCACAAATGTCATAAACATGACTAGAAACATAATAAGAGTCTTACAACACCAAAAGTAGTCTTACAGCACCAAAAGCATAACACAGAGCAATAGATACAAATATAGCTCTCATCTCTCATCTACGGCTAGGACCTAAGACTCCCCCTCAATCTCCCCCCCTTTGGCATCAATGCACTAAAAAGAAGGAGAGGAGGGACCTAAACATCGTCGCCGACTCACTCCTCGCTGTCAGTCCTCTCGTTGTCTTCATCATCAGGCTGAGGAGGAGGAGTATGAGAACCACTCGTCGAGCCCCCAATTCCGAAGTGTACAAGCTCAGAAGGAGATAAAGGTGGAAGCTCCAAGAAGTCAGAAGGTGAGTCCTCGGAGGTAACTGGAGATCCAATAGGCTCAATCTCCAGCTTTTGACATATTGCCTTGACATTGTCCTTCATGTATCACATTTCCTCTTTTCTTTCCTTCTTCATCTTATGGACCTTCACTTCAGTCTTGTGGCAAGAACCAAAAATAGCACCCAAGTACTTCATAATGCCATTAGGAGACCCTTTGTGAGGAGGGGTCCTAGTGTTAGGGAAGTCCTTGCATCTCCTTGAGCTCTCCTCAGAGCCTCTTCACTTGAAACAAGAGATGGAGCAGTTGGAAGAGAGGCTTGAGGAGGCTTCTAAGGCCTTAGAGGAGTATGCTCTACATCTTTCACAAACTCGATCCCTGTGACCATCTCCTCTATCATGAATATTATATAAGGCGCATAGCCACAGGAACGGTTAGGGGTGTAGGAAATGTTCACCATGCCGTTCCAGATGTAGTCGAAGATGTCCAATTTCCTGCTCTTGCTAATAACCTTCATTAATGTCCTCAGGTATCCTTGGACACTCCCTACATCTCCATCCTTCAGAGCAATTGTCTTCCTAAGCACCCTGTTGAGAAACATGAAGAACAACTTCATGTTCTTGGTTGAGGGAGGATTGTACTTGAGACGGGTATCATAGAGAAAGTCCATCCCGTCCTTCTCTAAAATCCCAATGTTGTGAATAATCACTTCATTGTTGTCGGTGTCCTCACGATGCAGCAGCCTAGCAAACTCGTCATATGTCACAGTGTACTTGGATCCATGTGTCATCCAAGTCTCGCTCTTCTTCATCACTGGCAAAGTAGCAAGTTGCATAGAACTGAGCAATGACTTCATCATTCTAGTTGTACCTGAAAGCAAACAAGTCCTTTAAGCCATGCCTCTCTGCAGCCTTTACTACTTCATCAAATGCACCACAACTTTTTCTTTCAAAATGGTTCCAGTCAATCCATTGGCTGCGGACTACTAGAGTCTTCATCTACGGGTACACGGAACTGTAGTAGTTTGCATGGAAGTTGCTCCAGAATCTTGGATCAACTGCCTTCTTGGCACTGCCATAAGCATCAATCATCCTCAGCTTTGAAGCTACATCGCTCCCTTTGCCATTGAATTTCTCTTCCGAGGGATCCATGTTCCCCTATCTTGGAGCACTCATCCTGAGAGGGCCAATCGGGCCAGAGGCGAGCCCTTTTCCTTTGCCCTTAGCTTGATGAGAAGCTGCCAAAATAGGACCAGCTGCATATTTTCCTCTGGATGCAGGTTTCTTGGTTGGAAACTTTCATCTCACCTTGGGTGGAGTAGGCGAAGGGTCAGCGGCACGACCTTGCCTCTTCTTGCTTTGCCCCGTCGAAGCACGAGGCAAAGTGTCTTGTTCCATTTCGGCCTCAAAGTCAAAAATCTCATTGTTTGAGCTCGACATTGTCCTAACAAGAAGATTATACAAGGCATAGATAAGGATTGACGGCAAGGAAATGCATTGAGTAGAAGGAAATTAGGGTTGTGTCCAGTCAGAAATCGGACTTGTTCGGTGCTTAAGTGCGGACTATTCCGATATTCAGCTGTTTGAACCCTAACTAGCAAAGCAATGGTGTTTCTCAATGCAAAAGTGGCTCAATGTAGTTGTAATACAACAAGGAATCATGTATTAATAGGAGGAACTAAGCCATTTGAGCAAAAATAAGAGATATCGAAGGTTCTAGGGTTTGGAGAGAAAATTTACCAAATCCTTCAATTCACGGAGTTGGGGGGGTTTTTGATGTGGACAAGTCCAGGGTCCTCAATCCCCTTGCGATGAAGATTGTTTCCCACAGAGATTTGAGGAGATTTGGTGGAGAACTCACCAAATTACCTTGGGGGCACTTGAGTGAGGAGAGAGAACGTGAGGTGTGTTGTGAGGATGAAGAAGATTAGGTTTTGGTGGCCCTAGGGTTATGGAGTCGAAAAATCAGACTAGTCCATGGTTGATCGGACTAGTCTGGACTACCGGAACTCTGCGGACTAGTCTGCATTATGCGGACTAGTCTGGGTAACCACAAACTAGTCTGTGATCACCAAAATAGAAACAGTTAGACCATTTTTATATACTTGAAGGTGCTTACAAAGAAAATAGGGGGAAAACACACAAATAATCTTGATGAATATGATCAGTAAACATACAACAATCAAGCTATGACCATAATTCACCATGATCAAGTAATTAACATAGTTTTTCAGAGAAAATAGAGAGAGATGATTTTCATAACACAATCAATATGATTTTGAAGATGACATACAAGTATGCAATTTTTCAAGCCATGTTCCGAGCATCAAGGATATTTAGTTCATTTCGGAGCTCACAAAAATGTTTTTCATCAAGTGGCTTGGTAAAGATATCGGCTAGTTGTTTTTCGGTGTTGACATGAGAAATGGTTATGCCACCTTTCATTGAATTATCTCTCAAAAAGTGATGTCGGATGTCTATGTGTTTGATTCTAGAGTGCTCAACGGGATTATGGGCAATTTCAATGGCACTCTCATTGTCACAAAAGAGTGGAGTACCACTCATATTGTAATCGTAATCCCTTAGAGTCTGTCGCATCCAAAGGAGTTGTGCACAACAACTCCCGACTGCAACATACTCCGCTTTGGCCGTGGATAAGGCAATGGAGTTTTGTTTCTTGGAGGACCAATAAACTAGGGATCTACCTAGGAATTGGCAAGTACCGAAGATACTTTTTCTATCTACTTTGCATCCGGCATAATCTGCATCGGAGTACCCAATGAGATTGAACTTTGAACCTTTAGGATACCAAAGGCCTAGATTGGGTGTATGAACTAAATATCGCAAGATCCTTTTTACACTGTCAAATTACATTCCTTAGGATTGGCTTGAAATCTTGCACACAAACATACACTCAACATAATATCAGGGAGCCAATCATGGAGTGATATACCTTTTGATCCACATTTGGTTCGTCTTCATTGAGATCCAAGTGTCCATTTGTCGCCATGGGAGTCTTTATAGGCTTTGCTTTGTCCATTCCAAACTTCTTAAGTATGTCTTGAGTGTACTTTGTTTGGCTTATGAACATCCCTTCCTTTTGTTGCCTCACTTGGAATCCCAAGAAATATCTCAATTCTCCCATCATGGACATCTCAAATATATCTGTCATAATCTTACTAAATTATTGACAAAAAGATTTGTTAGTTGAACCAAATATAATATTGTCGGTACCCTGCGTACTGGGTACCCCATGATATCGCAAGAAGTGCAAGGGAGTTCCACCTGTCAAAGTTGAAGACCTCTGTAGGCCCCATGTTTCAAACGGCACTTGACCCACCTTATACATAGGGGAGCTCCGACACTGCCACGTGTAACACAAGACCGGAGCTTCACCCTTTATATAGGATAGCTCCGCACTTGACACGTGTACAGTGACCCCGGACCTAACCCCCAGTAGAATGGAGCTCCGGTGCCACCATGTGTATAGCAGCTCCGGACCTATCTCCCCACGAGGGGAAGCTTCGGAGCTGCCACGTGTGGATCCTCCAGACCTTACACCAACGGGGATATTGGCGGGTCTTCAACAGCACGGACATTCAAGGGATAGTTAAAGTCACAGTTACAAGACCTGATTATGTGTCATTAATGCTATATTAATGACACACGATCAGTGGGCTATTAATAGGAGTAACACTGCCATTAAGGCATGGTATCACATTGTTAATCACACTTAATACTCGTAGATCATGTATTAGGCTATTGTATACGCCAGGGCCACATGTCGAGTCAGACAAGTGTTCTAATGGCCAGTCCTTAGACTATAAAAGGACTGCGTCGCACGGTACATAGACATCTAGGCTCATACGCACACCAGCACTATTGAAATCCTCAATACGACAACACACACTTTGTGGAGTAGGGTATTATGCTCAGGCGGCCCGAACCACGTAAATCCTTCGTGTCTATAGATGGCCACCTGAGTCATGCTTTTCGGGCCAGCCCGTGGCCCGATCATTTTGGCTCGGCACGAAAGTGGCACGGCCTATAAGGTAACGGGCTCGGGCCAGCTCGACATTACTAGTGGGCCATGCCTAGGCTCAGACCTCGGCCCGATGGGGCAAACTGACACGGCCCGAAATGAGGCAGCCTGACAAGGTCTGACCGACACTACTGGGCTGGCATGGCACGGTCCCAGCCCGATCCTCTATATAACTGAGGCCTCAGCGGCCGGCCGCCCACATTCGCCATTCCTCGACTCGAACGGTCGACCCTAACCCTCACCTCTCTAGACTCCTTGCCTCCTCGGTGACTCCGCACCGCCTCCCGCCTGCGCTCCTCGTCGGCGTCGCCGCTTAGGAGTTAGGACCTCACCGGAGGCCAGATCCGGCCATCTCTTGGCCTCTCGAGCTCTCCTAGCCTCCTCGATGACTCCGCGCCGCCTCCACTCCTCCCGCCTCCACTCCTCCGCTCCTCCGCTCCTCCTAAACGAGGGGGATCTTCATCTTCTGCAGGGTGCGGGTGCTGATGACAACGCCGAGGCCCATGCAGAAGCATCACTTCCCTTTTCCTCTAGTTCTAGTGCAGGTGCTATAGGTGCTGCTACCGGTTCGTCGGCGGAGGCGCCGGTCGATGTGGACGGAAGCCCAACTCCGACTACGAGCACAACTAAGAAAAGGTTACTTTTCTCCACCTTTTCAATCTTCATTAGTAATTTAGTGTAGTATAGACTGTATAGTTTATGTCCATTGTCCATGTCCAGTGATGTTTGTTTACTTGCTTTTGCTTGGTAGGAAATCTGGAGTGTGGCAAGACATGGAGGAGTTGAAGACAGAAGATGGAGTCAGGTATGGGGCTAAGTGTAACTACTGCAAAACTTAATTGAGTGCTAGGAAATGTATAGGTACTGGTCATCTTCTTAGGCATGCTAAATCATGTAAAAGAAAGTTTTTGGCTGCTTCTGCACGTTCTTAATCTCATTTACACTATAGTTCTGATGGTGCTATCACTCATTTTCAATATGATTATGTCATTGCTAGAAATGAATTAGTTAGGATGATTGCTAGACTTGACCTACCTCTGCATATTGGTGCTACCCCTGCATTTCAAGATTACATTAGAGTTGCACAGAATCCTAGTTATAAATCTGTGTCTAGACAGTCTACTACAAGGGATCTTGAAAACTATTTTCGATTGAAAAGGTCTACTATCATTGAACTATTGAATGAAACCTCTTGTGTATGTTTAACTTCTGATATTTGGTCTGGAAATGTTAAAGAGGACTATCTTAGTGTGGTCTTTCATTTTGTAACTGTTGAATGGGAGTTGGAGAAGAGGATAGTTGGCTTGAGGTTAATTGATTGCTCCCATACTTGTTTGAACATTGCTGAACGTATACAAAATGTTGTTTCTGAGTATAGCATGTCTGAGAAAATTCTTTCTATTACACTTGACAATGCTTCTTCTAATTCTCGAGTTGTACAAGAGTTAACTCCTGTTTTATCTTCATATGCTGGTGCTATGTTATTGCATCAACGTTGTGCATGACATATTATAAATTTGATTGTCAAATCTGGTCTGAAAAGAATTAAAAACTACCTTGAGGATTTCAGAACTGCTATATCCTTTTTGAACTCATCTAACCAACGCATTGCGTCTTACAAGTCTTTTTGCTTGTCTATGGGAGTTCGTCCCTGTAAGTTTGGTTTAGACATGGATGTTAGATGGAATGCAACATACTTAATGTTGAAACATCTTGTGCCCTACAGAGATAGCTTTTCTGTTTTCATTGCAACTCATTATCAGACTTCTAGTTCTGGTGGATGAATTCTGCTAACAGATGAACACTGGTATGTAGCCGACCATATGCTAAAGTTTTTAAGTGTATTCTATCTCTCTATTGTATCCTTGTCTGGTGTGTATTATCCTTCTAGTCCATTGATGTTGCATGCAATACTTGAGATAGCTGATCATTTGAGTCAGTTTGAAAATGACAACTTGCTTAGACCTGTTGTAGTACCTATGAAATCAAAATTTTTAAAGTATTGGGGTGAAATACCTATGTTGTACTCAATTGCTTTCATTTTAGATCCTAGAGGTAAATTGACTGGTTTTAATAGTGTCCTTCAACTGCTTTCTCAATTACTTAACAAAGACTATTCTAGTTAATATACTAAAGTTAGAGCTAAGTTGAACCTCATGTTTGCCAAATATGAATCTAAATTTGGTTATGCGAGATTGCAGAGGCCTTCACAACCATCTTCTGGAGCAGGTAAGCAGGTAAGTAGTTGGAATAGAATTTTCGGTAGGCCTTCATCTTCATCTTCTTCTGCTACATTGTCTTCTGTTGTTGGTACCACTTCTAATTCTGATCCAGTTAGTTGTACTGTTTCTGAATTAAGCTCATATTTAGACAGTGATTTAGTTGCTCAGTTTGATGATACATTTAATATACTTAATTGGTGGCAAGACCACAAAAGAACATATCATGTTCTGTCCATTTTAGCTAAGGATATAATGACTATTCCTATTTCAACAATATCTTCGAAGTCTGCGTTTAGTTTGTGTGGCAGGTTATTGAAGAAAGACGATGAAAGCTTACTCCAGAGCATGTGGAAATGTTATCCCTGCTAAAAGATTGGGAAGAAGGTGATGTGAGGAAGCCGCACAACATCATTGATCAAGACTTGGAAGAAAAGATGAAGAACATGTTTCTTGACGATGTGCCTGTATCTCGGTAAATTGTTGAACTCGATTTGTATGCATGTATGATTGAATCTGTAAACTTTGTATGTAGTTGTAGGACACCAAAAGGGCTGGGGCTGTACTCTTTTTTCCTTTAGGGTTTTATCCTCAAGGGAGGTTTACTAAAGGTTTTTAACGAGGCAACCCATATTAAACAACTCTTTAAAGCCAGGTGTTCTGAAAATATGTAACTTGTATTGTATTGGTCTATACACTGTATGAAATCTGATAATTTTTTGTACAAATAGAGGTATTGTTTACTAATAATCATCCGTGCTTCGGGCCAACCCGACACGAAAGGCCCGCTCCGGGCCCGACACGGCCGACACGGTGGAACCTTCCACGAGCCATGCCTGGGCCTGGGGTCAGGCCTGATGTGTTGGCTCGGCATGGCCCATTCTCTCTTTGGGCCGTGCTCGGGCCCAGTTTCTCCAAGCCTGAGCCTGTCGGGTTCGGGCCGGGCTGGTCCAACATGACCCATTGGCCATCTATATCTGTGTCATCATCTTGTCTTAGATCTCCGCGCGCCCAAACTGATACAAGAACCTCCGTGGGCTACATTTTAGTAGTACCGGGGGAAGTGTCGTTCGTACGCTTCGACATTTGGCGCGCCAGGAAGGGGACGCTTGAGATCACAAGATGGTGAACTCTACCGCAGGGTCATTTAACGACAACAATGTTGTGCAACCTGTTGGAGGGAATCCTTCCAACATGCAGTAATCAGCGGGCACTGTTGCCCCGGTATGCATCGTACCACCACCACCACCATCTGCTCTGGCGAACAATACTGGATAGCAGGATGGGGTACTTGTGTGGGTCACAACATCGGCACACAACAACCATGAGAACGTGCTAATTGTTGCGCGAACTCTGTTGGAGCACCCACCAGCGCTCGGAGCACCTCAGGGTACGATGGAGCAGTGGCGCACTGATGTGCAGTATCTGGTTGCAGCCGCAGCCGATGCCATTAGCAACCAAGGTCCCCCCCCCTTCGGGGCAGGCACCAGCTCAACCCAGGACCTTGCTTGGAAGACTTGGTCCTCACGTGTCACAGCATCGAAGGCGTGTTGTATCTCAACAGGTGACGTCTCTGCCTTCTGGGGTGCGTCACAGCCATACCATGTCGAGGCTTTTGACACATGATTTGCGGTCAGAACTTGATCGCCGCTACAGACAGCAAGACGAACGTGTCCACATCGAGCGTGCTCACGAGAGGTGAGAATCTTGGGACAACCCTTCTCTAGTGGGAGTAGGGGGAGGTTGTTCTGCCTTGGACATGCACCTACGCATGATCCGTTGGCCACAGAAGTTCCAACCTCATCTGGCGGAGAAATTTGACGGGACTGTCAACCCCGCTGAATTCCTTCAAATCTACTCCACTGCTATACTTGCAGCAGGAGGCAATGAGGCTGTGGTGGACAATTACTTCCCAGTGGCTCTTACTGGGACCCCTAGGTCCTAGTTCATGAGTCTTCCACCCAACTCCATCAATAGTTTGGCAGAACTATGCCAACAGTTCACTGCCAACTTCAGGGGTTCTTACACCCGGCCCGACACTGAACTGGACTTGTTTGCTGTGAAGCAAACAATGGGGCAATCACTGCGATCCTTTATCCAGCGCTTTTCTCAGGTACGCAATACCATCCCCTTTATCTCGAACGCTTCTATTATTGTCGCATTCAGACAGGGCGTCCGAGACAAGAAAATGTTGGAGAAGATGGCGATGAAAGAAGTTACCAACATTACGGAGTTGTTCAGCCTGGCTGATAAGTGTGCCTGGGCCGCAGAGGGCCGGGAAATGCATTCAAAGCCAGCTCCGGATATTAACAAAAAGGCTTCCAAAGCTGAAGCCACTACCTCTGGCCATGGCAAAAAGAAGAAGAAGTCCAACGGCAAGAAAAAGTCGTCGATCGGCGCACCTGCTGCTGCGGCTGCTGCAGCTCCGGGTGGCCGGGGGCCACGCCCCGAAAAATGACCTCGTCCTTCATCAGAAGACGACAACAACTCTAAAATGTGGTGTCCGATCCATAAGATGGACAGGCACAGTCTGGAGGACTGTCGAGAGGTTCAAAACCTTGTCGAGCGCTACAACAAGTGTCGAGAAGAAGCTCATTTCTGTCAACGGGAAGGAAAACAGAAAGTTGATGAAGCTCCAGCTAGCCAAAGCTAGGCTTTCAGGATCCCAAGAAGGTCCTGAAGGGTGTCTACAACACAGTAGACGATGATTCCGATATCTCTAACGACAAGTGTCAGAAGACCCTGAACACCATTTATGGTGGTTCCTAGGACATCACTTCTCGCCGCGTTCTCAAGACAATGCGGCGGGACATGGTCGCTGCAGCTCCTACTGCCAGGCCAGAACCTCATCGGAAATGGATGGACTTTCCCATGACCTTCTATGCTACGGACTACCCCCGGAACATGATCGGAGCTGGCGAGTTACCACTGATGGTATCTCCTACTATCAATAATGTTCAGCTCTACCATGCTTTGGTGGACCGAGGTGCGGGTCTGAACCTCCTGAGCTATGAAGCCTTCGTCAAGCTCCAGCTCCGACCTTCAGACCTTCATCCCTCACACCCTTTCTCTGGAGTAGATCCGAGGGGCATTAGCCCTCTCGGATCTATCACACTCACGGTTACCTTCGGAACTCGGGAGAAATATAGGACCGGGAAGCTGGTCTTTGATGTCGCACAGATCAGCTTACCCTTCAATGCCATCTTGTGCAGGCCTGCCTTGTACAAGTTCATGGTTGCAGCTCATTATGGCTACCTGGTGTTGAAGATGCCAACACGCTCTGGCGTTCTCCGCATCCGCGGAGATCGTACTGCAGGACTCACTGCATTGGAAGAACTCCATGTGCTTACAACTGCACAGGAGGATTCATCCGGCAAAGAGCTCAATGCTCAACCCTTGAGCTCTCGTCATCGAGGCTCAACCTCTGCACCACATGTGCAACCAAGCGGCGACACTGATGTTCCCATTAGAGTTGTCCAAATTGGTTCTGATGCTACTCAGACCACCCATATATCAGGAGGCCTGAACAACAAATAGGAACTTGCACTCATCACTTTCCTCCAGGCGAATGTTGACGTGTTTGCCTGGCAACCGTCACAAATGTCTGGGATCCCTAGGGAGGTGATTGAGGACAATCTGAAGATTTATCCTGACGCACGGCCTGTACACCAGAAGCTCCAGAAGCAATCCATCGAGCGGCAAAACTTCATCTGGCAGGAGATCAAAACGTTGCTCGAAGCAGGTTTCATCCTGGAAGTTTTTCACCCAAAATGGCTGGCAAATCCAGTCGTTGTACCCAAGGCCGGCAGGAAGCTTCGGATGTGTATCAACTACACCACCTTAAATAAGGCATGTACAAAGGATCCATTTCCACTACCTAGAATAGATCAGATAGTGGACTCCACCTCTGGGTGCGAGCTATTGTGTTTCTTAGATGCATATTCTGGATATCATCAAATCCAAATGTCTAAGGAAGATGAAGAGCATGCTTCCTTCATAACAGTAGATGGATTATATTGTTATACTGCCATTCCCTTTGGTCTCAAAAATGCTGCTTCAACCTTTGTGCGAGCTATGCACAAAACATTTGGAGAGCTAATTAGAGACTTAGTGGAGGTGTACGTCGATGACATCGTTGTGGAGATCAAGAACAAGGAGTCACTCCTTGACAATTTACAAGCCGTCTTTGACAAGCTGAGCATCACACGCACCAAGCTGAACCCGCACAAGTGTGTCTTTGTTGATTACTCACTCAGGAATTGAAGAAAATCCGGCGAAGATCAAGTCTATAGAAGACATGCAGCCTCCAGCTCACATCAAGGATGTCCAGAAGCTAACTGGATGTCTAGCTGCACTCAGTCGGTTCATTTCAAGGCTGGCAGAGCGAGCACTTTCCTTCTTCAAGCTATTGAGGAAGAGCGGACCATTCCATTGGTCTGAAGAAGCAGAAAAGGCATTTCAAGAGCTGAAGCAGCTACTCACCACCCTACCAATCTTGGTAGCTCCGAACCCCGGTGAGCCGTTACTACTTTACATTTCTGCGACTACAGAAGTTGTAAGCATGGTCCTGGTCGCAGAAAGATCAGGAGCCACATCAAGATCAGGAGCTTAGATCCCTCCGGGAGGGTCCGGAGCTACCTGAAGGCGAGTTTGGGTCCCAGCCCCCAGACACAGAACCTCTAGGCGGAATGCTAGGGGATCAACCTTTCTCGCCAGATAGGGTTCACGTGGGTGACCAAGGCGATTCGGACCCTTCCAGTAAGGTCCGGGTTGAACAAGAAGAAGTTCCAGACCACTACGGGAAGGTCCAGAAAGCTCAACAAGAAGGTCCGACCCCTCTGGGAGGGTTTGGGTTGATGGAGAGGAAGTTCAAGCCCCTCTGAGAGGGTCCAGACTGTCCAGTGCCCAGTGTACTTCATCAGTGAAGTACTCCACGATGCCAAGACCAGATACATTGAGGTGCATAAGATGCTTTACGCAGTTCTTATTGCCTCAAGGAAGCTTCGTCACTACTTCCAAGCCCACAAGATATCAGTGGTAACTTATTATCCACTACGTGCTATATTGCATAACCCTAATTCTACTGGGAACATCGCCAAGTGGGCAGCAGAGTTGGCTGAGTTTGATCTCGAATTCGTTCCACGGCAAGCAATCAAGAGTCAAGTTTTGGTTGACTTCGTGGCGGAGTGGACCCCCTCTCCATAAAATCCTACGGGCCCCAGCGAGCAGAAGCCGGAACCCAAGGTCCCGGTCTTCACCGAACCTCACTGGACTCTATACTTCGACGGCTCCGTGCAGAAGTAGGGGGCCAAAGTTGGAATCCTTCTCCTCACTCCGACCGCGGAGAAGGTCAAATACATGGTTCACCTTGACTTCAAGGCAACCAACAACATGGCGGAGTATGAAGCTCTCATCTATGGGCTCAAGGTGGCACTATCCTACGGTGTCAAACAATTGTTGGTGAAGGGTGATTCGTAGCTCATCATAAAACAAGTCAAAGGTGAATGTTGCTGCAACAACCCCCAGCTAGCTGCCTATCTCCTTGAAGTCCAAAGGCTTCAGAAAGACTTCGAAGTCTTGGATCTCCATCATTTTCAGCGTCTCCATAATGCCGAAGCCGATGAACTCTCGACGAAGGCTTCCACCGGAGCTCCGGCTCCCGATAGAATCTTCGTTCGGAGGTTGTCAAGACCAACAACTCAGTCTACCGAACTAAGCGAAGGAGGCGAGACCAGCACCTCAAAGCTGGCGGTCCCGGTGGCCCCGTTATCATGGCATCCACCAAGAGTCGTAGGTGCTGTCGGAAGCTCCGAGCAACCCAGCACGCAAGACTCAGAAGCTCAAGTTAGCTCCGATGCATGGATCTTGGAGATCCGGAGCTACTTGAAAGACAACATCCTTCCTGAAGACGGTGTATCTGCTGAACAGATCGTCAGATTGGCTAAATGATACACACTGGTAGAAGGGGATCTCTACCGGTGCGGTGCCAATAGTGTCCTAATGCGATGCATTGCAAGGGAAGAAGGTCGCGAGCTCCTCGCAGAGATACATGGAGGCGAGTGTGGGAACCATGCCTCTTCCTGCATATTGGTTGGTAAAGCCTTTCGACACGGTTTCTACTGGCCTACTGCACTCCAGGATGCAATGGAGTTGGTGAGAAAATGTGAAGTGTGCCAGTTCCATGCAAAACAAATCCGCACACCGGCTCAATCACTGCAAATGATACCTCCTATATGGCCATTCGCTGTGTGGAGTATGGACATCTTGGGACCATTCCCAAAAGCCGTTGGAGGTTACAGATTCCTATATGTCGCCATCGACAAGTTCATCAAGTGGCCAGAAGCACCTCCAGTTGTGACAATTAATAAGCAATCAGCAATCAAGTTCTTGAAGTCCATTATATGCAGATTTGGAGTTCCGAACAAAGTCATAACCGACCATGGAACCCAATTTACAAGTGTTGCATTACAAGAATATTGCAAAGACCTCAACATTCAAGTCAGCTACGCCTCAGTAGCCCTCCCAGCAAGCAATGGACAAGCCGAGAGAGCAAATGCAGAAATCCTAAAAGGACTCAAGACGCGTACATATGAACTCTTAAAAAAGCATTGAGCCAACTGGATTGAAGAGCTTCCACCTACACTGTGGACGAACAAGACAACACCTAACCGGTCAACTGGAGAGACACCCTTCTTTTTAGTATACGGAGCTGAAGCAGTCCTTCCTCCGGAGATCACCATGGGGTCGCTCCGGGTCCGGACTTTCGACGAAGTCGTGCATTACTAGCTCCGGAGTGAAGACCTTGACCTCGTCGACAAGGGAAGGTGCCAAGCAGCTGTTCGGAATGCAAGCTATCGCCAAGTGCTTCGGTGCTATCATCAAAGGCATGTGCACAACCGACAACTCGAGGAAGGCGATCTGGTGTTGCGGAAAAATACTAACTCGCGAAGGAATGAATAAACATTCCCCTAGCTGGGAGGGTCCCTTCCGAGTGATCAAAGTATCCCGTCTCGGATGCGTTCGCTTGGTAACTGGGGATGGGACTCCACTTCCTAATCCTTATAACATCGAGCACCTCCATAAGTTTTATACTTAGAATCGCGGAGGTGAGTCTGTAATTACACACAATGTATGTTATAGAGTCAATATACAGAATCAGGTAGGTCCTCCGGGAGAGCATCTAGACCCCTCCGGGAGGGTCCGGGAAGTTCAAGTAACACTTGATACAGTCACAACACTAAAAGTGTAACTACCTGCCCTGGGCCAGTACAAGATGTATAATACACTTAGCATGGTCCTGTACCCTAAGTGTGTCCTTGTCTGCCCTTTAATTCGGACCTATAATGAAGTACATTGTTGTGTTAAAACAGACTCCATGTGCATTTATTTTTGTACAAGGCTAGGTATTTCAAATTATTATTTTTATCCTTCTTGTCTATAATGAAGTTGTGCAATTCTTTTTAAGTTTTAGTCCAAGTTATTTATATGTATTACAAGTTATATTGTTGGTCATTTTGGATCTTAACATTGGTGCATAGTCTACTTGCCTGAACGCCAAGTTAATATAGGTCCGTAGTGTGCTACTGACTTAGCCTGGTCCTGCATCCTAAGTAGGCCACTCTACCTACATCCCGGCGGGCCAGAGTAGGGTGAGTACTAAGAAAGCATGCGGATCTGGACAAGTTACATCAATGTGCTTGTTATCATATAGAATTTCTTCGGATCTAAAACTCCAATAAGAACAATAAGTCACAAATAATTTATAGACAAGATGATGATTTTTACTCTTTTTCTTGTCTTAAATGTACAGGAAAAACACAGCGATGGTGAACAATGTCGGAGCTATTAAGCTCCGACAACCTCCAAGGGGGCCCGCCGTCAATGTTTTTGGACGTTGAAAGTGGGCACCACCGGAGCTAACAAGCTCCGGTAACTTCCATGAGGGTCGGATGTTGACATAAAGTTAATTCAAGTGAAGATGGCATAACCACCCAACGTTATCTATGATTGATAGTGGGTGTCATCGGACCTACCAAGCTCCAACAACCCCAGGGGCCCACCGTTGACGTTCTACGCGTTGATAGTTGAAAGCATCTAGGCCCCCACGAGGTACGGTTTCGGTGATTAATGACAACCGTTATTTACTACTAATGAGTCTGTGGATGCGAGGTTTCATGTACAATGAATCAAACGTCGATCAATCACTCATAAATGTCATCTTCTGCTCATTGGATGCAAAAGGAGACCCCTCAACGAACTAACCTAAGGGGTTAAATCGGAAACAAATGAGGAACTCGTACAACGACGCAACCTTATCAAAATTGGCAACACAAGAAGCTTCATATCCATCAGAAGAGCCATACAAACAAGTGTTCAAGAGGTCACAAGTCCAAAATCCAAAAGATCAGTCCAACTCAACTCGAAGGAAACAAATTGTACACACCGGATCATCCGGTGATCTGAAGAATGACTGCATCGGTCGATTTGGACTCAACAGAAGAAGAAGACCTCAGAATGAAGTACACACCGGATCATCCGATGTGTATCAAGTGAACATCGGATGAATACAACAGTAAGCAAATTTTCTGAAGTGTTCTGAAGGACTGAACACCGGATCATCCGATGTTGAAGGCAGATGCACATCGGTCGATTACAACAGAAGCAAATTATCAGCTCAACCAGATTGAAGATCTATTCATCGGAGCCTCCGATGATGAAGGAGGTGAAGCATCGGTCTAATAACGGTCATTTCTGACAGAATGACGTCAGCTAATCTAATTAGACCGATGCTCATAAAAGGGGGTCATCGGATCATCCGATGTACACAGAAAAAGTAATCAGCCCACTTTTCCAACGGCTAATTCGGTTGGGCTGAGTATTTAACCCCCTCCCACCAGTCATTTCGAAGAGGCTGAACAACAAGAGCACCACTACACATTCCCCAAGTGTCCAAGACTTAGAATACTCATTTTCACACTCTTGTAACCCTTTCACACCTCAAGATATAGGCTAGTTCCTCTTAGAGTTAAGCTTGTGTGCGTCCTCTCTGGGTGAGTGGAGACTCTAGAGTAGGGAGATCCGTGAGAAAGTGCATTCTTGGTGATTGCACTCACCTTGTATCAAGAGGAGAGTGAAGAGATCGCTCCGGAGCTTGCCGAGACCATTGTGGAAGCCCGGAGGATCGAAGTTGTACAAGGCTTGAGCTCCACCTTGCCAAGGATGGCGAACGGAGGAAGTTAGTGGATTCCCTCGTCTCGGTGACTTGGGAGTGGCGATACCCTTAGGTGGGTGCCACAACGTGGACGTAGGTGGATCCTAGTGATCTCACCGAACCACGGGAAAAATCGACGTGTCCCCGTGTCTTCGAGCGTTTGCATTCCTCCTCCCTACTCCCTTTACGATTACGCAATTCTCAATTCCGCACTTAATTCTCTTAATTGCTCTGTTGGCTTGCTTAGAGAATTAGATTTCACTTAAGCTTTAAATTGACTTAAAATTTGAAGTAGCCCAATTCACCCCCCCCCCTCTTGGGCATTCGATCCCTACAATTGGTATCAGAGCAAGGTTGCTCATTGGATCATTCTAGCTTCACCGCTAGAGAGCAAAAATGGCCAAGAATGGGGGTTCGGTTCCTACCTTCGAGGGCAAGAATTTTGCTTATTGGAAAGCACGCATGCGCGCTTACCTTGAGGCAATTTCTCCCGAGGTGTGGGAAGCGACCCATGCGGGGTTTGGCAACCATGAATATATTGGTGATCAACTAAAATGGGATGCTAAGGCTAGGAATGCTATTTATGAGTGCATTAGTCAAGATGTATTTGCTAGAATTGCTAGTAAGGAGAAAGCTTGTGAAATTTGGGCTTGCTTGATTGAGATCCATGAGGGTTCCTCTCGTGTCAAAGAGCTCAAATATCACTTGCTTAAATCCAAGTATGATGATTTTAAAATGCTTCCTCATGAGAATGTTAATCAAATGTTTTCTCGCTTAAATGTACTCATTGAGGAAATTAATGCTCTTGACATTGCTTCTCTTGGCAAGGGACTCATCAACCGCAAGATCCTCATGCTACTTCCCAAGCCCAAGTACAACATCATCAACTCAATGCTCCAAAAGGAGTCACTTGACAACATTGAGGTTTCGGAGCTCATTGGAGAGATACATGCTCATGAGATGAGTGTGCTTGGAATGATGGAGGAGTCATCATCATCAAAGACCATTGCTCTCAAGGCCTCAACCAAGAAGACACATACCAAGAAGAAGAAAGTGGTTGAGCCTAGCTCAAGTGAGGAAGAACAAGCTACAAGTGAAGATGATGATGATGAGCTTGCATTGATGATGAGGAAGTTTTCACGTCTCAACTCAAAGATTGCCAAGAAGGGATACTCGTTTGATCCCAAGAAGAAAGCCTTCTTGCCAAGGAGAGATGAAAACAAGACGTGCTACAATTGTGGCGATCAAGGCCACATATCATATGATTGTCCAAGACCGGACAAGAGGAAGGACAAGGGCAAGCATCGCAAGCTAGAAGAGAGTGATGATGATGAAGATGCAAAGCCCAAGCGCACCTTTGGAAAGAAGAAACTTGACAAAGGCAAGAAGACCAAGCTCTTTCCAAAGAAGAGAAGAGGACCTCAAAAGGTCTTCATGTGCGAAGCAAATGAGTGGGTCACCGATGAAGAAACAAGTGATGATAGTGAAGATGAGGAAGAAAACTTGGCAAGCCTCGCTATCGTCAACAAGGATGACTCACACCTTCCTCCACCGCCTATGTGCCTCATGGCGAAAGGTAACACAAAGGTATGTGATGACTCAAGTGATGATGAACTTTCTCCCAATGAACTAGCATCTATGATTAATGAATATCATGCCATTATCAAAAGGGAAAAGGCTAAGGTTAAGGCACTTGAGCTAACTCGCGCTAAGCTAGAGGGTGCCAACCTCGATTTGCAAGACAAGTATGTCACCATACTTAATGAGCATGAAACGCTCAAGTCACATGTCAAGCAAATCGAGGAGGAGAAGGCTCAAATCAAGCTTGAGTTCCATGAGCTTGACTTAGCTAACTCGTCACTATTGGCTAAGCATAACGAGTTAGTTCAAGAGCATGAGACACTTAGTCTTTCCTATGAAGCAATGGAACTAAAATTGAATAACTTGAAGAAAGAAACTCTTGATGGCAAAACACCCGCTAGTTCACATGCCACTAACAATTTGCATGAGTCTTTGCCATTGAAAGCTAATAGGGAGAAGGAGCTAATGGACGAGATCGAAAGTCTCCGCACTAGTGTGGCTAGACTTTCCAAGGGAGAGGACAAGCACAAGGAGATCCTCTTCCAACAAGCTAAAGGCTTCAACAAGAGGGGACTTGGGACCTTCCCTACGCCCAACAAATGGAAGGTGCCCTCACCGGAGCTTAGGACAAGCTTCATCAAGGAAGTGGGATCCTATTGCCAACATTGTGAGGTCACCGGACATCACACTAGGGAGTGCCCTCTTCCCACTCGTCCTTCTCCAAAATTACCTCCTAACTATTCATCTACTTTCAATGATTGTCACTATCTATTGAGCAAAGTAGGTGGAAAGGTGAAGGCGAAGTTCATTGGCAAAAACATCAAGGGCATGAAGGGGAAGCTCCCCAAGCAACTTTGGGTCCCAAAATCACTTGTATCACACATACAAGGACCTAAGTTGGCTTGGGTTCCTAAACTCAAAAACTAACTTCATGTGTGTAGGTGAACTACAAAGCCGGAGGAAAACATTGGGTACTCGATAGTGGGTGCACTCAACACATGACCGGCAATGATGGTATGTTCACCTCCATAGAAGACCCCGGCAATCATGAACAAGTCACCTTTGGTGATAACTCAAAGGGGAAGGTAATTGGTTTAGGTAAAATTGCAATTTCTAATGACTTGTCCATTTCGAATGTGCTTTACGTTAAGTCTCTTAGCTTTAATTTGCTCTCTATTGCTCAACTTTGTGATCTTGGACTAACGTGCACATTTGACAAAGATGGTGTTGTGGTGTCTAGTGTAGCTAGCAAAGAGCTAATATTCAAGGGCTTTAGGCATGGTCATCTATATTTGGTGGACTTCTCCAACAAGAGCGCAAGCCTAACCACTTGTCTTTTCACCAAGACAAGTTTGGGGTGGCTATGGCATCGGAGGATTGCTCACATAGGAATGAGCAAGCTCAAGAAGTCCTTCAAGCTAGGGATGGTGACCGGCGTAAAGGACGTGACATTTGAAAAGAACAAGCTATGTAGCGCATGCCAAGCCGGGAAGCAAGTGGCTTCGCACCATCCGATGAAGACAATGGTGTCTACCTCCAAGCCGCTCGAACTACTTCACATGGACCTCTTCGGACCGTCCACCTACCAAAGCCTTGGCGGTAATCTCTATTGTCTCGTTATTGTTGATGATTACTCTCGCTATGCTTGGACTTTGTTTTTAGGTGACAAGGGTGAAACTCCGGAAGTCTTCAAGACCTTTGCAAAACGAGCTCAACGGGAATTCCAACTTCCCATCATCAAGGTCCGGAGTGACAACGACACCGAGTTCAAGAACTACAATATTGGGGAGTGGTGTGACCGTGAAGGAGTCAAGCACGAATTTTCGGCTACATACACCCCTCAACAAAACGGTGTTGTTGAGAGAAAGAACAAGACACTAATCACCCTCGCGAGAGCCATGCTTGATGATTATGGGACGTCGGAGAAGTTTTGGGCGGAAGCGATCAACACGGCATGCCATGCCGCAAATAGAGTCTACCTTCATCGACTTCTCCAAAAGACTCCCTACGAGCTCCTCATTGGGAGAAAGCCCAACATCTCCTACTTCCGGGTCTTCGGATGCAAGTGCTACATCTACCGCAAGAAAAGACTTGGTAAGTTTGAAAGAAGGTGCGATGTTGGTATTTTCCTTGGTTATGCGTCAAACTCAAAGGCATATCGAGTATTCAACCAAACCTCCGGGTTAGTTGAAGAAAGTTGTGACGTTGAGTTTGATGAGACTAATGGCTCCCAAGAGGAAAGTTTTGGTCATGATGATATAGATGATGAGCCTCTACGAGAAGCTATGAAGAACATGACCATAGGAGACATCAAGCCCGAAGTTGAGGAGAGCCATGATCAAGGGGGAGCTTCAAGTCCGAACATCAATACCTCCATGGCGCCTCAAGTGGATGAAGAAGAAGACAAAGATGATCCATTGCCTATGCAAGACCAACAAGCCTCACAACACCAAGAAGAAGATGAAGTCCAAGATGAAGTCCAACCACAAGACGAGCAAGATGCTTCATCACCACCAAGTGACTCACAACCGTTGATGAGACATGGGCGCATCTCCAAGGCACATCCAATGGATCAAATCATTGGAAGTCCTTCACGGGGAGTAAGTACTCGTTCACGTCATGTTGCATCTTTTTGTGAGCACTACTCTTTTGTGTCGTGTGTAGAACCCAAAAGCATTGAGGAAGCTCTCCAAGACTCCAATTGGGTGATGGCTATGCAAGAGGAACTCAACAACTTCACCCGCAATGAAGTTTGGGTGTTGGAGGAGCGACCCAAGGACAAGAATGTGATTGGAACGAAGTGGGTCTACCGCAACAAGCAAGATGAGAATGGCGTGGTGGTCCGCAACAAAGCTAGGCTTGTGGCAAAGGGATTTGCTCAAGTTGAAGGTTTGGATTTTGGGGAGACATTCGCCCCGGTAGCACGGTTAGAAGCCATCCGCATACTCCTTGCTTTTGCTTCTCATCATAATATCATGCTTTATCAAATGGATGTTAAGAGTGCATTTCTCAATGGCTATATTAATGAACTTGTGTTTGTTGAGCAACCTCCCGGGTTTGTGGACCCAAGAAACCCTAACCATGTCTATAGGCTAAACAAAGCACTCTATGGACTCAAGCAAGCTCCAAGGGCATGGTACGAGCGCTTAAGGGACTTCCTCGTAATGCAAGGTTTCAAGATTGGGAGGGTGGACACTACACTCTTCACCAAGGACATCGACGGAGACTTATTTCTTTGTCAAATTTATGTCGATGATATTATTTTTGGCTCAACTAACAAAGCTCTTAGCCATGAGTTTGGCAAAATGATGTCTAGGGAATTCGAGATGTCAATGATTGGAGAGCTCAACTTCTTCCTAGGATTTCAAATCAAGCAACTTCAAGAGGGGACCTTCATCCATCAAGAGAAGTATACTAAGGACCTCTTGAAGAAATTTGAGATGGGAGATTGTAGCTCAAGAAGCACTCCAATGGCGACAAATTGTCATCTCGACGCGGACATGGACGGTAAATCTATTGATCAATCTCATTACCGTTCCATGATTGGTTCATTGCTATATCTTACCGCATCTAGGCCCGATATTATGTTTAGTGTGTGCTTGTGTGCTCGCTTTCAAGCGGCACCTAAAGAATCGCACAAGAAGGCGGTCTTTAGGATACTTCGGTATCTCAAGCATACCCCAAGTGTAGGTTTGTGGTACCCCAAGAACGCTAGTTTTCATCTCTTAGGTTACTCGGATTCGGACTTTGCCGGATGCCGTGTAGACCGCAAGAGTACCTCCGGGGGTTGCCACTTACTTGGGCGTTCCCTAGTTTCTTGGTCGAGCAAGAAGCAAAATTCCGTGGCTTTGTCCACCGCGGAGGCGGAGTATATAGCGGCCGGTGCATGTTGTGCCCAAATCCTATATATGAAGCAAACCCTCTTGGACTTTGGAATTAAGTTTGGTTGTGTGCCTCTCCTTTGTGACAATGAAAGTGCGGTTAAGATAGCTAGAAACCCCGTTCAACACTCCCGCACTAAACACATTGATATTCGCCATCACTTCTTGCGGGACCATGAGGCTAAGGGAGAAATCTCTTTGCAAGGTGTTAGGTCCGAAGAACAATTGGCGGATATCTTCACCAAACCACTTGATGAGAAAACTTTTTCTAGGCTTAGAAGTGAGTTAAATGTGCTAGATGCATCTAACGTCATGTAAATTGCCATGTTCATGTAAGGTTGCATGTCATATAGGTCTTGCCTAACTCCCAAAGGATAAGGGCGAGCTAGAAATAGTTTTCCCTGAGTAAGCTTTTGGCAGGTTTAAACTTGGCAAGATAGATTTATTTTATGCCTTGCATGATTCCTGTCATATAGACTTGCATTCATCTAATATTTTGCATTATCTTGTTTGACATTGCATACGGTAGATTGTCACAAAGGGGAACCCACATCATGAGAAGGAGACTTGTTTGAAATGCAATATCTCAACTCATATGATGTGGAAAGAGCAAAATTCTAAAGGAACATGCTTTAATGAGATAGAAGTTTCCATACTCTACCTCACAAAGCATGGGCCTTACATTTTATTTGGATATTTTTCCTCCATTTTTCTTGGTGTTCCGTTTGTGTTAAGGTCTAAGCCAAGCTATTGGCATATTAGCTTCTTGAGGGGTAAGGAGTTGCCCAAAAAGTCCTAAGACATGTGTTTCTCCTCAAATTGTTTGTTCGGTCGAAGGACATATATGGGATGTTTTCGTTCTGTTGTCATCGGATTATCCGATGCCCCTGTCAATCTCTCATCGGTCAAATATGTGTTCAATCCTCAAAACCCAACTCTGTCAGAACCTCAAATGATCCGACGCGTTCATCCTGGAAAACATCGGTCCATCCGATGTTCACTCTTCTGGAGCTATGATCCATTCAACCGATGTCTACCTCCCTCTAACGTCGGATCATCCGGTGTCAATATCACTCGGTTGAACACCCTTACTGTGATATTCGACCGATGTTCAAAACCCTAATCATCGGTTCATCCGATGTCGACAGCAATTCTTGAATATCCTTACTGTTGCAATTGACCGATGTTCACTGCATATATCATCGGTCCATCCGGTGTTTGAAAAACGGCTAGGGTTTGGGCCCCACTATTTAAACTCGCGCGCCGGCCCGACCTTTTCTCTCCCCGACACCCCGTGCTCCCGCCGCCGCCATCCCCTGCTCGCGCCACCGCCGCCGGCCACCTCTCCCGCGCGCTGCCGCCCTTCCCTCGCGCCGCCGCCGCCGTGCTCCACCCGCAGCACCGCCGCCGCTGCCTCCCCACGCGCCGCCGCCGCCGCCCCTCCAGGGCGCCGCCGCCGCTTCTCCTCTAGTCGCCGCCACCACCTCCTTCACCAGCCTCCACCGCCGGCAGTTCTCCCTGCTAGGGTTTCTCGCCCGAGCCATCCATCGTCGCCGTTCGTCGCCTTTCATCGATCTCGTGTCTTTTCGTCGACGAGGTTTGTTCCGTGCAGCGCGACGTCCTTCATTGATCCCGTCATCTTTTCGCTAACCCTTGCTCTCGAATTTCTTGAAGATGGCCCGTGATCGCAAAGGCAAAGGCAAGGCTATCGCGGAGCCCGCCGCGAAAAAGCGGAAACTTTCGAAGGATGAGAAGAAGGCCTTGATGGCCGCTCGCGCCGCCGAGGAGCGTGAGCGCGGCCGTGGGGGTTCGTTGAGGATTCGCGAGGCCAGTCCAAGGCCGCCTCCCGTGGTCGACGACTCCGACGCTGAAGAGGAGCCAGTCGAGCCTCTCGTCCGCCGGCGCTCAGCCCGGACTCGAGGAGGTCACATCGAGGCTGCTCCTCGTCCGAGACCGACGGCCGCCAACCGTCGTGAGGACAGGGAGGCTGAGAGGGACATCCATGAGATGGACACGGCCGTCCTGGTCCGTGAAGGAGTCCGTCTTGTGGACTACCGGAAGATGAAGGCAAAGCAACTACGGAAGCTCAGATGGAGTGTTCTTCTTGAGGAGTGGTTCCCACAGCCCCGAGAGCTGCTTGTTGACAGTCGCTTCTGGACTGTCACCCAGGCGTCTCTCTATGAGACTTACAAGCGCCGGGGGCACAAGCTCTTTCAGCACAACCACCTGGACTGGAGGCAGCTTGCAGTGGCCGCAGAAACTGATGTCCGCCCCTTCTTTGAAAGGTACAGAGGCTTGGTGGAGCTATTGGACTATGAGAGAAGTGCGTATGTGGAAGAATGGGTCCGTGTCTTCTACGCGACCCTGTACATCTCAGAGGGCAGAAGATCCATTGCATTCATGTTCAATGGTCAGCACTACCATCTCACGAGGCAGACTTTGGGGCACATCCTTGGCTTGGACCTGCACGACACTAGCATACACGAGAAGGTCTATGGGCAGGCAGATCCACCGAGGAGGCCACTTACTGGAGGGGTAGCACCTCAGCTGGACGAGATCCGCTCCTTGTTTGGCCCCACGTTCTCTCCAGATCAGCCGAGAGTCCCAGCACTCCTGACCCCAGCTGCGCGCATTGTGCACCTCGCCTTGCGCCGCACGCTCCTGCCGAGGTCAGGATACTTGGAGGGGTTCACGAGTCTCCAGCAGACCCTCCTGTTCTACATAATGAACGGGATGGATTTTGATATCATAGACATACTTCTCTGCGAGATGGAGGACGTTATTACAGATGGAGTGGGCATGATGAGGCAGATGGTCTATGGGCACTGGATCAGCTTTATTTGCTCTATGGTGGTGCCAGAGGGACATTCAGCACAGGCCCGGCTTGCTGACGAGAGCGTGACTCGCTTCGGCCACTACCGTGCGTCCGCTCCTGGAGACCGCCGTCTTGGCCGTCCAGTTGAGCGCCAGGTCAGGGCGCGCTTGACTGAGGAGGATTGGTCTGACCTCGAGAAGGAAGATGAGCGTCTGGCTGAGGCAGAAGCTCAAGGTGGAGACTTACAGCACGTCTGGTCCGAAAGCGACACAGACGACAGTGTCGAGGAGTACTTTCCTCCTCCTCCACCTTCACCGAGGCAGCACGACGCCGAGGCCGGAGGATCAGCTGCTCCGCCACCGACACCACCTCCTGTGTCCGAGGCGCAGGTGACGCAGCCGTCTGAGCTGACGTCGCTTCTTCAGCAGATGATCGAGCAGCAGCGCCAGGACAGGCTCGCTGCTGAGCAGGCCAGGGCAGAGCAGGCTGCGCGGCTCGCAGAGCTTCAGAGGCAGCAGACAGAGATGCAGCTAGAGATGGCCCGCCAGAGGCGCGAGGACACGGACCGGTTCACGAGTCTGGTGGACCAGATGCACCGGAGGACACTGGACCAGCAGCAGCAGACCCAGCAGGCGATGATGGGTATCCTGGGGTTGATCACCAACCTCTATCAGCAGACCGGGATAGCCCTTCCGCCACAGCACACCGGTCTCAGTCAGCCTCCAGCAGCACCTCCTCTGGCTCCAGCTTCAGTTCCAGCACCGGCGTCGCCGATCCCGAGCTACAGCATGTCTCCACTGCTGGCTTCGACGGTGCCGTTCCAGTTCTCGCCTCTCCCGGCCGTGCTTTCTCCACCAGCAGTTCCAGCTCCAGCGGACCCTCCAGCAGCTCCAGCTTCAGCCACGTCAGCACCTCCGGCTCCTCCCGCTCCAGCACCAGCTCCGGCGACGTCTACCTCGAGCAGCTCCGACACCGCCGACGTCGTCCGCTTCTCCGTCGCCCCGAGAGCTCCGGAGTCCTAGGTACTCCTCTTCCCTTTTTGGTGTCTTGATGCCAAAGGGGGAGAAGAGTTAGAGTTAGGGGGAGTGTCTTGGGCTTAGGGGGAGTGCTAGTTATCTTTTTGCTTTCAGACTTGTTATTTGCTTCTATTTGAAACTTGATTGTTATCATTTGCTACTATTTGTAATTCAGTATGCTACTTCACTCTTATGATTTATATCTGATCACTGTTTGAGCCTTCGAGCTCCTTGTGTTGCATGTTGTTCCGATTACATTTCTTTATGAGCATTGCGTTTGCGTTTCAAATTCCATTACTTTTATGCTCTACTCGTTGTGTTGTCATCAATCACCAAAAAGGGGGAGATTGAAAGCATCTAGGCCCCCACAAGGTACGGTTTCGGTGATTAATGACAACCGTTATTTACTACTAATGAGTCTGTGGATGCGAGGTTTCATGTACAATGAATCAAACGTCGATCAATCACTCATAAATGTCATCTTCTGCTCATTGGATGCAAAAGGAGACCCCTCAACGAACTAACCTAAGGGGTTAAATCGGAAACAAATGAGGAACTCGTACAACGACGCAACCTTATCAAAATTGGCAACACAAGAAGCTTCATATCCATCAGAAGAGCCATACAAACAAGTGTTCAAGAGGTCACAAGTCCAAAATCCAAAAGATCAGTCCAACTCAACTCGAAGGAAACAAATTGTACACACCGGATCATCCGGTGATCTGAAGAATGACTGCATCGGTCGATTTGGACTCAACAGAAGAAGAAGACCTCAGAATGAAGTACACACCGGATCATCCGATGTGTATCAAGTGAACATCGGATGAATACAACAGTAAGCAAATTTTCTGAAGTGTTCTGAAGGACTGAACACCGGATCATCCGATGTTGAAGGCAGATGCACATCGGTCGATTACAACAGAAGCAAATTATCAGCTCAACCAGATTGAAGATCTATTCATCGGAGCCTCCGATGATGAAGGAGGTGAAGCATCGGTCTAATAACGGTCATTTCTGACAGAATGACGTCAGCTAATCTAATTAGACCGATGCTCATAAAAGGGGGTCATCGGATCATCCGATGTACACAGAAAAAGTAATCAGCCCACTTTTCCAACGGCTAATTCGGTTGGGCTGAGTATTTAACCCCCTCCCACCAGTCATTTCGAAGAGGCTGAACAACAAGAGCACCACTACACATTCCCCAAGTGTCCAAGACTTAGAATACTCATTTTCACACTCTTGTAACCCTTTCACACCTCAAGATATAGGCTAGTTCCTCTTAGAGTTAAGCTTGTGTGCGTCCTCTCTGGGTGAGTGGAGACTCTAGAGTAGGGAGAGCCGTGAGAAAGTGCATTCTTGGTGATTGCACCCACCTTGTATCAAGAGGAGAGTGAAGAGATCGCTCCGGAGCTTGCTGAGACCATTGTGGAAGCCCGGAGGATCGAAGTTGTACAAGGCTTGAGCTCCACCTTGCCAAGGATGGCGAACGGAGGAAGTTAGTGGATTCCCTCGTCTCGGTGACTTGGGAGTGGCGATACCCTTAGGTGGGTGCCACAACGTGGACGTAGGTGGATCCTAGTGATCTCACCGAACCACGGGAAAAATCGACGTGTCCCCGTGTCTTCGAGCGTTTGCATTCCTCCTCCCTACTCCCTTTACGATTACGCAATTCTCAATTCCGCACTTAATTCTCTTAATTGCTCTGTTGGCTTGCTTAGAGAATTAGATTTCACTTAAGCTTTAAATTGACTTAAAATTTGAAGTAGCCCAATTCACCCCCCCCCCCTCTTGGGCATTCGATCCCTACAATAGTGATTACCGTTGGACCTATCAAGCTCCGACAACCACAGGAGGCCCGCTGTCGATGTTCTACACGTTGACAGTGGGTGCCGTCGGACCTATCAAGCTCTGGCAACCCCAGGAGGCCCGCCGTCGATGTTACAAAAGCTTCCTAGAGAAGTCAGAAATAAACTTCAGACCTAAAAGCTATAAGTTTGAAGTGTCCAAGTCATCAACACATCGTTGAATCCTTACACGTTCGCAATCAAATTGTCTACATGTACGAGGGGGCAAACAAGATAAAGGACTGTGTATTGAAGAAAAAGGACAACAAAATGGAATTCGTTGTAGAAACAGTGGATTTCATTCATTCAAAGTACTAGATTAAAAAATCAGGGTTACAACAAAGGATAAAAGGAAAATGTCCTAGCTACTGGAGGATATAAGTCCTGCGGAAAAATGAAGCAACCTTCTTAACAGCCTCTTGGACACTAGTTTTGGGGGCATCCCCCTCTTTGGCAGTGAGTCCTTCAAAGACTGGATCGAGAGAAAATTGAGGATCTCAGCTTTTGTAACACGCCAAGAAATACTCGACGACGTCTTTGGCCAGAGATTTCCCTTCTGTCTCCAGCTGATCCGCGATGACATAACCCATTGCGGCGAGTTTGCTGCCAACAGAACCAAGCGCCACCAGCGTCTGGTCCAGCTCTTGCGTCAGGTCCTCCGGGCGTACTGGACTGAAGCCAAGAGGCACAAGGGCTCTGTCCGCACGTCCCAGGAAATCCCATACCATCAGGAATTTAGTTTCCCCCGAACTCCACAACTCCTCCTGTGACCTCTGGGCGGTCGCTAGCTCTGAACTCTCCCGAGCGAGGCGCTCAATGGATTTGGCATGTTGCTGCATATTCTTAGCTACTTGCTTTTCACAGTCGGCTAGCTCCGTCTCCCGGAGGTGGATGCGGTTCCGCCGTTCCGCCATGTCCTTCTCCCTGCCCCTTACTTTCGCTTCTCTGGTGGCAACATCAGCTTCTCTTTTTTAGAGCTCCTGCCCCAGTTTCCAGTATTTTTTCTCCTCCTCCTTACTCCACAGATCAAACTTCTTAGAGCGATCTACCAAATTTTGCTCACCCAGAGTCAGCTTCTGACTGAGCTCTTCTTCCCTTTTCAAAACATCCTCCTGCTACTCTAGAAGCTTCTCTTCTCTTGCATTAAGGTCTGCTCGACGCTTCAAGAGGACCACGTTTAATTCATTGAGGTTTTCGTGACGCTCGTCAGCAACATCATTCCTTTCCTTGGCATGCTCGAGGATCTCCCGAGAATTAGCGTCGAGCGCCCTGATGGCAGCTTCCTTCTCCTCCAACAGTTTTCCGCAGTATTCCATCCGGGTCATTTCCCTCTTCACCCACTCCTTCTGATCAGTAAGCCTCGTCTGTGCAAGCTTGGTCTCGAGGTGGAGCTTGTTGCGCCAACGCCTCAAGGTGTAGCGCTCCTCTTCAAGGGCCTTACTTTGTCACAAGCTTGAGCAGTCATTGTCTATGGACAGTGCCAAGGGAATAGGCTCCGGATCTTCTGGGGTCACCTCCGTTGGCTCCAAAGGGTCTTCAAGAACAAAAATAGGGTCCCACGCCACAAGCATGGTTCCCTGAGTTTCTACGGCACTGGGGCCGCCCTCCGGGAGCTCTTCGGGAGTAGTAGAGGAAGAACCCACTGGGGGAACTTCAACCTCTAGAGCCGAAGCTGAAGGTCCTGACGCGGGAACTTCAATTGCTGGCTCTGCGGGTGAAGAGCCTGCCTCCACCACTTCATGGTGTTCTGTCTTGGGCATGGGCACCTCCGGAGCAGTTACTTCTGGTGTGGTCGTTGGAGCTTCACCCGAAGCCATTTCCGTCGCCGGCTCAGGCGCTGGTACATCAGCTACCTCCAGCTCAACTGTCAGAACTTCAACAACTTCTGGCTCAAGGGCCGAAACTTCAAGTACCACCGACTCGGTTGTCAGGGCATCAACGACTTCCATCTCAAGGGCCGAAGCTTCTAGCACCACTTGTTCATCTACCGGCTCAGCAGCAACTTCTGGCACAGCGACCGAAACCTCAATTACCTCCGAACCCGTTGCCGGAGCTTCCACCATCTCCGCGTCCTGTGCCGGAGCTTCAGTCGCTAGTGATGCTGCTACTGGAGCGTATTTATGCATGTCTCCCCCATAGTCCGGCGCTACCACAAGAGTCTCTGGCGATGACTCTGAATCTAGATCAACGACAACTGGCGCCGGAGCTGCCGTGACCTCAGCCACCACTTGAGGAGGCACGGGGGTTGAAGTTGGAGTTTCCGTCCGCACTGTTTCGGCCGTTACAACAGAGGCCAGAGCTTTAGACCCCATCTTTGATGCCCTGCAGTCAAAAAATTGGAAGATTCAAAATATGACAAAAATAAGAGTAGCAAATCAAGGTGAAAAAGCAAAGCTTACCTTGGGAAGCTACCACTCCAATCGGCACAAAACTTCTTCGTCGGAGGCTGAGAGCCAGAACTTGTTATGGTTGGCACGGAGGGAGCTCTGGAATGTCGCTCAGAGCCTGCCATCGTCATTTTTGTTGCCCCAACCGAGGTCTTCCTTGGCTTGGAAGGACTACCGGACCCGGAGCCCGTAGCTGGCGCCCGAACCAGAGTCGACTATAAAGAATTGGCGCCTCTCGAGGACACTTGCACTGGAGGAGGTGTCGCCACTGAAGATCTCCCTCGTCGGGGAGAAGGGACAGTTGTAGATGGAGCAGACCTGACGGAGCTCCCATCAGCATGCTTCAGCTTCCTCTTCTAGCTGGAAGATTTGGCTGGCTCCTTGCCCATGCCCTTGCCGATGTCATCAACTTTTCGGCTCGTTGTAGGGGAGACCACCTCCTCAAAAGCTCCAGGTATTACAACCCTGGAGAACCTACGCTTCTCCACCTCACCAAGGTCGTGTAGCGCCAGCATATTTCTCCAGAGCTCCCTGCTGATCTTTGGAATCATGTTTAAAGGCAGGAAAGCAGCCAGCGAAGCTAAGGCATCATCGGCAATAGCCCCATGCTGAAATTTCTTGAGATGGAGCTTCAATGCTTCGTCATCCAAGTTGGATTACAAACCGGTTTCAATCCGATCGTTATCCATCACACTATTGAAGGCCCAGGCATGCTTCCCCCTCCTCCTCAGCGGAGCCCACCTGTTCACCAAGAAATTTCCAAAGACCATCTGGGGGGTCAGTCCACCCTCCACACATTCTCAGATCCTGGTCGGGACAGGGTTAAATGCATACGAAAGCTTTGGAACTTCATTTAAGGCATCAGTGTTGACGTTGGGGAGTCCTTGGGGCAGCTCCAACCTGTCATGCTCCTCCACTGCAATGATGATCCAATCCTTTTTCCAGTCATCCCATTTGCTAGAGGGGAATGACTTCAAGTACTTGAAGGGACAGTTCTTGCGCTTCACGAAGTAATAGAAGACAAGCAACTTTGTCCCCTTTCCGGTGGAATGGGCTATGAAGAAGGTCCGGAACAAGTCGATGTAGGGAGGCACACCCACCCACATCTCGCAGAAGTGGACAAAAGTTGCCACGAGCAGAAGGAAGTGCGAGCCGAGGTGATGCAGTTGGAGGCCGTAGAATTCCAGCAGCATCAATATGAAGCTCGAGAAAGGTGGGATCAGTCCCACCATGGCAAACACCGAGAAGTACACCATCTCCCCGCGGCGCTCCTTCTTCAAGGGGAGCTTGCCAGCACGGACCAAGTGGTTGAAGGAGTCGCTGGACCATCCCATGAAGGTTCGGACCTTCATCAGATTGTCCTTGCTCTGGATGCGGCTCTTGAGAAGACCTAACTCCATCGCGGCAAAGTGGAGTGAAAGAAGAGGAAGATAGGCAAAGTTTGGGAGGCTCTGAGCACAAGTTTGATCGAAAGCGTAAAGAGTCCTCAAATCATGCGGACTTTCCTTCTTAAGTAAGCCTCCACGATGGAAACTGCAACGAGAGCAAGTCCACATTACAAAGAACCTACCCCATCAATGACAAATGGGCCCGGGGCCACCCCGACGAAGAGGTCGAGGTTATTACCCTAGTCGAACCTTTGTCATGATGGGCGGCGGGAAACCCAAAGGCGGCAGTCTGACAAGGCACTCAGAACCGATATAGTTTTCATATTGGGAACCGGCGACCTTCAATTGTGTGAGATCCGCACTCAAAGATCTCATCTGCCGCATTCAAAACAAGCCACGAGGCGATGGTTTAACCCCGAACCATCGCCCCAATGGTACATCAAAAGACCTTTAAAGCTGCAGCGTGGGAATCGAGGATGGCCCCACCTTCTGTAGAACAACTTAACTCGAAGGGTTTTCTCCCAGAGGTGGGCTCGGGGGCCACTGTCGGTACCCTGCATACCGGGTACCCCATGATATCACAAGAAGTGCAAGGGAGTTCCACCTATCAAAGTTTAAGACCTCCGTAGGCCCCACATGTCAAACAGCACTGGACCCGCCTTATACATAGGGGAGCTCCGACACTGCCAAGTGTAACACAAGACCAGAGCTTCACCCTTTACATAGGGTAGCTCTGCACTTGACACGTGTACAGTGACCCCAGACCTAACCCCCCAGTAGAATGGAGCTCCGGTGTCGCCACGTGTATAGCAACTCCGAACCTATCTCCCCACGAGGGGAAGCTTAAGAGCTGCCACGTGTGGATCCTCAAGACCTTACACCAACGGGGATAATGGCGGGTATTCAATAGCACGAACATTCAAGGGACAGTTAAAGCGACAGTTACAAGACCTGATTACGTGTCATTAATGCTATATTAATGACACACGATCAGTGGGCTATTAATAGGGGTAACGCTGCCATTAAGACACGTTATCACACTGTTAATCACACTTAATACCCGTAGATCGTGTATTAGGCTATTAAATACACCAGGGCCACATATTGGGTCACGCAAGTGTTGTAACGATCAGTCCTTAGACTATAAAAGGACTGCATCGCACGGTACATGGACGTCTAGGCTCATACGCACACCAACACTATTGAAATCCTCAATACAACAACACACACTCCTTGGATTAGGGTATTACCCTCAGGCGGCCCGAACCACGTAAATCCTATGTGTCATCATCTTGTCTTAGATCTCTATGCACCCAAACCGATACAACCACCTCCGCGGGCTACACTTTAGTAGTACCAGGGGAAGTGTCATTTGTACGCTTCGACAAATATCATCAACATAAATTTGACAAATAAATAGATCATTATCAAAATGCTTAGTAGACAGAGTGTAATCAACTTTACCAATCTAAAATCCATTTTCAATCAAAAAATCTCTAAGGCACTCATACCAAGCCCTATGAGCTTGTTTGAGGCCATAGAGAGCCTTACGCAGTTTGAACACATGATCAGGGAACTATTGATCTTCAAACCCGGGGGGTTGCTCCACTTACACCTCCTCCTTGATCAGTCCGTTGAGGAAGGTGCTTTTAACATCCATTTGATAAAGCTTGAAATCATGGTGAGTAGCATATGCAAGTAATATTTGAATCAATTCAAGCCTAGCTACAGGAGCAAAAGTATTGCCAAAATCCAAACCTTTGACTTGTGAATACCCTTTGGCCACAAGTCGCGCCTTGTTCCTTGTCACCATCCTGTGTTCGTCTTGCTTGTTGCGGAAGACCCATTTAGTGCTGACGACATTGAACTTGGATCTTTCAACAAGTTCCCATACCTCGTTCCTTTTGAAGTTGTTCAATTCTTCTTGCATCACCACCACCCAATCTGGATCCTTTAATGCATCTTCAACCCTGTGTGGTTCCAAATAGGATACAAATGAGTAATGTTCACAAAATTAGCTATACGAGATCGAGTTGTTACTCCCTTTTGGATGTCACCGCTTATGTTGTCGGTAGGGTGATCTCTTTGGATGCATTGATGTACTCTTGGATGTGGCACTTGTGATTTTGAATCTTCATGGTCATCATCTTCTTCTCCCCCTAGATGGTTGCCTTCATTCATGTGTTTATCATCTTGGTCTCCTTGAGGTTGATCTTGTGTGGAAGATCCCCCTTGATCATTGTCCTCCACTTGTGGTTCATCTTCTTCATTTAAATTTGGAGGTGGCACTTGTGGTCGAACATCGCCCAACACCATTCTTCTCAATGCTTGACATGGAGCTTCTTCTCTATCTAGCACACATTGATCAACTTTCTCTCCTTTAGAGTCGTTAGTTTCATCAAACACTACATCACGTGCTACTTCAACGAGTCCGGAGACCTTGTTGAAGACAGGATAGGAGTAGGAGTTCGAATCATAGCCATGTAGGAAACCTTCATCGGACTTCGAAGAGAACTTTGAAGTCTTTGGATTCTTGTTCAAAATATAACATTTAGAACCAAAAACTTGAAAGTATGAAATATTAGGCTTGTTACCTGTGAGTAGTTCATACGATGTTTTCTTGGGTAGGCGATGAAGATATAGCTAGTTTATGGCGTGACAAGCGGTGTTAATCGCTTCAGCCCAGAATCGGTCCGAAGTCTTGTATTTATCAAGCATTGTCCTCGCCATCTCAATGAGTGTTTGATTCTTCCTTTCGGCTACTCCATTTTGCTGACGAGAATAAGGTGTTGAAAACTCGTGCTTTATCCCTTCTTCGTCTAGATACTCCTCAACTTGGGTATTCTTGAACTCCGTTCTGTTGTCACTTCGTATGTTCTTGATCATCATCGAAAATTCATTTCGAGCTCGCTTGAGAAACTTCTTGAGGGTTCCTTGAGTTTCTGTCTTATCATGCAAAAAGAAAACCCACGTGAAGCGTGAAAAATTGTCAAAAATGACTAAGTCTTATTTGTTACCGTCGATGCTTATATAAGCGATTGGACCAAATAGGTCCATGTGAAGGAGCTCGAGCGGTCTTGTTGTAGTCATGACGTTCTTTGCGGGATGGGGTGCTCCTACTTGCTTCCCGTCTTGGCACGTGCTACAAGGCATGTCTTTCTCAAAAACAACATCCTTCAAACCTCGGATGTGATCACCCTTAAAGAGTTTTTGAAGATTCCTCATACCAACATGTGCTAGCCGTCTATGCCACAACCACCCCATGTTGGTCTTTGCAATCAAGCATGTGTCAAGTTTGGCTTTATCTTTGTTGAAGTCAAGTAGATATAGCTTTCCCTTTAACACACCCTTGAATGCAACCGAGTTATCACTCCTTCTAGAGATGGTCACACCCTCATTAGTGAACAAACAATTATAACCCTTTTCACGTAATTGAGATATAGACAAAATGTTATAATCTAAGGAATCAAT
This sequence comes from Tuctoria greenei, assembly GCA_036927565.1. Taxonomy (NCBI): domain Eukaryota; kingdom Viridiplantae; phylum Streptophyta; class Magnoliopsida; order Poales; family Poaceae; genus Tuctoria; species Tuctoria greenei. Next base: position 208,700,987 of record JAYESD010000006.1, on the reverse strand, counting down.
GTGTAAAACATGAGAAAGAGTATGTTTTGATGAAATTGAAATTTTACCAGTACCAAGCACCCTTCCTTGACTGTTATTGCAAAAATAAATGCCTTCGCTTGGATCTTCATTTTCTTCATATTCAACGAACATCTTTATTTCTCTAGTCATGTGATTGGTGCATCCACTATCCAACAACCATTTTGCTCCATCGGAGGAATAAGCCCGCAAAAACAAATTACGCTTTGGTCTTAGGTACCCAAGCTTTCTTGGGTCCTTTGAGGTTAGTCACAAGTGATTTTGGCACCCACACATGAGACTTGGTGTTCCCATGGCGTGGCCCAACATGTTTATCATAAACTCTACCAAGATTACTTTTCATAAGAACATATGATGCATCAAAAGTTCTAAACAAGAGTTGTTGTTCATATGTGTTAACAATGTTACTTTTATCAACATTATTAAGTTGTCTAACTTGAGAGGTGTTTCCCTTGAGAAAAGCAATGTGTTCCTTATTATTCTTGTGGCTTCTAGCATTTTGCTTTCCACCATAAGAATACCCAATGCCATATTTGACATTAGAAGGTCTTCAGACCAAGTATGCACTACATGCATACTTGACCTTCTCCTTGTCAAATATGCCACTATGGAAAGGTTGCTTGTTCTTCATCAAGGTTGACTTTTCTTTCAAGTTAGTGTCAATTTTAGCACATGTACAAGCAATAGTAGTTTCAGATTTTTGATGTTGAGAAGATGAGCTTGAAGAGGATGAAGAGTCACTTTGCTTGAGTGACTCAACTTGTACCTCAAGGATATTGTTAACTTTGGTTAAGCTAGCAAGTTCATCCTTGATGATCACATTTGAGTCGCTTAACTTCAAGCAAGCTTCCTTGCTTGAAGGTAACTCAAGTTCTAGTGACTTGCTTCGCTCCTTTTCAAGTTCAAGGAGCTTTTTATTCTTCTTGACGATCAACTAGCTCCTCCTTATCAACAAGCCTGTCCATTAAAAATTTCATCTTAGCATTAGTTTTCTTATCTAAACCACTAAGCAAGTATTCATTTTCATCACAACTATCATCCTCACTAGAATTATCACAATCACTAACAAAGGAATACGAGGAGGAAGATTTAGTTGTTACCTTTCTTTTACCTTCCTTTGCCATTAGACATGTGTTGTTGTTGTCCTTCCATGCGCCCATGGTTGGGAAGAGGGTGGATTTCTTGGTTGTCTTCTTGATGGTTATGGTAGTCATATCCTCTTCCTCTTCGCATGATGACTAATCATTGGAGTCCCACTCCTTCCCTAGATGCGCCTGTCCGAATTGCTTCTTCTTCTTGAACATCTTCTTGGGTTGAGGCTTGTTGTCCTTGGTCTTCCTCTTGTTTTCTTCATGAGGACAATTAACTATGAAATGGTTGTATTCTCCACAGTTATAGCAAGAACGCCTCATTTTTGGTCTTGGTTTGTCCCATTGTCTTGCTTCATTTGGTCTACCACCTTGTCTTCTTCTCATCATTTTCTTGAATTTCTTCATGAATAGGATCATATCTTCTTCCTCTTGAGCTTCTCGACCTTCTTTTGATATAGGTTTACAAGTAGAATTCAAAGCAACTACTTTCTTCTTTGCTGAGTTATGGTCGGCAATCTCTTTGACGTGCTTGGCTTGCTTCTCCATCATCTCAAAATTGATAATCTTCCAAAGAAGTTTGTTCGGGGTCATTTTCCGATACCGGGGCTTTCACTAATCATCGAGCATAGGGTTATGTTGTGAGGCATGAAAGCTCTAAGAATTAGCTTTACGACCTCATGATTATTCCACTTCTTGCTTCCATATGCTTGAACTTTGTTGATGAGATTCTTCAATCGATTGTACATATTTGCGGTGATTCATATTCTTCTATAGAGAATCTTCCCAATTCGCCTTCAATCATTTCAATATTGGCTTCTCGCATGTGACGATCACCTTCATGTGCGATTTGTAAAGTTTCCCATATATCCTTTGCAATTTCGAGTCCATCCACCTTGGTGAACTCGTCTCGGCTCAGTGACGATGTTATTACAGCTGCAGCTTGAGTGTTCCGATGAATAGCTTGGTCTTGGCTTGGTGTGAGCTCTTAATCGTCATCTGGGATATCTATCCCTGTACACACTATATGCCACAAGTTGGGGTTAAGTGATATGAGATGCATTTTCATATTTTGTCTCCACATAGAATAATCATTGCCATCGAAGAAAGGTGCTTTCCCTAGAGGAATTTACAAGTAATGGTTATTGTTCAAATTTAACTGATCATAGTTAAAAGGATATCGGGAGTAGTCGATGTGACTACTCCCCTTCTTCTTCTTTTCATCCTCGATCTTCATCTTCCCTTTGGGGGATAGTGCCTTCTTCCTTAGGAGTGCCTTTAGTTCTTGCATCTCCTCATCATCATCCTCGCAGTCTTGGATGGCGTCGAGGAGCTTCTCCAGCTTCTGAGTCTTTTCATCATCACCCTTTTCTTAGTTGAAGTTCTTGTGTACATCCTTAATGTCTGACATCTTCTCTTCGAGCGGTGAGTCTCTTTTGAAGAGTCCTTACTCTGATACCAATTGAATGTAGCCTAGAGGGGGGTGAATAGGCTTTTTGAATTTTCTTCGGACCCTGAAACACTTAACAACTTGATCAAATACAGAGAAATTGGACTAGTCTGGTATGGTGCAGACTAGTCCGGTGTGTGCGGACTGTAATGATCAAGTTTGATCGAAGAATTCATGTCAAGTACTCTATGCAGCGGAAAGTAAGTTGTAATTTGGATATATCACGACAATGAAACTATGTATGGCACAAATTAACTTTGATTTCAATGTTTTAATGTAAGTTATCCGAGATCGAGTAAACCCTAGAATGTGATGTATGATAAGAACAAAAGTATGCGACACAAGATTTTATCCCGTGGTTCGATTCCCACAAAGGAAACCTACATCCATGTTGAGGAGTCCACGGAGGACCGGGTCTTCACCAACACTACCCTCGTCGAATCGCCACAGAAGCCGATTATCTTGGACTAACCACAAAGGGGCAAATAACTGTGTTCAAGGGGCCTTCTCACAAGTTGAGGGCTCCCCAAGATTTACAATTGAGAACACCACCAAACACACTCGAATTATAAGCAATAAACACCAAGAGTGTGCAATAGAATCAAACCCAAGAGCTCAAGACGTGTAGAACGAGTCTCTCCTTTGATCAATTGCTAATCCTCAAAGATTTGATCTTTCTAGGGTTAGATTGTTTGGAGAGTCATGTATTTTGGACTCTTGGAAGGTGTGATTGTGTAGGGAGTCGAGAGTGTTTGGTTGTAGGGTCGTACACCTCTATTTATACTAGGGTTTCCAAAAGTTATCGTTAGGGTTTGCGATGTCCGGACTAGTCTGTGGTGGACTCCGGACTAGTCTGGTGTGCGGCGTGTGGGAAACCCTAAGTGTTCTGATATATCGGACTTGTCCGGAAATGAGCGGACTAGTCTGATATGGTCCCTGGAAGTGTTCGGACTAGTCCGACAAATATCGGACTAGTTCGATGTGGTGAACCTTATGTAGAATTGAGGACAAGTCCGCAGTTGGAGGACTTGTCCGATTTTAGTCAGAGATTTTTCGAACTAGTCCTTGATGATATCGTACTTGTTCATTTTTTTGTAAAGTGTGATGTCCTGAGGACAAGTCTGCACTGGGCGGACTTGTCTGTTTTTAGTCAGAAAGATACCGGACTAGCCCGGACAATATCAGACTAGTTCGGTGCTGTGAAACCTGGACTGTTTGTGGACAAGTCCACACTGGGAGGACTGTCCGTTTTGGGACAGAGAGATATCGGACTAGTCCGGTGAATATCGGACTAGTCCGGACCTGTGAAACTTTGTGCAGTGAGGGTGATTTCTTTTGCTTGAGCTCTTGGGGTTTGTTTCTCCAACACAATTCATACACAATAAAGTATTCTATTCAGATCTTGAGCTCTTTTCCATATAGATCCTCATTCTCTTTTCTTTTTGCGCTTTCTTCATAATTTCATTAACACTTGTGCTCATCTCAACAATTTTGTTAGGATCTCATTTGTTGGTCATAAATCAAACAAAACCCACAAGGGGTTCCTAGATGCACTTTCAAACCCTGTATAGGTTCATGGCCGCAGTCCACTACGGCTACCTGGTGTTGAAGATGCTGACCCCTTTAGGCATTCTCCGGATCTGCGAGGATCGCATTGCAGGAGTCACTGCGCTGGAAGAATACCACGCGCTTGCAACAGCACAGGAGGAAGCATTCGGCGAAGAGCAAGCTGCCGTTGATATTTCCTACGCACTACTAACAATTCATCCCTAGCAGGTGTGCTAGAAATGTTTGTTGGTAGGTTTTAATTCCCAAGTGAATGTCCGCAAGCACATGGAAATTATCGATGTAGCATTTCCCCTTTTAAGAGGTTTTCAAAAGGGTGTCATTTATATTTTCCCAAAAAAAGGCTAGATGGAAGTACAACAATCATCAAGTGGAAAGGCTTAGGTTGGTCTAGGTAGGGTTCTAGCAAGGATGGGTTAAATGATAAGTTGATGTATTGTGACACACACAAGAGCATTCTATCCTAAGGGGATAAATGAGGTAGTAGAGGAATTTGGCTAAGAGTTAGGTATAGACTCCTCATATGCTTCTAATGTACATATACATAGCCTAAGTTAGTTACTAATGATCATGTTAATTATGAATTTTCATGCTAAGTGGATTAACACATCAGGCACGAGTTTACCCCTAGCAACACTAGGCGATTCCCACCAAGAGCCCGTGGCATAGCCGAACGTGGAGGATTACAAATGACAGATACGTTTGTCACCACCTACTACCTACCTCTTCAATCCGCGGGTCTACGAGACATTCAACACTACTCTCTATCCTTGCACCATGCTAGTATATTAAGTAATTACCTTAAGAGCCTAGGCACAAGCCATCCTAAGGCAATGAACTAAATCATCGTTGAACCAATGTTAATTCATAGCATAAGTGATTCATGTTAACATAACCATATCATACCTAATTAGACTATAGTGGAGGTTTATAGTGTTTATGATAATGTAATGAACATGGTATAGCACAATCATAAATACTACTCCTACCACATACATGGAATCCACAACCAAAAAAGAAACGCTTCATCCAAGTATATGATTATATGAAGAATAAAGATAACATCTTTATTATGAATAATGTCAGAAATACAAATAGGAATACAGAAGGCATACCTTTCCCAATTGGGAAGAGATTCCTTCTACTCCTCTCCTACTTGGACAATGGACTAGAGACTCTCCTCTCTACAACCTATACTCCTCTAAACCTATGGAGAGTAGTGGATACAAGGATGAATACTCAAGTGGTGTGTGTTGAAGCGAGGGGTGAGGGGTCCTATTTATAGCTTGGAGAAGGGTCGGTTCCCACCACCAAAAGCGCGCGAATCAGTCACCCATGACCACTTCAAGCCGAGAGAAGCCACCACGTGGAGTTTCACTGAGAAAGGCACCAGGAACTAGTCGACTGACTAGGGGGATCGCCCGACCTGGTCCTGGCCCCTTTTGCGGTGGGCTTTGTCCAGGTGACTGATAGATGGGTCCCATTGACAGATACAGGTGCTACACCGTTGGATGTCCTCGGATACTTCTGTTTGTGGGCCATTTGATCCATGTGGTGCCACGTGTCGTCGCTTGATTGGCTGAAATGATATTTTATAGGATCCACCCCCATGTTTCACTTCATTTCTGCATAGAATCCCTGCATGTACTACTTTATCCAGGGACAAGTGGAAATAGGTTAAATAGAAAGGTGATGTGTGGATGAAGTGACAATTCCTTCACATAATTGAGTTATATTTACAGGTGAAATTGGTGTATAAGAGCCGTCAACAGCTGCTCAACCTCCGAGCTCTCTTCACCGAGGCTCAACTTCTGCACCACGCGTGCAGCCAACCGGCGACACCGACATTCCCGTCAAAGTCGTCCAAATTGGTTCTGATGCTGCCCAGACCACCCATATATCAGAATGTCTGGACAACAAGTAGGAACTCGCACTCATAACTTTCCTCAAGGCGAATGTCGACGTGTTTGCATGGAAACCATCACAGATGCTTGGGATCCCTAGGGAGGTGATTGAGCATAGCCTGAAGATATATCCCGACGCACGACCAATACACCAGAAGCCCCAGAAGCAATCAGTCGAGAGGCAGAACTTCATCCAATAAGAAATCAAGAAGCTGCTGGAAGCTGGTTTCATCCGGGAGGTTCATCATACACGATGGCTGGCAAACCCAATCGTTGTACCCAAGGTCGGCGGGAAACTTCGGATGTCTATCGACTACACCATCTTGAATAAGGCATGTCCAAAAGACCCATTTCCACTATCTGGGATAGACCAGATAGTGGAGTCCACCTCCGGGTGTGTGGTATTGTGTTTCCTAGATGCATACTCTGGATATCATCAGATCCAAATATCTGGGGAAGATGAAGAGCATACTGCCTTCATAACAGAAGATGGGTTGTATTGTTATACTGTCATGCCTTTCGGTCTCAAAAATGTTACTTCAACTTTTATGCGAGCCATGCACAAAACATTTGTAGAGCTCATCAAGGACTTGGTGGAGGTCTACATCAATGACATCGTCGTGAAGGTGAAGAACAAGGAGTCACTCCTTGATAACTTGCAAGCCGTCTTCGACAAGCTGCGCATTACACGCACCAAGCTAAACTCGGACAAATGTGTCTTCGGGGTTAGCTTCGGGAAGCTCCTCGAATTCTTGGTGACCCACCGAGGAATTGAGTCAAATCCGGCTAAATCAAGGATATTGAAGACATGCGGCCCCCAACCCACATCAAAGATGTCGAAAAGCTAACTAGATGTATAGCTGCGTTCAACCGATTCATCTCAAGACTGGCAGAACGGGTGCTTCCCTTATTTAAGCCATTGAAGAAGTTCGGGCCATTCTATTGGTCCGAAGAAGTAGAGAAGGACTTTCAAGAGCTCAAGAGGCTCCTCACCGCACTACCAATCCTGGTAACTGCGAATCCTGGTGAGCCTCTTTTGCTTTACATTTCAGCAACTATGGAGGTCTTCAGCATGGTCCTGGTTGCATAAAGACTGGAGCCAACTACAGTTCAGGAGTCTAGATCCCCCCGAGAGGGTCCGGAGCTACCTGAAGGCGAGTCTGGGTCCCAGCCCCCAGGTGCAGATCCTCAAGGCAAGCTCCGAGAGGATCAACCTCTCTCAACCCAGGGAGTTCTCACGGCTGTAGAAGAAGTTCCGGACCCCTACAGGAGGGTCTGGGTTGATGAAGAAGAAGCTTCGGGACCTTCTGGGAATGCTCAGACTGTCCAGTGACTAGTGTACTTCATTAGTGAAGTACTCCACGATGCCAAGACTCAATACATTGAGGTGCATAAGCTGCTCTATGCAGTTCTCATCGCCTCAAGGAAGCTTCGTCATTACTTCCAAGCCCACAAGATATCAGTGGTAACTCTTATCCACTGCGTGCTATACTTTTAGGATCAAAGAGCACGTGTAAATCTAACAGAGGAGGGGTGAATGGTAGATTAAAACTTGTTAGCGGAAGCAACAAAACACCCCTCGGCAAAAAACCGATCTGTTAAAGAAACCGTGTGTGCAACTAATCTGAACATGTTCAGCTGTGACAAAACCAGTATAGATTGTAGAGAATCAAGTCACGTAGACGTCACAACAATAATCACAAAAATCCGTCGCGAGAAACTCAAGTTACGATCGAAAGATTGAACAAAGGTCAATCTGTCCTACCCGAGAAAAACAGTTCTGGAACACTGCAAAGAAACTTGTGTAGATCAGAAACCAAAAATACAATGACCATGAAATTTTCACAGATAATTGAAAATAAATTTTTGAAGACAACCCAAAAAGAATCACGTCAATCGGATCTGTAAAACTCGAGTTATGATAAAACCACCAAAGCAAGGTAGTGCTATGCAGAAACTCGATGAGAAAAACTTGAAGAAAACAAGTCCGACGAACAAGGCACAAAATCTCCTTTAGACTACGAATTTTATTGATCAAAACTCACAAGGAACAGCCCCAAAGTCTTCTAGCACGAGCTATGGCCTCCCTTGCTTATATAACCAGCCCTTAGGCCAACCCAAACCTAACTAGAACTCTAATCTTACTCAATTCACAAATCAAAACTTTCCATAATTGCTCAAGACTCTTCTATCTGTAGATAGAAGCAATCTTAATACTTCCAAACACCTTAGGAATGTATTCCACATTCCTAAAACAACTCAAATTCATGACCCACATGAAATTCTATCATAACCAACTCAAAACTTTCCATATTTTAGTCAAACACGACTCAGCCGCACCCTGAGTCCATAACCTAGTCGATTGGACCTTTTCGACCAATTCTTTACGTCCACTTCTCTTCATCACGCCTCGGAACCATGTAGCCACTTCCATGCACTCCTTTCATATGTGCAAATATCTTCCAACAACGTCCACGATACCTTCATATGCATTGTTCTTGATTCAAACATGTTGCGCGACCTCCCGATCAACTCAACCACAATTCCTCCCGAACTTGGTTGTTGAACCTCATCTTCTCCCTAAGACTAGTTCAATGGATCCCGTCACCAGCCATGTATTGAACTCAAGCAACACCTGCACATGAATAAACAACCAATACTTCCGAGCACAAGTCCTCGACTTGACTCTCGTTAGTTCCGAAACCACAACACCTTACGTGAGCACCTCACGTAAGCATGTTGCAAACAACCGCAAAATGATATCAGTCATAACCACCAAAACACACCAAAAACTTAGTAAAAGAATACTAAGAAAACTTTCCATAATCCAAAAAGCAAGTTCGAAACATTGAAAGCTAAAAGGAGAACCACTGTGATCAAGCTCCGAACCTTGCCAAAGCTAACCAGACCTTGAACCGGAGCTTACCAAAGCTAGCAGGACCTAGCGCCGGAACTTACCAAAGCTAGTCGGACCTAGTGTCGGAGCTTACCAAAGCTAGTCGGACCTAGAGCCAGAGCTAACCAAAGCTAGTCAGACCTAGACAAAGAAGTCAGACCTAGCGTTGGACCTTGCCGGAGCTACCCAAAACAAGTCGGACCTTGCTGGAGCTCGGACCTAGATGATAAAGGTGTTTTGGTAGTATTCAAAACTTTTAACGTCATAGCCAATGTATTCAGCACACATAGGTCTCACAATCTCCCCCTTGATGAATCATTGGCAACACCACTTAAAAATCGAACATTGGCATGAAAAGTTTTGAAAACAATTTCTCCCTCTTTTTGAAAATCAAATGAGATAGAAAGATAGAAATAAATTTACCCCCCTTTGACAATGTATTCAGCAAGGTACAAAAGAGAAATTTTAATTTGTTATGAGCACATTATAACATATACATATAAAACAAAGGTCATCCAAGTCATACTATCAAGTAACTTACACTATCACAACAATGGGATACATAAAGTAGTGTAAGTCATGCTAGAGATCAAGTGTAATTTTCAATTTTAGCAAGTCATGATCTCACAAACTTAACTATTTCAAAACCTGAAAGCATGACACTTGTTGCTGCATTTTATTATTTTTCAAAGCACAAATTTAGATCATATGATATTTGCAAGAGATTATATGTGCATCTATCTTATTCTAACCAACCAAGCCAAGCATATATCATTTGACAATCAGAAGCTTAAGGACATGGTTTGAGTCTTACACAACTTCTTCCGAGTTCATATCTAAGTGCAATGATAAACCATCTCAAAAGAAGAAGTGCGATGCATGCATATTCTCTTGATCTTTTCTCAATTTATATTTGTTCGTAAAACTCAACATGTGAGTTGATTACTTGATTAATTCATTATGATTAAAAGCACTTGTGATCATGCAACAAGTTCAAAACAACAAGAAAGTTCGATCATGACCAGATTTAGTGTAAGTAATTATTCCAAATACTAGTCATGGCAAAAACTACAAAATGTATAACATGAGTAATGTAGTAAGAACTTTCAGCATGTAAAAGGAATCACAAAGTCATATATGTATGAAATAATATGCTCATAGTATTTTAAATTCAGATTCACACATAGACTTCTCAAGTTTCAAAACTCCCCCTCAATTTAAGCCATGAGGATGCATAACCCCTATTTCACCACGAATGTAAAAAAATGAGTGAAATCCAAAGGTTTTGTGAAAATGTCAGCCAATTGTTGTTTGGTATCTACATGGTGAAGCACAATGTTTCTTTTTCAACATTATCATGGAGAAAGTGATACCTAATATCAATGTTTAGTTCTAGAATATTGCATAGGGTTTTTAGCAATGCAAATGGCACTAGTGTTATCACAAAATAATGGAACACTATCTAGATCAAACCCATAGTCCTTAAGCGTTCGGACAATCCAATGAATTTGTGAGCAAGAACTAGCAGCGGCTACATATTCAGATTTGGCTGTGGATTGTGCAACTGAATATTGTTTTCTAGAGGACCAAGAACCAAGTGAATTACCAAGAAAATGACAAGCACCGAAAGTACTTTTCCTATCAATCCTACAACCCCCAAAATCAACATCCGAAAAAGCTTTCAAAGTAATGGTTGAGGAAGAAGGAAGAAAAATGTCAAATTCTTAAGTTCCATGTAAGTACCTCATAATCCTTTTGATGGCTTGATGATGTGAATGTGACACCCGGTTCCGAAAATGAACCAAGTGAACGCATATGTGTGTCCAGGATGTTCAACACACATACACGAGTGCATTCACAAAAGAGTATACAGAAAATTACCACAGAACAAGATTAATTAACCAAATTTTATTAAACCATATTATCCTCGAATACAAACTCTAATGAATATTAATGACAAGTTATCAACTAATGCAGCGGAAATAAACTAATTAAGCAACTAAGCAAACTAAGCAAACTAAGAGAGGGGTATAGCGCAGCTCCAATAACACCACAGGAAAGCTGACGGTAGACACGGCCTAGAACTCCACATTATCACCATTAAACGCCCAATCCTGACCTGCAACTATGGGGGGGGGGGGATTGCAAGAGTGAGTACATGTCGTACTCAGCAAGTGTGGAAAGTATGACATGTAGCTGATTCAAATGACGAATATAATAATGGTTGAGTGATGAAAAGTACATTAAAACATTTGAAAAGCAATATATTACATGTATATGAAATAAACCCATCATAAACCATAACTAAAATCATAGTACCAGCCCATATTCCATAGCTATCATCATATACCAATATCCATGTTCAATACCAAAAATTAATCCATAATGAGCCATAACCATTTCCAAACCGTAATACCAACCATAACCATAACCAACCAACCATTCCAAATCCCAAGTTTCCTCTAATCATGTGAGGGTCCAGGTTGCTCATACCCGGAAGCACGACTATCATGATAGTTTTAGACACACTCTGTAGAGGTTGTACCGCTTTACCCACGTGTTTGTGATTTTATCACCTTTCGATGACTATAGAATCTCAATTATGCCATCTCACACTTCCGTCGGTGTGTGGCCAAAATATCACAAAATAGCCTTTACAAAGCGATTACTAGCCTATTTAGACCCCACTGAGGTTTCACCGATGGCGATGTCTCCAACTGAGCACATCTTCAACCAAGGGCCCCCTCTTGAGCCATTCGGATCCCACGGTAGTCCCACCAATCATCAACAAACCCAATCCGACTACCCCTTCCCGAGCATCCTTAATGGTCCAAATAGCACTGGCAAAGCCCTAATTAATCAGCTATGCCGCACCCATACTTGGCCTCATGGTGGCACTGTAAATCGTGGATGGTCGCTCCATGAACTGGTCCTTAGATCTAAAGCAAGCAAAACCACCATACATCCAACCCATCCACATACCAGGCTTGCTTAGATCACCCAATACCATATCAGATTTAACCAGTTCATGTCAACCATAATCTCATTAATGCATAATTAAATAGTATGGTTGTTTTCCCATCCCGAGTAATTAAGTGCAGCAAAAAGGTAAAAAGCCCTTCCCGACTCTCTAACATATATTCCAGGTGACAAGGGTGGTTAAACAAAACTAGTAAACTTCCTACCATAGGGTTCCCATCAAATTGACACAAGCATGCAGTTTTGCAAACAAAATATTTACTTTAAAACAGGATCAATATGCTTCAAGGACACTTGCCTTGCTCTTGCGGTTGATTAGGGTCAGAGTCTTCAAACTCTTGGTGCGGTAGATCCTCCGCGGCACTCTCTAGCGCAAATCCGTCTAATCCACACAATAAACATACAAGACAAGAAACACAATCAAAGAGTGCACAATATTACTCAATATGACATGACATGCATGATTGATGCAAATGCAAGGTAGAACTTTTTAATGGTTTGCTTTTAATGATCACTAACTAGTTCTAATAAATTTTAACAAGTTTATACAGGTTTGGATGTGATTAGATCTAATTTTAGAATTAATTCAACACAATTTAGTCAGAAAAATCGGACTACTCTGCAGAAGGCCGGACTAGTCCCCACTTCGCAGAACTAGCGAACTAGGGTTTTCTAGATCGACGTGAATTTGGAGATTAGGGGTTGAATTTATGTAAGGAAAAGGAAATAGAAGGTATATTAGGTGTTTAGGACTCCAATGAATCAAGAAACTTGGAGGCAACACTTGGATCTTGATGATCTAGGGTTGGTGATGAACTTGGAGATGATTTGGTGATCAAGAACGAAACTTGATGGAGATCTTGATCCTCTTTTGTTTCCTCCTCTTCTTCTTCTTTCTTGGGATCTCCTCCTCCCTCCTTGGTGGTGTCTCTCCACGAAATAGGGTTTGGGTGGGGTGGAAAAGTGGCAAATAGATGTCAAGCCAAGGGGTGGGGCTGTTTATATAGAGGTGGAGGCTAGGGTTAGATGGATTTCGAGTTTGAGATGAGTAGAGGCCGGTTTATAGTCCCTCATGGGATCTAAAAGAGTTAGGCACGACGTCCCTAGGACCACTTAACGTGAAAACCCAAGAAACAAGTCATAAAACAAAGAATTAACTAAGAGTCACGAAATATCGGGCAAGTCCAAAAAGGACTGGACTAGCCCGAAAATGTCCAGAGAGAAAATCGGACAAGTCTAGCCTAAAATCGGACAAGTCCGAATTTAGTCAAAGAGGAAAACGGACAAGTCCACTGGAACACCGGACTAGTCTGGAAAAGTCCAGTGACTTAGCAAATGTTCATGGATTCTAGGAATATCGGACTAGTCCGCACAAAATCGGACAAGTCCGAAAGTTTTCAGAGGCAAAATCGGACTAGTCCGCAGCAAAATCGGACAAGTCCGTTTTTAGTCAGAGAGAAATCGGACTAGTCCTGACTAAAATCAGACTAGTCCGCACTTTTCAGCATTTTAAGTGCGGTTTTGTTCCAAATCAATTTTAAACTCGTTCCTCTTGATGTGGGTTAATGTTAAACATGTGTATGAATGTAAGTAGGGCATGATGCATGAAAATGAGGGTGTTAAAGTGAAGCACGTGGGGAAGCTTGAAACCGTGCACAAATACATACATTGAATTGTATGTCCGGTCTTGATGCCGTGAGGTACAAAAGTGATCCGATCATGCTTCTATATTCTTTTTGATCCACGGGTTTACCATCTTCGTCAAGTTCAAGTGTCGTTGATGTTCTCATTGGTGTCCGAAGAGGCTTGCTTTTGTCTATGATGAAGAACTTAAGAAGGTCTCTTGTATACTTTGTTTGATGCACAAAGGTTCCCTCCTTAGTCTGCTTGATTTGCAGCCCCAAAAAGTACGTTAGTTCTCCCATCATACTCATTTCAAATTATGAACTCATCATTGCTGAAAACTTGGACACAAGATAATGAGAAGCACAATCAAATATGATATCATCCATTTGATATAACTTGAAACCTTTAGATGTAGCAAAAACTATCAAAATTCTTATGGCTTCTAATCTAGCAACAGGAGCAAAAGTTTCATCAAAATCTAGACCTTCAATTTGTGTGAAACCTTGAGCAACCAATCTAGCCTTTGTAACATCCCATTTTTTGTAAACTAATGATCTGTGGCCAAAGGGTTGATCACGGAGAGTATTATGTGAGATAATAAAACTGCGCTATCAAACAAAAAAAATAATAAACCTAAATAGAAAGAGAAAGAGAAAATAATAATAATATATATAAATATATGTATATGACACAACATATGTATAACCATTAATTTAATCAAGGATGACAAATATTTCTAGTTATAAAACAAATAAATGAAGGAGTAAAATGGAATCATAAACATGATAGGTAAATAGAGGGAAACATACCTGTACGGTTAATGCATAATGACGTTGAGATAAGAATAAAGGAATAATAATAATAATAAAGGGAGAAAGGATGAGGACACTGCGATCCCTGCAGCAACAGAGCTCATGACGCTTTGGTCAGACTAGCAAGTATAATTTTTTGGCTGCCCCCCTACTTTTCCATATTTGCATAAAACACCCTTCTTCTTCCTCTAGCCTAAGAACAGCATGCGCGTCTAGCTCTGTATCAAATACCAGCAGCGATTACTCCATTCAGAAGCCATGCTCGTCCTACCTTCCTCCTCTTCGTGACCTCCCTTGAAGACTCCCGAACATAGTACGATGCATTTACCTCCGCTCAGTTGAAGCGACAATTACCTACCTCCTCCACTGTATTAGCGACGACGAGGATGACAGCCGTGCTGGCGGTGCTGCTAGTCGACGATTGGCCGAAGTGGCAAGTCGTGCATGCGCGGTGAGACCCGCTCGCTACGCGACACACTGCCCCCGTCGAGTTCGGCACACGCCGTACGGCGAATTAACTGTGGCCGCTCAACCTCCGGTGAAACAGGTCATCCACCGCATTTCCTCTGCCTATAAATCAACCTCCTCGCCAAGCTCAGCTCCACCCAAGCCATGCCTCAGGCACTCCACTCGAGTTCCAGTGTCGACTTCCTCCTCCCGCGCGGCAGCGACTTGAGCAGCGCGTCGATCTCCGACAAGGAGCTATTCCCGAACAAACCGAGGCGAAGTTGAGCCACCCGGCGCCTACTCCATCTCCTAGACCTGTCCATGAGTCGATTTCTCTTCCCCTCTGAGGTAGCAGTGGCCACCACCCGCCATGGCCGCCCTTCCTTGAAATTGCTATGCTCATCACTATTTCTGCCCAAATTAGCACTTGAATCGAGTTCTCCTGGAACCAATCTTTCGATCCCCCCACTACCTGACCACCCCCTCCTCTATTTCCTCCATCGATTTGAGCTTCCAGAGCTCTCCCATGGTGACCGTGGGGAGAGAGGTTGAAAAGAATGGAGGAGGAAGAAGACCTCCGCAAGGCTCTATTGACCAGTAAACTAATGAGTTGAATAAATTAGATGTTGGGCCATTAAGCTAAGTGCAGCCCATAACCAACTGTTAATTAACTAGCCTCTCAGCCCACGTAACCCAACACATCCCTGAGTTTCTGATCGGTCTTGGACTAGCTCCGTATGCCACCGTCAGCCACTAGCCAAAACCACAAACAATATCTTGCTCTTTATTTAATTATTTTCGGAATTAACCCCGGCCACCACTTTTAAAATCAATAGCTCACTCATACGACCTCCGTTTAATCTGATTCTTTTATAAAAATCACATAAATTCATAATATATTTAATACATATAAATTTGTGTGATGTATTTGAATGTGGCCTAGAGGGGGGGTGAATAGGCCTTTTGAATTTCCTGCACACTTAATAGAATAGTCAAAAACTTGGTTGGCCGGACTAGTCCGGTTGCGTGGGCGGACTAGTCCGGTGTGCAAGAAGTATGTGTGTTGATCAGGTGTTAATTGAGAAATTAAATTTCTTTAGCAGCGGAATTAAGAACAACTGATATTTATACTTGAAATTAATATAAGAATGCAGGTGTAACTTCAAATTGCCTTAAGTTAATGTTTAGCACTTAAGTGATCTAATGAACAAAATTTAAAGTAAATGAGACACGAGACACAAGAATTTTTCCCGAGGTTTGATATCACAACGAGATCTACGTCCTCGTTGAGGAAGCTCACACAGAGTCGGGTCTCCAACCCTTTTCCTCCTCAAGTCACCACGAAGGCCGACTTGATTCCACTATCACGGGTAATCACCAAGTTTGTGGGGCAACCTCACACGTTGAGGGCTCCCCACGAAAATTACAATGAACAAGTGATCAAATACACTCAAAAGTATTACAATGCAGAGTATGAGTGTAGAAAGATCAAACCCCAAGAGCTCGCGATGAAAGAACGACGATCTCCCAATCCCGAATCCAAGTGTTCAATTGATTTCACTCTTTTTGAACTTAAGATGTGTGAGGAGATGTGTTTTGGGCTCTTGGAACTAAGTGGCGGCGCTAGGGTTTGCTCTTTTTTCAATATTCGACGTGTTTCTTCATGGGAAAGTCGTGGATCATCTATTTATAGGGTTTCCAAAAGCTAGCCGTTGAAAAACCCTAACACCGGACTAGTCCGGTGCAAGTCCAGACTTGTCCGGTCTCAACATGTCTTGAGGTCCAAAAAGTCTGCCGGACTAGTCCGGTCCAACCTTGGACTAGTCCGGTACTGTGTAAAGATGACTCCAGAAAGTTCATCGGACTAGTCCGCGGACTAGTCCGATCTCCACAAAAGGGAGTTTATAGAAAGTTCAACGTACTAGTCCGGTCCATGATCAGACTAGTCCGATCCCTCAGTATGAGAGACTCCAGAAACATCAATGGACTAGTCCGGTGGATGCACGGACTAGTCCGGTCTCCTTGTGAGTGTGATTCCAGAAAGGTGAACGGACTAGTTCGGTCCATGATCGGACTAGTCCGGTGCTTTGTGAAAGTTATGTTAATTTTAGTCCCTTATCCTCGCACAAAGTTGTGAGCTCTTGGAGTGTGTATTTCATACACTCCCTATACATTCAAATCTATTTTGGTCTTCCGAGCTTCATCAAAGTATCTCTCTTTGAACACCACTTCATTTTTTATCTTTTTGTGTGCACCGATATGTCTCACTTGTTTGTCCTGCAATCATCTTAGTAGTTTCATTAGGATCTCATATGTTTGTCATCAATTAGCCAAAACCCACAAGGGATATCCTAGATGCACTTACAATCTCCCCCTTTTTCGTGATTGATGACAACCATTTGAGATATCACAATTGAGAGTAAAATCTTGATTTTCATAAGGTGTCCACATATGAGAATAATGATAAGTCCACAAAAAGCTTCTCACATATGCACACACCTTATGGTGGGGTGCCTAACAAGTGTGTGATCAACAGGGTGTGATGTAGTAAAGATAATCAACAATGAGTATAAAGATAATCATCTAAGCAACAGTAAGCATCACACATAAGAGAGGGAATAGTGCATTACAAGGTTTTAAAATTAAGTGCACATGTCCTTGATCACAAAAACATAAAGACACCAACTACTCTTAAACTAATAGTCTTAATCTCTCCTAGTCTCAATCTCTCCCCCTTTGGCATCAAGGCACCAAAAAGGGAAAAAAATGAGGGAAATCACTCATCGCCACTCTCTTCCTCCGTTTCAGTCCGGTCCTCATCTTCACCATCATCATCATCATTCGCCGGAGCGGACTGTTCCTCGGAGTCCTCGAAGGCAGGCGGGGATCCCACCGGCTCAATCTCCAGCTTATCGCATATAGCTTTGATGTTGGCATTGACATATTGTTGATGCTTCTTTTGCCTGACTTCAATCTTGCGGCAGCAGGCAAAGATGGAGGTGAGCATTTTGAGCACACCACCGGAGGGTTCACGAGCAGCTGCAGAGCTGGGAGGAGCGTCTGAGGATCTAGGTGCATTCACATCCCGAGCCTGTTTAGTCCTCCTCTCAGTCTCAGGGGAGGGAGGTGCATCAGGGGCCAAAGGTAGAGTGTACTCCGTAGGCTTTTGTGGCTTCATCCCCGTATGGTGAACATCCTTGACGAACTCAAGTCCAGTCACCTTCTCAATCATGTACATGATGTACGGGGCATACCCGCAAGATCTGTTTGGAGTGATTGATATGTTCACAATGTCGTTGTAGATGTATTCAAAGACATTGAATGGTCTCCTCCCACCAATGACCTTCATTAGGGTCCTCAAGGTCCCTTGAATAGTCCCCGCATCTCCATCCTTTGGGGCTATTGTCTTCCTCAAAATTCTATTGAGGACCACATAGAAGGGCTTCAAGTACTTGATACTGGGAGCAACATATGGCATCCTTGTGTCATAGAGAAATTTGAGCTCATCCTTCTCCAGGGGTTGCAGGTTGTGGATGACTAGATCATGATCCAAGGTATGCTCAAGGTGGAGAATCCTTACAAACTCATCATAAGTGACACTATAATTGGATCCATGGGTCATCCAAGTAAGACTGTCTCCATCACCCCGAGCAAAGTAGAGAGTAGAGTAGAATTGGGCGATCACTTCATTGTTCCAGTCATTCTCAAAGGAGAATAGTTCTTTCAGTCCGTGCCTTTCCAGGGCCTCAACCACCTCACGGAAAGCAGGATACTTCTTTGACTGCATGTACCCGATGTTCATCCATTGACTCTTCACAACAGGATTCTTCATCTTCATGTACACATGCTCATAGTAGTCGGCATGGAAGTTGCTCCAAAATCTTGGGTCTGAGCATTGCCGAGGCTGAGCATACACGTTGACCTGCCTGAAGCGGTCGGCAAGCTCACCCCCTTTCCCAGTGAAATCCTTGCTTGAGCGCTGCTGGTTGCGGTGACTTGGGTTCTTCATTTTCAAGGGTCCAAGTGGAGGGAGATTTGAAACGGGCCAGCTGCTTATATAGGCAGTCGACCGGACTAGTCCGGTCATGGGGCGGACTAGTCCGGTGTCCCTGGAAAACCTAGGTATTTGGAGATTATCCGGACTAGTCCGGTGCCAAACCTGACTAGTCCGGTGTTCCTGGACAACCTAAGTATATGAAGATAACTAATAGTGATCCAAGGACAAGTTTTGCAAATAATCTTGGTGTTTATGACCAGAAAGCAATCCACACAAAAACATGGTCATAAATTTCAAGATTTATTCATTAAAAGTAGTTTTCTTAGGAGAAAAAGAGGTGAAGGGCAGTTTTAGCAATAAAATGCAACATTTGAAGTATCAACCAGATGTGCAACGTTTCAAGCCACATTTCGAGAGTCAAGAATATTAAGTTCATTCCTAATTTCACAAAACCTTTTCTCATCCAATGGTTTGGTAAAAATGTCCGCAAGTTGTTTTTCAGTTCTGACATGTGAAATAGTAATGTCACCTTTTAATGAATGATCTCTAAGAAAATGATGACGGATATCTATGTGCTTAGTTCTTGAGTGCTCTACTGGGTTATGTGCAATTTTTATAGCACTTTCATTGTCACATAGAAGTGGGATATTGTTAAGATTGTAGCCGTAGTCCCTAAGTGTTTGCCGCATCCAAAGTAATTTGGCGCAACAGCTACCGGCTGCAATATATTCTGCTTCTGCTGTTGAAAGGGCAATGGAGTTTTGCTTTTTAGATGACCGAGATACCAGGGACCTACCAAGAAACTGACAAGTCCCTGACGTGCTCTTTCTATCGACTTTGCATCCTGCATAGTCGGCATCGGAATATCCTATCAAGTTAAATTTGGACCCTTTTGGATACCAAAGGCCCAAGTTGGGTGTGTGCACAAGGTACCTCAAGATTCTTTTTACAGCAACTAGATGACACTCTTTGGGTGTAGCTTGAAACCTTGCACACATGCAAACACTAAGCATAATATCTGGCCTATATGCACATAAATAAAGTAAAGAGCCAATCATGGACCGATATACCTTTTGATCCACGTTTGGACTGTCTTCATTGAGGTCGAGATGTCCATTAGTGGCCATGGGTGTCTTGATGGGCTTGGCTTTGTCCATATTGAACTTCTTGAGAATGTCTTGTGTATATTTGGTTTGGCTTATAAATGTACCTTCTCTTAGTTGCTTCACTTGGAATCCCAATAAAAACTTTAATTCGCCCATCATTGACATCTCGAACCTATCTGTCATAATTTTGCTAAACTCTTCACAGAAGGGTTTGTTAGTTGATCCAAAGATAATGTCATCAACGTAAATTTGACATATAAATAAGTGATCATCACAGTGTTTAGTGAAAAGTGTATAGTCAGCTTTACCAATTTTGAATCCATTCTGAATTAGAAAATCTCTAAGGCACTCATACCAAGCTCGAGGAGCTTGTTTGAGGCCATAGAGAGCCTTACGCAGTTTGTAGACATGGTTTGGATACATTCGGGTCTTCAAATCCTGGTGCTGCTCCACATAAACTTCCTCCTTGATTGGGCCATTTAAGAAGGCGCTTTTGATGTCCATTTGATACAGCTTAAAATTATGGTGAGTAGCATATGCCAATAAAATACGAATGGACTCAAGTCTAGCTACAGGAGCGAAAGTTTCATCGAAGTCCAAACCTTCGACCTGAGAATAACCTTTGGCCACCAGTCTTGCCTTATTTCTTGTCACTACTCCATGTTCATCTTGCTTGTTCCGAAATACCCATTTAGTTCCGACTATGTTCGCCTTTGGTCTCTCCACTAGCTCCCATACTTCATTTCTCTTGAAGTTGTTCAGCTCCTCTTGCATTGCAATCACCCAGTCTGGATCCCCTAAGGCTTCTTCTACCCTGTATGGTTCCAGAAAAGAAACAAAAGAGTAGGATTCAAAAAAATTTGCAACTCGAGATCTAGTAGTTACTCCCTTTGCAATATCTCCAATGATGTTGTTGACAGGGTGGTCTCTTTGCACGCTCTGGTGTACTCTTGGGTGTGGAGCTTGTGTAGTTGCTTGTTCTTCATGTACATTGTCTCCCCCTTGATCGTTGCTTCCATGATGGTCCTGCTCTTCTTGATCTTCCTCCTCTTGATCTTGTGCAAGGGCTCCCCCTTGATCATTGCTTCCGTGTTGAGGTTCATCTTGTGCATTTGGGTCGAATGTTTGCTCTTGTGGTAAGATATCACCAAGTCCCATTTTCTTCAGTGCTTCATATGGAGCTTCCTCATCATCTAGCACACACTTTTCAATGGTAAGGAGCTCATATGGAGTTTTCTTCAGTAGTCGATGGAGGTATAGTCGATTAGTGGCATGGCAGGCGGTGTTCACCGCTTCTGCCCAAAATCGATCTAATGTCTTGTATTCATCTTGCATAGTTCTGGCCATTTCGATCAATGTTCTGTTCTTCCTTTCTGCCACTCCATTTTGTTGAGGGGAGTAGGGTGCTGAGAATTCATGCTTTATCCCTTCTTCATCAAGAAACTCTTCAACTTGGATATTCTTGAATTCTGCCCCGTTGTCACTTCTGATGTTCTTTATGGTTGATGAGAATTTATTCTGAGCTCTTTTTAAGAACTTCTTGAGTATCCCCTGAGTTTTTGATTTATCATACAAGAAAAACACCCAGGTAAATCTAGAAAAATCATCAACAATTACTAAACCATATTTGTTACCGCCGATGCTGATGTACGAAACTGGACCAAAAAGATCCATGTGGAGAAGTTCCATCGGTCTCGCGGTAGTCATCACGTTCTTGGCGGGGTGTGGTGCTCCGACTTGTTTTCCTGCTTGACAAGCACTGCACGGCCTGTCCTTTTCAAAAACCACATCCTTAAGACCACGGATGTGACCACCTTTTAGAAGTTTCTGCAGATTTCTCATCCAAACATGGGCTAGCCGTCTATGCCACAACCATCCCATGTTGGTCTTAGCAACCAAGCAAGTGTTGAGTTCGGCTTTATCTTTGTTGAAGTCAACAAGATAGAGTTTGCCCTTCAACATTCACTTGAATGCAATCGAGCCATCGCTTCTTCTAAAAACTGTCACACCCTCATTAGTGAATAAACAGTTGTAACCTTTGTCGCATAGTTGGGATATTGACAAAAGGTTATAATCTAGAGAATCTACATGTAAAATATTTGATAAGGTATGTTGAGAGGAAATTTCAATGTTACCGCTACCAAGGACCTTTCCTTGGCTGTTTTCTCCGAAGTATATGCCTTCACCTGGATCCTTGTTGTACTCGTACTCCACAAACATACCTCTCTCTCCGGTCATGTGATTCGTGCATCCGCTATCAAGTACCCATTTTGTTCCGCCGGAGGAGTAAGCCTGCAAAAAAGAATCATTCCTTGGTTTTAGGTACCCAAGCTTGCTTGGGTCCTTTCAGGTTAGTCACAAGAGTCTTAGGCACCCACACACAAGCTTTCAAGTTCTTGTGGCATGGCCCTGTATATTTGGCAATGACTCTTCCACTTTTGGCCTTCATAAGAACATAAGAAGCATTAAATGTGTGAAACAACATTTGAGGTTTAGATTCATGAGATTTCTCTTTGAAAAAGACAATTCTATTCTTAGCATGATTAGAAATAGCCATGTGTTTGTTCTTATCAAAACCAAGGCCATCTTTGACATTGGGAGGTCTAGTGACCATATATGCACTGCGTGCATATTTGATCTTCTCCTTATCAAAGATGCCGCTTGGGGGGGCATGCATATTACGAGAAGTTGATGTATTAGAAATAGTATTCTTCTTACTAGAGCAAGTGCAAGTCTCGATTGTTGTCGAACTCATATCTTTGGAGGAAGAGCTCTTGAAGGAAGAAGAGTCACTTTGCTTGAGCGACTCAACTTGCACCTCAAGGATCTTGTTAACCTTTGACAAGTTAGCAAGTTCTTCCTTGATTGCAATATGTGAGTCTTTTAGCTTTGAGTAAGTTTCCTTACTCAAAGCTAGCTCAACTTCAAGCGACTTGTTCTTCTCTCTTTCAAGCTCGAGAAGTTTTTCAACTTCTTGATATCTCTTCCTTTCATGGATGAGCATATCTTCTTGTCGATCAAGAAGTTCTTCCTTCTCAAAAATTTCGTTCGACAACATTTCCATTTTCTTTAGAGCAATTTTACTTAGTCCTCTAAACATTTCTTCGTTATCGCTAGAGCTGTCAAAGTCATCAATAGAGGAGTTTAGTGTGGGAGGAGTGAGCCGTACCTTTTTCTTGCCTTCCTTAGCCATAAGGCAAGTGTGGTTGTTCATGTCCCGTCCTCCCATGTTTGGAAAGAGTGTGGCCTTCATAGTAGGTTTCTTGATGGCAATAGTGGCCATCTCTGCTTCTTCATCGGAGGAGGACTCGTCGTTTGAGTCCCACTCCTTGCCAATGTGAGCTTGATGGTTTTGTCTTCTTTTTCTGAAATTTTTCTTTTCTTGAGATCTTGTATCCTTCTTTTTGTTTTCTTCATAGGGGCAGTCCATCATGAAGTGACCATACTCTCTGCAGTTGTAGCAAGTGCGTAGAGCCTTGGATTTTCCTTTGTCCTTGCTTTTGCCTTCATTTGAGTTGTTGTCGTGTCTTCTTTTCATCATTCGCTTGAACTTCTTGATAAAGAGTACCATCTCCTCATCATCAAGATCGGTGCTCTCGTCACATGTGTGCCCATCGTCTTGATCTTCACGAGCTTCTTTGAGTTTGGGTCGGCATGTAGCTTTGAGAGCGACCTCTTTCCTTTTGGAGGAAGTGAGTTCGGCCAAGTCTTTGACGTATTTTGCCTCTTTTTCCATCATCTCATGGTTTATGATCTTCCCCAACAGCTCATCGGGGGTCAATTTGTGGAAACCGGGGCTTTCTCTAATCATTGAGCAAAGTGTGACATTTCTTGGCATGAAGGCTCTAATCATTCTCTTGACTACCTCATGATCCGTCCATTTCTTACTTCAATAGGCACGTAACTTGTTGATGATTGCCTTCATTCGGTTGTACATGTCTTGAGGTGATTCGCCTTCTTCAATAGCGAACCTCCCCAACTCTCCTTCAAGCATTTCGATTTTTGCTTCACGAACTGATCTATTTCCTTCGTGAGCCGTCTTAAGTGTATCCCAGATTTCCTTTGCACTTTCCAAGCCATCAATCTTGGTGAATTCTTCTCTGCTTAATGATGATGTGATCATGGCGACAGCTTGTGCATTTCTGTGAATCTCTTGTTCTTGTTCTGGGGTGAGTTCTTCATCCGTGTCCGGGATATCTATGCCAGTGTAGACGATGTGCCATAGGCTAGGATTTAGGGATATTAGATGCATCTTCATGTTGTACTTCCACATTGTATAGTCGCTTCCGTCAAACTGTGGAGGTTTTCCCATGGGAATGGAAAGATAATGATTGTTGGAGTTGAGACGGTTGTAGTTGTAAGTCTGTCGGGAGTAGTCATGATGACCACTCCCCGTCGTCTTCTCTTCTTCTTTTCCCTTTTGTCCTAGCAGTTTCTTTCTCAGGAGTGCCTTCAATTGTCGCACTTCTTCATCATCGTGCGGGCTCTCTTTCAGCACATCAAAAGCCTTAGTTTCTTGTTCCTCCTCATTAATGTTCATCTTCGAGATATCGTTGTTCTTCTCAGAGGCCATTGATCTCTCCGAGATGTGAGTCTCGTTGGTGGAGAACCACACTCTGATGCCAATTGAATGTGGCCTAGAGGGGGGTGAATAGGCCTTTTGAATTTCCTGCACACTTAATAGAATAGCCAAAAACTTGGTTGGCCGGACTAGTCCGGTTGCGTGGGCGGACTAGTCCGGTGTGCAAGAAGTATGTGTGTTGATCAGGTGTTAATTGAGAAATTAAATTTCTTTAGCAGCGGAATTAAGAACAACTGTTATTTATACTTGAAATTAATATAAGAATGCAGGTGTAACTTCAAATTGCCTTAAGTTAATGTTTAGCACTTAAGTGATCTAATGAACAAAATTTAAAGTAAATGAGACACGAGACACAAGAATTTTTCCCGAGGTTCGATCTCACAACGAGATCTACGTCCTCGTTGAGGAAGCTCACACAGAGCCGGGTCTCCAACCCTTTTCCTCCTCAAGTCACCACGAAGGCCGACTTGATTCCACTATCACGGGTAATCACCAAGTTTGTGGGGCAACCTCACACGTTGAGGGCTCCCACGAAAATTACAATGAACAAGTGATCAAATACACTCAAAAGTATTACAATGCAGAGTATGAGTGTAGAAAGATCAAACCCCAAGAGCTCGCGATGAAAGAACGACGATCTCCCAATCCCGAATCCAAGTGTTCAATTGATTTCACTCTTTTTGAACTTTAGATGTGTGAGGAGATGTGTTTTGGGCTCTTGGGACTAAGTGGCGGCGCTAAGGTTTGCTCTTTTTTCAATATTCGACGTGTTTCTTCATGGGAAAGTCGTGGATCATCTATTTATAGGGTTTCCAAAAGCTAGCTGTTGAAAACCCTAACACCGGACTAGTCCGGTGCAAGTCCGGACTTGTCCGGTCTCAACATGTTTTGAGGTCCAGAAAGTCTGCCGGACTAGTCCGGTCCAACCTCGGACTAGTCCGGTACTGTGTAAAGATGACTCCAGAAAGTTCATCGGACTAGTCCGCGGACTAGTCCGATCTCCACAAAAGGGAGTTCACAGAAAGTTCAACGGACTAGTCCGGTCCATGATCAGACTAGTCCGGTCCCTCAGTATGAGAGACTCCAGAAATGTCAACGGACTAGTCCGGTGGATGCACGGACTAGTCCGGTCTCCTTGTGAGTGTGATTCCAGAAAGGTGAACGGACTAGTCCGGTCCATGATCGGACTAGTCCGGTTCTTTGTGAAAGTTATGTTAATTTTAATCCCTTATCCTCGCGCAAAGTTGTGAGCTCTTGGAGTGTGTCTTTCATACACTCCCTATACATTCAAATCTATTTTGGTCTTCCGAGCTTCATCAAAGTATCTCTCTTTGAACACCACTTCATTTTTTACCTTTTTGTGTGCACCGATATGTATCACTTGTTTGTCCTGTAATCATCTCAGTAGTTTCATTAGGATCTCATATGTTTGTCATCAATTAGCCAAAGCCCACAAGGGATATCCTAGATGCACTTACAGTATTGATGTATGTTTGATTGCTTGTGTGCACGCTTCGAAGTGGGCCCCGTGCTGTGAGAGAACCCGGAGGAGCCAGCTGACCAGGAGCACGACGCTACAGACAGTAGCGAAGACAAGTTCCCGTGACCCCTTTTGATCATATTATTCCTATGTGAGGTTCATCCCTTGTGGCCAGTAGATGAGGTCCTTACATTTGTTGCACGAGAGATAGTTGAGGGACAGAGAGAAACCATATTCCTTCTTTTATTGCATATTGTTATGATGAGATTACACATGATGAAATTGCTCCTTGTTTATTGTATGGATGGTGAGAGTATGAGTTGTGACTGGGGTAGACGGGATAGTGCTAGTGTAAGTGCTACTGTGGTGGTAGACTTACGGCGAGTTCTATCATGAGGACAGACTCGTGTGTTGAGTATGGAGGCTGCCCTGGTGAGCCTTAAGGACCGAGTTGTTTTGACATCTCACCTAGCTTCTTTCAGTACGACCACATGTCCCTGTATGGGCGGGGCTTAGCCTAACCCCGGTGGCTAGCCCGACAGTCGTCCACGGTGGAGAGAGAGATATATGTTGATATTATATTGAGATATGTCATGACACTGGGTTGGGGGCGACTGGTCTGGGTGATGTTTCGACTGGGAGTGTGACGCCCAGTTCCGAAAAATGAACCAAGCTAACGCATATGTGTGCCCAGGACGTTCAACACACATACACGAGTGCAATCACAAAAGGATATACAAAAAATACCACAGAACAAAATTAATTAACCAAATTTTATTACACAAACCAGATTATCCTCGAATACAACCTCTAATGAATATTAATGACAAGTTCAACTAATGCAACGGAAATAAACTAATTAAGCAAACTAAGCAACTAAGCACCATAAGTGATAGGGTATATATGCGCAGCTCCAAAAACACCACAGGCAAAGCTGACGATAGACACGGCCTAGAACTCCGCATTATCCCCATTAAACTCCCAATCCTGACCTGCAACTGTTGGGGGGATTGCAAGAGTGAGTACATGTCATACTCAGTAAGTGTGGAAAGTATGACATGTGGCTGATTCAAATGACGACAATAATAATGGCAAAGTGCTGAAAAGTACATTAAAACATTTGGAAAGCAATATATTACATGTATGTGAAGTAAACCCATCATAATCATAAGTAATACCGTAATACCAGTCCGCAATTCACCATCCTCATCAATAATTCCAGATTTCACCATTTGCCAATAACCATATTCAATACCAGAAATAAATCCATAACCATAATACTGACCATAACCATTACCAAAACATAACCATTCCAAATACCATCCCAATACCAAATTCCCTCTAATCTTGGAAGTTGTCCAGGTGCTCATAACCGGGAGCACGGCTATCATGATAGTTTTAATAGACTCTGCAGAGTTTGTACCTCTTTACCCACGTGTTTGTGATTTCATCACCTTTTGGTGACTAAGAATCTCCCTTATGCCCATGACCCGTCGGTCATATTACACACTTCCGTTGGTGTGTGGCCAAGAGATCACAAAATAGCCTTTACAAAGGGATTATTAGCCAATTTAGACCCCACTAAGGTTTCACCAGTGGCGATGTCTCCCGCAGAGCACATCTTCAACCAAGGGCCCCCTCTTGAGCCATTCGGATCCCAGGGTAGTCCCACCAATCATCAACAAACCCAATCCGACTACCCCTTCCCTGAGCATCCACAATGGTCCAAAAAGCACTAGCAAAGCCCTAATTAATCAGCTACGCCGCACCCATACTTGCCTCGTGGTGGCACTGTAATCCTGGCTTATTCTCGCATGAACTAGTCCTTAGATCTAAATCAAGCAAACCACCATAACATCCAACCCATCCACATACCAGGATTGCTTAGATCACCCATTACCATACCGTATCGACCAATTCACATTAACCAGAATATCATTAATACATAACTAAATGTGTAGTGTTGTTTTTCCATCCCAATTAATTAAGTGAAGCAAAAAGGTAAAAGCCCTTTCCCGACTCTCTACCATATATTCCAGGTGACAAGGGTGGTTAAACAATTCTAGTAAACATCCTATCATAGGATTCCCATCAATTTGACACAGCATGCAGTTTTACAAACAAAACATTTATTTAAAAACAGGATCAATATGATTCAAGGACACTTGCCTTGCTCTTGCTGTTGATTAGGGTCAAAGCCTTCAAACTCTTGGTGCTGTAGATCCTCAGTGGCACTCTCTAGCGCAAATCTGTCTAATCCACACAATAAACATACAAGACAAGAAACACAATCAAAGAGTGCACAAATATTACTCAATATGTCATGACATGCATGATTTATGCAAATGCAAGTTATAACTTGTTACTAGATTGCTTTTAATGATAACTAACTAGTTCTAATAGCTTTTAACAAGTTTATACAGGTTTGGATGTGATTAGATCAAATTTTAGAATTAATTCAACCCAATTTAACCAGGAAGATCGGACTAGTCTGCTAGGGACCGGACAAGTCCGCACTTTACGAGATCAGCAGATTAGGGTTTTCTAGATCGACGTGAATTTGGAGATTAGGGGTTGAATTCACGTAAGGAAAAGATAATAGAAGGTATACCAGGTGTTTAGGACTCCAATGAATCAAGAAACTTGGAGGTAACACTTGGATCTTGATGATCTAGGGTTGGTGATGAACTTGGAGATGAATTGGTGGTGAAGGACGAAACTCGGTGGAGATCTTGATCCTCTTTCGTTTCCTCCTCTTCTTCTTCTTGCTTGGGATCTTCTCCTCCCTCCTTGATGGCGGCTCTCGACGAACTATGGTTTGGGTGGGTGGAAAAGTGGCAAATAGATGTCAATCCAAGGGTGGGGCTGTTTATATAGATGTGGAGGCTAGGGTTAGATGGATTTCGAGTTTTGGGATGAGTAGATGCCGGTTTAGAGTCCCACATGGGCTATAAAAGAGTTAGGCACGACATCCCTAGGCCCACTTAACATGAAACCCAAGAAACAAGTCGTAAAACAAAAGATCAATTCGGAGTCACGAAATATCGGACAAGTCTGGACAGGACCGGACTAGTCCGAAGTCGTCCAGAGAGAAAATCGGACAAGTCTGGCCAAACATCGGACAAGTCCGAATTTGAACAGAGAGGAAAACGGACAAGTCCGCTGGAACACCAGACTAGTCCGGAAAAGTCTAGGGACTTACCAAATTTTCAGGGATTCATGGAATATCGGACTAGTCCACACAAAATCGGATAAGTCCGAAAGTTTCCAGTGCCAAAAATCGGACTAGTCCGCAGCAAAATCGGACGAGTCCGCACTTTCCTGCGTTTTAAGTGCCTTTTTGTTCCAAATAAATTTTGAACTTGTTCCTCTTGATGTGGGTTAATGTTAAACATGTATATGAATGTATGCAAGGCATGATGCATGAAAATGAGGGTGTTACAAACCTACCCCCCCTTAAAATGAATCTCGCCCTTGAGATTCGACGCGTAAGAGAAGAGATAGGGAAACTCCTTCTTGAGATCATCCTCCAATTCCCACATCGCTTCTTTTCTGTGTGGTGCTTCCATTGAACTTTACACCATCTAATGACCTTGTTCCTTGTGACCCTCTCCTTAGTTTCCAAGATTTTGACCGGTTGCTCGGCATAAGTCAAATCTTCCTCTAGTTCCAATTCTTCCATTGGCACTTGTTCTTCCGGTACTCGCAAACACTTCTTGAGCTGGGAAACATGAAAGACATCATGGACATCCGAAAGATGAGTTGGCATCTCCAACTTATACGCTACTTCTCCTCTTTTGTCCAAAATCTTGAACGGTCCAATATAGCGAGGTGCGAGCTTGCCTCTTATGTTAAACCTCTTATGACCTCTCATTGGTGACACCTTGAGGTAAACAAAATCTCCAATTTCAAAGACTAATTTCCTTCTTCTATTGTCCGCATAACCTTTTTGCCTTGATTGGGCAGCCCTCAAGTTTTCACGAATTATTTGGACTTGCTTTTCGGCTTCTTGCGACACATCCGGACCAAATACTTGAGTTTCCACTGCTTCATTCCAGAATAAAGGTGTCCTACACTTCCTCCCATAAAGCGCTTCATACGGTGACATCTTCAAACTTGCTTGGTAGCTATTGTTGTATGAAAATTCTGCGTATGGCAAGCTTTTGTCCCAACTTTTCCCATGCTTTAAAGCACAAGCTCTTAACATGTCCTCCAAAATCTGATTGGTCCTCTCGGTTTGTCCATCCGTTTGAGGATGATATGCTGAACTAAAATTCAACCTTGTTCCCATTGCTTCATGCAATTTCTTCCAAAACCTGGAAGTAAATTGAGAACCCCTATCCGAGACTATCTTCTTCGGGACTCCATGTCGACACATAATATGCTCTATGTATATCTCAGCCAATTGTGCAGCTGTATATTTGGTCTTCACAGGGACAAAATGAGCTGACTTGGTTAAGCGATCCACAATTACCCAAATTGAGTCATACCCGGACTGAGTACGTGGTAACCCGACTATGAAGTCCATACCGATTTCTTCCCACTTCCACTCCGGAATCTTTAATGGCTGCAATAATCCTGCTGGCCTTTGATGTTCAGCTTTAACTCGTTACCACACGTCACACAATGCAACATATTCGACTATGTCCTTTTTCAGGCTAGCCCACCAATAGTCATGACATGCATGATTTATGCAAATGCAAGGTATAACTTGTTACTAGATTGCTTTTAATGATCACTAACTAGTTCTAATAGCTTTTAACATGTTTATGCAGGTTTGGATGTGATTAGGTCAAAATTTAGAATTAATTCAACCCAATTTAACCAGGAAGATCGGACTAGTCCGCTAGGGACCGGACAAGTCCGCACTTTACGAGATCAGCAGATTAGGGATTTCTAGATCGACGTGAATTTGGAGATTAGGGGTTGAATTCACGTAAGGAAAAGATAATAGAAGGTATACCAGGTGTTTAGGATTCCAATGAATCATGAAACTTGGAGGTAACACTTGGATCTTGATGATCTAGGGTTGGTGATGAACTTGGAGATGAATTGGTGGTGAAGGATGAAACTCGGTGGAGATCATGATCCTCTTTCGTTTCCTCCTCTTCTTCTCCTTGCTTGGGATCTTCTCCTCCCTCCTTGATGGCGGCTCTCCACGAACTATGGTTTGGGTGGGTGGAAAAGTGGCAAATAGATGTCAATCCAAGGGTGGGGCTGTTTATATAGATGTGGAGGCTAGGGTTAGATGGATTTCTAGTTTTGGGATGAGTAGAGGCCGGTTTAGAGTCCCACATGGGCTCTAAAAGAGTTAGGCACGACGTCCCTAGGCCCACTTAACGTGAAACCCAAGAAACAAGTCGTAAAACAAAAGATCAATTCAGAGTCACAAAATATCGGACAAGTCCGGACAGGACCGGACTAGTCCGAAGTCGTCCAGAGAGAAAATCGGACAAGTCTGGCCAAACATTGGACAAGTCCGAATTTGAACAGAGAGGAAAACAGACAAGTCCGCTGGAACACCAGACTAGTCCGAAAAAATCTAGGGACTTAGCAAATTTTTAGGGATTCATGGAATATCGGACTAGTCCACACAAAATCGGATAAGTCCGAAAGTTTCCAGTGCCAAAAATCGGACTAGTCCGCAGCAAAATCGGACTAGTCCACACTTTCCTATGTTTTAAGTGCGGTTTTGTTCCAAATAAATTTTAAACTCGTTCCTCTTGATGTGGGTTAATGTTAAACATGTATATGAATATATGTAAGGCATGATGCATGAAAATGAGGGTGTTACCGGGATTCGGTTATGTCAGGCTGTCTTTGATGGTCTGTGCATGTGGGTACATCGTACAACCTCTGTAGAGTGTAAAACCCATTGGGACGGCTGTGTCCTTGGCATAGGACATGTTATGGTGTGGTCCTAACAACTAGAAAGCCACCCACCGTGAGACTGTGTTGAGAGGAGTCTTGGGCTGAGATATGTGGTTGCATTAGTTTGCATTAGGTTGCATTGTTCTTTATTTTATGTATTGCATTATTATCTGCTTTAATCCCCTCCCGTAGGGCAAGGTGGAGCTTGATGAGTACTTTTGTACTCAAATGTTGTTAATATGTTTTTTTTTTCAGAGGATCCTGACTTCGTGCCGGAGGATTTCGAGTAGGGTCGCACCCGCACCCAAGTCATGTGTAGTGGATTGGATGACGCAGAGCTACTAGTCTTGTTGTCAACTATTATAGCTATGTTGTTAGCCGTGATAGTGTTTATACATAAGGCTATGCCGTTGAAATAAATCTATGTATGGTTGTGGTTCCTCTTGTAATGTAATATTATGTACTGAACTCTGTTTCTGGTAATAATATTACATGTTAGTTCTGATCTTATGGCTCGGGATGCTTCAAGTGGTATCAGAGCCATACTTGGCTGTAAGATGCGGACCCTAGGGCGTAGGTGACCGTAGGAGACTCTAGAATTGTTTTCTGTAGGATCCTTGAACGTAGGACCTTAGTGATAGGTTTTGCTCTCATCTAACCCTTGTGCATTGTTTTAAGCCAGATGTCTGACGACCGTATCACCACCTTCTGCATCAACGAAGATGGCTTCCCCAAAGTGCTCTATGCCACCACGGTGCGGCTCGGTATTTTGGACCCTCCGGAGTACGTGGGTCACGAGTTCGTGGAGCATGGCACTGAGAGCTGTGAGGTCACTGTGCACATCGGCGCCAGTGAGAGGTTCCTGGAGATGAAGCCATGGAACGTCACTGCCACTGGGTGCCACATGAAAGACACTTGTCAACTGGTGGCCCGCAAGGCTCTGAAGTACTTGTGCCACATGTTTGACTAGCACTTGGGTTCCACACCCATGAAGTACTTCCCACCGCTGGATCGTAGTCATCCTGCTTGGGTGGCAAGGATCCGCAACTTGGAAGGCCTCGGGACTACCGAAGATGACCCCGCTGTTGTCGCCATGTCCGGCTATTTATTGAGTCTGGACGACCTATGCGAACAGCTGAACCAGCGTGTGAAGACTCTCGATAAGCGCGTTGAGGCATTGGAGACCCGTTGGCGAAAGGCTAAGCTAGCACTAGCCCAGGCTGAGGCCCGTGTTGCCAGCGCCGAAAGTCGTGTTGACTTGGCCGAGGAGTGAATGTGGCCTAGAGGGGGGTGAATAGGCCTTTCGAATTTCCTGCACACTTAATAGAATCGTCAAAACTTGGTTGGCCGGACTAGTCCGGTCGTGTGGGCGGACTTGTATGGTGTGCTAGAAATATGTGTGTTGATCAGGTGTTATTTGGGAAACTAAATTTCTTTAGCAGCCGAAATGAGAACAACTGATATTTTTGTTTGATATTAATGTAAGAATTCAAGTGAAAACTTATAATTGCCTTAGATTGATGTTTAGCACTCAAGTGATCTAATGAACAAAATGTAAAGGAAATAAGGCGCAAGACACACGAAATTTTCCCGAGTTCGATCTCACCACGAGATCTACGTCCTCGTTGAGGAAGCTCACACAGAGCCGGGTCTCCAACCCTTTCCCTCTTCAAGTCACCACGAAGGCCGACTTGATTCCACTATCACGGGTTATCACCAAGTTTGTGGGGCAACCTCACATGTTGAGGGCTCCCACGAGAATTACAACGAAAGAAGTGATCAAATACACTCAAAAGTATTACAATGCAGAGTATGAGTGTATAAAGATCAAACCCCAAGAGCTCGCAATGAAGGAACGACAATCTCCCAATCCCGAATCCAAGTGTTCAATTGATTTCACTCTTTTTGCACTTTAGATGTGTGGGAAGATGTGTTTTGGGCTCTTGGGACGAAGTGGCGGCACTAGGGTTTGTGTTTGCAGCAGTATATGTCATGTATATCTTTTGGAAGGCCGTGGATTCTCTATTTATAGGGTTTCCAAAAAGTAACCGTTGAAAAACCCTAACACTAGACTAGTCCGGTGCAAGCCCGGACTTGTCCGGTCTCAGTGTACTTTGAAGTCCAGAAAGTCTGCCGGACTAGTCCGGTCCAAGCTCGGACTAGTCCGGTGCTGTGTGAAGGTGAACTCCAGAAAGTTCAACGGACTAGTCCGTGGACTAGTCCGATCTCCACAGAAGGGAGACTCCAGAAATATTAACGGACTAGTCCGGTGAACACACGGACTAGTCCGGCCTCTCAATATGAGAGACTATAGAAAGTTCAACGGACTAGTCCGGTGGACACACGGACTAGTCCGGTCTCCCAATTTGAGAGATTCCAGAGAGTTAAATGGACTAGTCCGGTCCATGATCGGACTAGTTCGATGCATTGTGAATTTTAAGTTAATTTTAAGCCCTTACCTCAGCGCAAAGTTGTGAGCTCTTGAAGTGTGTCTTTCATACACTCCCTATACATTCAAAATCTAATTTTGATCTTCCAAGCTCCATCAAAGTATCCCTCTTTGGACACCACTCCATTTTTCACCTTTTTGTGTGCACTGAGCTATTTCACTTATCTGTCCTACAGTCATCTCAATAGTTTCATTAGGATCTCATATGTTTGTCATCAATTAGCCAAAACCCACAAGGGATATCCTAGATGCACTTACAATTTCCCCCTTTTTGGTGATTGATGACAACCATTTGAGATATCACAATTGAGAATAAAAAACTTGATTTTCATAAGGTGTGCACATATGAGAATAACGATGAATCCATAGAAAGCTTCTCACATATGCACACACCTTATGGTGGGGTGCCTAACAGGTGTGTGATCAACAAGGTGTGATGAAGTAAAGGTAATCAATAATGAGCATAAAGATAATCATTCAAGCAACAATAAGCATCACACATAAGAGAAGAAATAGTGCATTACAAGGTTTTAAAAATAAGTACATGTCCTTGATCACAAAAACATAAAGACACCAACTAGAGATGGTCTCAAACTACTAGTCTCAATCTCTCCCCCTTTAGCATCAAGGCACCAAAAAGGGAAAAATTGAGGGGAATCACTCATCGCCACTCTCTTCTTCAGTCTCAGTCCGGTCCTCATCTTCACCACCATCATCATCATTCACCGGAGCAGACTCTTCCTCGGAGTCCTCGAAGGCGGGCGGGGATCCCACCGGCTCAATCTCCAGCTTGTCACAGATAGCTTTGATGTTGGCATTGACATATTGTTGATGCTTTTTCTGCCTAACTTCAATCTTGCAACAGCAGGCAAAGATAGAGGTGAGCATTTTGAGCACACCACCGGAGGGTTCATGGGCTGGTGTAGAGCTAGGAGGAGCAGCTGAAGATCTTGTGGCATTCACATCCCGAGTTTGTTAGTCCTCCTCTCAGCTTCAGGGGAGGGAGGTGCATCAGGAGCCGAGGGTAGAGTGTACTCGGTGGGCTTTTGCGGTTTCAACCCCGTATGATGAACATCCTTGACAAACTCAAGTCCAGTCACTTTCTCAATCATGTACATGATGTACGGGGCATACCCGAAAGATTTGTTTGGAGTGATTGAGATGTTCACAATGTCATTGTAGATGTATTCAAAGACATTGAACGCTCTCCTCCCACCAATGACCTTCATTAGGGTCCTCAAAGTTCCTTGAATAGTCCCCGCATCTCCATCTTTCAGGGCTATTGTCTTCCTCAAAATTCTGTTGAGGACCACATAGAAGGGCTTCAAATACTTGATAGTGGGAGGGACATATGGCATCCTTGTGTCATAGAGAAATTTGAGCTCATCCTTCTCCAAGGGTTGCAGATTGTGGATGACAAGATCATGATCCAAAGTGTGCTCAAGGTGGAGGATCCTTGCAAATTCATCATAAGTGACACTGTATTTGGAACCATGAGTCATCCAAGTAAGACTGTCTCCATCACCACGAGCAAAGTAGAGGGTAGAGTAGAATTGGGTGATAACCTCATTGTTCCAGCCACACTCAAAGGCAAACAGGTCCTTCAAGATGTGCCTCTCCAGGGCCTCAACCACCTCACGAAAGGCAGGTTATCTCTTCGACTGTAAGTATCCAACATTCACCCATTGACTCTCTACCACGGGATTCTTCATCTTCATGTACACATGCTCGTAGTAGTCGGCATAAAAGTTGCTCCAAAATCTTGGGTCTGAGCATTGTCGAGGTTGATCATACACATTAACCTACCTAAAGCTATCGTCAAGTTCACCCCCTTTTTCGGTGAAATCCTTACTCGAGCGCTGCCTGTTGCGGTGACTTGGGTTCTTCATCTTCAGGGGTCCGATGGGACCACTAGCAAGCCCCTTTCCTTTGTTGAGAGTCCTCTTTGGCCCTGAGGAGCTCTCGCCAGCTTTTCCTTGGGCCTTCTTAACAATCACCTTCCTTTTCTTGGGAAAACTGTTGTTGGAGGGTGGAGAGTGCACATTAACATCATGTCTTTTCTTCATGTACCTCTCCTTGGCTCTCTTCATTTTTTCACGTTCAACTTCTTCATCAACGTGGAAGGAGCTATCATCTGAGCTTGAAGACATCATGCTGAGATTTGAAGATTCGCGTTGAAGGAGCACGAATCTGTCCGGATGAGTTTGGAGTGGAGTATCAACTCGTCGAGGGGAGGATTTCCCACGGAGAAAACTTGGATTTTGAGGGCTCAACTCGAAAATCACTTTTGGGGGCTAGGGTTTGAGAGGAGAGGGCTCAAATCAAAGTGGAGGGAGGTTTAAAATTTGGGCTGGCCAGCTGCTTATATACGCAGCCGACCGGACTAGTCCGGTCAGAGGACGGACTAGTCCGGTGCCCCTGGAAAACCTAGGAAAGAGGGACTGTCCGGACTAGTCCGGTGGCAAACCTGACTAGTCTGGTGTCACTGGAAAAACTAAGTATTTAGAGATAACTAATAGTGATCCAAGGACAAGTTTTGCAAATAATCTTGGTACACTATGACCAGAAGGCAATCAACAATGAAAAGTGGTCATAAACTCCAAGATTTCTTCATTAAAATTAGTTTTCTTAGAAGAAAAAGAGGTGAGGGGCAGTTTTAGCAATAAAATGTAACATTTGAAGTATCAACCAGATGTGCAACATTTCAAGCCACATTTCGAGAGTCAAGAATATTAAGTTCGTTTCTAAGCTCACAAAACCTTTTCTCATCCAATGGTTTGGTAAAAATATCAGCAAGTTGTTTTTTAGTCCTAACATGTGAAATATCAATGTCACCTTTTAATGAATGATATCTAAGAAAATGATGACGGATATCTATGTGCTTAGTTCTTGAGTGCTCTACAGGGTTGTGTGCAATTTTTATAGCACTTTCATTGTCACATAGAAGCGGGATATGGTTAAGATTGTAGCCGTAGTCCCTAAGGGTTTGTCGCATCCAAAGTAGTTCTGCGCAACAACTACCGGCTGTAACATATTCTGCTTCTGCTATGGAAAGAGCAATGGAGTTTTGCTTTTTAGATGACCAAGAAACTAGGGACCTACCAAGAAATTGACAAGTCCCTGACGTGCTCTTTCTATCGACTTTGCATCCTGCATAGTCAGCGTCGGAATACCCTATCAAGTTAAATTTGGATCCTTTGGGATACCAAAGGCCCAAGTTGGGTGTGTGCACAAGGTACCTTAGGATTCTTTTTACCGCAATTAAGTGACACTCTTTAGGTGCGGCTTGAAACCTTGCACACAAGCAAACACTAAGCATAGTATCTGGCCTAGATGCACATAAATAAAGTAAGGAGCTAATCATGGACCGATATACCCTTTGGTCCACATTTGGACCGTCTTCATTGAGGTCGAGATGTCCGTTAGTGGCCATGGGTGTCTTGATGGGCTTGGCTTTGTCCATATTGAATTTCTTGAGAATGTCCTGTGTATATTTGGTTTGTCTTATAAATGTACCTTCTCTTAATTGCTTCACTTGGAATCCCAAGAAGAACTTCAATTCGCCCATCATTGACATATCGAACCTATCTGTCATAATTTTGCTAAATTCTTCACTGAAGGATTTGTTAGTGGATCCAAAGATAATGTCATCAACATAAATTTGACATAGGAATAGGTGATCATCACAATGTTTAGTGAAAAGTGTATAGTCAGCTTTACCAATTTTGAATCCATTTTGAATTAGAAAATCTCTAAGACACTCATACCAAGCTCGAGGAGCTTGTTTGAGGCCATAGAGAGCCTTACGCAGTTTGTAGACATGGTTGGGATACTTTTGGTCTTCGAATACTGGTGGTTGCTCCACATAAACTTCCTCCTTGATTGGATCGTTTAAGAAAGCGCTTTTGACGTCCATTTGATACAGCTTAAAATTATGGTGAGTAGCATATGCCAATAAAATACGAATGGACTCAAGTCTAGCTACAGGAGTGAAAGTTTCATTGAAGTCCAAACCTTCGACCTGAGAATAACCTTTGGACACCAATCTTGCTTTATTTCTTGTTACTACTCCATGTGCATCTTGCCTGTTCTGAAAGACCCATTTGGTTCCAACTATGTTCGCCTTTGGTCTCTCCACCAGCTCCCACACTTCATTTCTCTTGAAGTTGTTCAGCTCCTCTTGCATTACAATCACCCAGTCTGGATCCCTTAAGGCTTCTTCTATCCTGTATGGTTCCAGAAAAGACACAAAAGAATAGTATTCACAGAAATTTGCAACTCGAGATCTAGTAGTTACTCCCTTAGCAATATCTCCAATGATGTTGTTGACAGGGTGGTCTCTTTGCACGCTCTGGTGTACTCTTGGGTGTGGAGATTGTGTAGTTGCTTGTTCTTCATTATCTTCATGTGCATTGTCTCCCCCTAGATCATTGCTTTTATGATTGTCCTGGTCTTCTTGATCTTCCTCCTCTTGATCTTGTGCAAGAGCTCCCCCTTGATCATTGCCTCTGTGTTGATGTTCATCTTGTGCATTTGAGTCGAATGTTTGCTCTTGTGGTAAGATATCACCAAGTCCCATTTTCTTTAGTGCTTCATATGGAGCTTCCTCTTTATCTAGCACACACTTATCAACTTGCTCCACTTGTGAGCTGTTAGATTCATCGAACACTACGTCATGTGCTACTTCAACAAGGCCGGACACCTTGTTGAAGACACAATAGGCGTAGGCATTCGATTCATAACCGAGCAAGAATCCTTCATCGAACTTCGAAGCGAACTTCG
Source organism: Tuctoria greenei (assembly GCA_036927565.1). Taxonomy (NCBI): domain Eukaryota; kingdom Viridiplantae; phylum Streptophyta; class Magnoliopsida; order Poales; family Poaceae; genus Tuctoria; species Tuctoria greenei. The sequence goes on along the minus strand of JAYESD010000006.1, from coordinate 208,661,934 downwards.
AGGCCCTCTGTTTCTTGTTCAGAATAAATCATTTGCAACCAAAAACTTTAAAATAAGAAACATTAGGCTTTTTACCAGTAAGGAGCTCATACGGAGTTTTCTTCAGTAGTCGATGGAGGTACAGTCGATTCGTGGCGTGACAAGCGGTGTTCACCGCTTCTGCCCAAAATCGATCTGACGTCTTGTATTCATCCAACATAGTTCTGGCCATTTCGATCAATGTTCTGTTCTTTCTTTCGGCCACTCCATTTTGTTGAGGGGAGTAGGGTGCCGAGAATTCATGTTTTATCCCTTCTTCATCGAGAGACTCTTCAACTTGGAGGTTCTTGAATTCTGTCCCATTGTCACTTCTGATGTTCTTTATGGTTGATGAGAATTCGTTCTGAGCTCTTTTCAAGAACTTCTTGAGGATCCCCTGAGTTTCTGATTTATCATACAAGAAAAATACCCAGGTAAATCTTGAAAAATCATAAACAATTACTAAACCGTATTTGTTACCGCCAATGCTGATGTACGAAATTGGACCAAAGAGATCCATGTGTAGGAGTTCCAGCGGTCTTGCAGTAGTCATCACATTCTTGGCGGGGTGTGCTGCTCCGACTTGTTTTCCTGCTTGACAAGCGTTGCACGACCTGTCTTTTTCAAAAACCACATCCTTAAGACCACGGATGTGACCACCTTTTAGAAGTTTCTACAGATTTCTCATCCCAACATGGGCTAGCCGTCTATGCCACAGCCATCCCATGTTGGTCTTAGCAACCAAGCAAGTGTTGAGTTCGGCTTTATCTTTGTTGAAGTCAACAAGATAGAGCTTTCCCTTCAACATTCCCTTGAATGCAATCGAGCTATCGCTTCTTCTAAAAACTGTCACACCCTCATTAGTGAATAAACAGTTGTAACCTTTGTTGCATAGTTGGGATATTGACAAAAGGTTATAATCTAGATAATCTATATGTAAACATTGGATAATGTATGTTGAGCGGATATTTCAATGTTACCGCTACCAAGGACCTTTCCTTGGCTGTTGTCTCCAAAGTATATGCCTTCACTTGGATCCTTGTTATATTCGTACTCCACAAACATACCTCTCTCTCCTGTCATGTGATTTGTGCATCCGCTATCTAGCACCCATTTAGACCCATCGGAGGAATAAGCCTGCAAAAAAGAATTATTTCTTGGTTTTAGGTACCCAAGCTTGCTTGGGTCCTCTCAGGTTAGTCACAAGAGTCTTGGGCACCCACACACAAGTTTTTAAGTTCTTGTGGCGTGGCCGTGTATATTTAGCAATGACTTTTCCATTTTTGGCTTTCATAAGAACATAGGAAGCATCAAATGTATGAAACAATATTTGTAAATCAGATTCATGTGATTTTTCCTTAACAAAGACAATTCCATTTTTAGCATGTTTGGGAGTAGACATGTGTTTGTTCCTGTCAAAACCAAGGCCATCTTTGACATTAGGAGGTCTAGTGACCATATATGCACTACGTGCATATTTGATCTTCTCCTTATCAAAGATGCCGCTTGGAGGGGCATGCATATTATGAGAAGTTGAAGTATTAGAAATAACATTCTTCTTACTATATCAAGTGAAAGTTCCGATTGTTGTCGAACTCATATCTTTGGAGGAAGAGCTCTTGGAGGAAGAGGAGTCACTTTGCTTGAGCGACTCAACTTGCACCTCAAGGATCTTGTTAACTTTTGACAAGTTAGCAAGTTCTTCTTTGATTGCAATATGCGAGTCTTCTAGCTTTGAGTAAGTTTCCTTACTCAAGGCTAGCTCAACCTTAAGCGAATCGTTCTTCTCTCTTTCAAGCTCAAGAAGCTTTTCAACTTCTTGATATCTCTTCCTTTCATGGTTGAGCATATCTTCTTGTCGGTTAAGAAGTTCCTCTTTTTCAAAGATTTCGTCCGACAACATTTCCATTTTCTTTAGAGCAATTTTACTTAGTCCTCTAAACATTTCTTCATTATCACTAGAGCTATCAAAGTCATCAATAGAGGAATTTAGCGTAGGAGGAGTGAGTCATACCTTTTTATTGCCTTCCTTAGCCATAAGGCAAGTGTGGTTGTTCATAACCCATCCTTCCATGTTTGGGAAGAGTGTGGCCTTCATAGTAGGTTTCTTGATTGCGATAGTGGCCATCTCTTCTTCTTCATCGGAGGAGGACTCGTCGTTTGAGTCCCACTCCTTGCCAATGTGATCTTATGGGCTTGTCTTCTCTTTCTGAAATTCTTCTTTTCTTGAGGTCTTGTTTCCTTCTTCCTTTTGTTTTCTTCATAAGGGAAGTCCATCATGAAGTGACCATACTCTCCGCAGTTGTAAAGTGCGTCGAGCCTTGGATTTTCCTTTGTCCTTGCTTTTGCCTTCATTTGAGTTATTGCCGTGTCTTCTTTTCATCATTTGCTTGAACTTCTTGATAAAGAGTACCATTTCTTCATCATCAAGATCAGTGCTCTTGTCGCTTGTATGCCCATCGTCTCGATCTTCACAAGTTTCTTTGAGTTTGGGTCGGCATCTTGCTTTGAGAGCAACCTCTTTCTTTTTGGAGGAAGTGAGTTCGGCCAAGTCTTTGACGTATTGTGCCCCTTTCTCCATCATTTCATGATTTATGATCTTCCCCAACAACTCATCAGGAGTCATTTTGTGAAACCCGGGGCTTTATCTAATCATTGAGCAAAGTGTGACATTTCTTGGCATGAAGGCTCTAATCATTCTCTTGACCACCTCGTGATCCGTCCATTTCTTACTTCCATAGGCACGAATTTTGTTGATGAGTGTCTTCATCCGGTTGTACATGTCTTGAGGTGATTCGCCTTCTTCAATAGCAAATATCCCCAACTCTCCTTCAAGCATCTCGATTTTAGCTTCACGAACCGACCTATTTCCTTCGTGAGCTGTCTTGAGTGTATCCCATATTTCCTTTGCACTTTCTAAGCCATTGATCTTGGTGAATTTCTCTCTGCTTAGTGATGATGTGATCATGACGACAGCTTGTGCATTTCTGTGAATCTCTTATTCTTGTTCTGGGGTAAGTTCTTCATCCGTGTACGGGATATCTATGCCAGTGCAAACAATGTGCCACAGACTAGGATTTAGGGATATTAGATGCATCTTCATGTTGTACTTCCACATGGTATAGTCGCTTCCGTCAAACTGTGGAGGTTTTCCCATAGGAATGGAAAGATAGTGATTGTTTGAATTGAGACGGTCGTAGTTGTAAGGATGTCGGGAGTAGTCGTGATGACCACTCCCCATCGTCTTCTCTTCTTCTTTTCCCTTTTGTCCTAGTAGTTTCTTTCTCAGGAGTGCCTTTAGTTGTCGCACTTCTTCATCATCGTGTGGCTCTCTTTCAGCACATCAAAGGCTTTAGTTTCTTGTTCCTCCTCATTAATGTTCATCTTCGAGATATCGTTGTTCTTATCAGAGGCCATTGATCTCTCCAAGATGTGAGTCTCGTTAGCGGAGAACCTTGCTCTGATACTAATTGAATGTGGCCTAGAGGGGGGGTGAATAGGCCTTTTGAATTTCCTGCACACTTAATAGAATCGTCAAAACTTGGTTGGCCGGACTAGTCCAGTCGTGTGGGCGGACTTGTCCGGTGTGCTAGAAATATGTGTGTTGATCAGGTGTTATTTGGGAAACTAAATTTCTTTAGCAGTGGAAATGAGAACAACTGATATTTTTGTTTGAGATTAATGTAAGAATGCAAGTGAAAACTTATAATTGCCTTAGATTGATGTTTAGCACTCAAGTGATCTAATGAACAAAATGTAAAGGAAATAAGGCGCAAGACACACGAATTTTTCCCGAGGTTCAATCTCACCACGAGATCTACGTCCTTGTTGAGGAAGCTCACACAGAGTCGGGTCTCCAACCCTTTCCCTCTTCAAGTCACCACGAAGGCCGACTTGATTCCACTATCACGGGTAATCACCAAGTTTGTGGGGCAACCTCACACGTTGAGGGCTCCCACGAGAATTACAACGAAAGAAGTGATCAAATACACTCAAAAGTGTTACAATGCAGAGTACGAGTGTAGAAAGATCAAACCCCAAGAGCTCACAATAAAGGAACGATGATCTCCCAATCCCAAATCCAAGTGTTCAATTGATTTCACTCTTTTTGCACTTTAGATGTGTGGGAAGATGTGTTTTGGGCTCTTGGGACGAAGTGGCGGCACTAGGATTTGTGTTTGCAGCAGTATATGTCATGTATATCTTTTGGAAGGCCGTGGATTCTCTATTTATAGGGTTTCCAAAAAGTAACCGTTGAAAAACTCTAACACCGGACTAGTCCGGTGCAAGTCCGGACTTGTCCGGTCTCAGTGTACTTTGAAGTCAAGAAAGTTTGTCGGACTAGTCCGGTCCAAGCTTGGACTAGTCCGGTGCTGTGTGAAGGTGAACTCCAGAAAGTTCAACGAACTAGTCCGCGGACTAGTCTGATCTCCACAGAAGGGAGACCCCAGAAAGATTAACGGACTAGTCCGGTGAACACACATACTAGTCTGGTCTCTCAATATGAGAGACTACAGAAAGTCCAACAGACTAGTCCGGTGGACACACGGACTAGTTCGGTCTCCCAATTTGAGAGATTCCAGAGAGTTAAACGGACTAGTTTGGTCCATGATCAGACTAGTTCGGTGCATTGTGAATTTTAAGTTAATTTTAATCCCTTACCCCAGCGCAAAGTTGTGAGCTCTTGAAGTGTGTCTTTCATACACTCCCTATACATTCAAAATCTAATTTTGATCTTCCAAGCTCCATCAAAGTATACCTCTTTGGACACCACTCCATTTTTCACCTTTTTGTGTGCACCGAGCCGTTTCACTTATCTGTCCTGCAGTCATCTCAATAGTTTCATTAGGATCTCATATGTTTGTCATAAATTAGCCAAAACCCACAAGGGATATCCTAGATGCACTTACAAGGAGAACCTTAGGGAGTAGGCCGACCGCCACAGTTAGCTCCTTAGGGGTGTCTACCTCGTAGACCGAGCCAAGCAGAAAGACCGTCATGCCTATGCAACAGCCGAACCGCTCACTCTTGAAGGAACTCCAGTGTACCATCGGTCCAACCCTCGAAGGAGGATTTGTGAGCCTGTACCGCCCACTCCTCCAACATCACCCCGAGGGACCAACGAAGACCCCGAAGACCAAGATGTAGGGCCTAGCAGTCAGGCAGAGGTCTCGGCTGACCCTTAAGGGGACAAACTTAGGGACGACATGCCCAATGTACCATGTATCCGTTTTCTTGAATGAATGAATGCTTGGTGTGTTGCTTGCACTGTTTGATGTTTGTGTGGTATAAAAGTATATACTTATATATTACTAAATTAATATGTATATATATATATATATATATATATATACACACATACACATAAATAAAAAAAATAAAAATAAAACTAGTCAGATAATATTAACGATAGTAATTATAAACTAATAAGATTCACATTAATATACCCTAATAAATATAATCTAAACCCCATGCTTTCCACGCCGCAGATATCTCGCCGCTCGAGCCGAGTCAGGAACGGACACGAGGCGGAGCAAGGACTACGTGAGATACCGTCTGCACTGCACGAGCATGAGACAGCGGAGAGTGCACCTGTCCCGCCAGCCCCACATGTACCTGCCAACGACCTGGCTACCATTTTGGACCGCCAGACTCGACTCCTGGAGATGCTGGCGAACACACTTGCTGCTCAGGGCAACAATGGCATCAACAACCGCCAGCCAGCACCTCACAACAACACCAGATCACGGACTTCAACAGGATGAACCCACCCAAGTTTGCTGGATCTGAGGACCCCATTGAGGCAGATGAATGGTTAAGAGAGATTGAGATGAAACTTGAGGTGGTCCATGCTAATGAGCAGGATAAGGTTCTACTTGCAGTCTAGCAGCTGAGAGGACCTGCTTTAGCATGGTGGCACAGCTACAGAGAGATGCATGCGGACGCTAAGACCATGATTTGGGATGAGTTTGTGAAGTTATTTAGGGATCACCACATCCCTAGTAGCATTGCGAAGCTGAAGAAGGAAGAGTTCATGAACCTTAAGCAGAAAGGCCCAACTGTGACAGAGTATTTGCATAAGTTCACTAGATTATCCCGCTATGACCCTTATGCGGTTGATACTGAAGAGAAGAAGCAGAAAGCCTTCCTTCATGGTATAAACACTGAGATCAAGATGTTTCTGGAAGCATCTGTCTATCCGGATTTTAGTACCATGGTCAACAAGGCTATCACCACGGAGAAGAATATAGAGGATGAGCTTCAGGAAAAGAAAAGGAAATTTGAGGGAAAGAAGATGTTCTAGCAGGTGAAGTTTCAAAGGACTAATCAACCTACTTATTCAGGACAGAGGACCCAGCAGCCAGCTTACTTTATGCAGAAGACCCACCAACCTACTCATTCTGGGCAGATGAGTCGAAGTGGTGTATCCTACAAGGCACCAACTGCTACCTTCAAGCAACCAGTGCAGCCTGCTAAACCCCAGGGCTCCTTCTACCCCCAGCAGTCTGGAGTCAGTCACACACATAACCAGAGGATTTGCTTCAGCCGCCGTGAGCCTGGCTACATTGTTGTCAACTGCCCTTACAAGAACAAGCCAGCACCATCCGTCGTCTCCAACTCTATTAATGGACCAAGGCAACCAGTTGGAGGTAACCGTGGAGCACCATCAAGGACCCAACAATCCTTTGGAAGGGCCTCAGTGAACCATTTCTACGTGGAAGAGGCGGATGCCGCACCAGGAGTTCTACTTGGTGAGTTCTTGGTTCAGTCAGTTTTGGCTTCAGTACTATTTGACTCTGGTGCATCGCATTCCTTCATATCCTCACACTTTGTTGAGACACATGATATATCTATGGTAGCCCTTAAGAGGCCCTTAATAACCCGATCACCGGGAGGTTATATACCTTGTCGCTTAGGAGTTAACAACATCCCTTTAAACCTAAGTGGGGTGGTGTTCTTGGTTAACCTAATAGTGCTTGACTCCCACGGGATAGATGTGATCCTTGGTATGGATTGGTTAGCCAAGTGCAATGGGAGCATAGCTTGTGCACAAAGGGTAGTGACAGTGACAAACCATGAAGGAAAGACCGTCACGTGTCACGTGAAGCCTAGCCTATCTGAGCCGGTGATAAATCAAATAAAGGAAAAAACACCCCAAGAAGTACTAGTAATTAAGGAGTATGTTGATTTGTTCCCTGAGGAACTACTAGGCATGCCGCCAGAAAGAGAGGTGGAGTTTTCCATTGATCTAGTCCCCGGAACTGCCCCAATAGCTAAGAGACCATACAGGATGGCAGCCCCAGAATTGGCAGAGTTAAAGAAACAGTTGGATGAGCTGCAAGAGAAAGGATACATAAGGCCTAGTGCATCACCATGGGGCGCACCAGTCCTCTTCGTAGAGAAGAAGGATGGGAGTAAGAGGCTCTGTGTGGACTACCAAGCTCTTAATATAGTAACCATCAAGAACAAGTATCCTCTACCTCGGATTGATGACTTGTTTGACCAGTTAAAGGGGGCCAAGCTCTTCTCAAAGATTTATTTAAGGTTCGGGTACCATCAAGTGAGGATTAAACCTGAAGATATACCCAAGACAGCATTTGTGACTCGCTATGGATAATACGAGTTCATAGTGATGTCTTTTGCATTAACCAATGCCCCTGCCTACTTTATGAATTTGACGAACCGAGTGTTCATGCAAGAACTGGATAAGTTTGTAGTTGTCTTCATCGACGATATTTTGGTATATTCACGAAGCGAGGAAGAGCACGCGCAACACTTGCGTGTTGTTTTGGACCAACTTAGGAGCCATCAACTTTACGCCAAGTTTAGTAAATGTGAATTTTGGTTGCAAAAAGTCAGCTTCCTTGGACATGTGCTCACAGCCGAAGAAGTTGCTGTTGACCCAGAGAAGGTTAAAGCAGTGTCATCTTGGAAGCAACCAACATCAGTCTCAGAGATTCGTAGTTTCCTTGGTATGGCGGGCTATTACAGGAGGTTCATCGAAGGATTTTCCAAGCTGGCCCGACCAATGACTGAGCTTCTCAGGAAGGACAAGAAGTTTGTATGGGCTGAAGCATGTGAGCGGAGTTTTTGCGAATTGAAGGAGAGACTCACAACAGCCCCAGTCTTAGTCCTACCCGATATTCACAAGAGCTTTGTCATTTATTGCGATGCTTCTAGACATGGCCTAGGGTGTGTGCTAATGCAAGAGGGACGAGTGGTATCCTATGCCTCTCGTCAGTTAAGGCCACATGAGCAAAACTACCCGACTCATGATTTGGAATTGGCTGCGGTAGTACATGCTCTTAAGATTTGGAGGCACTACTTGATCGGTAACAAGTGTGAGATCTATACTGACCACAAGAGTCTTAAGTATATCTTTACCCAGCCTGAACTCAACCTAAGGCAACGGAGATGGTTGGAGCTAATAAAAGACTATGACCTGGAAATCCACTACCATCCTGGCAAAGCAAATGTTGTATCTGACGCTCTCAGTAGGAAAGCATATTGTCATCATTTGGTGGCGCAAGCACCGCAGTTGTGCGATGAGATGATGAGGTTGAACCTAAGTGTGGTACCTCACTCATACAACTATAACCTTAGTGTTCACCCTCTTCTGGATGACCAAATCAAGAAGGCTCAACATGAGGATGAAAAGTTGATGGAGATTAAGGGACAAACCGGTGAAGGTAAAGCTCCAGACTTCAGAGTTGATAGAGATGGAATATTGTGGTTCAAGAAACGGTTGTATGTGCCTTCACAAGGTCACTATCGGAACACCATCATGGATGAAGCCCACAACTCTGCATACTCTATTCACCTTGGATCCACCAAGATGTATGTGGATCTTAAGCAAAAGTATTGGTGGATTGGTATGAAGGGGGACACAGCTAAATTTGTGGCATGTTGTGATGTGTGTCAGAGAGTAAAGGCGGAACATCAAAAGCCATGTGGCCTTCTACAACCTTTATTGATCCCTGTTTGGAAATGGGATGAAGTAGGGATGGATTTCATCATTGGTTTGCCAAGGACCAAGAATGGTAATGACTCAGTATGGGTAGTGGTCGACCGTCTGACTAAAGTCGCACACTTTATTCCCGTGTGCACTACCTACAACGGGGAAAAGCTTGCCAAGTTGTACATAGACCGTATAGTGAATCTACATGGGATACCCTCAAGGATAGTCTCAGATAGAGGTACCCAGTTCACATCAAGATTTTGGAGGAGTCTGCAGAAAGCACTTGGAACTAAGTTGGATTTCAGTTCGGCCTATCACCCTCAGACTGATGGTCAGACGGAGAGAATCAATCAAATTTTGGAGGACATGTTGAGGGCTGCTGTTCTCACCTACGGTAAGGATTGGGAAGATAGTTTACCGTATGCCGAGTTTTATTATAACAACAGCTATCAGACTAGTATTAAGATGTCACCATTTGAAGCTCTTTATGGAAGAAAGTGTCGGACTTCTCTTATGTGGTCAGAGGTGGGAGACTGTATTATAGAGCGACCAGAATTCATTGTGGCAGCAGAAGACAAGGTAGCGGAGATCCGGGCAAATTTGAAGGCAGCTCAATCACGCCAGAAAAGCTACACAAACAAAAGGAGGCATGAAATCAGCTTTGAAGTTGGGGACCATGTGTATTTGAAGGTGTCTCCGATTCATGACACGCGTAGTTTCCAAGTTCGTGGAAAGTTGGCGCCACGATACATTGGTCCTTTTCCAGTCCTAAAAGGAGTAGGATCAGTGGCGTATGAGATCCATCTACCCGAAGAGATGTCAGGCATGCACAATGTTTTTCACGTGTCCCAGCTAAAAAAATGTCTACGGGTTCCAGAAGAACAAGTGGTGCGAGATACCCTAGACCTACAAGATGATATGCGCTATCAGGAGGTGCTAGTAAGGATTTTAGATACAGTCACCCGAAGAACACGAACAAATTCTGTCAAGCTTTGTCGAGTACTGTGGAGCAGACACTCAGAGGCCGAAGCTATATGGGAAAGAGAGGATGCGCTTCGACCCGAGTTTCCCCATCTCTTCAAACAACAGCCGAATCTCGAGGACGAGATTCCATCTAAGTGGGGTAGGTCTGTAACATCCCATTTTTCGTAAACTAATGATCTGTAGCCAAAGGATTAATCACGAAGAGTATTATGTGAGACAATAAAATTGCGCTATCAAACAAAAAATAATAATAAACCTAAATAGAAAGAGAAAGAGAAAATAATAATAATATATATAAATATATGTATATGACAAAACATATGTATACCCATTAATTTAATCAAGGATGAAAAATATTTCTAGTTATAAAACAAATAAATGAAGGTGTAAAATGGAATCATAAACGTGATAGGTAAATGTAACACCCTCATTTTCATGCATCATGCCTTGCATACATTCATATACATGTTTAACATTAACCCACATAAAGAGGAACAAGTTTAAAATTGATTTGGAACAAAACCGCACTTAAAACGCAGGAAAGTGCGGACTAGTCCGATTTTGCTGCGGACTAGTCCGATTTTTGGCACTGGAAATCTTCGGACTTGTCCGATTTTGTGCGGACTAGTCCGATGCTCCTTGAATCCTTGAAAAATTTGCTAAGTCCTTGGACTTTTCCGTACTAGTCCGCTGTTCCAGCGGACTTGTTTGTTTTCCTCTCTGTTCAAATTCGGACTTGTCCGATGTTTGGCCAGACTTGTCCGATTTTCTCTCTGGACGACTTCGGACTAGTCCGATCCTGTTCGGACATGTCCGATATTTCGCGACTCCGAGTTGATCTTTTTTTTTACGACTTGTTTCTTGGGTTTCACGTTAAGTGGGCCTAGGGACATCGTGCCTAACTCTTTTAGAGCCCATGTGGGACTCTAAACCGGCCTCTACTCATCCCAAACTCGAAATCCATCTAACCCTAGCCTCCACCTCTATATAAACAACCCCAACCTTGGATTGACATCTATTTGCCACTTTTCCACCCACTCCAAACCCTAGTTCGTGGAGAGCCGCCATCAAGGAGGGAGGAGAAGATCCCAAGCAAGAAGAAGAAGAGGAGGAAACGAAAGAGGATCAAGATCTCCACCAAGTTTTCGTCCTTCACCACCAATTCATCTCCAAGTTCATCACCAACCATAGATCATCAAGATCCAAGTGCTACCTCCATGTTTCTTGATCCATTGGAGTCCTAAACACCTGGTATACCTTCTATTATCTTTTCCTTACGTGAATTCAACCCCTAATCTCTGAATTTACGTCGATCTAGAAAACCCTAATTTGCTGATCTCGTAAAGTGCAGACTTGTCCGGTCCCTAGCGGACTAGTCCGATCTTTCTGGTTAAATTGGGTTGAATTAATTCAAAAAATTGATCTAATCGAATCCAAACCTGTATAAACTTGATAAAAGCTATTAGAACTAGTTAGTGATCATTAAAAGCAATCTATTAACAAGTTCTACCTTGCATTTGCATTAATCATGCATGTCATGTCATATTGAGTAATATTTGATTGTGATTCTTGTCTTGTATGTTTATTGTGTGGATTAGACGGATTTGCGCTAGAAAGTGCCGCGGAGGATCTACAGCACCAAGAGTTTGAAGGCTTTGACCCTAGTCAACAGCAAGAGCAAGGCAAGTGTCCTTGAAGCATATTGATCCTGTTTTTAAAATAAAATGTTTTGTTTGCAAAACTGCATGCTGAATCAAATTGATGGGAATCCTATGATAGGAAGTTTACTAGAATTGTTTAACCACCCTTGTCACCTGGAATATATGGTAGAGAGTCGGGAAGGGTTTTTACCTTTTTGCTTCGCTTAATTAATTGGGATGGAAAACAACACTACACATTTAATTATGTATTAATGATATTCTGGTTAATGTGAACTGGTCAATACAATATGGTAATGGGTAATCTAAGCAAGCCTGGTATGTGGATGGGTTGGATGTCATGGTGGTTTGCTTGCTTTAGATCTAAGGACCGGTTCATGCGAGAATAAGCCAGGACTATAGTGCCACCACGAGGCCAAGTATGGGTGCGGCGTAGCTGATTAATTAGGGCTTTGCTAGTGCTATTTGTACCATTGTGTATGCTCGGGGAAGGGGTAGTCGGATTGGGTTTGTTGATGATGGGTGGGACTACCCTGGGATCCGAATGGCTCAAGAGGGGGCCCTTGGTTGAAGATGTGCTCTGCGGGAGACATCGCCACCGGTGAAACCTCAGTGGGGTCTAAATAGGCTAGTAATCCCTTTGTAAAGGCTATTTTGTGATCTCTTGGCCATACACCAAAGGAAGTGTAATTGGCATAAGGGAGGTTCTTTAGTCGTCGACGGGTGATGAAATCACAAACACGTGGGTAAAGTGGTACAAACTCTGCAGAGTTAAATAAAACTATCATGATAGCCGTGCTCCCAGTTATGAGCGTCTGGATGACCTACATGATTAGAGGGAATTTGGTAATTGGGATGGTTATGGTTTAGTAATGGTTATGGATGGTTATGGGTTTATTTCTGGTATTGAATATGGTTATTGGCAAATGGTGAAATCTGGAATTATTGATGAGGATGGTGAACTATGGATTGGTATTGTGATATTATTTATGATTATGATGGGTTTACTTCACATACATGTAATATATTGCTTTCTAAATGTCTTAATGTACTTCTCAGCACTTTGCCATTATTATTGTCGTCATTTGAATCAGCCACATGTCATACTTTCCACACTTGCTGAGTACAACATGTACTCACTCTTGCAATCCCCCCAACAGTTGCAGGTTAGGATTGGGAGTTTAATGGTGATAATGCGGAGTTCTAGGCTGTGTCTACCGTCAGCTTTGCCTGTGGTGTTTTTGGAGTTGCGCATATATATACCCTATCGCTTATGCTGCTTAGTTGCTTAGTTTGCTTAATTAGAGTATGTCCGCGGCATTAGTTGAACTTGTCATAAATATTCATTAGATCTTGTATTCGAGGATAATCTGGTTTGTGTAATAAAATTTGGTTAGTTAATCTTGTTCTGTGGAAATTTTCTGTATACTCTTTTGTGATTGCACTCGTGTATGTGTGTTAAATGTCCTGGGCACACATATGCGTTAGCTTGGTTCATTTTTCGGAACCGGGCGTCACAGTAAATAGAGGGAAACAGACTTGTACGGTGGATGCATAATGACGTTGAGATAAGAATAAAGGAAAAAACAATAATAAAGGGACAAAGGATGAGGACACTACGATCCCTGCAGCAACAGAGCTCATACCGCTTTAGTCAGACTAGAAATTATAATTTTCTAGCTGCCCCCTACTTTTCCATATTTGCATAAAACACCCTTCTTCTTCTTCCTCTAGACTAAGAACAGCATGCGCGTCCAGCTCTGTATCAAATACCAGCAGCGATTACTCCATTCCAGAAGCCAAGCTCGTCCTACCTACCTCCCCTTCGTGACCTCCCTCGAAGACTCCCGAACATAGTACGACGCATTTACCTCTGCTCAGTTGAAGCGATAATTACCTACCTCCTCCATTGTCTTAGCGACGACGAGGACGACAGCCATGCTAGCAGCGCTGCTAGTTGACGACTGGCCGAAGTGATGAGTCGTGCAAGTGCGGTGAGACCCGCTCGCTACGCGACACACTGCCCCCGTCGAGTTCGGCACACATCGTACGACGAATTAACTGCGGCCGACCGACCTCCAGCAAAACCGGTCATCCACCTCCTTTCCTCTGCCTATAAATCGACCTCCTCGCCGAGCTCAGCTCTTCCCAAGCCGTGCCTCACGCACTCCATTCGAGTTCTAGTGCCGGCTTCCTCATCCCACGCGGTAGCGACTTGACCGGCGCGTCGATCTCCGACGAGGAGCTATTCCCGACCAAACCGAGGCGAAGGTGAGAACCCCCAGTGCCTACTCCATCTCCCAGACCTATCCATGAGTCGATTTCTCTTCCCCTCTGAGGTAGCAGCGGCCACCACCTGCCATGGCCGCCCTTCCTTCAAATTGCTATGCTCATCACTATTTCTGCCCAAATTAGCACTTGAATCGAGTTTGCCTGGAACCAATCTTTCGATCCCCCACTACCTGACCACCCCCTCCTCTATTTACTCCATCGATTTGAGCTTCCAGAGCTCTCCCATGGTGACCGTGGGGAGAGAGGTTGAAAAGAACGGAGGAGGAAGAAGACCTCCGCAAGGCACTGTTGACCAATAAACTAATGAGTTGAATAAATTAGATGTTGGGCCATTAAGCTAAGTGCAGCCCATAACCAACGTTAATTAACTAGCCTCTCACCCCACGTAACCTAACACATCCCTGAGTTTCTAATTGGTCTTGGACTAGCTCCGTATGCCACTGTCAGCCACTAGCCAAAACCACAAACAATATCTTGCTCTTTATTTAATTATTTTCGAAATTAGCCCCGGCCACCAATTTTAAAATCAATAGCTCACTCATACGACCTCCGTTTAATCTGATTCTTTTTAAAAAATCACATAAAATCATAATATATTTAATACATATAAATTTGTGTGATGTATTGATGTATGTTTGATTGCTTGTGTGCACGCTTCGAAGTAGACCCCGTGCCGGGAGAGAACCCGGAGGAGCCGGGCAGACGGGATAGTGCTAGTGTAAGTGCTACTGTGGTGGTAGACTTACGGCGAGTTCTATCATGAGGACAGACTCGTGTGTTGAGTATGGAGGCTGCCCTGGTGAGCCTTAAGGACCGAGTTGTTTTGACATCTCACCTAGCTTCTTTCAGTACGACCACATGTCCCTGTATGGGCGGGGCTTAGCCTAACCCCGGTGTCTAGCTCGACAGTCGTCCACGGTGGAGAGAGAGATATATGTTGAGATTATATTGAGATATGTCATGACACTAGGTTGGGGGCGACTAGTCTCGGTGATGTTTCGACTGGGAGTCAGTTATGTCGAGCTGTCTTTGTTAGGACAGCTTATGGTGTGGTCTTAACAACTAGAAAGCCACCCACCGTGAGACTATGTTGAGAGGAGTCTTGGGCTGAGATATGTGGTTGCATTAGTTTGCATTAGGTTGCATTGTTCTTTATTTTATGCATTTCATTATTATCTGCTTTAATCCCCTCTCGTAGGACGGGGTGGAGCTTGCTGAGTACTTTTGTACTCAAATGTTGTTGATATGTTTTTTTAGGGGATCCTGACTTCGTGTCGGAGGATTTTGAGTAGGGTCACATCCGCACCCAAGTCATGTGTAGTGGATTGGATGACGCGGAGCTACTAGTCTTGTTGTCAACTATTATAGCTATGTTGTTAGCCGTGCTAGTGTTTATACATAAGGCTATGCCGTTGAAATAAAGCTATGTATGGTGGTGGTTCCGCTTGTAATGTAATATTATTTCTGGTAATAATATTACATGTTTAGTTTCGATCTTATGGGTCGGGATGCTTCAGCCTTATTCCTAACCACAACCCCATACTCACTTTGTTTATTTTTAAACACCCATTTAGTTCCAATTAAAGTTTGACTTTGAGGAGGAGGTACAAGTTTCCAAACATTATTTCTTTCAAAATTTTCTAACTCTTCTTGCATGGCAATAATCCAAGATTTATTAGTGAGTGCGTGTGATATATCTTTGGGTTCAAAAGAAGCAACAAAAGCAGAATGAGCATGAGAATTGGGGTCGGAAAACCTGGATCTTGTAACTCGTTCATGCAAGCTTCCAATTATCTGTTGCGGGGGATGATTCTTGTAAATCCGTAGGGGAAAAAATGTCTCACAAGCTTCTTCTTCATCAGGTTCATCGCATATTGATGAGCTTGTGGCTTGTGGACGATCAGGACCAGTAGAGATGGTAGTCGGAGCTTGTTCAAAGTTCAGAGCTGGACACGTGTCAGCTTCGGAACTATCAGACAATATCACTGACTCTTCTTCTTCGAAAATACCCTCCCCCTGAGGATATGGATCCGAACCTGCAATGTTTGAGCTAGTACCCGGGTTAGCTTCATCAAAAGACACCTCACAAGTCTCCACAATTTTGTTAGTGCCAAGTAAAAGCACACGATAACCTCTAGTATGAGATGTATAACCATGAAACATGCCATCAATAGATCTAGGTTCAAATTTATCAAGATTAACATGTTTCTTAACAAAGCATTTGCAACCAAAGACCCAAAAGTGTGTAACACTAAGCCTATGCCCAAACTGAAGCTCATATGGTGTTTTACCTAGCTTAGCGTGCAAGAAAACACGATTTGAGATATAACAAGCGGTTGCAATCGCATCAGCCCCAAATTTCCTAGGAGTTTGATATTCATCAAGCATAGTCCTAGCCATTTCAACTAAGGTTATGTTCTTTCTCTCTACAACACCATTTTGTTGAGGTACATAGGGTGAAGAAAATTGATAATCTATTCCATTTTCAGCACAAAAGTGGTGTTGCACACCTCCGATCGGCGTACGATGTGTGGAGAGCACTTTGTGACTACCACGAAGGATCCAACACGATCAAGGAGGTAAAGAAGGATATGTTCAAGAAAGAATACATGCGCTTCGAGATGCAACTTAGTGAGTCCATTGATGACCTTTTTGCTCGGTTTAATAAAATTATCAGCAATTTGCGTAGTGTCAATGTTAATTTTTCAGATTCTGAAAGTGCTAGGCAATTGTTAAGTGCATTAGATATGTCAATTTGGGAGATGAAAGTCATATCTATTCGTGAATCAACTTTCATGAGTACACTTACATTAGATGTGCTATATTCTAAATGAAAAACTCATGAAATTGGCATAATCTCACGTAAGAACCCCAACAAGTCTCTCGCATTTGTTTCTCAACGTGATATGCCTATCTCTGGCCAATCTTCATCTAGCAATACACTTGCTTTGCTGTCTTCACTAACCCTAGAACAGATTGAAGAATTTACAGAAGAGGAGCTAGCACTCATCTCTACTCGGTTCTCAAAACATCGCAAAATGTGAGAACTAGAAGGAGAGGAAGCTCCGGACCTCAACGATGCTTCAAATGTGGAACATGGCTCAAGCGGCGTGGACATTCGAAGTGACAAAGATGAAGATGATTTGGCTAACATGTGCTTCATGGCGGGCAAGTCAAGATCAAGTATGGAGGAGGCAGAACACAACAATGACAATGAAGAGGTATGTCCTACTTGTGATGAAATGTGTGATGCTATTTCCCATGCAATTATTATTTTTAATAAAAAGGACAAAAAGCTTAGGGACAATGCAGTTAAAATTGAGTCACTAGAATATGAAATTAATCGTTTCAAAACCTTGATTTCTAGTGATGATTCCTGTTCCTCATGTGATTTAATATATGAACAATTGTCCTCCTTAAGAAGCGCACACTCCTCCACTCTTGATAAACTTGAGTTAGAGATTGAAAAGAACAAAAAGCTTGTTGCACTCAATGACAAAAAATTAAAAGATGCTTCTTGTTCTACAATTGATTTGCATTGTTCTACTTGTAATGATATTGAAAAGAAACTAAAAGATGCTATGAATGAAATTTCAATACTGAACAATGCTTTACGTGCTCATGAAGTTAAATATTCTTCTAATTGCAAATTAAAAGGAAAAGCTTCATGTGAAAACTACCTACAATTGTCTAAAAAACTTGATGACATGAATAGGACACAAGAGCAGTTTTGTATTGGGAACAAAAATCTAAACTTGCTACTGAATTCATCCAAACCTTGCAATAATAAAACTAGTTTAGGTTTTTATTCTCATGCTCATGCTAAAGCACATCCACCTAAAATTGTAAAGTCATTAGGAAGTGGTTTGATTAAAACAGTTCCTAAACCAAAAGAGGTGGTTTTTAAATCTGCAGGAGTGTTGTCTCGTTCAGGTTCAAATAAACATAGTGCATGCTCATCTAGACATAAACACAAAGTTAAATTTCATTATACCTATTGTGTTAGAGATGGTCATGTCATAGATTTTTGTTATAGACTAGCTAAACAACATAAAAAGGAAAGAATGCAAGCTAGATCTTATAACTCTCATGGAAAATTTGCTACACATACTAAACTGAATGTCAAGAACATGCAACCTGCTGTTATGAGTCAAAAACATTCAAAGTTTACCTCCAGAGCTTCAGTTTTTGCCTCTGGACCTCCTGTTGTTACCTCCGGACCTTCTGTTTTTGCCTTCGGAGCTACGGATTTTTGTGCTACACAAGTAACACCTTATAGGTCAGTAGTAAAGAAAAAAAATCTCAAACTTTGACTCATAAACCTGCTGTTTTATCTCATCTTTCGCGTGTTTTTTTGCTGCACGTCGTGTGACTCTGTACTGGATTCCTAAATGCCTTTTCACTAACGCCAGTATTGAGTCATAGACGTATTGTTCTTCTATGTAGGTTACATAGTTGAGGAAGGAGAACATTTAGATTGTGGATCCAGGTTGCTCACGCCACATGATCGGTGACAAAGAATGGTTCTCCCCCCTGTCTTTTGTGTCACGTGTAGAGAATGTTACTTTTGCCGATAATTCTTCAACTCCTATAATTGTTAAGTATTCGGTTACAGTAAATGATCACTGCACTTTGAAGGATGTGGCACTTGTTAAAAATTTGAAATACAACTTGCTTTCCGTTTCGCAATTGCTAGATGAAAATCTGGAAATTATTTTCACTAAAAATTGCTCCAAAGTTGTAAATTCAAATAGTGAGCTTATTTTTAACATGTCTCGGTTTGGAAGAGTTTCTAAAGCTGATTTTGATATGTCTTCCTCTAAGCATAGGTGTCTAGTTGCTAATGATTCAAAGGACTTATATTAGTGGCATCATAGACTTGGTCACGTAGGCTTTGATCATCTAACGCGTGTTAGTGCTCTTGATCGCATACGTGGATTGCCTAAGCTTAAAGGGGACAAAGAAATTGTGTGCTCTTCTTGTAGACATGCTAAGATGGTTGCAGGTTCACATACTCCTCTCACAATGATCATGACAACTGAACCAGGTCAACTTTTGCACCTGACACCGTAGGACCTTCACGTGTTCAATCCTTCGGAGGTAAATGGTATGTTCTTGTGATTGTTGATGATTATTCTAGATACTCTCGGGTTTACTTTATATAATCTAAGAATTAAGCTTTTAGTCACTTTAAAACTTTATTTCTTAGATTATCAATTGACCACCCAGGATCTTTAAAAGCAACTAGAAGTGATAACAGAACCGAATTTAAAAATCAATCTTTTGATCCGATCAAAGTCACTCTGAGTTAGTCCATGGATTATCAAGTTGCAGGCTTTGTTGTTGTTGTCGACATCTCTTAAGTTCGTAGTCATGACTTGATCGTTTGGTGGCACATCGTAAGCCTTGTACACTTTTTCCCATATCGCGAAGCCTTGCGACTAGATAAAAGCTTACATGCGTGCTTTCCAAACCTGAAAATCGATACCAACAAACACACAAGGTTTTGCCGAGTATTTCTACATGAGGATTAGTCAAAACCAAGTGCAAATCACAAAGATTAGAGCACTGTGACTCTAATACCAATTGTAGGATCGAAGAGCACGTGTAAAGCAACCAGAGGAGGGGTGAATGGTAGAATAAAACCTTTTAGCGGAAGCAATGAAACACCCCTCGACAGAAAACCAATATGTTAAAGAAATCATGTGTGCAACTAATCTAAACGTGTTCAACTAAGACAAAACTAGTATAAATTGTAGAGAATCAAGTCATGAATACGTCACAACAAGAATCATGAAAATCCATCGAGAGAAATTAAAGTTACGATCGAAAGATCGAACAGAGGTCAATCTGTCCAACCTGAAAAAAAAAACAGTTCTGGAACACTACAAAGAAACTCATGTAGATTAGAAACCACAAATCCAATGGCCGTGAAATTTTCACAGATGATAGAAAATAAAGCTGTGAAGGCAACCCAAAAAGAATCATGTCAATCATATCTGTAAAACTCGAGTTATGATAAAACCACTGAAGCAAGGTAGTGTTGTGTATAAACTCGACGAGAAAGACTTGAAGAAAACAAGTCAGGCGAACAAGGCACAAAAGCTCCTTTAGACTACAAATTTTATTGATCAAAACCCACAAGAAACAGCCCCAAAGTCGTCTACCACGAGCTCTGGCCTCCCTTGCTTATATAACCAGCCCTTAGGCCAACCCAAACCTAACTAAGACTCTAATCCTACTCAATTCACGAATCGAAACTTTCCATAACTGCTCAAGACTCTTCTATCTGCAGATAGAAGCAATCTTAAGACTTCCAAACACCTTAGGAATGTATTCGACATTCCTAAAACAACTCAAATTTGTGACCCACACAAAATCCTATCATAAACAACTCAAAACTTTCCACATTTGAGTCAAACACGACTCAGCCGCAGCCTGAGTCCATAACCTAGTCGATTGGACCTTTCCGACCAATTCTATATGTCCACTTCTCTTCATCACGCCTCGGAACCATGTAGCCACTTCTATGCACTCCTTGCATACGTGCAAACATCTTCCAACAACGTCCACAATTCCTTCATATGCATTGTTCTTGATTCAAACATGTTGTGCAACCTCCCGATCAACTCAACCACAATTCCTCCCAAACTTGGTTGTTGAACCTCATCTTCTCCCTAAGACTAGTCCAATGTATCCTATCACTAGCCATGTCTTGAACTCAACCAACACCTACACATGAATAAACAACCAATACTTCCGAGCACAAGTCCTCGACTTGACTCTCGTTAGTTCCGAAACCACAACACCTTACGTGAGCACCTCACGTAAGCATGTTGCAAACCACAGCAAAATGATATCAGTCATAACCACCAAAATACACCACATACTTAGTAAAAGAATACTAATCAAACTTTCCATAATCCAAAAATCAAGTTTGAAACATTGCAAGTTAAAAGCAGAACCACTGTGATCAAGCTTCGAACCTTGCCAAAGCTAACTGGACCTTGAACTGGAGCTTACCAAAGCTAGCAAGACCTAGCGCTGGAACTTACCAAAGCTAGTCGGACCTAGCACCGGAGCTTACCAAAGCTAGCCGGAGCTAACCAAAGCTAGTCAGACCTAGACAAAGAAGTCGGACCTAGTGTCGGACCTTGCCAGAGCTACCCAAAACAAGTTGGACCTATCGTCAGACCATGCTGGAGCTCGGACCTAGATGATAAAGGTGTTTTGGTAGTATTCAAAACTTTTATCGCCATAGCCAATGTATTCAGCACACATAGGTCACACGATACTGCATAACCCCAACTCTACTGGAAACATTGCAAAGTGGGCAGCGAAGCTAGCAGAGTTCGATCTAGAATTCTTGCCTCGACATGCTATCAAGAGTCAGACATTGGATGACTTCGTGGCGGATTGGACCCCTTCTTCATCAAATCCAGGGCGCCCCAGTGAGCAGAAGTCGAAACCCAAGGTCCCAATTTTCACCAAGCTTCACTGGACTCTCTACTTTGACAGCTCCGTGCAAAAGCAGGGGGCCGGAGCTAGAATTCTTCTCCTTGCACTGATCGGGAAGAAGGTCAAGTACATGGTACACCTTGACTTCAAGGCAACCAACAACATGGTGGAGTATGGAGATCTCATCTACGGGCTCAAGGTGGTGCTATCATATGGAGTCAAGCAGATGCTGGTGAAGGGTGATTCGCAACTCATTATCAAGCAAGTCAAAGGCGAATGCAGCTGCAATAACCCACAACTCGCTGCTTACCTCCTTGAAGTCCAGAAGCTCCAGAAGGACTTCCACGTCCTGGACCTCTGCTATGTCCAGTGTCTCAACAATGCTGAAACTGATAAACTCTTGACGAAGGCTTCAACCGGAGCTGAAGCTCCCGACGGAGTTTTTGTTAGGAGGTCGTCAAGACCTACTGCTCAACTTTCCGAACTCGGCGAAGGGGTCGAGACCAGCACCTCGAAGCTGGCGGTCCTGGTGGCCCTGTTACCATGGCATCCACCAAGGATCATAGGCGCTGCAGGAAGCTCCGAGCAACCCAGCGCGCAAGATACGGAGGATCAAGTTAGCTACGATGCATGGATCTTGGAAATCCAAAGCTACTTGAAAGACAACATCCTTCCTGAAGATGGTCATTTGCTGACCGAATTGTCAGATTGGCTAAAAGATACACGCTGGTGGAAGGGGATCTCTACCGACATGGTGCCAATGACTGTTGACGGTTGTTATATACCAATTTCATCTGTCAATTTAACTCAATATGTGATGGATTGATCATTTCTTGCACACATCACCTCTCTATCTAACCCAATTCCACTTGGACTTGGAGAAATATGTGTATGCAGCATTTTATGCAGGAAATAAGGAAATGTAGAGGGACCAATCCTATAGAATAACATCCCAGCCAATTAGGCGATGACACGTGGCATCCCATTGATCAAATGGCCCACAAATACAAGTATCCGAGGAGATCCAACGGTGTATCACCCATATACATCAATGGGACTCACCTGGCAGCCACCTGGAGAAAGCACACGAGAAACGGTGCAATGACCAGGTCGGCCGAACCAGGGGGTCGGCCGACCTGGTCTTTGCACCAAACTCGGTTAACCTTCACGTGTTGGCTCCTCCCGGCTCCCTGGAGTCAATGGTGACTGATTCGCGCGCTTTTGGTGGCGGGAACCGACCTCAACACTAGTATAAATAGGACCCCCTACCCCTCACTTCAACACACACCACTTGGGCATCATTCTATTGTATACACTATCTTCCATAGTCCTTAGAGGAGTTAGGATGTAGAGAGGAGAGCCTCTAGTCCCAAGTCCAAATTGGGAAAGGTATGGCTTATGTATTCCTTCTTGTATTTGTGACTTTATGCTCAATAAAGATATTATCTTTAGTCTTCTTTTATACGTATACTTGGACAAATCGTTTCTTGTTTGATTGTGGAGTCCATGTATGTGGAAGGTATAGTCTTTATGATTTCACTCTCATGCTCACATCTTATGGTCATAAACACTATAGACCCCCACTATAGTCTATGTAGTTATTATATGATTATGTTAATAGGAATGACTTATGCTATGCTTCAACATTGGTTCAACAATGTTTAGGTTAGTCATTGCCTTAGGATGGCTTGTGCCATGGATCCTAAGGTATTTGCTTAGTATGCTAGCATGGTGCTAGGGTATTTAAGTAGCGTTGGATGTCTCATAGACCCACGGATTGAAGAGGTAGGCAGTAGGTGGTGACAACCCTATCTGTCCTTTGTAATCCTCCACGTTCGGCTATGCCACAGGCTCTTGGCGGGAGTCGCCCTAGTATTGCTAGGGGTAAGCCCGTGCCCGATGTGTTATAGCATTGCATAGGAATTCATCATTGACATGACCATTAGTAGCTACCTTAGGCTATGTATATGTATTAGGAGCATTGTAGGAGCAACTCTCTAACTCTCAATCCAATCTCTCTCTAGGACCCATTTTACCCTTTAGAATAGATTGCCTAGGTGTGTGTCACACTACCACTATTATCAACTTACCCCTGTCCGGATAATGGATTAGTATCCCATAGCTTGACCATAAGAGTAGTGTATACTTTACTCCATTGCCTTCCTTTGGGATAAATATGATACCCTTGGGAATACTCATGGGTGAAATGCTACAACGGTATCTTCCGTGCGCTTGTGGATCTCATCTCTTTACCGGAGATGATCTGTGGTGTTAAGAAATACCAACAAGCATTTCTGACGCCGTTGTCGGGGATGATTTGTTAGTATATCTTAGGAGCCGTCAACAAGCATTTCTGGCGCCGTTGTCGGGGATGAGTTGTTAGTATATCTTAGGAGCCGTCAACAAGCATTTCTGGCTCCGTTGCCGGGGAAGGCAAAGGAAGTGTAGGATAGCTATCACTTGTGATTAAGCTATAGGTACTAATAGTTATTAGGCAGGATTACCCTTGTTTGTTTTCTCCTTTGTGTGAAAACAGGGTAGTGTTGGCCAAACCATTGTATGGGATGGCCAACGAGGACGCAAGTGCTCAACTGCAAGATGATTCAAGGCATACCTCAACAAATATCCGCTAGGCAACACCATTGCCTATTGCGGAAGAATTTTAGCTTTTAGTAGGAGCCAAAGTCATCCATACCCAAGCTTGGGGAAGGATCCAAGAAGTTCTTCTTGGTTTGCCTCCACCATGGTGTGGATAGTTGGCTCTTCATCCAACACTCATGTCATGGCTTGGCTCCACTAATCCATGACCACATTCGTGCTGGAGCTGAAGGAGCCCTATTCTCATCCATCATGGATGAGAAGAAGGTCTCCACTCAAGGGGTGAATTGAAGAATGCTCGAGTTCCCATAGCCTGTCATGCACACCACTTCACAAGGTGGACATGCTAGTTATGGAACTACACCTCCCATTGAAGTATCATGAATACCAAGTCAATGAAGATTTGTTTGGATAATCCAAGTCGTGGATATTCACATGATTTGTGAAAATCCATGTCAACATGGGACGCCTGGGAATTATTTCCCTAAGACCCACGAGGACCTTTTTCGAACAACAACTCCAATAGCTACCATTCACAAGGAGGTCAAGGGTGGAATTAACATCACCCTTGTATTCAAGGAGGCTATGACTTTCCAAGGTATTTAAGTTCAACTAGCCTACCTTGAAGTATCTTGGCCAAGCAAAAATCAAGACAACATTCACATGAAGATCTTGGCCAAGGACAAGAACTTAAGGAGCATTCAAAGTCCAAGATTTCCCACATCACTTGTTGGGATTCCCACACTTCGACCAAACCCATTCAACCTAGGGCAAGTGACATTATGGATGAAGCGTTTCTTGTTTGATTGTGGAGTCCACATGTTATCATGCCCAAGGAAGCCTTTGATCCATGATCAAGGTATGGGTTGATTCAATGGAATATCAATATGGTCAGAGTGTCACCCCTAAGAAGGACAAAGCCTCACCATGCTCATGAAGGAATACATTCAAGAGGGAGAACCCGTTGCTACAACAACATGTCATATCAATACAACGGGGAGAGGCTAGGGCCACCATGTGGCACACATGTCCAAATGACAGCCAAATGAGTTTGGCATGTCAAAACAGAAGAAATCGTCCACATCTTCAACTCCGGGATTGGACAACAAATCATCACGCTGAACAGAACGGAGGTAAGTCCTACTCATCGGACTTCAAAAATTCAGTGAGTCATTGCCAATAGGTTAATTGGTAGTTATCTCATATTTGTTTTCCAAATTGCATCAACCCTTGCATTTGCATGTTTGAAATTCCACACTTGCATGTTGGAAAGTAAAATTTCCAACCATCATAAAACTAAAAATTTGAATTAGGGGATAAATTTAATTGGATATGAACTACGTGCATGACCACTTGAATTTATCTTCCTAGTTCAAACCAAAAATATTTGCTTTGACCCTCATTGCATTTACATGTTATTTCAAGTTGGGCAGGACAATTTGAAAATTGGGTTCAATTTGCTTTTGGCTAACATAACCCTTTTTCGAGTTGTTTTGTGTGTTCTTGATTAAAGTGCAGCTAGGTCAAAATTGTGAAGAGGTGGTATGGCAAGAAAATGAAGGTTTCATCAAGCTCAAGTCACCATTGGGAGGATTTGAGAACACTTCTCTCCTTCAAACTCATTTTGAGTTTGAGGAAGAG
This sequence comes from Tuctoria greenei, assembly GCA_036927565.1. NCBI lineage: Eukaryota > Viridiplantae > Streptophyta > Magnoliopsida > Poales > Poaceae > Tuctoria > Tuctoria greenei. The sequence continues at coordinate 208,636,326 of JAYESD010000006.1, read as the reverse complement.
AAATGTTCAAGATGATGACCCAATGGAGGAGCCAGAACCAAATCCATCGCCAAATCCAACCTCAACTTGGCATTTGACATCAACCATCAAGCCTACGCTGAAAATCAAGGTTGTGAGTGTCTCACACAAATACCTTCATCACCAACTGCTCTTCAAATGAGGTATGAGTTTAGAATTTTTCATAGTTTGGTTTGCCATAGAATTGAATGTATTTGCTTGCATTTGTGAGGAAGTTTGACACTTCCTCATCATTCAATTCTCAAGCATCCTCACAAGAGTAAGCGTGGGTATTGACTTTTGGATCTCCAAAAGGAAATCCCACCTTACATGAAAAATCTCAAACAAGTACCTAGAATCCTTTAAGGATTGTTTTGTAAACTTAGTCATTTTTGTCGAGGTTTAGAAAACAAAACTTTTGGGCATGACTTAATTGGTGAATTGGCATATAGGAACTTGGGCATAGTGACAGCCATAATTTTTAATTGAGCTTCATGCATAGATGGTGTCACTAGATTTCAAACTCCTAGGAATAAGTGATATCCTTGCTCTGAAATTGAATTGCATTTTAGGAGGAGTCACTAAATTTCAAATTCCTAGTGAGGTTCAGGAGGATAATATTGAGAATATTGTTTTTCATGGTCTAAATGATAAAAATTTGCTCTTGAAAGCTAAGATGGTTAGAAACTTTAAAAGGTGTAGGGATCCATATAGTGTATTTCTATCACATGCATTGCTATGAGAAGGAGATTAAGAAAATATGCAACATGAATTATCCATAAAGCTCCACTCTTATCAATGAATAACACATTGATCATAGATACACTTGACATTGGATCCAATGCATATTTGATTTTGTTTTTCCCCGTATGTACAAATGAAAGTTCGGTTACCTAACTCGAACGTTCATTTGTACAAGTATCGGGAGCTAACCATCCCTCTCCATTCAAGAGAGGAAGTTTGCAGGAGTAATATTACTATACAGACATTCATGAAGCTGATTGTTGGGATCTCTAGAGGATTTCATTTCAACATCTCTTGGCCAAGGAGTAAATTAGGATGGTTGTTATCTATCGGAAATTATGGCCGAAGGTCAATCATAACTATATGAGGCTAGAGATTTGAAATGGGAACCCTCCATGAGCAACCAATGAGCTGCCACGAATGGGTGAGAGCATTATGCTCTCAACTATTTTAAGCACTCATTCAAGATCAAGGGATTTGCCACCATCATTGGGTACAAGTTATTCCTATGTGGCTAAGAGTTATGATGTACCATGACCAAGGAATGACAAGATCACACCCAATTTATATTGGGCGCAAGTTGTTCCTATGTGGCTAGAAGGTATGTCATGCCTTAGCCAAGGAACAACAGATCACACTCAACCCATGTTGAGTGCATGTCATTCCTTTGTGGTTCTAGATATGTTGTACCTTACCTAAGGAACAACTGATCATACCCAATGCATGTTGGGCACATGTCACTCCCTTATGGCAAAAAGATATGATACACCTTAGCCAAAGAATGATGAACATACTCAATGTATGTTGAGTGCACGTCATTCCTTTGGATCTAAAAGCTACCATTATCCTAGCCAAGGAATGACAAATCACACCAAACACATGGAGACCCTGATGTGCGGACGATCAACATCGGAAACACTCTATTCAACCACACTCATGGTGTCAATGGAAGGCAACACAACAATCAACACTCAACCCTCCATTGTCAAAGCCATGCTGCAACAAGGATAGGCCAACTCTTGGCCTACCTCCGTTGTTAGGGTTTCAACCCCTATCACCGACCTTGATCAAGAATAAGCTTGGGGGGAGGACACCCACTTGAGGTAACTTGTATCACACCCACTACATTTTTATTTCAAATCATCCATTGCATATTTATTTTCCATCCATCCATCATCCCCCTTGCATTTATATATATATATATATATATATATATATATATATATATATATATATATATATATATATATATATGTAGGTTAGATTTGCTTTCATCAAATAAAGATGTGCGGTAAGAATGAATTAAAATTCACATAGATGAAATGATGAATAGTTGCTCTGTTTTATTTTCCTAAGTCTCTAGTTTACAACTTGCTACTCTCCAAATATTGCTTTTATTGGTTTGAAATACTTTTACCTTAACTTGAAAGTTGTGGGTAGCAAAAGCTTAATCTAATTATAGGTTTTTGCAAGATTAGAATTAGTAATAGAGCTGCTAGTCCTAGTTTGAAAGTAAAACTTAGATTTCCGGAGAAATTCTAAAAAGATTTAAGTTTCCCTCAATTGATTGGAAATACCTACCAAAGCCATATGATGTTCATACATAGACAAAACCTTATGCATATGCTATTTGCTTTCACATTGAGCCTAGTCAAACTAGTATAGACCTATGTGAGAAATCATTCAACTCGTTTTGAATTCAAGACTTCACTTGCACATGCCATACTTCTACACTAGAAGTAAGCAAAACATCCATCATATCCACCATACCACAACAAAAAGAGAAACTTCATGCTATTCATGTTTAGCACTCTCTTCAAAATTCATTGCAAAGAAAGGGAGTAGAAGACATGGCTACAAAAATGAAAAAAAAGGGGCATGCTTACATCATAAGCATGAGAAAAAAAAAGAGAAAAAAAAGAAAAGTAGTCATGTTTCATCCCTGCAAAAGAAAGAGAGATTATACCAAAAAAAAGTTATCTCAAGTATCCATATCCACTTCCACTCCATCACACATGCATTAGTCTTGAATAAAAAAGTTTTGATTTGAGTTCTCCTAAGGCTTACTCTTTTGACTTAGCAATATACGTGATGAAAATATGCCTACTTACTTTCCTTACCAAACTCCACATACAAGCCATATTCAATGAGTAGGAATAGTAGAGGCACAATGCTTTGGTGAGGAAATATTCCCACTATCCACAAAGGAGTGATTGAGAGAATCAAATTGAGGTACTTAATATCTAAATTGAATTCTCCGGGATTTAAGTGGAACTTGAGTTATAGGCTATGTTTGCTCCATTTGATATTCTACCTTTCAACTACTCATGAATATGAAAAAGCATAAGCCCCATGATAACTTAAGAAAGGTAGGGTATCATAGCCAATTTCTACAATACTAGGTAGAGTATATTGTTGTGCATTAGATACTTTTGAAAATAAGATATTGTAGCAACTCCTGATCATCAACCTAAAGTCTTGACTTTGCTCGGGACAAGCAAACGATAAGCTTGGGGGAGTTTGTTGACGGCTATTATATACCAATTTCATCTGTCAATTTAACTCAATTATGTGATGGATTGATCATTTCTTGCACACATCACTTCTCCATCTAACCCAATTCCACTTGGACTTGGAGAAATATGTGTATGCAGCATTTTATGCAGGAAATGAGGAAATGTAGAGGGACCAATCCTATAAAATAACATCCCAGCCAATCAGGCGACGACACGTGGCATCCCATGGATCAAATGGCCCACAAACAGAAGTATCCGAGGAGATCCAGCGGTGTATCACCCATATACATCAATGGGACCCATCTGGCAGCCACTTGGAGAAAGCACACGAGAAACGGTGCAATGACCAGGTCGGCCGAACCAGGGGGTCAGCTGACCTGGTCTTTGCACCAAACTCGGTCAGCCTCCATGTGTTGGCTCCTCCCGGCTCCCTAGAGTCAATGGTGATTGATTCACGCGCTTTTGGTGGCGGGAAACGACCTTAACACTAGTATAAATAGGACCCCCTACCCCTCACTTCAACACACACCACTTGGCATCATTCTATTGTATACACTATCTTCCATAGTCCTTAGAGGAGTCAGGATGTAGAGAGGGCAGCCTCTAGTCCCAAGTCCAAATTGGGAAAGGTATGGCTTTTGTATTCCTTCTTGTATTTGTGACTTTGTGCTCAATAAAGATATTATATTTAGTCTCCTTTTATATGTATATTTGGACAAAGCGTTTCTTGTTTGATTGTGGAGTCCATGTATGTGGAAGGTATAGTCTTTATGATTTCACTCTCATGATCACATCTTATGGTCGTAAAAAATATAGACCCCCACTATAGTCTATGTAGTTATTATATGATTATGTTAATAGGAATGACTTATGCTATGCTTCAACATTGGTTCAACGATGTTTAGGTTAGTCATTGCCTTAGGATGGCTTATGCCATGGCTCCTAAGGTATTTGCTAATTATGCTAGCATGGTGCTAGGGTATTTAAGTAGCATTGGTTGTCTCGTAGACCCACAAATTGAAGAGGTAGGCAGTAGGTGGTGACAACCCTATCTGTCCTTTGTAATCCTCCACGTTCGGCTATGCCACAGGCTCTTGGTGGGAGTCGCCCGAGTATTGCTAGGGGTAAGCCCGTGCCCAATGTGTTGAATAGCATTGCATAGGAATTCATCATTGACATGACCATTAGTATCTACCTTAGGCTATGTATATGTATTAGGAGCATTGTAGGAGCAACTCTCTAACTCTCAATCCAATCTCTCTCTCTAGGACACATTTTACCCTTTAGAATAGATTTCCTAGGTGTGTGTCAAAATACCCCTATTATCAACTTACCCCTGTCCGGATAATAGATTAGTATCCCATAGCTTGACCATAAGAGTAGTATATACTTTACTCTCTTGCCTTCCTTTGGGATAAATACGATACCCTTGGGAATACTCATGGGTGAAATGCTACAATGGTATCTTCCGTGCACTTGCGGATCTCATCTCTTTACCAGAGATGATCTATGCACTACAGGAATCCCGACGATTTGCGACGGCCATGGCCGTCGCAAATAAGCCAAATGTCGTCGCAAATAAGCGATTTGCGACGGTTTCCAGCCGTCGCAAATAAATCGTCGCAATTAAGCTTATTTGTGACGGCCACCGTTGCAAATAAGCTTAATTGCGACGTCTAGGAAGGGCCATTGCAAGTTATTGTCGCGGGCCGGTGGGCCCCGCAACCTTATTTGCGACGGCCGGGCTGTCGCAATTAAGTGCCTCTATTTGCGACGGCTCAGTCGTCGCAAATAAGTCTAGTGGGCTGGGCCCACGGGTCCTCCTCCAAGGCCCACACAGCTATTTGCGATGGCCCAGCCATCGCAATTAAACCTTATTTGCGACAGTCGGGCCGCCGCAAATAGCAGTGGCCTAATTGCGACGGCCTGGTACCTTATTTGCGACGGTACTGTATAAAAAGCCGTCGCAAATAATGTTTTTTATTTAAAAAAAAAACAGAAAAAACTATCCGGCTCGATGGCCAGAATCACAGAACAGATTCAATACACACAGTATATACACATAGCAAAGATCATCATCACAGAGCAAACATCATCACAATCACAAACTAATAAATTCCAATACATCTCACATCATCATCAACAAAGCAAACAAAAGGGCTCACTCGCCCATCTGACCTCCGGAGCCACCTCCGAAGTCGAAGTCGTCATCGCGCCTCATTCCAGGCGGCGGTAGCGATGGCGATGGTGTTTGTGCAGCCGTCGCGGATCCCTGCAATTAATGAAACTTAGAGTTAGAATATAAATGCATCAACATCTCTCTCCCTCCCTTCCTCTCCCTCTATCTTCATCTAGATCCCCTCTCTTCCTCTCTCTTTTCATTTCTTTCTTTGTCTCACTCTCTATCTTTCTCTCTCACTCTATCTCTTTATTGCTATCCTTTTCCCTCTATCTTCCTCCCTCTATCTCCATCTACATCTCCCTCCCTCTATCTTCCCCTCTCTCTATCTCCATCTACATCTTACTCTCTCTCTTCATTCCTATCCTACTCTATCTATCTTTTGAATGTAGGCCTAGAGGGGGGGTGAATAGGCCTTCTTGAATTTCTCGGTTCCTGTAGCACTTCAACAAAAAGGTCAAATCCAGATATATCGGACTAGTCCGGTAAAGTGCGGACTAGTCCGGATTTCACGGGCTAGGTTGATCAAGTTAGGTCAATTTGATTGTTTCGTTGTCGTTTGCAGCGGAAATATAAACTTTAATGACAGTTCAATAGTTGTATGTTAAGTTTTATTGCAAGTATGATTCTTGTTCAACTATTTAACTTCAATTCAACAAAATGAATCAAACCCTAGATAATGTTGATCAACTAGAATGATGAACACAAACGAACAAGACACAAGATTTATCCCGTGGTTCGGTTACCACGAAGGCAGCCTACGTCCACGTTGAGGAGCCCACAAAAGGACCGGGTCTTCACCAACCCTTCCCTCGTTGGATCGCCACGAAGGCCAATCCTCTTCCACTAATCACACAGGGGTAAATCACCAAGTTGAAGGGGCGATCTCACAAGTTGAGAGCTCCCTTGATTACAAGTTTTAAAACCACCAATAACACACTTCGAAATATACGAATTGAGATGCAAGAGTGTGTTAGAGATTCAAACCAAGAGCTCAATCGTGTGCAAAGTGCCTCTCCAATGATCTACAAGTGATCTTCAAAGGATTGATCGATTTTGCACTTAATTTCGTGGAGAGAGATGGTTTTTGAGTCTCTTGGGAGGTGTGACGGCGCTAGGGTTCGAGAGCGATTAAAAGTGGGCCGTGCACCTCTATTTATATGGGGTTTCTAGAAATTACCGTTAGGGTTCAGAAAGATCGGACTAGTCCGTGGTGGAGACCGGACTAGTCCGGTGTGCTGTGTGAGGCAAACCCTAAGTGTCCAGGAATATCGGACTAGTCCGATTGAAAAACGGACTTGTCCGATTTCGCTGCTGGAAATCTTCGGACTTGTCCGGTTGACATCGGACTTGTCCGGACCTGTGAAACCCTAAGTGTTTAGAATGACAAGTCCGCACTTGGAGGACTTGTCCGATTTAGATCAGAGTGTAAATCGGACTAGTCCGTGTAGTCACCGGACTTGTCCGAAGTGGATCAGAAAGTGAATCGGACTAGTCCGTTGGTGACCGGACTTGTCCGATCTAGTGACTTGTGCATTGTGTTGAGGACTAGTCCGCACTGGGGAGGACTAGTCCGAAGCGGAACAGAAAGATATCGGACTAGTCCGGTGGAGACCGGACTTGTCTGATCTTGTGCAGAATGTAATATCGGACTAGTCCGCTTGATATCGGACTAGTCCGGTCCTGTATAGTTTTGTGCATTGTGTGTGTGTGTGATTAAGTGAGATTGAGCTCTTGGGTGTGTTTCCTTAACACACTCCATACATACTAAACAACTAATTTCTTCTTCTTGAGCTCAAATTCCTTCTCCTTCTTAATTTTCCTCTTTTTGGCATTTTGCTCATTTTTCATCATTTTCCTGCATTCATCTCAACAAAAGGATTAGGATCCCAATTGCTTGTCATAAATCATCCAAAACCCACAAGGGAGTCCTAGATGCACTTTCAATCTCCCCCTTTTTGGTGATTGATGACAACCAATTGAGATTTCACAAAATGAGGTATAAAATGAGATTTTCATAAAGTATGCACATATGACTCAAAAATGCATCAGGCAACAAGATAATTATTCATATGTGCATTCTCTATGGTGGGATGCATACTAAGAGCATGAATGCATTAAGAATGACAGAATTTTTCATTTTCCAACTAATATCAAGTGAATATGGCATTTCAGGAGCAAAAACTCAGATGTCATCACACACTTGCAAGTTAATTGAGCAATTCATCACAGGACCAAACATGATATGAAAAGGGAGTTAAGCAAATACAATCACAATTAAAAAAAACATAGAGAGCTCTCTCCTCGCATCCTATTCAGCTAAAGCTTAGACTAGAGACTCCCCCTCAATCTCTCCCCCTTTGGCATCAAGACACCAAAAAGAGAGAGAGAGGAAGATCCTAGGGCTTCACTCTTCGCTGTCAGTCCTCTCGTCGTCTTCATCATCTTCATCGCTTTCGGCTTGACGAGGTTGAGAGGTAGGAGGAGGAGCGGAGCTGCTCGAGCCCCCAATGCCAAAATAGGCAAGCTCGGAAGGAGTCAAGGGGCTGAGCTCGGTGATGTTTGGATCAGAATCTTCAGAAAGTACTGGAGATCCTATTGGATTGATCTCCAGCTTCTCACTCAGCTGCTTCACATTTGCCTTTATGTATCTCATGTCCTCCTTCCTCTTCTGATTTAGCTTGTGAAGCTTCACTTCAGTTTTCTTGCAGGAGGAGAAGATTGCAGCCAAGTACTTGAGGATCCCACTGGCGGATCCTTTCTGAGGGGCTTCCCTGGAGGGAGGAGTAGCCCTAGCAGCTTCTCCTTGCCTTGCCGGCACCTCGGGGCTTGAGGCCGGCGATGGAGCAGCCTGGACACTCACGGACTGAGGCTTCTGAGGCCTCAGTGGAGTGTGCTCCACATCCTTCACAAACTCGATTCCTGTGACCTTCTCAATCATGAACATCAAGTAAGGGGCATAGCCACAGGATCGGTTGGGGGTACTTGAGATATTGACCATATCATTCCAGATATAGTCTGCAACATCAAATTGCCTTTTCTTGCTGATGACCTTCATCAGGGTCCGGAGGTAGCCTTGCACACTCCCTGCATCACCATCCTTGGGAGCAATCGTCTTCCTGAGGACTCTGTTGAGGACCACAAAGAAAGGCTTCATGTTCTTTGTGGAGGGAGGGACAAACTTGGAGGAGGGCTCATACATGAACTGCATTCCATCCCTCTCAATGACCCCAATGTTGTGGATAATGAGGTGGTCATCTCCCTCAGAGTCAAGATGCAGCAGGCGGGCAAACTCTTCTTGAGTGATGGAATACTTGGATCCATGAGTCATCCAAGTCACACTTTCTTCGTCTTCACCTGAGAAGTGGCACGTTGCATAGAATTGTGCAATCACTTCATCATTCCAATTATATCTGAAGGCAAGCAAATCCTTCAGCCCATGTCTCTCTGCAGCTTGTATCACTTCATCAAAAGCTGCACATTTCCTCTTCTCAAGGTGGGCCCAGTCAATCCATTGACTGCGCACCACCGGGGTCTTCATCGGCAAGTAGACCAGCTTGTAGAAGTCAGCATGGAAATTTGACCAAAATCTGCCATCAGCTGCTTGCTTGGGCCTTGCATAGTAATCCACACTTCTCAGCTTTATGGCCACATCGCTGCCCTTGCCATTGAATCTTTCCTCATTGGGGTCCCGGACCCCTTCTCTGGGAGTATGCAGCTTTAGAGGCCCAACAGGCCCTGTGGCAACCCCCTTGCCCTTCCCTTTAGCTTGGCGAGGGCCACTTGACGGAGGAGCAGCCTTCGAGGCGGCCTTCTTGACACACACCTTCCTCCGAACCTGGGGAGGTGAGGGAGCAGGCTCGGAGGGTCTCTCTTGGCATTTCTTGCCAAGACCCGTCGAGGACCGAGGTGCCACCTCGTGGTCCAACTCGGCCTCGAAATCGGAGATTTCATTGTCGGAGCTCGACATGATCTGAGAATGAGTGATCAAGAGAAAAGACAAGTTATACAAGGTATTGGTGAGATAAGATGGCAATGGAAGGCAGTAGGGAATTAAAGAAGTAGGTTTTGGTTCAGAAACAACGGACTTGTCCGGTGCTCAGGCACGGACTAGTCCGGGGGACCGGACTTGTCCGTACCTGGACCGGACTAGTCCGGTGTTCATCAGCAAAAACCTAACAAACTGGATAAAAATTGATCCCTAATGAAATAGCTAGTCTAGCATACACATAGTACATCAACTGGACATGCAACTAGTGAAGAATGCTAGGCCAAACGATAAGCAATGAAGAAATTTGAGATTTCTTAGGGTTTGAGGAAAATTTACCAAGAAATCCAAGGAAGCTTGAAAATGTGGGGGTTGGAGGCCGGACTTGTCCGCTAACTTCAATCCCCGAGTCTTCAAGCTTAATCTCCGCCCAAGATTGAGGCTTTTCGACGGAGGAATCAAGGATTCGCCTTGGGAGCTCGAGCGCAAGAGAGAGAAAGCTTGGAGGAGAGTGTGGGGTGAAGGGATTAGGGATTGGTGGCGGCTAGGGTTATGGACACGAAAAATCGGACAAGTCCGGACATGACCGGACTAGTCCGAAGACCTCCAGAAACCTAAATCGGACTAGTCCGTGGTCTGTCGGACTAGTCCGGCCTAACCGGCACACTGCGGACTAGTCTGCAATTGCGGACTAGTCCGGGTAACCACGGACTTGTCCGTGGTCACCAGGAGAGAATTGCATAGCCCATTCATATATATTTGAAGGTCCAATAATTGAGGGTAGAGAGGCAAAACAATTCAAATAATCCTGATGAATTTGATCAGTAAGCAACCAACAATCATACTATGATCAAAAATTCATCAAGATCTAATAATTGACATAGTTTTTCGAGAGAAAAAATGGGGAGGAAAAATTTTCACAATTCAATCAATATTTTGAAGCAATCATACAGGTATGCAACTTTTCAAGCCACACTCCGAGAATCAAGGATGTTTATCTCATTTCGGAGTTCGCAAAAACGTTTTTCATCAAGTGGCTTGGTGAATATGTCGGCCAATTGTTTTTGGGTGTTGACATGAGAGATGGATATGTCTCCTTTCATGGAATGGTCTCTCAAGAAATGGTGCCTTATGTCAATGTGTTTAGTTCTAGAGTGCTCAACTGGATTGTGGGCTATTTTAATGGCACTCTCATTGTCGCAAAGAAGAGGAATACGGTTCATATTGTAACCGTAATCCCTTAGAGTTTGTCGCATCCAAAGGAGTTGTGCACAACAGCTCCCGGCTGCAACATACTCCGCTTCGGCTGTGGATAATGCAATGGAATTCTGTTTCTTGGATGACCAAGAAACTAAGGATCTTCCTAGGAATTGGCAAGTGCCAGAAGTGCTTTTTCTATCAACTTTGCACCCGGCATAATCTGCATCGGAATACCCAATGAGATTGAATTTTGAGCCTTTTGGGTACCAAAGACCAAGGTTGGGTGTATGAACTAAATATCTTAGGATTCTCTTTACGGCTGTCAAATGACATTCCTTAGGGTTGGCTTGAAATCTTGCACACAAACATACACTCAACATAATATCTGGCCTAGATGCACATAAGTAAAGTAAAGATCCAATCATGGAGCGATATACCTTTTGGTCGACGCTCGGTCCATCTTCATTGAGATCCAAGTGACCATTCGTTGCCATGGGAGTCTTAATGGGCTTTGCCTTGTCCATGCCAAACTTCTTGAGGATGTCCTGTGTGTACTTGGTTTGGCTTATGAATGTTCCTTCCCTTTGTTGCCGCACTTGGAATCCCAAGAAGTACTTCAATTCTCCCATCATTGACATTTCAAATCTGTCTGTCATAATTTTACTAAACTCTTCACAGAAAGATTGATTAGTTGATCCAAAAATTATATCATCAACATAGATTTGGCAAATGAAAAGATCATTATTCAGATTTTTCGTGAATAGTGTATAATCTACTTTGCCAATTTGAAAGCCATTATCAATTAAAAAATCTCTAAGACACTCATACCAAGCTCTAGGAGCTTGTTTGAGGCCATAGAGAGCCTTACGCAGTTTATACACGTGGTCGGGGAACTCTTCGTCTTCAAATCCGGGTGGTTGCTCCACGTACACTTCTTCCTTGATCGGTCCGTTGAGGAAGGCGCTTTTTACGTCCATTTGGTATAGCTTGAAATCATGGTGAGTAGCATATGCAAGTAATATTCTAATTGATTCAAGCCTAGCTACTGGAGCAAAGGTCTCATCAAAATCCAAACCTTCGACTTGTGAGTAACCTTTGGCCACAAGTCGTGCCTTGTTTCTTGTCACCACCCCGTGTTCATATTGTTTGTTGCGGAAGACCCACTTGGTGCCGACTATGTTTGCATTTGGTCTTTCCACAAGTTCCCAAACCTCGTTTCTCTTGAAATTGTTCAACTCTTCTTGCATTGCCACCACCCAGTCCGGATCCTTTAATGCTTCCTCAGTCCTGCGGGGTTCCAAAAAGGAGACAAACGAGTAATGTTCACAAAAATTTGCTATACGAGATCTAGTGGTTACTCCTTTTTGGATGTCGCCGATGATGTTGTCGATTGGATGATCCCTTTGAATGCATTGGTGTACTCTTGGGTGTGGCACTTGGGGGGTCGTATGTTGGTGATCATCTTCTTCTCCCCCTGAGTTGTTGTCCTCATTGATTTGTTGATCATGTTCATATTCTTGTGATTGATCTTGTATCGAGGCTCCCCCTTGATTGTTGATCTCCTCTTGTGGTTCACTTTCCTCTTGTATTTGTGCCGATGACTCTTGTGGTCGTACTTCGCCTAGAGCCATCCTCTTTATTGCTTGATAGGGGGCTTCCTCATTACCTAATTCACATTGATCAACTTGCTCCTTTTGGGAGCCATTAGTTTCATCGAACACTACGTCACGTGCCACTTCAACAAGTCCGGAGGCCTTGTTGAAAACACGATAGGCGTAAGTGTTCGAATCATAACCAAGCAAGAAACCTTCATCGGACTTCGAAGCAAACTTTGAAGTCCTGGGCTTCTTGTTCAAAATATAGCAAGGAGAACCGAAAACTCGAAAATATGAAATGTTCGGTTTGTTACCGGTGAGTAGCTCATAGGGGGTCTTCTTTAGTAGTCGATGAAGATAGAGTCGATTTGTGGCATGACAGGCGGTGTTGATTGCTTCCGCCCAAAATCGATCCGAAGTCTTGTATTCATCGAGCATTGTTCTTGCCATCTCTATGAGCGTTCGGTTCTTCCTTTCGGCAACTCCGTTTTGTTGTGGAGAGTATGGCGCTGAGAATTCGTGCTTGATTCCTTCCTCATCAAGGTACTCCTCCACTTGTATGTTCTTGAACTCCGTGCCATTGTCGCTCCGAATACTCTTGATTGATAGTGAGAACTCGTTTTGCGCTCGCTTGAAGAATTTCTTGAGTGTTCCTTGTGTTTCTGACTTGTCATGCAAAAAGAACACCCAAGTGAAGCGGGAAAAATCATCAATAATGACTAAACCGTATTTGTTACCGCCTATGCTTATGTAAGCAATTGGACCGAAGAGGTCCATATGAAGTAGTTCGAGCGGTCTTGTCGTGGTCATGATGTTCTTTGCGGGATGTTGTGCTCCAACTTGCTTTCCTGCTTGGCACGCGCTACAAGGCCTGTCTTTCTCAAACACAACATCTTTCAAACCTCGGATGTGATCGCCCTTGAGGAGTTTTTGAAGGTTCCTCATACCAACATGTGCTAGCCGTCTATGCCACAGCCAACCCATGTTGGTTTTTGCAATCAAGCATGTGTCGAGTTCGGCTTTATCCTTGTTGAAGTCAACAAGATAAAGCTTTCCCTTTAACATACCCTTGAATGCAATGGAACCATTACTTCTCCTTGAGACGGTCACACCCTCGTTAGTAAACAGACAATTATAACCTTTGTCACATAACTGAGATATGGACAGCAGGTTATAATCTAAAGATTCAACATGTAAAACATGCGAAAGAGTATGTTCAGAGGATATTGCAATTTTACCGGTACCGAGGACCTTTCCCTGACTGTTATCCCCAAAGTAGATGCCTTCGTTTGGGTCCTGGTTCACTTCATACTCCACAAACATCCTCCTTTCTCTGGTCATATGGTTGGTGCATCCACTGTCTAGCACCCATTTGGATCCACCGGAGGAGTAGGCCTGCAAAAACAAATTACACCTTGGTTTTAGGTACCCAAGCTTGCTTGGGTCCTTGGAGGTTAGTAACAATACATTTGGGCACCCACACATGGGATTTTGTGTTCCCATGGCGCGGCCCAGCATAATAAGCATACACTTTACCAACATTATTTTTCATTAAAACATAGGATGCATCAAAGGTTTTAAACAGAAGTTGCTGTTGATTATGGGTCGGACTAGTCTGTGTGACCGGACTTGTCCGGATGACCGGACTTGTCCGGACCACAACCGGACTAGTCCGATTTTCATGAGAGTTCAGATTTTTAGTTTTCGAGTTACCATGTTGTGAGGGTCCTCCCTTCACAAAGGTGATCCTTCCCTTGTTATTCTTATGATTTCCAGCTCTTTGCTTTCCATCACAAGAGTAACCAATGCCATACTTGACATTTGGAGGTCTTTGGACCAAATATGCACTACGTGCATAGTTGATCCTCTCCTTGTCAAATATTACACATTGGGTAGGATTTTTGTCCTTCGTGGAGGTAGGGTTTTCCTTCAACCTGGTGTTAGTTTTATCACATTTGCAAACATGAGCGATATTAGTTAAGGTGGGTTGAGAAGGTAGGGTTGAAGAGGAGGAAGGTTCACTAAGCTTGAGTGACTCAACCTGCACTTCAAGGATCTTGTTGACCTTGATTTGGTCATCAAGTTGATTCTTGATTGCAACATTTGAGTTGGTTAACTCCAAGCAAGTTTTCTTGCTTGAAGCTAGCTCAAGCTCTAGTGTGTGATTTTTCTCCTTTTCAAGAACTAGAAGATTGTCAAGTTCGACATGCTTCTCCTTTTGGGAGATAATCATGTCTTCTTGACGATCAATTAGCTCTTCCTTCTCAATAAGTTGGTTAAGCAAGAATTTCATTTTTGCAGCAGTTTTTCTATCTAAACCAATTAGCATATCTTCATCATCACTATCTAGATTATCATCACTTGAGTAAGAATGCGAGGAAGGAGTTTTGATGTTTACCTTGCGTTTACCTTCCTTAGCCATGAGGCAAGTTCCATTTGGCTTCTTTGCACCGAGCGTGGGGAAGAGTGTGAGTTTCTTGGGCATGCTTTCAATGGCTATGCTAGCCATTTCTTCTTCATCGGACGATGAGGACTCATCGTTTGAGTCCCACTCCTTTCCGATGTGTGCTTGTTCAGCTTGTTTCTTCTTCTTGAAGAACTTTTTCGGTTGAGGCTTGGATTCTTTACTCTTCTTCTTGTTGTCCTCATATGGGCAATCAACTATGAAGTGATTGTACTCACCACAATTATAGCATGCCCGCCTCATCTTCGGTTTTGTCTTCTCCTTGTATTTTCCTTCACTCGATTTTGCTCCTTGTCTTTTCTTCATAATTCTTTTGAATTTCTTCATGAACAGAATCATATCTTCTTCGTCCAGCTCGCTGCTTTCATCATCGCTGTCTTCCTCAAACTGAGCTTCTCTTGCTTCTTTGGATAGAGGTTTGAGTGTGGATTTAAGGCAACTCCCTTCTTCTTGGCCGATGTGAGGTCAGCTATTTCTTTGACGTGCTTGGCTTGCTTCTCCATCATCTCAAAGTTGATGATTTTGCCAAGCAGTTCATCCGGAGTCATTTTCTTGTACCCAGGACTTTCTCGGATCATAGAACAGAGTGTGACGTTGCGAGGCATAAAGGCTCTAAGGATGAGCTTTACAACCTCGTGGTCATTCCACTTTTTGCTACCATACGATCGAACCTTGTTCACAAGAGTCTTTAGTCTGTTGTACATGTCCTGGGGAGATTCATCTTCCTCAATCGCGAACCTTCCTAGTTCGCCTTCAATCATTTCAATCTTTGCCTCCCGCACATGCCGGTCACCTTCATGTGCTGTCTGTAGCGTGTCCCAGATTTCTTTGGCAATTTCCAATCCGTCCACCTTTGTGAATTCATCTCTACTTAGAGATGAGGTGATAACGGCTGCGGCTTGGGCATTCCTGTGGATGGCTTGCTCTTGACTTGGCGTGAGTTCTTCATCGTCATCAGGGATGTTTATTCCTGTGCACACAATATGCCATAAACTTGGGTTAAGGGAAATCAAGTGCATCTTCATGTTTTGCCTCCACATGGAGTAATCACTCCCATCGAAGTGTGGGGCTTTTCCGAGAGGAATAGATAGATAATGACTGCTGTTAGAATTTAAACGGTCATAATTAAAAGGATATCGGGAGTAGTCGGTGTGACTACTCCCCCTCTTCTTTTCTTCAACTTTAGCTTTCCCTTTGGAAAGTGCTTTCTTTCGGAGCAGTGCTTTCAGCTCCAATGTATCCTCATCATCATCATCGAAGTCTTGAATGGCTTCGAGATACCTTTCAAGCTTTTGGTGCTTGTCATTGTTCTTTTCTTTCTGGTTGTTGATTTTCTGGACTTCCTTCATGTCCGACATGATCTCTTCGAGTGGTTGCACTCTTTCTTGAAGAACCTGCTCTGATACCAATTGAATGTAGGCCTAGAGGGGGGGGGGTGAATAGGCCTTCTTGAATTTCTCGGTTCCTGTAGCACTTCAACAAAAAGGTCAAATCCAGATATATCGGACTAGTCCGGTAAAGTGCGGACTAGTCCGGATTTCACGGGCTAGGTTGATCAAGTTAGGTCAATTTGATTGTTTCGTTGTCGTTTGCAGCGGAAATATAAACTTTAATGACAGTTCAATAGTTGTATGTTAAGTTTTATTGCAAGTATGATTCTTGTTCAACTATTTAACTTCAATTCAACAAAATGAATCAAACCCTAGATAATGTTGATCAACTAGAATGATGAACACAAACGAACAAGACACAAGATTTATCCCGTGGTTCGGTTACCACGAAGGCAGCCTACGTCCACGTTGAGGAGCCCACAAAAGGACCGGGTCTTCACCAACCCTTCCCTCGTTGGATCGCCACGAAGGCCAATCCTCTTCCACTAATCACACAGGGGTAAATCACCAAGTTGAAGGGGCGATCTCACAAGTTGAGAGCTCCCTTGATTACAAGTTTTAAAACCACCAATAACACACTTCGAAATATACGAATTGAGATGCAAGAGTGTGTTAGAGATTCAAACCAAGAGCTCAATCGTGTGCAAAGTGCCTCTCCAATGATCTACAAGTGATCTTCAAAGGATTGATCGATTTTGCACTTAATTTCGTGGAGAGAGATGGTTTTTGAGTCTCTTGGGAGGTGTGACGGCGCTAGGGTTCGAGAGCGATTAAAAGTGGGCCGTGCACCTCTATTTATATGGGGTTTCTAGAAATTACCGTTAGGGTTCAGAAAGATCGGACTAGTCCGTGGTGGAGACCGGACTAGTCCGGTGTGCTGTGTGAGGCAAACCCTAAGTGTCCAGGAATATCGGACTAGTCCGATTGAAAAACGGACTTGTCCGATTTCTCTGCTGGAAATCTTCGGACTTGTCCGGTTGACATCGGACTTGTCCGGACCTGTGAAACCCTAAGTGTTTAGAATGACAAGTCCGCACTTGGAGGACTTGTCCGATTTAGATCAGAGTGTAAATCGGACTAGTCCGTGTAGTCACCGGACTTGTCCGAAGTGGATCAGAAAGTGAATCGGACTAGTCCGTTGGTGACCGGACTTGTCCGATCTAGTGACTTGTGCATTGTGTTGAGGACTAGTCCGCACTGGGGAGGACTAGTCCGAAGCGGAACAGAAAGATATCGGACTAGTCCGGTGGAGACCGGACTTGTCCGATCTTGTGCAGAATGTAATATCGGACTAGTCCGGTTGATATCGGACTAGTCCGGTCCTGTATAGTTTTGTGCATTGTGTGTGTGTGTGATTAAGTGAGATTGAGCTCTTGGGTGTGTTTCCTTAACACATTCCATACATACTAAACAACTAATTTCTTCTTCTTGAGCTCAAATTCCTTCTCTGTGACACCCGGTTCCGAATATGAACCAAGCGTAACGCATATGTGTGCCCAGGATGTTCAACACACATACACGAATGATTCACAAATGATAAACAGAATTTAACCACGTCTTAACTAATAAATAAGTACTTTATTACAATAATCCAATAGTTCACGAATAATATAACTCTAAATAATTGCAGCGGAAAATAAACTAAACAGCACGACTCCAATCCACAGGCAATTGACGGCGGTACGCAACCTAGTACTCCTCGTGATCCTCAGGGTACTCCCAATTGTCTCCAGTAGCTGTTGGGGGGGGGGGATTGCAAGGGTGAGTACATGTCATACTCAACAAGTGTGGAAAGTATGACATGTGGCTAATTCAAATGACGACAATAATAATGGCTAAGTGCTGAAAAGTACAGTAAAACATTTGAAAAGCATTATACTATGTCCATGTGAAATAAATCCCATCATATTAACAAAGTATAAACAATATCCAATTATTACCAACATTACCATTATCCATGTCCAATTACCATAACTCAATTCCATAACCATGACCACAACCATCACCAAACCATAACCATCCCAAATCCTAATTTCCAACTCTAATCATGTAGGTCATCCAGGCGCTCATAACCGGGAGCACGGCTATCATGATAGTTTTTAACACTCTGCAGAGGTTGTACCACTTTACCCACATGTTTGTGATTTTATCACCTTTCGATGACTAAGAAACCTCCATTATGCCATCTCACACTTCCGTAGGTGTGTGGCCAAGAGATCACAAAATAGCCTTTCAAAAGGGACTACTAGTATGTACGGGCCCACTAAGGTTTCACCGGCAGGCTTGAACCTCTATTCTCCCACCCACGGGTCCCCTCGTGTGCCATGCGGATCCCAGGGCAGTCCTCCTCGACTCCCATTCCCCGCGCCATCCAATGGTCCATACAATACTAGCAGCGCTCCTAATTATTCAGCTACGCCGCACCCATACTTGGCCTTGTGGTGGCACTGCTGACCTGGCATATTCTCGCATGAACCGGTCCTTAGATCTAAGGCAAGCAAACCACCGTAACATCCAACCCATCCACAAAACCATGCTTGCTTAGATCACCCATCGCATTGACCAGTTCACATTAACCAGAATATCATTGATGCATAATTAAATGTGTAGTGTTGTTTGCCATCCCAATTAATTAAGCTAAGCAAAAAGGTAAAAACCCTTCCCGACTCTCTACCATAATTTCCAGGTGACAAGGGTGGTCAAACAAAACTAGTGAACTTCCTACCATAGGATTCCCATCAATTTGACACAAGCATGCAAGTTCGCAAACAAATCATTTAATTTAAAATAGGATCAATATGCTTCAAGGACACTTGCCTTGCTCCGGCGGATGGGGTTGCTCAAGCGCTTCGAAGTCTTGGGTTTGGAAATCCTCGTACGCAACCTCTTGAGCGCGTTCCTCTATGCTTGATCATACATACAAGAAAACATATACAATTCAACATAATGCACACAAAATAATCAACATGCAATGACATGTATGCATGCACAATTTAATAATTAATTTACTACGGTCGTTTATTAATTAGATGCGACTAGTTCATACGTGTTCATAAGGGTTTAAGGGGATTTTAGGGTGGATTAATGCTGCTGAAAATAAAATTATGGTGCAACTAAATTTAATTTACGCCTACTAGATTCAATACGGTCGCAAAAATTCGCATCGGGAACGAACCCTACCGTAGATCTGACGGCGTGACGGTCGCGGAATAAATGCGACGCGAAGACGGAATAGATGGTGCAGCAGTCCTTCGGCGGCGCGATGACGGCGACGATCTCCAGCG
Organism: Tuctoria greenei; assembly: GCA_036927565.1. Lineage (NCBI taxonomy): Eukaryota > Viridiplantae > Streptophyta > Magnoliopsida > Poales > Poaceae > Tuctoria > Tuctoria greenei. The sequence goes on along the minus strand of JAYESD010000006.1, from coordinate 208,616,968 downwards.
AACGGTGGTGTCCTCCTCTTTTTCTCCCTCTTCTTCCCCTTCTTTTTCTCTTTTTTTCTTCCCTGGACGCCTCTCTTTTCTCTGTTCCCGTCGGCTGCTTCCGTCGGCTTTGGCGGCTGCTGGATCGTGGGGAAAAAGAGCCTAGGCCTGGGTCCTATTTATAGGGGCGGTGCTAGGGTACGGCACCGGTATCCGGCTCGGTTGGGAGTCACGCGGCACCGGGAAACGCGGCAGAAGAGTCGGACGCGGGAGGGAGAGCGAGAGTTTTGGGATAGGACGTTACAGCGCGGGAGAGGGCGGGAGACCGCGGGGGAGACGCGCGCGGTGGGGTTCCACGCGCGGGAGACGGCTGCGGCCGGGCGCGTGTCGGGGGGGGGCGGGGCCCGGCGCCTTGGCGCGCGCGTCGCGCGCGGCGCTGTCAGGGCGGGCAGGCGGCGGTGGGACGGGGCCTCGAGGCGGGCGCGGCGTCACCAGGGGGTGGGAGAGGACCGGGGGCGGGGCCCGGCGCTGGCAGCGCAGCGCGTGCTGCGCTCAGGCGGCGCGGTCAGCGGGCAGGCGGCGGTGGGGCCCCCGGGGCGAGCGCGCGCGCGCGCGGCATCGGGGCGCGGTGCGGAGCGGGGCCGGCTCGGCCGGCTGGGCCGCTGGCCTGGCCGGCGGGCGGCTCCCTTTTTTTTTTTCTTTTTTTATTCTTTTATATATATATATATATATTATAATATATTTTATTACTTATATTTTATTTATTATTTTTTTATCTATTATTTTTATAATATATATTATTAATGTTATATTTTTTCTATTATACTTTTTTTTTATATTTTGTTATATATATTATATATATATATTTATATTATTTTTTTTTCTATTCTTATTCCCTATTACAGGTTTTGGCCTATTATTATTTTATATTTCTTCTTTTGCTACACATATTTGTATATGCATATGTTTTATTATTTTTCTTTTATTCTACTAGTGTTTAATGCATGACCATGTATGCAATGCATGATGCGAAAATTTAGGGTGTTCCAAACCTACCCCCCTTAAAGTGAATCTCGCCCTCGAGATTCGACAGCGTGGAGAAAAGATGAGGGAATTCTGCCTTCAGGTCTTCTTCACGTTCCCATGTAGCTTCGGCTTCTGTATGGTGTTTCCATTGCACTTTGCACCAACGGATCCTCTTATTTCTCGTGACTCTTTCCTTCATATCCAAAATTTTGATAGGTTGTTCGACATAGGACAAATCCTCCTGAAGTTCTAACTCGTCCATCGGCACTTGTTCTTCCGGTACCCTGAGACACTTCTTGAGTTGAGGGACGTGAAATACGTCGTGTACATCGGAGAGATACGTTGGCAGCTCAAGTCGATAAGCTACCTCTCCTCGCTTGTCCAGAATCTTAAATGGTCCGATGTAACGTGGTGCGAGTTTTCCCTTGACGTTAAACCGTCGCTGACCTCTGATAGGTGACACTTTGAGGTATACAAAATCTCCAACTTCAAAAGTCAAACTCCTTCGCCTATTATCAGCATAACCTTTCTGTCGAGACTGGGCAGCCTTTAAGTTTTCCCGTATTATTTGGACTTGCCTTTCAGCTTCTTGTAACACGTCGGGACCAAACACTTGATTCTCTCCGATTTCATTCCAAAACAAGGGAGTCCTACATTTCCTTCCGTATAGTGCTTCATAGGGTGACATTTTTAAACTTGCTTGGTAACTATTGTTGTACGAGAATTCAGCATACGGCAAACTTTTATCCCAACTTTTCCTATGCTTTAAAGCACATGCTCTCAACATGTCTTCCAAAATTTGGTTGGTCCTCTCGGTTTGTCCATCTGTTTGAGGGTGATACGCCGAACTAAAGTTCAGCCTTGTTCCCATTGCTTCATGCAATTTCTGCCAAAATCTAGAGGTGAATTGAGAACCTCTATCCGAGACTATCTTCTTCGGTACTCCGTGTCGGCACACAATATGTTCCATGTACAATTCTGCTAGCTTCGCGGTGGTATATGTGGTCTTGACGGGGATGAAATGAGCTGATTTTGTCAGTCGATCCACAATAACCCATATTGAATCATAGCCAGACTGAGTTCGCGGTAATCCAACTATAAAGTCCATACCAATCTCTTCCCACTTCCACTCTGGGATCTTCAATGGTTGTAACAATCCGGCTGGCCTTTGATGTTCAGCTTTAACTCGTTGGCACACATCACAAAGTGCAACATATTCGGCTATGTCCTTTTTCATGCTGGCCCACCAATAACATGTCTTTAAGTCCTTGTACATCTTCGTACAGCCAGGATGAATTGAGTAAGGCGAGTCATGTGCCTCCTTCAATATTGTTTCTCGAATATGCCTGACATTAGGTACCACAATCCTCTTTCCAAGCCATAAGGTACCTTGTTCGTCCTCATCAAATCTGAATTCCTTTCCTTCTTGGGTCCTTTCCTTGATTTCTTGTATTTCCTTGTCCTTCGTCTGTCCTTCCCGTATTTCCTGCTCTAATGTTGGGTTGACTTCCATCGTTCCCATCTTATTTATGAATCCAAGGTTCAACCGTTCAAACTCCTTGCATAACTCAGATGGCAGTTCTTGAACTGTAAGTTGATGACTTACTCCCTTTCGGCTCAAAGCATCGGCCACTACGTTGGCCTTCCCTGGGTGATAGTTGATTCCCACGTCATAATCCTTGATGAGCTCCAACCATCGGCGTTGCCTCAGATTCAGATCCGTTTGCGTAAATATGTACTTGAGACTCTTGTGATCTGTATAAATCTCACATCGGTGACCAAAAACATAGTGTCTCCATATCTTCAAGGCGTGTACCACGGCTGCCAGTTCCAGGTCGTGTGTGGGATAATTCAACTCATGTTTCTTTAGTTGCCTCGATGCATAAGCTACCACTTGGCCTTCTTGCATGAGCACACATCCTAATCCTTGTCTTGATGCATCACAGTATATATCAAAACTCTTGCTCACGTCCGGTAATACTAACACTGGGGCGGTTGTCAATCTTTTCTTTAACTCTTCAAAGCTATCCTGACAAGCTTGAGTCCATCGGAATGCCTTTCCCTTCATGAGTAATTCGGTCATAGGCTTGGCTATTTTGGAGAAATCCTTAATGAATCGGTGGTAATATCCAGCCATTCCAAGGAAACTCCGAATTTCCTTGACGTTCTGTGGCGGTTCCCACTTAAGCACATCTCTCACCTTCCCTGGGTCAACTGATACTCCTCCTCCGGAAATAATATGGCCTAAGAAAGAAACTTCTCGTAACCAAAATTGACATTTACTGAACTTGGCATACAATTGATGCTCCCTCAATTTCTGCAGCGTAAGCCTCAAGTGTTCCTCGTGTTCCTTCTCATCCTTCGAGTAGATCATAATATCATCGATGAACACTACAACGAACTTATCCAGATATTCCATGAAGACCTTATTCATGAGATACATAAAGTACGCAGGCGCGTTCGTTAATCCAAATGACATGACGGTGTACTCATAAGATCCATATCGTGTCCGAAATGCCGTCTTGGGTATATCTGATGGTCTAATCTTCATTTGGAAGTATCCTGACCGCAAGTCGATCTTGGAGAAGATACAGGCACCCTTCATTTGGTCGAACAAATCCTCAATACGGGGCAGTGAGTACTTGTTCTTAATTGTCACTTCATTGAGAGACCTATAGTCCACACACATCCTCTGGGTTCCATCCTTCTTATCTACGAAGAGCACTGGGGCTCCCCACGGGGATGAACTTGGGCGTATAAAACCCTTCTCTAGCTGCTCTTGAATTTGCTTCTTGAGCTCTGCTAATTCCTTAGGAGGCATCCTATACGGCCTCTTAGCTATAGGTGCAGTTCCGGGTATCAACTCAATGGCGAATTCTATGTCACGATCAGGTGGCATACCTGGCAACTCATCTGGGAACACGTCCGGGTACTCGCGAACGATCGGAATGCTTTCCAATGTCACTTCTTCCACGTGATTCAGCATCGCTTTTCCTCTTGCAGGTTGGGCTGCTTCAACTTCAATGCGTGTACCATGTTCACTTGTCAACTGCACAATTCTCTCGGCGCATTGAATGACTCCATTATACTTGCACAACCAGTCCATTCCAAGTATTATGTCTATTCCTTGGGAGTCCAATACTATGAGGTTTGCGAGAAAGTCTACCCCCCTTATTTTAATGCTTACTTTCGGACATACTATATTTGTCCTCATCTCTCCGCCAGGAGAACTTACTAGCATAGTTTGCTTCATATGAGATATAGGCAAATTGTACTTGGCAACATACTTTGACGAGATGAATGAATGAGATGCTCCTGAATCAAATAAAACAGTCGCGGGGTTGGAGTTGGCGAGAAACATACCAATCACGACGTCATCAGCTTGCTGGGCTTCCTCAGTAGAGATATGATTGACATTACCACGAGCAAAATTTTGCTGTCCACGGTTGCCTTGTGGTGCTCCTCCATTTGGTCGCGGGTGATTTGGCCTTGGTGCATTGTTCATAGGTCCATTGTTTCTCTTGGGGCATTGACTTGCAAAATGTCCGGGTTCTCCACACGCATAGCATGTCTTACCACCCATAGCATTGGGGAAGTTTGGGCGCATCTGGTTTTGAGCATTTGCCGCCATGTTAGGACGCGGCGCAGGTGGAACAGGATTGCGAGGCGCTTGCATGGCGGGGCGTTGCTGCGGTGGCTGATTTGGGCGGGGCGGATAAGCAGTGCGGTATGCAGGAGCAGAGGGGTTGTATTGTGGTGCAGTAGGTGGTGCATAGCGGGGGCGAACATTGCTTCCTTGCTGCGGTCCATGATGTGACATCTTCCTCTTGTTGTCCTGCTCCATCTCACGAATCTTGTTCTCAACCACAATAGCCTTGTCAACCAACTTTTGGAAGTTTGGATAATCAGTATTGAGCAACTGGACTTGAATTTCATTGTTGAGACCTCTCATAAACAGATACTGCTTCCTACTATCAGTTTTGATGTCTTCTGGAGCATATCTTGATAATTGAGTGAATTTGTTGAGATACTCACTCACACTCATCCTTCCTTGCCTGAGATTTTCAAAGTCTTGTCTCATCAGTATCATAACTCCTTCAGGTACATAGTGGGAACGGAAACTCTGCTTAAAATCAGCCCAAGTGATTGTTTCCTGATTATCATGAGCGTTGCAAAGAGCTTCCCACCAGTCAGCGGCTGCTCCAACTAGCTGATGTGATGCAAAGAGAACCTTCTCCCTGTCAGTGCACTGGACAATAGCAAGTTTCTTCTCAACGGACTTCAGCCAATCATCAGCTTCCATTGGGTCTGTGGCTTGTGCAAAGGTAGGCGGTCTGGTCCTCATGAACTCTCCCAAACGGTTGTGATGTGGCGGGGGTGGCGGTGGAGGCAGGTGGGGCTGATTGTTGTTGCCAGCTTGCAGCTGTCCCATGGTCTGTATCATGGTCTGCATGAGCTGGTTCTGCATGGCTAACAGTTGTTCAATGTTGATAGCTCCATGAGCATGTCCCTGGTTGTTCTGAGGTACTTCATTGCGCTCCTCCTCATCGTTGGCATCCCTCTGGTTACGAGTTCTCACCATCTGTTGGCGAAGGAAAGGTAGGGACAGAAGGATTTAGAATTTGGAAGGAAACGTCCCAACTATATGCATCAAGGTATGTGACACTAAATAATACTTTATTAATATAGACCTATATTATGAGGATGTGGACAATTGCCGAAGCATCCCACAACTCTCTACTAAGCACACAAGCACTCAAACAAGCACCAAACAGAATTTACAAAGATCCTAAAAGAAGTAATACAACTCAAGGCCACACAAGTATATCTACATTGCTCTTATTTACTAATGGGGGTGTGCCTATCCTTGAGTCGTGGCATAGGTCGAGGACTAGTCGTCGTCGAGCGGGAACTCATCCGGGTCCTCGTCGTCGTCGTCGTCGTCGTCGGGGTCCTCGGGGTCCTGTGGGTCCTGGGTTGGTGAGGCAGCAGGCGGCGGTGGTGCGGTGGACGCCACACTGGAAGGCTCCTCGTCAGAGGACTCCTCAGAGGATGACTCACGCTGACCGTTGCGACGGTCTGGAGAGTCCGGGGTCCACATCGGGGTGTCGGACGCGTAGTCGTCCGGGTCCTCGTCGGTGATCCGACGATACCTCCTGATTATCGCCTCGTGACGCTGGGCGAGGTCGCGTCCATCCTGGATCTCCTGCTGCGCCCTCTGAAGTCGGGCACTCAGCTGGGTCACGTCGTCAACAGTCTGACGAGACTGCGGGAGGTCCAGGGGTCCCTCCACGTGCCTGGAGACGAAGCGCGCAGTGCCACTAGGACGCTGCAGGACGAAGGCGTGAACCGTGTCCTCCAGACGGAAACGGCGGGCGTGGCTCCAGAAAGTGGCTGCTTCCCAGCTAGCATCCTGCTCTGCAGATCGGCGGGAGCTCCTCCAAGCAGGGCTGCTGTGGGTCTTCACCAACTCGTCACCGTAGTAGATATAAATTTTGCAGCTCCACCCCTTCCTGCCGGGGCGCTGCACTCCAGTGGTGTGGTAGGAGAGCGAGAGACTGTGGTGGCGGTAGCCAGCCTCACGGAGTAGGGCACGGAGACGGTGTCGCAGTTGTCCTGCGGCTCTGCCGTCAGAACGGATCACCACGGGGTGACGGGAGTCGACGGCCGGGGAGCGACTAGCCAACCTACGCGGGGGCACGAGTCCACCGGTCGACTTACGGGGGGTTGTCTTGGTGCGGGCCATCTACAAGAAACAGAATACATTAGAAAAATAATGAAAAACAAATCTGAAAATTTCAGCAGCTAAACGGCGGACAAAGAGCGGTGCAGCGGTTCCAAAAGAACGAAAAATAAAGAGAAAAATTACAGCAACCAACACAATAATTTTACCCACACATAATAGCAGCAAAACACACCGTTTTCGCGAAAATTTATACAGCAAAACAGCAGCACTTAATATTGCTCACTTCTGAAAATTTTTATCAAAACGAGCAGCGATCAATACTTTTTGCGGCCGAAAATAAAGGAAACCAAACAGCAGCAAAATTTTCGAAAATAGCATATTAGAAGAGTGTTCCTAAGTGCTCTAGAGTGTCCATTCTACCTAGGCTTGCGTCCTACGGTCAACGCGGCTCTGATACCAATTTGTGACACCCGGTTCCGAATATGAACCAAGCGTAACGCATATGTGTGCCCAGGATGTTCAACACACATACACGAATGATTCACAAATGATAAACAGAATTTAACCACGTCTTAACTAATAAATAAGTACTTTATTACAATAATCCAATAGTTCACAAATAATATAACTCTAAATAATTGCAGCGGAAAATAAACTAAACAGCACGACTCCAATCCACAGGCAATTGACGGCGGTACGCAACCTAGTACTCCTCGTGATCCTCAGGGTACTCCCAATTGTCTCCAGTAGCTGTTGGGGGGGATTGCAAGGGTGAGTACATGTCGTACTCAGCAAGTGTGGAAAGTATGACATGTGGCTAATTCAAATGACGACAATAATAATGGCTAAGTGCTGAAAAGTACAGTAAAACATTTGAAAAGCATTATACTATGTCCATGTGAAATAAATCCCATCATATTAACAAAGTATAAACAATATCCAATTATTACCAACATTACCATTATCCATGTCCAATTACCATAACTCAATTCCATAACCATGACCACAACCATCACCAAACCATAACCATCCCAAATCCTAATTTCCAACTCTAATCATGTAGGTCATCCAGGCGCTCATAACCGGGAGCACGGCTATCATGATAGTTTTTAACACTCTGCAGAGGTTGTACCACTTTACCCACATGTTTGTGATTTTATCACCTTTCGATGACTAAGAAACCTCCATTATGCCATCTCACACTTCCGTAGGTGTGTGGCCAAGAGATCACAAAATAGCCTTTCAAAAGGGACTACTAGTATGTACGGGCCCACTAAGGTTTCACCGGCAGGCTTGAACCTCTATTCTCCCACCCACGGGTCCCCTCGTGTGCCATGCGGATCCCAGGGCAGTCCTCCTCGACTCCCATTCCCCGCGCCATCCAATGGTCCATACAATACTAGCAGCGCTCCTAATTATTCAGCTACGCCGCACCCATACTTGGCCTTGTGGTGGCACTGCTGACCTGGCATATTCTCTCATGAACCGGTCCTTAGATCTAAGGCAAGCAAACCACCGTAACATCCAACCCATCCACAAAACCATGCTTGCTTAGATCACCCATCGCATTGACCAGTTCACATTAACCAGAATATCATTGATGCATAATTAAATGTGTAGTGTTGTTTGCCATCCCAATTAATTAAGCTAAGCAAAAAGGTAAAAACCCTTCCCGACTCTCTACCATAATTTCCAGGTGACAAGGGTGGTCAAACAAAACTAGTGAACTTCCTACCATAGGATTCCCATCAATTTGACACAAGCATGCAAGTTCGCAAACAAATCATTTAATTTAAAATAGGATCAATATGCTTCAAGGACACTTGCCTTGCTCCGGCGGATGGGGTTGCTCAAGCGCTTCGAAGTCTTGGGTTTGGAAATCCTCGTACGCAACCTCTTGAGCGCGTTCCTCTACGCGTGATCATACATACAAGAAAACATATACAATTCAACATAATGCACACAAAATAATCAACATGCAATGACATGTATGCATGCACAATTTAATAATTAATTTACTACGGTCGTTTATTAATTAGATGCGACTAGTTCATACGTGTTCATAAGGGTTTAAGGGGATTTTAGGGTGGATTAATGCTGCTGAAAATAAAATTATGGTGCAACTAAATTTAATTTACGCCTACTAGATTCAATACGGTCGCAAAAATTCGCATCGGGAACGAACCCTACCGTAGATCTGACGGCGTGACGGTCGCGGAATAAATGCGACGCGAAGACGGAATAGATGGTGCAGCAGTCCTTCGGCGGCGCGATGACGGCGACGATCTCCAGCGAACGGTGGTGTCCTCCTCTTTTTCTCCCTCTTCTTCCCCTTCTTTTTCTCTTTTTTTCTTCCCTGGGCACCTCTGTTTTCTCTGTTCCCGTCGGCTGCTTCCGTCGGCTTTGGCGGCTGCTGGTTCGTGGGGAAAAAGAGCCTAGGCCTGGGTCCTATTTATAGGGGCGGTGCTAGGGTACGGCACCGGTATCCGGCTCGGTTGGGAGTCACGCGGCACCGGGAAACGCGGCAGAAGAGTCGGACGCGGGAGGGAGAGCGAGAGTTTTGGGATAGGACGTTACAGCGCGGGAGAGGGCGGGAGACCGCGGGGGAGACGCGCGCGGTGGGGTTCCACGCGCGGGAGACGGCTGCGGCCGGGCGCGTGTCAGGGGGGGCGGGGCCCGGCGCCTTGGCGCGCGCGTCGCGCGCGGCGCGGTCAGGGCGGGCAGGTGGCGGTGGGACGGGGCCTCGGGGCGGGCGCGGCGTCACCAGGGGGCGGGAGAGGACCGGGGGCGGGGCCCGGCGCTGGCAGCGCAGCGCGTGCTGCGCTCAGGCGGCGCGGTCAGCGGGCAGGCGGCGGTGGGGCCCCCGGGGCGAGCGCGCGCGCGCGCGGCATCGGGGCGCGGTGCGGAGCGGGGCCGGCTCGGCCGGCTGGGCCGCTGGCCTGGCCGCCGGGCGGCTCCCTTTTTTTTTTCTTTTTTTTATTCTTTTATATATATATATATATTATAATATATTTTATTACTTATATTTTATTTATTATTTTTTTATCTATTATTTTTATAATATATATTATTAATGTTATATTTTTTCTATTATACTTTTTTTTTATATTTTGTTATATATATATTATATATATATATATTTATATTATTTTTTTTCTATTCTTATTCCCTATTACAGGTTTTGGCCTATTATTATTTTATATTTCTTCTTTTGCTACACATATTTGTATATGCATATGTTTTATTATTTTTCTTTTATTCTACTAGTGTTTAATGCATGACCATGTATGCAATGCATGATGCGAAAATTTAGGGTGTTACATTCTCCTTCTTAATTTTCCTCTTTTTGGCATTTTGCTCATTTTTCATCATTTTCCTGCATTCATCTCAACAAAAGGATTAGGATCCCAATTGCTTGTCATAAATCATCCAAAACCCACAAGGGAGTCCTAGATGCACTTTCATCTTTTACTCTTTCTTCTGTCTCTCTTTCTTCTATCTCTATCATTCTTCTATCTCAATCATTTTCTTCTATCTAACTATCTCTCTCTTTCATCCATCTCAATCTTATTATGCTGGAGAAGAAGGATTACATAGAAACTTACCTGACCCGCTGAAGAAGGATCGCCTGGAAGGACCGGTGGTAGTACCGGTAGCTGGATTCCCAGACCTTGCGCCCGAGCCATAGCCTGTCATTGCAAACATTAAATGCTACCTATTAGTAAGTCATTTACGCTGAATTAATAAGAATTTTAGTTTTTATTTTATTACCTCCATTGCTTCCCGCATCTGCGCCAACGCTGCTGCCTGGGTTTGGATCATGGCCTCCATCGCGATCCTTTGGCGTTCCGCCTCCCTCCTTTCCTCCTCATGTCGCCTTTTATTTTCATCTATAGTTTCTCGGAGGGACTGCATCTCAATGTCCCTCTGCGATACGCGGCGACCTCCCGCGCCCACCGACGAAGCCTGCGAGGAGCTACCTCTCGCAGGTCTCCCCGCCCTCGAGTCGACAACTCCATCAAATATGGCGAGCCTATAAAAAAGAGAGTCAGTAATATGAAATTGAAATATCTTGAATACTTTGAATTGAAAATGATAAAATGACTTATAAACTCACCTTTCGTGTGCTTTTCCACCACCGGTTGCATACGCGGCTTGAGGATCGATCGGTTGACGTTCCCAATCAAAATCCTCGCCGTGTATCTTCCTAGCCTCCTCCCTGTACTTAGCCTGCAAAACAAGAAAACAGTGTAAGTTCAACAATATATATAGTTATATTTAATATGAATGATTTATAAACTTACCAACTGCTCGGTTGCAGCCTGACTGCACCCGTCGGCTGAGAAGGGTCCATGTGCCTCTCTTCCAGACCTCAGCAGGGGTGGGCGGCACCCCCGTCTCGCGCTCCTGTCAATACGTGTTAGTACGAACAATATATTATTAATATATAAACATAAGTTACACACACTTACCATGTGTTTAGCTAAACGCAAGTGGTTATCTTGCCCATGCCTGCTCTTCCCCTCGACCCCTCTGCAGTCTCGAGCCTTATCAGACTTAGCTTTAAACTCATCGCTAGCCCAGTAGCGACAAAGGGCCCGAAATGCATCGGTCTGACCCTGCAACCAGCTCACGTGGCCCTGCACATAGTTGGAAGTCGTTAAAAATACCATCGAGGCAATTATCAGAAAAAAAATACTTACTACACTCCACGTACCTGCGCGTACTCCTCCTCCGTCAGGTGCCTCTCGCTCTCTTGCCGGAAGTGTAACACGTGCTGCTGGTTCGCCTTCAAGTGCTCATAATAATTTGAACACGGGCGTTCGACAAAGCTTGTCGAAGCGCCTTGGCAGCGTTGAAGTGAAACACTCGCCTCGCATCCTCAAACAGGCGACGGTCGTTCGGGTCCTCTAAAGTATATCTTGCCTGCGATAAAGAATATATTGAAGAGATGTTCACTAAAAGAGTTTAAGAGTTGTAACTTAGAAACTTTTTTAACATACTTACCATAAAATCGGCCCATACGGCCTCCTGAAGGTTGCCGTGCTCCTGGTGATGGACGCGTGTGTAGTCCTCCCACGAAAGAGCGGGCACCCCGTCGATGACCCCGGGATAGTGCAAACGCACTATGGACCCGAGGACACCGTTCACCGGTATGTGGTGTCTCTCACTGGTGAAAGACGTGTCGTCCCAAGCCCTGTAAGATATTTATTCATTCATTACTTAAGTAAATAAAAGAAACTAAAATTGAACACGATAATTTTTATTACCTGTCTCCGACTGGACGAATCACGATCCTCTGTGAACTCTGTGAAGGGACCGCGGGAGGACTGACAAAGTGAGTCCTCCTCCTCCTCCGCATCTGCTGGGGCGCCACGTCAGGTGACCCAGACGGCTCCTCACCAGCCGAGTCAAAGGCCTCAGGAACAAACTCATCGCCAGCCGGGGGCTGGCTGGCCGAGGGTTGGCTCGCCGAGGGCTGACTCGCTGAGGGCTGGCTGGCCGAGGGCTGCCTCGCCGAGGGCTGGCTGGCCGAGGGCCTCCTCGCCGAGGGCTGGCTCACCGAAGGCGCCACAGCCTCTGAGTCAGCCGGTGAGGACTACAACATTCAAATGATTCATAAGTAAGTTTTATGTGAATTTGAATTTAAAGAATTTGTCAAAAATGAGTGACATTTACCTGTGACGAAGCTCTAGAGCTGGTCTGAACGTGCCCCAGCAGCTGAGAGTGTCTGCTGCCAGTCGATGAGGCACCAACGAAAGCGTCCTCAGGTCTAGAGGGGTAGAACCCCCTCGTCGGCGACACCTTCTTACCCTTCTTTGACGCCATCCTGTTTTAATTAGATAATTAGTAAATATGCAAATAAAATATACAAAATTCATGTTACTATCTTCAAGAAAACATTACTTGTAGTCACTTTCAAAATTCATCAACATCATTGTCATGTGTTTGTGCCCTACTCCTTAAACCAGCCCAACGATCTTCCATCGTGGCATGTTCTAATTTTTGTTTTTGGGTATCATCTGCCTCTACATCTTCAACGTCTTCAACATCTCCAACTAATTGATCGAGTCCTGCACCAAGCTCGACAATAAAAGTGTCTGGCAACTCTTCTTCTTGGTACACTTCTTCAACGTCTTCGCTATCATGGTAACCATCATCCCCAGGAGTATATAGCCGCTCACGAGGATTCACCTTATATACCACCCGCCAAGCACTGAGCTTCATGCATGGATAAGGTAGATAATACACTTGTTCAACTTGATGCGCAAGAACAAATGTATCGTAACCTCATAGTCGGTCCTTATGTTTCACTTCCACCATTCCAAATTGGTTTTCTCGAGTTCCATGAGTACGATCAAACCAGTCACAGTCAAAGAAGACAACTCGAAGGGTCTTATTTCCGGTAAAAGTAAATTCAAGGATTTTGTTAATGATACTATAATAATCGGTTAAATTCCCTTGAGTGTCCATTGCTCTCGTCACAACACCGGAATTTGATGTTACCGCGAGAGGACGATGAGCTTCAAAATGAGTTGTACGGAATTGGAAGCCATTTACGTCATATCGACCATAGCTTCTAACATTCACCAATCCATAAGATAGCTGCCGCAAATCTTCATGGACATTGTGAGTCCGACACTGTTATAAAAGACGAGAGAATATTACATAATACTTCTTTAATAATAGTAATTTATAATACATAGAAGACGAGAGAATATTACATATTCTCGAAACCAAGATAGAAAACTTTGCCCCCCATTTATTCCTTCCTTTCGCATCACTTCTACTTGTTTGGTCGTAGGTTGATGCCTATGTGGCCAATATTGTATGTGGAACTCGCTGAACATGAAAAAACATCTTTTAGAGTACATGTGTAGCAAAATATGTCGATTAGCATAAACGTAGGAGAAACACTTACTCGAAGTATTCTTGCATGCCTTCTATATTTGCGTACATGTAGAGTAAAGCAACAGTCCTTTCCTGCTCGGATAGCATGTAGGTCGTGTAGCTACCAACGGTGGCGCCTCTCGTTTGAAAAATGGAAAGGTCGCTTAGAGGGGGTGTTTCGTCCACATTGTACTTCATCGCCAAAGTATTGATATTGTTTTCTTCCGCAAAGTAGACACTTGAAAAGTATCCTACTTCCTTAAGAGCATATGCTTCAGCGATGCACCCTTCCACCCTTGCTTTGTTGCCAACCATTGGTTTCAGATATCGTAGCGCTCTTTCAATGTGATACATCCACCTATATTGCACAGGACCGCCAACTTTAGCTTCGAATGGAAGATGGATAAGCAGATGTTGCATTGGATTGAAGAAACCCGGTGGAAAATTTTTTTCCATCTTACATAAAAGTATGGGTATCTCCTTCTCTAACTTATCCATCATCCCGATCTTGATTTCTTTAGCACAAAGCTGTCTATAGAAATAGCTGAGCTCGGCTAAAACCTTCCACACCGCATCATCTAGATAGCCTCGGAACAGAATAGGTAGGAGTCTTTCCATTATAATGTGATAATCATGACTCTTCAACCCAGTGAGGTTTCATGTGTTAACATTTACGTCTCGTTTCAGGCTAGCTGCGTAACCATCTGGGAATTCCAAAGTTTTCATCCATTTCATAACTTCTTTGTTTTCTTTCGATCGAAGACAGAAAGAAGCACGTGGCTTTCCACCACTTTCAGAGATTTCAAGAGTTGGACGGTGACAAATGTCTGCCAAATCTAGTCTAGCTTTATAATTGTCTTTCGTTTTGCCAGGCATATCCATGCAAGTGCTTATGATACTTTCGCTCATATTACGCTCCTTATGCATGACATCAATGTTGTGCATTAGAATCAACGACTTCACATATGGTAGCTCCCAAAGTCCACATATGTGAGTCCAATTGTGTTCCTCTCCATAACCTACGAAATATCCAAGACGACCTTCATCAGGCACCAGTTTGTCCAACATATCAGAAATTTCTGACCCGTTGAGACGCTTCGGTGGTCCTTTAGTGACAACAGTGTTCTTTCGAAAGACATGCCTCTGCTGCCTAAATATATGATTCGAGGGCAGCCAACATATGTGACAATCGAAGTAAGATATTTTGCCTCCATGAGTTAGTCAAAAGCAATCCGTGTCTGAAGCACATATTGGACACGTCAGACGACCGTGAGTGCTCCATCCGGAAAACATGCCGTATGCCAGAAAATCATGGACGAACCACAAATAAGCAAATCGAAGGTTGAATTTCTGCTTCTTGTAACTGTCGTACGCTTCGACTCCTATCCACAAGACTTTCAATTCTCCGATCAGCAGTTTTAACATCACGTTGAGACGTGACCCGGGATGATCAGGTCCAGGTACAATGAGGCTGAGAAATATGAACTCGTTCTTCGTACAAAAAGCAGGTGGCAGGTTGTACGGAATGACAAAGACAGGCCAACATGAGTATGGCGTGGCATTCATACTGAACGGTGATAATCCGTCTGTCGCTAATCCAATGCAAACATTCCTCGCATCACGAGAAAAGTCTGGATCGAAACGGTCTAGCGCCTTCCATGCATCACCGTCGGACGGATGCGTCAAGAATTCTTTGTTCTCATGTTTACCTTCTTTGTGCCATCTCATGTGTCTTGCGGTTCTTTTTGAAAGAAACATCCGCTTCAACCGAGGTGTCACAGGCAAGTAATGAAGCTGCTTATGTG
Organism: Tuctoria greenei; assembly: GCA_036927565.1. Taxonomy (NCBI): domain Eukaryota; kingdom Viridiplantae; phylum Streptophyta; class Magnoliopsida; order Poales; family Poaceae; genus Tuctoria; species Tuctoria greenei. Next base: position 208,601,581 of record JAYESD010000006.1, on the reverse strand, counting down.
CGACATCTGTCATCACATTATCGCCATCATCATTAACAACTTCGACATACCTCGATTTACCACATTTCAAGCACATCTTCTCATTGGCATGCTCTTTCCAGAATAGCATGCAGTTGTCTAGGCACACATCAATTTTCTCATACTTCATACCGAGACCAGATATATTGATCTTTGACTGATACATATCTGGTGGCGCTTTGTGAGGTTGTGGAAGGATATCGCAGATCAATTTCATGATATCATTGTAGCAGTTGATGGAAAAAAAGTACTTGGACTTAATTGCCATAAATCTGGTCAAGAAAGCAAGTGCGGTCACAGTCGTGTGTTCATGCAACAGCTCTTGTGATTTCTTCAACTCCTCGAAGAACTTCTGTGCCTCATTTGTAAGAGGATCCTCCGCTTCAAGAGCTTCTAGCATCTCATCCATCCTATCAACCTCTGTTATATCATCATCCTCATCCACTTCGGCTATGACTCGAGAATTAGTCTCGCCGTGAAAGGTCCACACTTCATAATGTGGAGTGAAACCGTTTCAACATAAGTGAAACGAAAGCTCCAATCTTCTCAAAAACTTGGTGTTCCGGCATTTTGTACATGGGCACTGCACCATATCTTCCGTTGACAATGAAAACGCTCGATCCAAAAATTGATCTAACTTGATAAACCACTCATCGGAGTGACCACCAGTTCTGCTCTTCCAGCCAATATACATTCAACTGCGGTCTTCACCCATGTTTGACTCTGCAGTTTAACGCGAAAGAAATTGTCGTTAATGTATTGTTGTGTTATGTCACGTCCCTACAACCTAGGTAGATAGATCCTAAACCCACCCAAGAGTGACCGAGCGGAGCGTGCTCATGACGAGACGCGTGATCCAGATTCGAACGAAATTTTGGCAGCATAACCCCGCTGTTCTCCACTGCACGCCCAAAAATGGTGCAGCAGAGAACAACATGGTTACGCCACCGAAATCTCATCCAAATCCGGACCCGCGTCTCGTCACAAGACACACCCCCTCGGTACTTCGAGGCTGTCCAAAAAGGGACAATTCCGAACGTGCACGTCTCACATGCCAATGGCATGTGAGACGTGCCGATCCGAAACGGGTAATACATTGCTATAGGTTACGTTGCTCATTTTCATTTTCAGGTCATTTAAGAGAGAGGAAAGAACTAGAGAAAGAGTGCGAGGAAAGTTGGTCTCAGATGACAATTCCACATCCATTTCCACCGTCCAAGCAATCGCGGGTCATTGATGTCCTTACGAACCCGTTCGCTTCCATGTCGCCTTGACTACTATGGTCTACACGACACGATCACACTTATTGCGTGTCGTGCCCTTCCGGGTTGGTCCGAGCCGGCCCAAAACCCCTTTATTTATATATATTAAGTAGTCACTCAAAAACATTATCTGAATGCACTAAAGTCCAAACATACACTAAACAGAATAGAAAAAACTATTAATTCTAAACACTCACGCAATCAAAAGAACAAGAGAAAAAATTATTAATTCTAGTAACCTACATAATAAACATATTTACCAAAGCATGACAAAAAATTATCTAAACCTAAAAAAACATAATCATGTAGCAACATCTAGATCACACACTTGACATAGGCTAGACTAGTAACATGGTGATGCAAATCTAAATAAAATGTGTTACATCATTAAAAGTTTGATAAAAAAATAGTTGGAACATTATACATATCAGGGCAGCTACTATACAATATGAGAAGAATGATGGTGCCATACCTGAGCAGTGAAGTGAATCTGAGTGTGCACGGTGGGGAGGGGACCTGAGCAATGTAAAAAAATGCATTATGTCAAGACCGATTTGATAAAAATAGCTAGAACACTCAAAGAACTGAATATAATTGGATCAGCTAGATCACCATATTATGATGCTTTTGGTTGATCCAGAAGCAAGTCCCCCACTCGCTAAAACATAATGGTTAATAACCTAATTTTCAGCTTTAAGAGGTTACTCTAGTGCTAATTTTCAGATTTAAAAGGCGCAGTCGGATCGAGCAGAAGCAGCAGGCCGCACCGAGGAAGGAAGTCAGAAAGAGTGAAACCAGCGGTCCCGGTCCGCACGCTTGATTTCAGCCGGAAAAATGAAGAATGGTGATGGCTGCCAGAGTTTATGCGCTAGGAAGCACAAGAACGGAGGAACTTCGACTTTGCTAGCCAGGAGGTGATATTAAGGAGCGGAGAGAAGGATTAGGGCAAGTTGCGGCTGCACAACGACGTGACGTCCGAGCCACCGCGCTCGACGCGCATGCGGCGGAGCTGAATTTATTTGGCACTTGATTTCCGCACTGCTAAGTCACCCACCGCAGTTGTTAATTGTCATTTGTAGCTCTGATGAACAGTGACAGCAGACAGCTTTAGAAGGTCACGGCGGTTCCCATGATCGAATAAGAGGTCATCCACATCAGGGAAATTAAGGAAGATTTCACGGGAAGCAACTGACATGCACACGCAGGCCACGCACCTCGCAGCCATAGAATATTGGATTTATTTGTCAATGTGTGGCTGATGGGATTATTATCTGATAAGATTATATTTAAGGTGGTTGTGAGCGATGATGGCTTTTAATCTGCCACTGCTGCGCATACGTTTTCACTGGAGTAATAATAATGCCTCTGAGCTCGACCGACGTGATGGCGACTCGGATTTGAGGGAAACGGCAAAAGGGCAGATGCATGGGCTGCAACACAACACATGTAAGGGTTCATCAATGCTTGACAACGTACTACACATGCTGCGTTTCTGTCGCTTGTAGTCAGAAGAAGAATACGAATTAAACATCCTAGCGATTGCTTGCGGCTTACACTATAGCTAAGTTTCGTACTAAGTTATAGGACCTAGATGTTCTGTCAATGAACAAGCGGCGCAGGATCAGAATTTGCTTCACTGTTTTGTACTAAATATATATTTGCAAATAATCATCAAGATTCCGTCGGGAACAGCAACTTAAACCTTTAATAAATCAGTGCCTGCTCGGATTGATTCCCCTTCTAGATTATCAAATAAAATAGCTATGGCATATCTAATCTAACAAGTGAAAAAGTTGGTTAAGTGGCTACAACAGTTTTTTTTTGCGACAAGACTAGTAAATTTGTAACACTGCATACTTTAATCATATTACATTTTAATAATCATTTTTGAAATAAACAAGAGTAAATTTAAGGTATGATGATTATATGAAATAAACAAGAGTAAGTTTAAGGTATGAGGATTGGACTGTCCACATTTTTTTGCAATAAACAAGCATACACAATCAAATCAACTAATAGAGCTCACCTCGGAGGGGAGGCGTCGGGGGCCGGGGTCGCGGCGGTCCGGGACCGGCGAGGCCGGGGCCGGCGAGGCCAGGGCGGCGGGGGCGCAGCGAGCCGAGGTCGGGGGCAGCGGCGGCGGGGCGGCGACGGCGGGGCGGCAAGGCCAGGGGCGCGGCGGGCCGGGGAGGCGGGGGCGGCGAGCAGGGGCGGCGGCGGGGCGGTGACGGCGGGCCGGCGGCGGGGCACGGCAGGGCGGCGGGCAGGCGGTGGGGCGCGGAGGGCGGCGGGCAGTGTTGAATGGTCGTGAATGAACCACCGGGTCAGTATAAAAGCCCTTATTTGCGACGGCCTAGTAAATTGCGATGGCCCAACAATAAAGCCGTCGCAATTAATGTTACTTGCGACGGCCTTTTCAGCGTCTGTCGCAAATAAACTTTTATTTGCGACGGCTACATTAGTTGCGACGGTCCTAGGATTGGCCGTCGCAAATAAGATGTTATTTGCGACGGCTCTATGGTTGGCCGTCGCAAACAAGGCCTTATTTGCGACGGCCAAGTTATTTGCGACGGCCAAAGGCAGGCTGTTGCAATTTAATATATTTGCGATGGCTGGCTGTCGCAAATAAAACCAGCCGTCGCAAATGATCGTTTTTCCTGTAGTGGTGGTGTTAAGAAATACCAACAAGCATTTCTGGCGCCGTTGCCGGGGATGATTTGTTAGTATATCTTAGGAGCTGTCAAGAATGGCGTTCTAATGCGGTGCATTGCCCGGGAAGAAGGTTGCGATCTCCTCACGGAAATCCATGGAGGAGAGTGTGGGAACCACGTGTCTTCCCGCACGTTGGTCGGTAAAGCCTTCCGGCAAGACTTTTACTGACCTACAGCACTCCAGGATGCAGTTAATCTGGTAAAAAAGTGTGAAGCGTGCTAGTTCCATGCGAAACAAATTCACACACCAGCTCAGTCGCTGCAAATGATACCTCCTACATGGCCATTCGCTGTGTGGGGGATGGACATTTTGGGACCTTTCCCAATAGCCGTCGGAGGTTACAGGTTCCTGTACGTTGCCATTGACAAGTTCACCAAGTGGCGGGAAGCTACTCGAGTTGTGATAATCAACAAGCAATCTGTTATCAAGTTCTTGAAGTCCATAGTCTGCAGATTTGGAGTTCTGAACAGAGTCATAACTGACAACAAAACCCAATTCACAAGTGCAATATTCCAAGAATATTGCAAAGACCTCGACATACAAGTCAGCTATGCATCAGTAGCTCACCTGACAAGTAATGGACAAGCCAAGAGAGCAAATGCAGAGATATTGAAAGGACTCAAGACACGCACATATGAGCGCCTAAAGAAACACAGAGCCAACTGGATAGAGGAGCTTCTGTCTGCACTATGGGCGAGCAGGACAACACCTAACCATTCAACTTGAGAGACACCCTTCTTCCTGGTGTAAGGAGTTAAGCGGTCCTTCCTCTGGAGATCACCATGGGGTCACTCTGGGTCCAGACCTTCAATGAAGCCACGCAGGACAAGCTCCGGTGTGAAGACCTTGACCTCGTCGACGAGGAAAGGTGCCAAGCAGCTGTTCGGAATGCACGATATCGCCAGGCGCTCCGTTGCTATCACCAAAGGCATGTGCGCAAGCGACAGCTTGAAGAAGGCAATCTGGTGCTGCGGAGAATACTAACTCGTGAAGGGATGAAAAAACTGTCCCCCAGCTGGGAAGGTCCATTCTGAGTGATCAAATTATCTCGTCCCGGATGCTTTCGCTTGGCAACAAAGGATGGGACTCCGCTTCCCAATCCATGGAACATCGAGCACCTCCGTAAGTTTATGCTTAGTGTCACAGAGGTGAGTCTGTAATTACACATAATGTAAATTATAGAGTCTATGAACAGAGTCGTGTAGGTCCTCACGGAGATCATCTGGACCCCTCCAGGAGGGTTTGGGCAGTTCAAGCACACTTAACTTGGTCATTGTACTTTAAGTGTAGCTACCAACTCTGGGTTAGAACAAGATAAATAGCACACTTGGCCTAGTTCCGTACCCTAAGTGTGTCCTTGTCTCCCCTGTAATTCGGACCTATAATGAAAGGCATTGTTGTGTGAAAATAGACTCCATGTGCATTAATTTTGTACAGCTCGTTTCTTTTATTATCTTTTCCTTCTTGTCTATAATGAAGTTGTGCAATTATTTTTGAGATTTAGTCCGAGTTATTCATATGATATACAAGTTATATTGTTGATATTTTTCGGATCTTAGCATTGCTAGATGTTCTACTAGCTTGAACGCCAAAGCCAATGACGGGTCTGGGGTGTGCTATCGACTTATACTGGTCAAGGACCCTAAGTACGCCACTCTACCCATATTCCGGCAGGCCTTAGTAGGGCGGGTCCAGAAGGCATTCGGATCTGAAGAGATTATATTGATATATTTCTTATTATGTTGAGTTCCTTTGGATTTAAAATTCAAATAAAAACAGTAAGTCACAAACAAGTTATACATGAGACAATGAATTTTACTATTTATCTTGTCTTTAATATGCAGGAAAAATGAAAAAATCATGGCGATGGTGGTCGACGCCGGAGCTGCTAAGCTCCGACAACCCCCAGGGGGCCCACCGTTGACGTTTTATACATTGAAAGTGGGCGTCCTCGGAGCTAACAAGCTCCAAAAAAACCTTGGGGGCCAGTTGTTGACGTATTATGCGTTGATGGTGGACACCGTTGAAGGTGAGAAGCTCCGACGATCCCAAGGGGCCCGCCGTTGACACTATATGTGTTGACAGTGGGTGCCGTCGGACCTACCAAAGCTCCGACAATCCCCAGGGGGCGCCGTCGATGTTTCTAAGCACTGACAATGGGTGCCATCGTACCTACCAAGCTCCAAGAATCCCTAGGGGGCCCGCCGTTGATGTTTCTAAGCGTTGATAGTGGGTGTCGTTGGACCTACCTAGCCTTGACAACTCCAAGGAGGCCCGTCGTTGACGTTTCTAAACGAGGATGGTGGGCACCGTCGAACCTACCAAGCTCCGACAACACCCAGGGGGCCCGCTGTCGACGTTTCTAAGGGTGGATGATGGGCACCGTCGGACCTACCAAGCTCCGACAACCCCCAGGGGGCCCACCGTCGACATTTATAAGTGTTTATAGTGGGTGCCGTCAGACTTACCAAGCTCCAACAACTCCCAGGGGACCCGCCGTCGACGTCACAAAGGGTCCCTGGAGATGTCGGAAGTAAACTTCAGAACTCAGAGCTATCGATTTTGCTACGAGCTAGGAGTGAAGTCATCAAGACATTGTCAATCCTTTTGGTACATGTTCACAATGAAATTGTGTACATATACCAGGGGGTCAACAATATAAAAGACAATGCATTGAAGACACACAAAATGAAATTCATTCATTTAAGAGATTGGATTTCATTGATTCAAAATGAGGATCACAAGTGAAGGCAGAAGAAAAAGGTCCTAGCTATTGGAGGTCCTAGGTCCTATGGAAAAACAAGGCAACTTTCTGGGCAGCTTCTTGAACGCTGACCCTCACAGCATCTTCTTCTTCAACAATGGGTTTTTCAAATACCAGATCTAGAGACATATGGGGGTCTCGGCTTTTGAAACACATCACCACGTATTCGGCGACGTTCCTGGCCAAAGACTTCCCCCTCATCTCTAGTTGGTCGACAATGATGTCACCCATTGCATCCAGCTTGTTGCTGGTAGAGCTCAATGCCACCAGCGCCTTCTCCAGCTCTGGCTCCGGGTCAACCAGACGTACCAGACTAAAACCAAGCGGCACCAAATCTTTATTAGCGTGCCCCAGGAAATCCCAGACTCGTTGGGACTCAGTCGCCCTCATATTCCTCAGTTCCTCCAGTGACCTTCTGGTGGCCGCAAGCTCTGAACCATCCCAGGCGATGCGCTCGACCTCCTTGGCATGTTGTTGAATACTTTCAGCCACCTGCTTTTCGCGGTCAGTGAGCTCCGTCTCCCAGAGTTGGATGCAGTTCTGGCGGTTCGCCAGATCCTTCTCCCTGCCCCTCACTTTTTCCTCCCTGGTGGATACTTCAGTCTCTCTTGGAGAGCTCCTGTCCCACCTGCCAATTTTTCTCCTCTTCTTGCTTGCACCACTCTTCAAACTTTTTGGTGCGGTCAACCAAGCTCTGCTCCCTAAAGTCAGCCTCTGGGGAGCTCCTCCTCTCTCCTCAGAATGTCCTCCTGCTTCTCTAGGAGCTTCTCCTCCCCCTCGTCGAGGGCCTCCTGGCGCTTGAGGAGCACTTCATTTAATTCATTAAGGCTGTCCTGACGATCGTCAATAGCCTCATTGGTCTCCCGAGCATGCTTGAAAATCTCTCGAGTCTTCTCATCGAGAGCCTTAATAGCAGCCTCCCGCTCATTCGGTAAGCGGTCCATCAGTGCTAACCGGGCCTTCTCTTTGGCCACCCATTCCCGCTGGTCCGCAAACCTTGATTGTGTCAGCTTCGTCTAGAAGTGAAGCCTGTTGCGCCAATGCCTCAAGGTGTTGCGCTCTTCTTCGAGAGTCTTGCTTTCGTTGTCGAAGGCGAGTTGGACCTAACGGAGACTAGAGCAAGCATTGTTTATAGACAACGCCAAAGGAATTGCCTCAGGACCAGCCTGGATCTCTCCCACCGGCTCTAGCGGATCTTCAAAAACAGAAATTTGTAGGATCGAAGAACACGTGAAAAGCTACCAGAGGGGGTGAATGGTAGATTTAAACTTTTTTAGCGGAAGCAACAAAAATCCCTCAGCAGAAAAATGATCTGTTAAAGAAATCATATGTGCAACTAATCTAAACGTGTTAAACTGTGACAAAAATAGTATATATTGTAAATAATCACGTCACTAAGACACGACAACAAGAATCATGGAAATCCATCTAGAAAAACTCAAGTTATGATCAAAAGATCGAACAAAGGTTAATCTGTTCTACCAAGTAAAAAGCAGTTCCGCAATACTACAAAGAAACTCGTGTAGATACAAAACCAAAAATCCAATGACCGTGGAATTTTTGCAGATGATAGATAATTAAGTTGTGAAGACAATACAAAAAGAAACACGTCAATCGGATCTGTAAAACTCGAGTTATGATAAAACCACCGAGGAAAGGTAGTGCTGTGCAGAAACTCGACGAGAAAAACTTGTAGACAACAAGTCGAACGAACAAGACAAAAAAGTTCCTTTTAAACTACGATATTTATTCAATCGAACAAAAGAGGAACAGCCCAAAAGTCATCCCAACGAGCTCTGGCCTCCCATGCGTATATAACCAGCCTGAAGGCCAACTCAACTAAAACTAGGACTCTAATCCCACTCTGATCACGAATCGCAACTAACCATAACTGCTCAAGGTCTTCATATTCGCAGATAGAAACAATCTCAAAAGACTTCCTAACAAACTCAGGAATGTATTCCACATTCCTAAAACAACCTAACTTCGTGTCCCACACGAAAACTATCATAACCAACTCGATACTTTCCATATCCGATCCATAACCGACTCCGCCGCAGCCGAAGTCATCACTCGATACGATCTAATCTTTCCAACCAAATCTTCCCTTCCATAATCCTGTCTTCAGAACCATGTTGCCATGTAATGCATTGCACACATACGTGTGAACACCTTCTTTCGACATCCAATTTCCTTCATATGCACTGACCTTGATTCAATCACCCTGCATGACCTCCTGATCAGCTCAACCACAGTTCCTCTTGAACTTGATTGTTGGAACCTCATCTCCTTCCTGAGACTAGTCCAATGGATCCCGTCACCAGTCGTGTCTTGAACTCAAGCAACACCTGCACATGAACAAATAACCGATACTTCTGAGCACAAGTCCTCGACTTGACTCACATTAGTTCTGAAACCACAACATCTTACGTGAACACCACACATAAGCATGTTGCAAACCACAATAAAAGTGGACATTTTAATAACAGCCAAAATGCAATTAAAACTTAGTAAATGAATACTAAGCAACATTTCAGAATGTAAATCAAGTTCGGAACAAATTAGAAAAGCAATAAAAGCAAGTTTCTAAACTTGCAAAAGCTACCAGAAGCTAAAACAAAGTCAGTCAAATTACAACCAATAGGAGCTTCCCAAAGTTCGCAGAACTAGCATCCGCCGGAGCTTACCGAAACTAGTCGGAACTAGTCAACCCAAAAGCCGGAGCTAGAAAAAGCAAGTCAGAGATTAACAAAGACATACCGGAGCTATCAAAGATATGTCAGAGCCAAAGACAAAACTCACCGGAGCTACCCAAAAAACATGTCAGACCTAAACAAAGCAAGTCGAACCTTACGTTGGACCTTGTTGGAGCTTGGATCTAGAGTCGGACCTTGTTAAAAAGGTGTTTTGGTAGTATTCAAAACTTTTATTATCAAAGTCAATTTATTCAGCACACATAGGTCTCACTCAATTGGGTCAAGGGATGGCAATGGGTACCCATTACCCATGTACCCGTGGATACCCGACCCGATGGATACGGGTTTGGGTACGATTGTGTACCCGCGGGTACGGATTTGGGTAACAGACTCTACCCAATGGATAATTCTTATCGGGTAGAAAAAACTTATATCCATACCCGAAACCCGAAACCCGAACTGACATGTGGACCCAAACATCAATATATATAAATGGTACTTAGGGTTTGTGGTTAACATTCCATCCCACCCAGCCCCCAACCGGCCGCCAGGCCTGCACGACTGCACCCCCCTCCCCCGCAAAACTCTCCTGACTCTCCCTATCTCCTGTGACTCCCGTTCAACTCCCAACCTTAATCACTGTCGCCACCGCCAGCCCGCCGCCCGGCTCGGCGCTGCCACCCGCAGCTCACCATCGCCACTTCGCTGCCATCACAACTCATCGCCGCCGCACCAAATCGCCGGCCCTTCACTACCACACTACCACGCGGCCGCCGCACTGACTCGCCGCCACCGGCCGCCGCACCAGCTCACCAACGCCACTCGGCCGCCGAGGACGACCACCCCCTACCCCTGCCCTTCACCAGATCTGGAATCCAGAGCTCGTCCCCGACAGTCGCACCTCCAGCTCAGAGATCCGGCCACCCCATCGCCCCCTGCTCAACCAGGTAATCCCTGCAGTATTAGGTTTAGTTGAGGATTAGTCTAGCTCTTAGGATTAGCTATGTTCATCGTTTTGTGGATTGGATCTAGATTTGAGGTTTGTGTGATCTATATTTATTGAATCTGGTACAGTGGTGATGTTTAAATTCTGCATTTCATCATACTATACATGTGCCATTTCAGGTTCTTCTCCATAGTCCAGATGCTAAGATGGCGCACCTTGGACTAGATGGGTCACCTTACATGCTGAGATGTAAAATGTATGGTTATTTTGAGATGGTTATATTGTGAGATATGAATGTTGAATGTATGGGACAGTGTGATTTGCTTTACTTTTTTATAGTGAGATGTGTTGAGAATTTGAGAAGTTATATTGTTCCATGTGTTGAACTTATGTAACTGTAAAATGTCAATTCTGAGATTCTGATATACTGAGATTTAATTATGTTATCATGAGACATTTTGAATTTATTTGCTGTTCTGTAACTGTAAGATTGACTGGTATCGGGTAACGGGTATACCCATAGGTAACGAGTACCCGCGAGTAATGGATTTGGGTAACGGTTTTTACCCGTTGCGGGTAACGGGTACGTGTACAGGTGAGCACTACCCGCGTGTTTTTTACCCGTTGCCATCCCTAATTGGGTCCCACGACACAAGTGTGGTCCCCTGCGGCTCAAAGCGCTAGGGCCGCCCTCCGGGAGCTCTTCTCCATCCGTCATGGCTGAGGAGGGTCCTGCAGTGGGAACTTCAACCTCCAAGGCTGAAGAGGAAGGTCCCCCAGCCGGATCTTCAATCATCGGCTCTGCGGGTGGAGGACCTGCAAATGATTCTTGTGGGTGCTCTGGCTATGACATGAGCACCTCTGGAGTAATTACCGTCGGGGCTGGCATTGGAGCTTCGCCCGGAGCCCCCACCACCTTCGGATTGGGGGCCAGAACCTCAACTACCTCTGGCTCGGGTGTCAGAACTTCAACTTCATCCGGTGCAGGTGTCGTAGCTTCAACTATTTCCGGCTCTAGAGCCAGAGCTTCAGTTACCTCCGGCTCAGGTGCTAGAGCTTCTGCCATCTCTGGCTCCAAAGCAGGAACTTCAGCTGACAACTTTGAGACCGTCGACGCTTCATCATGAACATCTCCCCGTGGTCCGGCGCTACCACGGGAGCTTCAGGTGTCATCTCTGGATCCAGATCCATGACAGCAAGCGCCAAAGCTGTCGTGTACTCAGCCACCACTTGGGTGTTGGCACCGGGAGCGAAGCGAAAGCCTCTGCCTGCATAGCCTCAGTGGCTGCAACAGGCGCAGAAGCTTCGATTTTCTTCTTCGACATCCTGGAAGCAAAGATAAAAAAAATTCAAAATAGGAAAATCATAAAAATGGCAAATCAAGGTGAGAAGACAATGCTTACCTTGTGAGGCTTCTGCCCCAATCGTCGCGGAACTTCTTCTTCCGAGGTCCGGGTTCGGAGCCCACTAGACCTGGTGAGGCAGAAAACCCAGACCTCGGTTGGGATCTTACTGCAGCGGTCGGCGTTGCCTTAGTCGGGACCTCCCTCGGTTGGGAAGGACCTCCGGACCTGGAGTCCATAGTTGGCACTAGGGTTGAGGTCGACTTGCCGGAGCTAGCGCCCCTTGAGGACGTCGACACTGAAGGAGGTGTGGCTGCCAAAGCTCTGCTTGGACGGGGAGAAGAAGCTGCAAGAGATGGAGCCGACCTGAGAGAGCTCCCATCAGCATGTCTCAGCTTCCTCTTCCGACTGGAAGATTCGATCGGTTCCTTGCCCGTGCCCTTGCCCTTGCCCTTACCCTTTCCCTTGCCCTTGTCGATGTCATCAACCTTCTGGCTTGGAGTGGTCAGAGCTACCCTCTCCAAAGCTCCGGGAATTGCAACCCCGGAGATCCTACACCTCTCCACCAGGCTGAGGTCGTCCAGCTCCGGCATCCCCCTTCGGAGCTCCCTCCTGATCTCTAAAACCATGTTCAGAGGGAGGAACTCCGCTGGCGGGGTCAATGCGTCACGGGTGATGGCTCCGTGTTGAAACTTATGGAGATGGAGCTTCAAAGATTCATTGTCCAAGTTGGTTTAAAAACCGGCTTCTATCCGGTTATGGTCCATCTCACTGTTGAAGGCCCATGCGGGCCACTCCCTTGTCTTCAACGGAGACCACCTGTTCACCAGGAAGTTGCCGAAGACCATCTGAGGGGTCACTCCACCCTCCACGCATTACCGGATGCTTGTCAGGATGGGCTTGTATGCTTCAGACAACTTCGGAACTGCGTTCCAAGCATCGGTGTGGACATTAGGGAGGCTCTTGGGAAACTCCAACCTGTCATGCTGCTCCACATGGATGACCACCCAGTCCTTCTTCCAGCTGTCCCACTTACCAGAGGGGAAACTCTTCAAGTACTTGAAAGGACAGTTTTTGCGCTTCACGAAGTAGTAGAAGCCGATCAACTTTGTCCCCTTTCCGGTAGTGTGGACCATGAAGAAGGTCCGGAAGAGCTCGATGCAAGGCATCACACCCACCCACATCTCGCAAAAGTGGACAAAGGTTTCCACTAGCAAGAAGGAGTGGGGGTCGAGGTGATGAAGCTGGAGTACGTAGAAATCCAGCAGCATCAGCAGGAAGCTTGAGAAGGGTTGGATCAGACCCACCATGGCGTACGCCGAGAAGTAGACGATCTCTTCGGTGCGCTCCTTCTTGAAGGGAAGCTTGCTGAAGGAGATCGCGTTGTTGAAGGAGTCATTGTACATGTAACACCCTCATTTTCATGCATCATGCCTTGCATACATTCATATACATGTTTAACATTAACCCACATCAAGAGGAGCGAGTTTAAAATTGATTTGGAACAAAACCGCACTTAAAACGCAGGAAAGTGCGGACTAGTCCATTCTTGCTGAGGACTAGTCCGATTTCTCTCTGACTAAAAACGGACTTGTCTATTTTTGCTGCGGATTAGTCCGATTTTTGGCACTGGAAACTTTTGGACTTATCCGATCTTGTGCAGACTAGTCTGATATTCCATGAATCCTTGAAAATTTGCTAAGTCCTTGGACTTTTCCGGACTAGTCCGATGTTCCAGCGGACTTGTCCGATTTCCTCTCTGTTCAAAGTCGGATCTGTCTGATGTTTGGCCAGACTTGTCCGATTTTCTCTCTAGACGACTTCGGACTAGTCCGGTCCATTCCGGACTTGTTCGATATTTCGCGACTCCGAGTTGATCTTTTGTTTTACGACTTGTTTCTTGGGTTTCACGTTAAGTGGGCCTAGGGACGTCGTGCCTAACTCTTTTATATCCCATGTGGGACTCTAAACCGGCCTCTACTCATCCCAAACTCGAAATCCATCTAACCCTAGCCTCCACATCTATATAAACAGCCCCACCCTTGGTTTGACATCTATTTGCCACTTTTCCACCCACCAAAACCCTAGTTCGTGGAGAGCCGCCATCAAGGAGGGAGGAGAAGATCCCAAGCAAGAAGAAGAAGAGGAGGAAACAAAAGAGGATCAATATCTCCATCGAGTTTTGTCCTTCACCACCAATTCATCTCCAAGTTCATCACCAACCCTAGATCATCAAGATCCAAGTGTTACCTCCAAGTTTCTTGATTCATTGGAGTCATAAACACCTGGTATACCTTCTATTATCTTTTCCTTACGTGAATTCAACCCCTAATCTCTGAATTTACGTCGATCTAGGAAACCCTAATCTGCTGATCTCGTAAAGTGCGGACTTGTCCGGTCCCTAGCGGACTAGTCCGATCTTCCTGGTTAAATTGGGTTAAATTAATTCTAAAATTTGATCTAATCAAATCCAAATCTGTATAAACTTGTTAGAAGCTATTAGAACTAGTTAGTGATCATTAAAAACAATCTAGTAACAAGTTATACCTTGCATTTGCATAAATCATGCATGTCATGACATATTGAGTAATATTTGTGCACTCTTTGATTGTGTTTCTTGTCTTGTATGTTTATTGTGTGGATTAGACGGATTTGCGCTAGAGAGTGCCAAGGAGGATCTACAACACCAAGAGTTTGAAGGCTTTGACCCTAATCAACAGCAAGAGCAAGGCAAGTGTCCTTGAAGCATATTGATCCTGTTTTAAAATAAATGTTTTGTTTGTAAAACTGCATGCTTGTGTCAATTTGATGGGAATCCTATGGTAGGAAGTTTACTAGATTTGTTAAACCACCCTTGTCACCTGGAATATATGGTAGAGAGTCGGGAAGGGCTTTTACCTTTTTGCTTCGCTTAATTAATTGGGATGGAAAAACAACAGTACACATTTAATTATGTATTAATGATATTCTGGTTAATGTGAACTGGTTGATACGGTGTGGTAATGGGTGATCTAAGCAAGCCTGGTATGTGGATGGGTTGGACATATGGTGGTTTGCTTGCTTTAGATCTAAGGACTGGTTCATGCGAGAATAAGTCAGGACTACAGTGCCACCACGAGGCCAAGTATGGGTGCGGCGTAGCTGATTAATTAGGGCTTTGCTAGTGCTGTTTGGACCATTGTGGATGCTCGGGGAAGGGGTAGTCGGATTGGGTTTGTGGATGATTGGTGGGACTACCCTGGGATCCGAATGGCTCAAGAGGGGGCCCTTGGTTGAAGATGTGCTCTGCGGGAGACATCGCCACCGGTGAAACCTCAGTGGGGTCTAAATAGGCTAGTAATCCCTTTGTAAAGGCTATTTTGTGATCTCTTGGCCATACACCAAAGGAAGTGTAATTGGCATGAGGGCGGTTCTTTAGTCGCCGACGGGTGATGAAATCACAAACACGTGGGTAAAGAGGTACAAACTCTGCGGAGTCTATTAAAACTATCATGGTAGCCGTGCTCTCGGTTATGAGCGCCTAGATGACCTACATGATTAGAGGGAATTTGGTATTGGGATGGTATTTGGGATGGTTATGGTTTGGTAATGGTTATGACTGGTTATGGATTTATTTCTTGTATTGAATATGGTTATTGGCAAATGGTGAAATCTGGAATTATTGATGAGGATGGTGAATTGTGGGCTGGTATTACGGTATTGCTTATGATTATGATGGGTTTACTTCACATACATGTAATATATTGCTTTTCAAATGTTTTGTTGTACTTTTCAGCACTTTGCCATTATTATTGTCGTCATTTGAATCAGCCACATGTCATACTTTCCACACTTGTTGAGTACGACATGTACTCACTCTTGCAATCCCCCCAACAGTTGTAGGTCAGGTTTTGGAGCTTAATGGTGATAATGTGGAGTTCTAGGCCGTGTCTACCGTCAGCTTTGCCTGTGGTGTTTTTGGAGCTGCGCATATATATCCCTTATGCTTAGTTGTTTAGTTTGCTTAATTAGTTTATTTCCGCTGCATTAGTTGAACTTGTCATAAATATTCATTAGAGCTTGTATTCGAGGATAATATGGTTTATGTAATAAAATTTGGTTAATTAATCTTGTTCTGTGGTAATTTTCTGCATATCGTTTGTGATTGCACTCGTGTATGTGTGTTGAACGTCCTGGGCACACATATGTGTTAGCTTGGTTCATTTTCCGGAACCGGGCATCACAGATTGGTATCAGAGCCACAGGTTGACCGTAGGATGCAGCCTAGATAGAATGGATACTTTAGAGCACATAGGAGCACTCAGGAATTGATGTGTCTTGGTTGGTGTGTTGTTTGCTATATATATTGCTTGCTTGTGTGTTTAATAGAGGATTTTTGGATGCTCTAGCATTGATATGTCCACCTAGGCTAGTGTAGCTAGCTGTTTAGTCTCATATCCCTTGATGCATATAGTTGGGGATGTTCTCTAATTCTTACCTTTTGCTTTTCTTCAGATGGTGAGGACTCGCAACCAGAGGGATGGCAATGACGAGGAGGAGAACAATGGAGTACCTCAGAACAACGTTGGACAAGGATCTACTCAGGGAGCTATCAACATTGAGCAGCTATTGGCCATGCAAAACCAGCTCATGCAGACCATGATACAAACTATGGGACAGCTGCAGGCTGGCAACATCAACAATCAGCCCCACATGCCTCCACCGCCACCCCCGCCTCCTCATAACCGATTGGGAGAGTTTATGAGGACTAGGCCGCCAACCTTTGCTCAAGCTGCTGACCCTATGGATTCAGATGATTGGCTCAAGTCCGTGGAGAAGAAGCTAGCTATTGTCCAATGCAGTGACCGGGAGAAGGTCTTGTTTGCTTCTCATCAACTAGTTGGAGCAGCTGCGGATTGGTGGGATGCTTATTGCAATGCTCATGAGAACCAAGAGAGGATTACTTGGGCCGAATTCAAGGAGAGTTTCCGCTCTCATTATATGCCGGAAGGTGTTATGCTCTTGAAGAGGCAAGGATTTGAGAATTTGAGGCAAGGAAGATCAAGCGTGAGTGAATATCTCAATAAATTCACTCAACTCTCAAGATATGCACCTGAGGATGTTAGTCGGGACAGCCAGAAACAATACTTGTTCATGAGGGGCTTGAACAATGAGATCCAAGTGCAATTGCTCAACTGTGATTATGTCAATTTCTAGAAGCTTGTGGACAAAGCAATTGTGGTGGAGAACAAGGTTCGTGAGATGGAGCAAGACAACAAGAGGAAGGCGCCATACCAAGGACAACAACAAGGAAGTAATGTGCGCCATCGCTTTGCGCCACCCAATGCGCCATACTACAGCTCCTCTATTCCTGCTCAACGCCCTGGATTTGCACCGCGCCCAACTCAGTTTGTGTAGCAGCGCCCTGTTATGCAAGCACCTAGACCTCCAATGCCTTATGCGCCTCGTGCTAACTTTCCTGGTGCCAATGTTCAGAACCAAGCTCATCCCAATAATTCTGGTGGAGTTAAGAAGTGCTATACTTGTGGAGAAGTTGGACACTTTGCGCATCAATGTCCTAAGTCAGGCCTTGGTCAAGGAAGCAATGCACCGAGGCAAAACCCAAGACCCAATGGAGGACAGCCACAAGGGAACCGTGGACAGCAGAATTTCGCTCGTGGCAACGTGAACCATATCTCTACGGAGGATGCTCAGCAAGCGGATGACGTGGTCATTGGTATGTTCCTCGCCAACTCCAACCCCGCGACTATGTTATTTGATTTTGGAGCATCGCATTCATTCATTGCATCGAAGTATGTTGCCAAGTATAGTTTGCCTATCTCTCATATGAAGTTTACTCTATTGGTTAAGTCTCTTGGAGGAGAGATGAGGACAAATATAGTATGTCCAAAAGTAAGCCGTAGAATAAGGGGGGTAGACTTCTCCGCCAACCTCATTGTTTTGGATTCTCAAGGATTGGACATCATACTTGGTATGGATTGGTTGAGGAAGCACAATGGAGTTATTGAGTGTGCCACGAAAACGGTGAAGTTGACCAATGAGGAAGGGATCACTGTAGAATTTGAAGCATCTCAAACCGCATCGAAGCAATTGGAGTTGAATCATATGGACGGTGCCGCAATTGAGGAGATTCTGGTGGTGTGTGAATTTTTGGATGTTTTTTCGGACGAGTTGTCAGGTATGCCACCTGATCGAGACATTGAGTTTGTTATTGATTTAATACTTGGAACCGCACCTATAGCTAAGAGGCCGTATAGGATGCCTCCTATGGAATTAGTGGATCTCAAGAAGCAAATTCAAGAGCAATTAGAGAAGGGTTTTATTCACCATAGCTCTTCACCTTGGGGAGCGCCCGTTCTATTCGTGGACAAGAAGGATGGATCCCAAAGGATGTGCGTGGATTACCGAGCCCTCAACGAGGTAACAATCAAGAACAAGTACACCTTGCCACGCATAGAAGACTTGTTTGACCAGATGAAGGGTGCTTGTGTCTTCTCTAAGATTGATTTGAGGTCGAGATATTTTCAAATTAAGATTAGACCATCGGACATACCCAAGACAGCTTTTAGGACACAGTATGGATCTTATGAGTACACCATGATGTCTTTTGGATTGACAAATGCGCCTGCCTACTTTATGTACCTCATGAATAAGGTCTTCATGGAGTACTTGGACAAGTTTGTTGTGGTGTTCATTGATGACATTATGATCTACTCGAAGGATGAGAAGGAACATGAGGAACACTTGAGGCTTACATTGCAGAAATTGAGGGAGCATCAATTGTATGCCAAGTTCAACAAGTGTCAGTTTTGGTTCAGAGAGGTGTCGTTTTTGGGTCATATAATCTCAGGAGGAGGAGTATCGGTTGACCCCGGAAAAGTGAGAGATGTGTTGAAATGGGAACCGCCGCAAAATGTAAAGGAAATAAGGAGTTTTCTTGGGATGGCTGGATATTACCGTAGATTCATCAAGGACTTTTCCAAGATAGCCAAGCTAATGACGGAGTTGTAATGAAGGGAAAGGCTTTCCAATGGACTCAAGCTTGCCAAGAGAGTTTTGAGGAGTTGAAGAAGAGGTTGACAACAGCCGCAGTTTTCGTACTACCGGATGTGAGCAAGAGTTTCGACATCTATTGCGACGCGTCGAGACAAGGACTTGGATGTGTATTGATGCAAGAAGGTCAAGTGGTCGCCTATGCATCAAGACAATTGAAGAAACATGAGCAGAATTACCCCACGAACGATTTGGAACTCGCGGCCGTGGTACACGCATTGAAAATTTGGAGACACTATATCCTTGGACATAAGTGTGAAATTTATACGGATCATAAGAGTTTGAAGTATATTTTCACACAAACGGATCTGAACTTGAGGCAACGGAGATGGTTGGAGCTCATCAAAGATTATGATTTGGGGATCAATTATCATCCAGGAAAGGCCAATGTAGTTGTGAGGACCGGAATCCCGACATCCGAGGATCTCATTGGGTGGTGTCATGTGATGCGACACCCAACAGTTATACAAGAATAGAACCTGAATAAGTACAAAATGAAGTCTTTTACAATACTAGCGTAAGGAAAGAAATATATATATATATATATATATATATATATATATATATATATATATATATATATATATATATATATATATATATATATATATATATATATATCATAGCTACGCTCTCAGCACTAGCTATGCAAAAGCAAAGTTATCCATGCCTTGGATACTTTGCACTAGCAACACTCAATTACGGCGGCGTGCAGGGTTCCCACTCGACTGTACATTCTGGAGGAGGTGCAGCCTCATCATCAAACCCGTCATCAATTGTATAACCTGCAAAAACTCATTAACTGCAAACGTGAGCATAAGGCTCAGTAAGACTAACCCGTCTCACTAGACATATGCAGGGTGAATACTAAGCATAGGTAAGGAATGGCATAAAAGACTCGCCTACAAGTGGATCCTTATAATCATGTTTTAAGTAGCAAATGACATTCTCCAAGCACGGCACATCATGGGCTCCACAATCAAACAAGAAACGCTTTACCGATGATATGACATGCTCAGAGCACATAATGCTATTACAGCTAAAGTATGGGGAAATTGTAAACTTTTAATTGTACTATCTCTAAATCATACAAGGTTGCAAAGTAATTATAATTCAATACAATATGATTTTCTGACTTCTTTAGTATTTACTACGTCACCGCTCAGTGAACAAGTGGTACTCTATTACTGCGAGGGACAGTGATTGCAATCAGGACACACCCGGACAACACGACACATACGTCGTTCGGAAGTGTCAGCGAGCACACATGTACCTATATGACACTTCAGTACTAGGCGTATATGGCAAACTTTCACGAGACACTCAAATGCCGAACCGGTCGATCCGTCATGAATAGGAGGTCCCTGCATGGGGCGTACTCTGACGTGCCCACCAGCGGATTTACACCTTGTTGCCCTCAACCCACACCTATAAATCAGAACGGTATGCCTCGACACCCAAGTGACCAAGCTACATCAGTTTATTGGATTCCATATGTCCATTATATTGCCGGTACAATTCAAGCTTGTCCAAAGGGGCTGCATACGGACGGGCCTTAATCGACACAGGCAGGGCTATGCAACCGAGACTCAATTCTCGCCGCTTCCTATCCATTCCCTGCCCGGTCTCCATTTCATTATATTCTGCCATTTTGTATCTAACCAATCCTGTGAGATATGTCCTACATCTCTCGCAATTAGATTCCAACTACTCAACTTCTACCGGATTTCCTATGCATTAGCAAAGCAGTTACTACAAGTCAAACTATAACTCGTTCCAACCAATCCCTGGGACTTTTGGCCATGCAAGTGGAGTATCAATCATCCTAAACTTAATGCACAATTCATATATTACTCATCATAGTGATAAAGCAAAATTTTGTAAACGACTTAAATGCAAACCGGGGCTTGCCTTGTTGCAGGTCAGAGTCTGAGTTAATATTTGGAAGGTGCTCTTCCAAGGCTCCTGGTTCTTCCTCGACTTCGGTCACTATACGATATGCATATAACATGTATATAAATGACTTTGAAAAATAATTATTACTAAGACCATAATTTAATCCATGGTGGTCATTATATGATAGGGAACTTAATTGGCTTTGGAACTTTGATGGTAGATACTAGGGAATATGATCAAAGCTCTTGCAAAGAACAGGAGATGATCAAAGTATATTCTTGTCTCTAAAATTATGGCAAATATTAAACTTCCAAGAATTTTAAAGAAGAAACTGTAGCTTGAACATAGCTGCCAGTTGATAATCATGATAGAGGAAGTTGTCCTGGTTCTAGCAAAATTTGTTTCATGATTTTCTAAGCCTTGGTGAAGGAGTTATTGAATTTCTAAGTTGGCAAGAATTTCTGGAATTATTTATATTTGAATTTTTAGCTTTTAAATAAATAGTCAGTTTGTAACTGAACTAGGACTATGATATTAGGTCAATTAAATCCAAGATTTTTACAGGACCTGGTGTATGACTAATGGAACAATCAGTCCAAATTTTGGATATAATAAAGCAACTGAACATCTGTGAAAATTCAATAACTAAAAAAGGTAATTGAACTATACAGAGGTTTAAATAGGTGCAATGGCCCCCAAACTTTTTCTGGTAGTCTAGAATAGGACACTAAATTTTATGCCTATTTTGGGAATTTTTCCAGTGGTTATTTTGTCTGGAAAAATTGTACTTGCATTTGGAAAGATTATTTTCTACAGAATTTAACTGTGAGTTTCACAGAACCTATTGATACTGACAGGAACTAGAGCTCAAGGGATTCCAAAGAAAATTTGTTTGAATATTTTTGGAGCATCCTACAGAAAGTTATGGATTTTCTAAGTTGGAGCCAAATCTGGAATTAATTTCTAATTTGAATTAAACCGTGGGCCCCACCGTTTTAAAATGGACCAATGGCATTTAAACCACACGGGGACCACAGATATACACCGTGTAGCCACAACAGATCCCGTGGCCACACCCGATCCGACGGGGTTGACAGACGCTGACACGCGGGACCCATCGCGTCATCTTCCACCTCCTGACGCGGGCGGCGCGCGGGGCTCCCGCGGCGGCGCTCTCCGGCGAGCCTCGCCGAATCTGAGTTCCCGGCGACTGCAGCTCCTACACTTGGGCACCCAACCGTAAAATCACGCGCTGAGCACGATGGTGGGGTCGGGGAGGTCTGCCGACGGTCGGAAACAATGGCGCATCGGCGGTGGCGGCCGTTAGGGTTCCGGTTATGTCGGAATTGCCGCTCCGTGGCTAAAACCCTTCTAAAAAGGCTGGGGAACTCTCCTGGAACCACGAGGAACATGATGGGCAGGCGATATCGTCGTGTAACGGTCGGCAAAGCAGTCATCGACGGCGACAGAAGCACTTCTTAACGGCAGAGGGGAGAACTCGCGATTCTTGAGCTACGGTCGATCATTTTCGGTGATTCCAGTTCAAGAGGGTGCGCAAAGAAGTGTAGAAGCTATTTGCTAGCAATTGTGGAGAGTGATTAAGTGTGGAACTCGAATTGAATGAAAAACCGAGCGAGTTCATAAGCTTCGGCCAAGAGTAAAACTTAGCTAATTTGCTCGATATTTACGTAAACAAGGAACGGCTTTCACTGTTGCGTAGAGTGTGTCCCGGCGCACCAGTTTGCTATGGGAGTCGAAGCACGACATTGCGCGCAGCGGCCTGGCACCGTGGAGCAGGGACGACGCGCGGTGAACACGACGGCAACCTCCGGTGTAGCTTCAAATTATCGGCCAAACCGTCAACTAGGCAACGAAAGGATTGACCCAGAGGGGAGAGAAGGAAGAGAGGAACAACCTAGCTGTTGGAGGCTTGGCGCGAGAGGCCTCCGATTGGCCAGCAACGGGCGCGCGGTGCCGGCGGTCAGAAACTCGCGCGCGGAAGAAAAACGGTGCAGTCCGTCGGCTCAGTGTGAGGGGAGGCGATAAGGGCGACTGGGAAGTGATAAGGAAGAGCCAGGGCGCCATTTATAGATCTCAACCGGCGGTGGCTTGCTGCTGTCGCGCTGGGCATGCACGCCGTCGCGGTGGCACGCGCAGCGAGCGTTGAAATGTGGCTGCACGTGGGCTGCTGACTGGTGGGCCCCGCCAGTCAGCCTCACAGCTACTGCCATTTTAGCAATTCACTTAAAAATAGTAAATGAACTCCAAAAATCATGAAACTTCAGGGCTAAGTACAGAAAATTGTGATGAACACAATGGTGTGTTTAGATCTTTATGTTCAAGTATATTTTGACCAGATTTTGAATTTGAATTTAAACTTGATTCAAATTCGCTGAGCGTCTCAAATAAAATGACAAATGAGTTCCTAAAATCTTGAAATTTTGCAGGCAAGCTATTGAGAGTATTAGAAGGTAAAGGAAAGATTTAGGGACTCTAATTTGAATATTTTTGGCATGGCCCATTTAGTACTGCACTTTGAATTGCCTTAATAGACTTCATCCAAATAATTCTAATGTTTAAAAAGGGGTGAATAGAATCATTATAGAATTAGTGGTGAAGTCCGATACTCATGTTAATAAAATTTAACCATGAGTGCAACAAAGGTTTGGATGGTATTAAGTTCATGTGTACCACTATATTGGATCTCTAATATAGTTGATCACAAAACTCATAACTGAATTCACACGCCACAAAAGTGGTGTTTTACATTCCTCCCCCCTTAAAAGAATCTCGTCCCGAGATTACAAAAGAAGGCAAAAGGAAAAGATCTAACGAACATACGCCGCTAACAAGTCCGGATAGTTTGTTCTAAGATACTCCTCGTTTTCCCACGTGGCTTCTTCAGCACTGTGGTTGCTCCACAAGACCTTGTAAAAACGCAAGGTGTGACTTCTTGTGGTGCGAGTCTTCTCATCGACGATCTGAGTTGGATGCTCAGAATAAGTGAGATCTGGTTGGAGAGCTTCCAAATCTTCTATACGGGCATCAGCGGGAGTTTTAAGACACTTCCGTAACTGGGAAATGTGGAATACATTGTGAACCCTTGAAAGTGACGGTGGTAACTCCAATTGATATGCCACAGGTCCGCATCTTTTGATTATTGCGAACGACCCAATAAAACGTGGAGCTAGCTTCCCTTTCACTCCGAATCGATGGATACCTTTCATAGGGGATACCCGGAGATAAACGTGACCCCCAACTTTGAAGTGAAGAGGTCGACGTCGTTTGTCCGCGTAGCTCTTCTGACGAGATTGAGCGGCTTTGAGATTTGTTTGAACAATGCGCACTTGCTCTTCGGCTTCTTGTATTAAGTCGATACCATATACCACTCGTTCACCAGATTCGCACCAGTTCGAGGGTGTGCGACACTTCCGGCCATAAAGAGCTTCATATGGCGCCATCTGGATACTAGCCTGGTAACCGTTGTTGTACGAAAATTCCGCCAATGGTAGATGATCATCCCAATTCCTACCATAGTGGATGGCACAGGCACGAAGCATGTCCTCTAGCACTTGATTCACCCGTTCGGTTTGTCCATCAGTCTGAGGATGATAAGTCGAGCTTCGAATCAGTTTGGTACCCAGTGCATCATGGAGATGCTCCCAAAAGCGAGCAACAAAAATAGATCCACGATCTGAAATGATAGTACGGGGTACTCTGTGTAGACACAAAATTCTGGAGATATAAAGTTCTGCATACCGCTTTGTATCATAATCCACACTGACCGGTATGAAATGAGCTGATTTGGTCAGTCGGTCAACGATCACCCACATTGAGTCGTGCTTATGGAGGGTGGAAGGCAACCCAACAATGAAATCCATGCTGATATCCTCCCATTTCCAAGCTGGTATGCTTAAAGGTTGAAGTTGTCCGGGTGGCTTCATATGGTCGGCCTTCACTCGCCGGCACGTATCACACTCGGATACGTAGTTAGCTACTTCCCTCTTCATCCGAGTCCACCAGAATTTCTTTTTCAAATCCTGTTACATCTTGTTGCTTCCCGGATGAATGGAATACTTGGACAAATGAGCTTCATCCAGTATCTTCTTTCTAAGCTCCATGTCTCGTGGTACCACTATACGGCCTTTGAACCAAATGGTACCTTCATTGTCACATCGGAAACATTTCATCTCCCCCTTTTCCATTCTTTGCCGAATGTGTGACATTCCTTTGTCTTCCTTCTGAGCTGCTACAATATCCTCCCTGATGGTAGGAATGAGAGCGAGATTGTAGAGTGCCCCATATGGAACCAAGTAGAGACTCGGTTCTCCTTCTTCCATTGAGTTGATGGAAAGACTGTTGACATGGGACTTGTGGCTCAGTGCATCTGCGACTACATTCGCTTTGCCTGGATGGTAGTGGATCTCAATCTCATAGTCCTTGATCAACTCTAACCATCTTCGCTGTCTGTGACGCCCGGTTCCAAAAATGAACCAAGCTAACGCATATGTGTTCCCAAGATGTTCAACACACACACACGAGTGATTCACAAATGATAAACAGATAATTATCACAGCTCAAATTATTAAATAAGTACTCTTATTACATGATTCATTATATCCTCGAATACAATCTCTAATGAATATTAATGACAAGTTCAACCAATGTAGCGGAAATAAACTAATTAAGCAACTAAGCAAACTAAGCAAAAGGGATAGCGCAGCTCCAATAACACCACAGGCAAAGCTGACGGTAGACACGGCCTAGAACTCCGCATTATCACCGTTAAACTCACAATCCTGACCTGCAACTGTTGGGGGGGATTGCAAGAGTGAGTACATGTCGTACTCAGCAAGTGTGGAAAGTATGACATGTGGCTGATTCAAATGACGACAATAATAATGGCTAAGTGCTGAAAAGTACAGTAAAACCATTTGGAAAAGCAATGTATCATATTTATGTGAAGTAAACCCATCATAAACATGTAACCATCATAATACCAGTCTATAAATCACCATTGCCGATAACCATAATCAATGTCATAAACCATAATTCCATCTCATAACCATAACCATAATCATAATATCAACCATATCCATTACCAGACCATAACCATCCCAATAACCATCCCATTACCAAATTCCCTCTAATCATGTAGGTCATCCAGGCGCTCATAACCGGGAGCACGGCTATCATGATAGTTTTAATAGACTCTGCAGAGTTTGTACCACTTTACCCACGTGTTTGTGATTTCATCACCCATCGGCGACTAAGGAACCTCCCTTATGCCAATCACACTTCCTTTGGTGTATGGCCAGGAGATCACAAAATAGCCTTTACAAAGGGATTACTAGCCTATTTAGACCCCACTGAGGTTTCACCGGTGGCGATGCCTCCAACTGAGCACATCTTCAACCAAGGGCCCCCTCTTGAGCCATTCGGATCCCAGGGTAGTCCCGCCAATCATCAACAAACCCAATCCGACTACCCCTTCCCCGAGCATCCACAATGGTCCAAACAGCACTAGCAAAGCCCTAATTAATCAGCTATGCCGCACCCATACTTGGCCTCGTGGTGGCACTGTAGTCCTGGCTTATTCTCGCATGAACCGATCCTTAGATCTAAAGCAAGCAAACCACCATAACATCCAACTCATCCACATACCAGGCTTGCTTAGATCACCCATCGTATTGACCAGTTCACATTAACCATAATATCATTGATGCATAATTAAATGTGTAGTGTTGTTTGTCATCCCAATTAATTAAGTGAAGCAAAAAGGTAAAAAGCCCTTCCCAACTCTGTACCATAAATTCCAGGTGACAAGGGTGGTTTAACAAGTCTAGTAAACTTCCTACCATAGGATTCTCATCAATTTGACACAAGCATGCAGTTTGCAAACAAAACATTTATTTTAAAAACAGGATCAATATGCTTCAAGGACACTTGCCTTGCTCCGGCGGATAGGGTTGCTCAAACGCTTCAAAGTCTTGATTCTCGAAATCCTCGTACACGATTTCTTGAGCACTTCCCTCTACTCGTGATCACACATACAAGAATATACATAGAAATCAACATGATGCATACACATTAATCAACATGCGATGATATGCATGCATGCAAGGTCAAATAATTAATTAACTATGGTTGTTTATTAATTAGATGCGAGTAGTTCATACGTGTTCATATGAGTTTACGGGGGTTTTAGAGTGGATTAATGCTGCTGAAAATAAAATTATGGTGTAACTAAAATCAATTTACGTCTATTAGATCTAATACGTCGCTAAAATTCGCATTGGAAAAACGAATCCTACCGTAGATGCGATGGCTTCGATGATCGCGGGATGAATGCGACGCGTAGACGAAGTAGATGCACAAGGTCCTCCGGCGGCACGACGACGGCGACGACGATCTCCGGCGGACGGTGGCACCCTCCTCCTTTTCTTCCTCTTCTTCCCCTCTTTTTTTCTTCCTTTTCTTCCCCTGGCGGTGGCTCTGTTCTCTAGTCTCTGGTTCCGGCGGCTAGGGCCTTTTTACCGTGGAATTGGCGGCGGCGGTTCTGGGATCGAGGGAAAAACCTACGGAGGGCGTTTTTATAGGCGCAGACGGGAGCTAGGGCGAGTGTGCGGTGCGGGATTCGCGCTGGCGGGCGTCAGGCGGCGGGGGCCGGTGCGGGGTGAGGGAATCGCGCGGGAGACTCGGGCGTAGGGCGGGATCCGGCAGGGTGGGGCCCGTGCGGGATGCGCGGTAGGCGGGCGCGTGCGAGATGGGGTCGCATGGGGCGAGCGGATCGGGGCGGGGTCGGCTCCGCGCGGGAGGCACACTGGGGCCGCGGTGCGGGGCAGGCAGGGCGGGTCGTGGGAGGCGCGGCGGGGTGGGGCCCAGGCGGGACCGCGTGGCGGCGGGGTCCGGCGCGGGAGTCAGGGCTTGCGCGTGTGGGGTCGGGGCGTACGGCGAGCGGTGGGGCGCGAGCGGCGCTCGGTACGGGCGAGGAGGGCGTGGGGCGCGTGGGCGTGGGGGCCAGCGGGGTTCGCGCTGGGAGCAGGCGGCGTCGGTACGGGCGAGCGGGAGCGCTGGCGGGAGCGGGGCGGGAGTCGGCGGGGTGCGTGGGAGGCGGGACCCAGCGGGCGGGGCCCTCGGTTGGCGCGGGGCCGCGTGGGTGACGGGTGCTGTCGCTGGCTGGGCCGGTCGGCGGCCTGGTCGGCGGTTGTTTTTGCTTTTTTTCTTTTTTTTCATTTTTTTCACTATATTATTTATTTATTTACATATTTTATTCTTTATATTATATATATATATATATATATTATTATATTATTATTTATGTTTTATTATTTTTTATTTATCTTATTTATTTTATTTATTTACTTTTTATATATATTTCTTATTATATATATTATTTATTTATATCTTATATATTTTTTTATTATTATAATTTTTATACTTATTCCCTATTACAAGTTTTAGGCTATAATTATTTTCCTTTTATCCTACTAATGTTTAATGCATGATCATTTATGCAATGCATGATGCAAAAATTTAGGGTGTTACAAACCTATCCCCCTTAAAGTGAATCTCGCCCTCGAGATTCGATAGCGTGGAGAAAAGGTGAGGGAATTCTGCCTTCAAGTCTTCTTCACATTCCCACGTTGCTTCGGCTTCTGTATGGTGTTTCCATTGTACTTTGCACCAACGGATCCTCTTATTTCTCGTGACCCTTTCCTTCACGTCCAAGATCTTGATAGGTTGCTCGACATAAGACAAATCCTCTTGAAGTTCTAATTCGTCCATCGGCACTTGTTCTTCCGGTAACCTGAGACACTTCTGAGTTGAGAGACGTGAAACATGTCGTGTACATCGGAGAGATACGTCGGCAGCTCAAGTCGATAAGCTACCTCTCCTCACTTGTCCAGAATCTTAAATGGCCCGATATAGCGAGGTGCCAGTTTTCCTTTGACGTTAAACCGTCGCTGACCTCGGATAGGTGACACTTTGAGGTATACAAAATCTCCAACTTCAAAAGTCAAACTCCTTCGTCTATTATCAGCATAACCTTCCTGTCGGGACTGGGCAGCCCTTAGGTTTTCCCGTATTATCTGGACTGGCTTTTCGGCTTCTTGCAACACATCCGGACCAAATACTTGATTCTCTCCTGTCTCATTCCAGAATAAAGGTGTCCTACACTTCCTCCCATAAAGCGCTTCATATGGTGACATTTTTAGACTTGCTTGGTAGCTATTGTTGTACGAGAATTCAGCGTACGGCAAACTTTTATTCCAACTTTTCCCATGCTTTAAAGCACAAGCTCTTAACATGTCCTCCAAAATCTGATTGGTCCTCTCGGGTTGTCCATCCGTTTGAGGATGATATGCTGAACTAAAATTCAACCTCGTTCCCAAAGCTTCATGCAATTTTTGCCAAAATCTGGAGGTAAACTGAGAACCTCTATCCGAGACTATCTTCTTCGGTACTCCGTGTCGACACACAATATGCTCCATATACAATTCTGCTAGCTTTGCGGTGGTATATGTGGTCTTGACAGGGATGAAGTGAGCTGATTTTGTCAACCGATCCACAATAACCCATATTGAATCATAGCCAGACTGAGTTCACGGTAATCCCACTATAAAGTCCATACCAATCTCTTCCCACTTCCACTCCGGGATCTTTAATGGCTGCAATAATCCAGCTGGCCTTTGGTGTTCTGCTTTAACTCGTTGGCACACATCACACAATGCAACATATTCGGCTATGTCCTTTTTCATGCTGACCCACCAATAGCATGTCTTCAAGTCCTTGTACATCTTTGTACAGCCGGGATGAATTGAGTACGGCGAGTCATGTGACTCCCTTAATATTGTATCCCGAATATGCTTCACATTAGGCACAATGATTCTCTTTCCAAGCCATAATCTACCATGTTCGTCTTCATCAAATCTGAATTCTCTCCCTTCGTCGGTCCTTTCCTTGATTTCCTTGATCTCCTCATCCGTGGTTTGTGCTTCTCGAATTTCTTGCTCCAAGGTTGGGTTTAACTCCATCATCTCCATCTCATTTACAAACCCGAGGTTCAACCGTTCAACCTCCTTACATAACTCGAATGGTAACTCTTGAACCGTGAGTTGCTGACTTACCCCTTTTCTACTCAAAGCATCGGCCACTACATTGGCCTTTCCTGGATGATAGTTGATCCCCACATCATAATCCTTGATGAGCTCCAACCATCTCCGTTGCCTCAAATTCAGATCTGTTTGAGTGAAAATATACTTCAAACTCTTATGATCCGTATAAATTTCACACCTATGTCCAAGGATGTAGTGTCTCCAAATCTTCAATGCATGTACCACGGCTGCAAGTTCTAAATCATGTGTTGGGTAATTCTGCTCATGTTTCTTCAATTGTCTTGATGCATAGGCGACCACTTGACCCTCTTGCATCAATACACATCCAAGTCCTTGTCTCGATGCATCACAATAAATATCAAAACTCTTGTTCACATCCGGCAGTACCAAAACTGGGGCTGTTGTCAACCTCTTCTTCAACTCCTCAAAACTATTTTGACAAGCTTCAGTCCATTGGAACGCCTTTCCCTTCATTAGCAATTCCGTCATAGGCTTGGCTATCTTGGAAAAATCCTTGATAAACCGACGGTAATATCCAGCCATCCCAAGAAATCTCCTTATTTCCTTGACTTTTTGCGGTGGTTCCCACTTCAACACATCCCTCACTTTACCAGGGTCAACCGATACTCCTCCTCCTGAGATTATATGACCCAAAAATGGCACCTCTTTCAACCAAAACTGGCACTTGCTGAACTTGGCATACAATCGATGCTCCCTCAATTTCTGCAACGTAAGCCTCAAGTGTTCCTCATGTTCCTTCTCATCCTTCGAGTAGATCATAATGTCATCAATAAACAACACAACGAACTTGTCCAAGTACTCCATGAAGACTTTATTCATGAGGTACATAAAGTAGGCGGGCGCATTTGTCAGTCCAAATGACATCACGGTGTACTCATAAGATCCATACTGTGTTCTAAAAGCTGTTTTGGGTATGTCTGATGGTCTAATCTTCATTTGAAAGTAACCTGACCTCAAATCAATCTTGGAAAACACACATGCGCCTTTCATCTGATCAAACAAATCCTCTATACGGGGCAAGGTGTACTTATTCTTGATGGTCACCTCGTTGAGAGCTCGGTAATCCACACACATCCTTTGCGTTCCATCCTTCTTGTCCACAAATATAACGGGCGCTCCCCAAGGTGAAGAGCTTGGGCGAATAAAACCTTTCTCTAGTTGTTCTTGAATCTGCTTCTTGAGTTCCGCTAATTCCATAGGAGGCATCCTATACGGCCTCTTAGCTATAGGTGTGGTTCCAGGTATTAAATCAATAACAAACTCAATGTCTCGATCAGGTGGCATACCTGGCAACTCATCCGGAAAAACATCCAAAAATTCACACACTACCGGAATCTCCTCAATTGCGGCACCGTCCATATGATTCAGCTCCAATTGCTTCGGTGCGGTTTGAGATGCTTCAAATTCTACGGTGATCCCTTCCTCATTAGTCAACTTCACCGTCTTTGTGGCACACTCAATAACTCCATTGTGCTTCCTCAACCAGTCCATACCAAGTATAATATCCAATCCTTGAGAATCCAAAACTATGAGGTTGGCGGAGAAGTCTACCCCCCTTATTCTAAGGCTTACTTATGGACATACTATATTTGTCCTCATCTCTCCTCCAGGAGACTTAACCAATAGAGTAAACTTCATATGAGAGACATGCAAACTATACTTGGCAACATACTTCGATGCAATGAATGAATGCGATGCTCTAGAATCAAATAACATAGTCGCGGGGTTGGAGTTAGCAAGAAACATACCAATGACCACATCATCCGCTTGTTGAGCATCCTCCGTAGAGACATAGTTCACGTTGCCACAAGCAAAATTCTGCTGTCCACAGTTCCCTTGTGGTTGTCCTCCATTGGGTCTTGAGTTTTGCCTCGGCGCATTGATTCCTTGACCAAGGCCTGACTTAGGACATTGATGCGCAAAGTGTCCAGCTACTCCACAAGTATAACACTTCTTAACTCCACCAGAATTATTGGGACGAGCTTGGTTTTGAACATTGGCTCCAGGAAAATCAGCACGAGGTGCATAAGGCATTGCTTGCATGACAGGGCGCTGCTGCACAAACTGAGTTGGGCGTGGTGCATAACCAGGGCGCTGAGCAGGAATAGAGGAGCTGTAATAGGGTGCATTGGGTGGTACAAGGCGAGGGCGCACATTACTTCCTTGTTGCTGTCCTTGATATGGCGTCTTCCTCTTGATTTCTTGCTCCATCTCACGGATCTTGTTCTCAACCACAATTGCTTTGTCCACAAGCTTCTGAAAATTTGCATAGTCACAATTGAGTAGTTGCACTTGGATTTCATTGTTCAATCCCCTCATGAACAAATATTGCTTCCGGCTGTCCCGACTAACATCCTCAGGCGCATATCTTGAGAGTTGAGTGAACTTATTGAGATATTCACTCACGCTTGATCTTCCTTGCCTTAAATTCTCAAATTCTTGCCTCTTCAAGAGCATAACACCTTCCGGCACATAATGAGAACGGAAACTCTCCTTGAATTCTGCCCAAGTGATCCTCTCTTGATTCTCATGAGCATTGCAATAAGCATCCCACCAATCTGCAGCTGCTCCAACGAGTTGATGAGAAGCAAATAGGACCTTCTCTTGGTCACTGCATTGGACAATAGCAAGTTTCTTCTCCACGGACTTGAGCCAATCATCAGCATCCATAGGGTCAGCAGCTTGAGCAAAGGTTGGCGGCCTAGTCCTCATAAACTCTCCCAATCGGTTATGAGGAGGCGGGGGTGGCGGTGGAGGCATGTGGGGTTGATTGTTGATGTTGTTGCCAGCCTGCAGCTGTCCCATAGTTTGTATCATGGTCTGCATGAGCTGGTTCTGCATAGCCAGTAGCTGCTCGATATTGATGGCTCCATGAGCAGGTCCTTATCCGTTGTTGTTCTGAGGTACTCCATGGTTCTCTTCCTCCTCATTGACATCCCTCTGGTTGCGAGTCCTCACCATCTGAAGGAGAGCAATAGGTAAGAATTTAGAAACGTCTCCAACTATATGCATCAAGGGATGTGAAGCTAACCAACTAGCTATACTAGCCTAGGTGGACATGGTAATGCTAAAGCATCCCAAAATCCTCTATTAAGCACACAAGCAAACAATATATATATAGCAAACAGCACACCAACCAAAACACACATTGATTCTTGAGTGCTCCTATGTGCTCTAAAGTGTCCATTCTATCTAGGCTGCATCCTACTGTCAACCTGTGGCTCTGATACCAATTTGTGACGCCCGGTTCCAAAAATGAACCAAGCTAATGCATATGTGTGCCCAGGATGTTCAACACACACACACGAGTGATTCACAAATGATAAACAGATAATTATCATAGCTCAAATTATTAAATAAGTACTCTTATTACATAATTCATTATATCCTCGAATACAATCTCTAATGAATATTAATGACAAGCTCAACCAATGCAGCGGAAATAAACTAATTAAGCAACTAAGCAAACTAAGCAAAAGGGATAGCGCAGCTCCAATAACACCACAGGCAAAGCTGACGGTAGACACGGCCTAGAACTCCGCATTATCACCGTTAAACTCACAATCCTGACCTACAACTGTTGGGGGGGATTGCAAGAGTGAGTACATGTCGTACTCAGCAAGTGTGGAAAATATGACATGTGGCTGATTCAAATGACGACAATAATAATGGCTAAGTGCTAAAAAGTACAGTAAAACCATTTGGAAAAGCAATGTATCATATTTATATGAAGTAAACCCATCATAAACCATGTAACCATCATAATACCAGTCTATAAATCACCATTGCCGATAACCATAATCAATGTCATAAACCATAATTCCATCTCATAACCATAACCATAATCATAATATCAACCATATCCATTACCAGACCATAACCATCCCAATAACCATCCCATTACCAAATTCCCTCTAATCATGTAGGTCATCCAGGCGCTCATAACCGGGAGCACGGCTATCATGATAGTTTTAATAGACTCTGTAGAGTTTGTACCACTTTACCCACGTGTTTGTGACTTCATCACCCGTCGGCGACTAAGGAACCTCCCTTATACCAATCACAGTTCCTTTGGTGTATGGCCAGGAGATCACAAAATAGCCTTTACAAAGGGATTACTAGCCTATTTAGACCCCACTGAGGTTTCACCGGTGGCGATGCCTCCAACTGAGCACATCTTCAACCAAGGGCCCCCTCTTGAGCCATTCGGATCCCAGGGTAGTCCCGCCAATCATCAACAAACCCAATCCGACTACCCCTTCCCCGAGCATCCACAATGGTCCAAACAGCACTAGCAAAGCCCTAATTAATCAGCTACACCGCACCCATACTTGGCCTCGTGGTGGCACTATAGTCCTGGCTTATTCTCGCATGAACCGGTCCTTAGATCTAAAGCAAGCAAACCACCATAACATCCAACTCATCCACATACCAGGCTTGCTTAGATCACCCATCGTATTGACCAGTTCACATTAACCATAATATCATTGATGCATAATTAAATGTGTAGTGTTGTTTGTCATCCCAATTTATTAAGCGGAGCAAAAAGGTAGAAAGCCCTTCCCGACTCTCTACCATAAATTCCAGGTGACAAGGGTGGTTTAACAAGTCTAGTAAACTTCCTACCATAGGATTCTCATCAATTTGACACAAGCATGCAGTTTGCAAACAAAACATTTATTTTAAAAACAGGATCAATATGCTTCAAGGACACTTGCCTTGCTCCGGCGGATAGGGTTGCTCAAACGCTCCAAAGTCTTGATTCTCGAAATCCTCGTACACGATTTCTTGAGCACTTCCCTCTACTCGTGATCACACATACAAGAATATACATACAAATCAACATGATGCATACACATTAATCAACATGCGATGATATGCATGCATGCAAGGTCAAATAATTAATTAACTATGGTTGTTTATTAATTAGATGCGAGTAGTTCATACGTGTTCATATGAGTTTACGGGGGTTTTAGAGTGGATTAATGCTGCTGAAACTAAAATTATGGTGTAACTAAAATCAATTTATGTCTATTAGATCTAATACGTCGCTAAAATTCGCATTGGAAAAACGAATCCTACCGTAGATGCGATGGCTTCGATGATCGCGGGATGAATGCGACGCGTAGACGAAGTAGATGCGCAAGGTCCTCCGGCGGCACGACGATGGCGACGACGATCTCCGGCGGACAGTGGCACCCTCCTCCTTTTCTTCCTCTTCTTCCCCTCTTTTTTTCTTCCTTTTCTTCCCCTGGCGGCGGCTCTGTTCTCTGGTCTCTGGTTCCGGCGGCTAGGGCCTTTTTACCGTGGAATTGGCGGCGGCGGTTCTGAGATAGAGGGAAAAACCTACGGAGGGTGTTTTTATAGGCGCAGACGGGAGCTAGGGCGAGTGTGCGGTGCGGGATTCGCGCTGGCGGGCGTCAGGCGGCGGGGGCCGGTGCGGGGTGAGGGAATCGCGCGGGAGACTCGGGCGTCGGGCGGGAACCGGCGGGGTGGGGCCCGTGCGGGACGCGCGGTAGGCGGGCGCGTGCGGGATGGGGTCGCGTGGGGCGAGCGGATCGGGGCGGGGCCGGCTCCGCGCGGGAGGCGCGCTGGGGCCGCGGTGCGGGGCAGGCGGGGCGGGTCGTGGGACGCGTGGCGGGGTGGGGCCCAGGCGGGACTGCGTGGCGGCGGGGTCCGGCGCGGGAGTCGGGGCTCGTGCGTGGGGGGTCGGGGCGTACGGCGAGCGGCAGGGTGGGGCCCGGGGCGCGAGCGGCGCTCGGTACGGGCGAGCGGGGCGTGGGGCGCGTGGGCGTGGGGGCCAGCGGGGTTCGCGCTGGGAGCAGGTGGCGTCGGTACGGGTGAGCGGGAGCACTGGCGGGAGGGGGGCAGGAATCGGCGGGGTGCTTGGGAGGCGGGACCCAGTGGTTGGGGCGCTCGGTCGGCGCGGGACCACGTGGGTGACGGGTGGTGTCGCTGGCTGGGCCGGTTGGCGGCCTGGCCGGCGGTTGTTTTTGCTTTTTTTTTTCTTTTTTTTTTCTCTTTTTTTGCACTATATTATTTATTTATATATATATATTTATTCTTTATATTTTATATATATATTATTATATTATTATTTATGTTTTATTATTTTTTATTTATCTTATTTATTTTATTTATTTACTTTTTATATATATTTCTTATTATATATATTATTTATGTATATCTTATATATATTTTTTTATTATTATAATTTTTATACTTATTCCCTATTACAAGTTTTAGGCTATAATTATTTTCCTTTTATCCTACTAATGTTTAATGCATGATCATGTATGCAATGCATGATGCGAAAATTTAGGGTGTTACACTGTCGCATATTCAAATCCTTCTGGGTGAAGATGTATTTCAAGCTCTTGTGATCAGTGTAGAGGTGTACTAGATTACCCAGTAGATTATGTCTCCACATCTTCAATGCTAGTACCACAGCAGCGAGTTCTAGATCATGAGTCGGATAGTGCTGCTCATGGTTCCGAAGCTGCCGTGATCCATAAGCAATCACTCGTCTATCCTGCATCAACACACATCCCAAACCAATTCCTGATGCATCACAATACACGTCAAAAGATTTGGTTGTGTCTGGTTGAGCTAATACTGGTGCTGTTGTGAGGTGTTTTACTAATGCTTGAAAACCTGCTTCACATGCCTCAGTCCACACATACTTCGTCCCCTTCTTCAGAAGTTCTGTCATTGGTTTAGCTATTTTGGAGAAACTGGGAATGAACCTCCGGTAATACCCAGCTAAACCTAGGAAACTTCGAACTTCATGTACAAACTTTGGAGACTCCCATTTGAGGACTTGCTTAATCTTGCTTGGACCAACTGCAATCCCTTCTGCTGATATGATGTGCCCTAAAAATGGCACTTGGCTGATCCAGAATTCACACTTGCTGAACTTAGCATATAGCTGGTGGTCCCGTAATCGTTGAAGCACGGTACACAAGTGTTGAGCATGTTCTTCTTCGGATTTTGAATACACAAGTATGTCGTCGATGAAGCCTACGACAAACTTGTCCAATTCAGGCATAAACACCGAGTTCATGAGATACATGAAATGAGCCGGTGCGTTGGTCAATCCAAAGGACATAACAAGGTACTCATACAGTCCATACCTCGTTGAGAATGCTGTCTTTGGTATATCTTCTGGTCGGATTCTAATCTGATGATAACCAGAACGAAGATCCATCTTCGAAAATACTTTAGCACCCACCAATTGATTGAAGAGACTATCAATGCTTGGCAGTGGATACTTGTTCTTGATGGTGACAGCATTAAGTGGATGATAGTCTACACACAGTCTCAAGGTCTTATCTTTCTTCTCTACGAACAGTGCAGAACAACCCCATGGTGATGAACTTGGGCGAATGAAACCCTTGTTCTCAAGTTCGGTTAACTGCTCCTTAAGTTCTGCAAGTACCTTGGGTGCCATCTTGTAGGGTGGTCTTGAGATTGGCACTGTTCTCGGTGCAAGTTCAATCTTGAACTCTATATCTCTTTCTGGGGGCATACCAGGAAGATCTTCAGGAAACACGTCCGGGTATTCACATACTACCGGAATATCCTTAAGTTCCATAACCTCAATATTGTGAGTAGATGGGTCCAATGGAATGATGTTCTTAAGATTGAGAACTTGGGGCTGATGGAGTGGAGAGTTTAGATAAATCTTTCGAGGAATGATATCAAGAATAGCACCATGGTATTGCAACCATGCCATTCCTAAGATGACATCTAGCTTTTGAGTCTCTAAGATAATGAAGGAGGTAGGGTAGATGTTCCCATCTAGGTCAAGAGGTACCCTATGGACCATCTCATATGTTACTACCCTCCCGGCTGGAGTGCGAATCATATATGGAGTTTTGGTGGAGATAACAGGCAACTGATTTTTAATGACAACAGATTTGCTAATGACATTATGGGAAGCTCCGGAGTCAAAGAGTATGATTATGGATTGATCATGGATAGAGAACGTACCCGTGAGCACGGGCGCGCCTTCCGGAACGTCCTCAA
This sequence comes from Tuctoria greenei, assembly GCA_036927565.1. Taxonomy (NCBI): domain Eukaryota; kingdom Viridiplantae; phylum Streptophyta; class Magnoliopsida; order Poales; family Poaceae; genus Tuctoria; species Tuctoria greenei. The sequence continues at coordinate 208,563,723 of JAYESD010000006.1, read as the reverse complement.
TGGTGAGGTGGTGGACGTTGCCAAGTCTGGGAACTGATTTCTTGGGCTGGTTGCGGGGTTGGTGGGCCCCCTGGTAGGATGATTGCCCTCCGCTTTGTCGATTCTGCGAACAGTCCTTGGCGAAGTGCCCCGTGCGCCCACACGTGAAACACTGTACGGGGTTTGGCCAGTACGAATGGGAGGACGGAATCCCGATGCACGTGGTGGAGGTGGAAGTGCACGTGGGATCATCCCCTGTTGTTGTTGCAGTCGGAATTCGGAGTTGCTGAACTGGCGACCACTGAACATTGGTGGTCGTGATGGCGGTTGCCACCTCTGGCCGGATGGTGATCGATACACCATACAACACTTCTGAGGAGCACCACCTTCGCTGCCCTGCGGAGCACTCCTCTTCTTTTTATCTGAGGACAGCTCGCGCGTAGCGTCCTCCTACATGATAGCGGCATTGACGATGTCGTTGAAGCTGCCGCGGTTGAACAGGACAAGCTTATCCTTCAACTTGGGGTTCAAACCCCAGTAGAAGCATCCGCGCTTCCGATCTTTGGTATTCACTTGGTCCCGAGCGTATTGGACCAAGTGGTTGAATGATTTGGAGTACTCGTATGCACTCCTTCCTCCCTGCCTTAGCTCCAAGAACTCTTGAAGCTTCCTCCTCATAATCCCGGGAGGGATGTGGTAGGCGCGGAACGCCTCCCGAAATTCGGCCCAGCTTACGACATGGCCTTCGGGGCGTGCAGCAAGGTAATTGGCCCACCATGCGCCAGCAGACCCCTGCAGTTGCTGTGCTGCAAACAGCGTTTTCTGCTGTTCGGTTACCTCGAGTAAACTGAACTTTCCTTCAATGGTGCGGAGCCAATTATCCGCCTCCAACGGTTCATCGGCCTCCCTGAAGACCGGTGGATGTGTCGATGAGAAATTAGAGTAGGAACTCTGATATTGCTGACGCGGTCCATCATCCTGTCGTCCCCCTTGACGGGACGAGCGCTGCACCAGAGTCCGCAGTAGCTCGGTTTGCTCATTGCGCGAGCTGAGTACTGCAGCGAGAACCTCCACGAGGCTCCTGGGAAGTGTGGGTGGAGGTGGTGGAGGTGGTTGCGTTTGAGGCGTATTTTGTCCCGGGGGTGGTGTGTCATCCCCCTGACCTCCACTGGAACCTCCCTAATCTTGACTTGTACGAGTACGCACCATACTGCAATACAATGATTCATACCATAAGTCTCATTGCCTCAAGTTCATCCTTCCATATAAATAGTAATGCGGTAGATAACAACAGATGATGCATAACATTCACATATATTGATAAAGCACAAACTTTATACAATCTACATTATCTTGGGCCCAAGTTTAAAATAGATGTCCAAAAATAGACAGACTTCATCTAAAGAAGTCGTCTCATCTATGTTGGGTCACCACAAGTCGTCATGTCCATGTCATCGTACACAGACCTCACTACTATTTAGAACAAGACTCATAAAGTCACACAACACACGTGGTGTTTACTACACATCATTACACTTGGCCTAAAGTGATAAGTACATCAACATGACCCTCTACTCATAAAACTCGACCTCCTGAGGATCTTCTTCTTCCTCGTCATCCTTAGGATTAGGCACCACTGGTATGGGTGCTGGAGCAGAAGATGATGCCTCATTCAAAAGCGACGTCTTTTTGGCAACCTTAGCTTGCCAATCTGTCTGTACCATAAACATCCCTCAGGCCTCGTTCTCCTGTTGAGCCCGCTCACAGCTGGTCTTCCAGCTCTGAGCCTCCACTCTGGACTGATCCCGATCTGCAGTCACCGCGCTCAACTGGGTGTCCCGCTGGTGTCCATAGAGTAGGCTCGCCTCCAAGTCAATTTCCATCTCTAGAGTCTCCTGGCGATACGCGGCTAAATCCATAACAGCGTCATGCCATTGATTCTCCCTGAGGTTCAAATGATGGTTGAGAGGATCCATCATATCCCTAAGTCTGTCATTTGCCCACTCAAAGTGATCCGCTCAAATCATGGCTTGTTTCAGGTTGACCGTCAATTCTTTTATGCATGCCCTTTGATTACCCTTCTCGCGATGTGATGTGGATGCATACACCGCTAAGGCCGTCGCGGATGTTTCACCGTGATTGTCCACCTCCGCAAGCAAGCGGGTTGCCCAGGCTTCAGAAGCCCTGCCATTAACTGGAAAGAACTCATACGGAGTACCCACCAGATTACGGTAGTGAAGTTTGCAAAACCTCCCTATGGCAACACTTGTGGCGTAGCTCCATGTTTCCTCTAATATCAACCCTTTGATCTTGATAGAGTATGGAGCCCATCCGAGGTGCGGTGGAACAGCAGGCACATCGACGTAGATGGTGAACTCCACATACCGCTTTCCTGGAACTTCTTGCCCCAATAGCTAGGCAACACCAGGTAGCCAAACTGGCGAAGCAACCTAACAAACACGTCCGGGAAACCGGCTTGCCCGGTGCACGTTGAGAACACCCATCCATTAGGCAACTGAATTCTTGGTGCTGCCATCTGTGGAAAAACATACCCGGATGTCAATACACCGTATAAGTATTCCACTCAATCAATGATAATGTTGGACAAAAGAAAATATCCATAATCAATTGTTCCAAGAAAATCTGCAAACTGGAAGTGATCCCAGTTCTTATTCAGCTGATCTTCCTGTATCATCCCAAAAGTTTCATACAGGAAACGCCAGAATTAAGAGTTAAGTTGAATATAAAAGTTGTAGTACACTTCAAAACCTTTCCATATTGTACTCATAAAGCTCCAGGTGAACTAATATGAAGAATATATACAGGTTTTAATTTGACTCAAGTTTTCTGGAAATTTTGACAGAACCTCCCCTGTATATGGGCTTATCTCCACATTCTATACAGGGTTATCATGATAAGATATTGAGGTAATGACAAAATAAACATTGTATAACATCGCGTTAACAATCCATAAATAAAAGAGTTCAACCCCAAAAACTTTGTTATACAGGTATCGAGCACAAATTCACAACCCTGTGCAAACTGTTCCAAGTTCTGGACTGCAAGAACCAAGTTTGCGACAAATAGAATTAGCCATAGATACACCCAGATTCAGGTCAGGAGTGACAAACAAAGTTGATAGAGAACTTCCTAAAATTTCCAGAAATGTATATATGTGACCATGTCACTATTCTGGATTCGAAGCTATAACTATCCAAACTTAACAGTTGAACTGACTGGTTTGCACCAGCAGTCCTGCAGTTCACTGTGTTGACTTCCCAATTTGGTTTAACTCCAACCCAAATCTGGAAAAACCTTCCATAACAAACTTGTAAAGCTCCTCCTACCCTTTCCAAACATATATCACAATAAGGCAGTGGATGTTTCTACAGCAAGTTATGGCAAAAATACAGAGACTGGTACAACGGTAAGGTCATCTGGAGCAGTTACAATACACCCCAGATTTCAACAGATTATCAAGCTTTTCTGTCTTTATGGTCAACAGAAAAGTTGTATATATCTTCACGAGCTTTCCATCCATATATGATACTCCTATGATATCTATTAAATAACCAAGATTACAAACCGGCGAAGTCGAGCCAACTTCTGCCAGAAAACAAGAATCTTGATTCTATTTATTCTGTCAAGTCGGAACCCTTTTTGCGGAGTCCATACCTACCAGCACCCGATATTCGGACTTTCCAAAATACAATGCAGCCATTCTGTCGGTGGGGATGGTCTAGTATCATATTTGATACTGACGGTACTACGTGCCTCACGAAAAAAATGCTATCCGGTATATCCGGTTGCGTCTATAGGTGGTTCCTATATCGTCCTCTCGCAAACGGTTTCTACACGGTCTTCTACCGTAGTTAATGCTGCAAAAGACAAACAATCCCCTTTCACACCTTCACACCTCAAGGGCGGCACGGGGAAACACGACAGGCAGTCACAATAATATATATGAAAATAAATGCATACGACTCTGGTGTGAGTCGTCCTCGGGCGAGGTCATGTCTCGAGGTACATAGCTGTAAATACGTCTGTACAGCAAAGACTCCCGTATGATCCGGCTTATACACGCTCGGGCATACGTGTTTCGCACGCTCCCATAGAACATGAATAGTTCTAGAGAGGCATATTATCGGGTTATACACCACCCGATGGGGGCTCCCACTAACTTTGAAGCACGCTGGGGTACCGCGTGGCATAGGTTCTCAGAAACATTGAAAGCTTTAGAGACTCCTATTAACTTCCCGTGCTAAGCCACGGAAATTTCACATACCACTCCTCGTATGCTGAGCTTACCGAGATTGATCCGCTCTCGGTGGCGTACCTTACCTCTTACCTGACGTTGAGGTGTCGTTACAGAATATAATAACACATAGTTAGTTTACAACCTTTATACCTTATACTAATAATACTCCTTATAAAGGCATATAGCTAATTCCTCACTCAAGTCCTAATTTTTTGAAATTATGTTCTTCTCAAGTACACTGTTCCCAACGATGCTCTGATACCATGTCTGTGGGGACTGGAATCCCGACATCCGAGGATCTCATTGGGTGGTGTCGTGCGATGTGACACCCAATAGTTATACAAGAATAGAACCTGAATAAGTACAAAACGAAGTCTTTTATTTAACATACAGCAGAAGATTTACAATACTAGCGTAAGGAAAGAAATATATATATATATATATATATATATATATATATATATATATATATATCATAGCTACGCTCTTAGCACTAGCTATGCAAAAGTAAAGTTATCCATGCCTTTGATACTTTGCACTAGCAACACTCAATTACGGCGGCGTGCAGGGTTCCCACTCGGTTGTACACCCTGGAGGAGGTGCAGCTTCATCATCAAACCCTTCATCAATTGTATAACCTGCAAAAACTCGTTAACTGCAAACGTGAGCATAAGGCTCAGCGAGACTAACCCGTCTCACTAGACATATGCAGGGTGAATACTAAGCATAGGTAAGGAATGGCATAAAAGACTCGCCTACAAGTGGATCCTTATAATCATGTTTTAAGTAGCAAATTACATTCTCCAAGCACGACACATCATGGGCTCCACAATCAAACTAGAAACGCTTTACCGATGATATGACATGCTCAGAGCACATAATGCTATTACAGCTAAAGTATGGGGAAATTGTAAACTTTTAATTGTACTATCTCTAAATCATACAAGGTTGCAAAGTAATTATAATTCAATACAATATGATTTTCTGGCTTCTTTAGTATTTACTACGTCACCGCGCAGTGAACAAGTGGTACTCTATTACTGCGAGGGACAGTGATTGCAATCAGGACACACCCGGACAACACGACACATACGTCGTTCGGAAGTGTCAACGAGCACACCTGTACCTAATGACACTTCAGTACTAGGTGTATATGGCAACCTTTCGCGAGACACTCAAATGCCGAATTGGTCGATCCGTCACTAACAGGAGGTCCCTGCATGGGGCGTACTCTGACGTGCCCACCAGCGGATTTACACCTTGCTGCCCTCAACCCACACCTATAAAACGGAACGGTATGCCTCGACACCCAAGTGACCAAGCTATGTCAGTTTATTAGATTCCATATGTCCATTATATTGCCAGTACAATTCAAGCTTGTCCGAAGGGGCTGCATACGGACGGGCCTTAATCAACACAGGCACGGCTATGCGACCGAGACTCAATTCTCGCCGCTTCCTATCCATTCCCTGCCCAGTCTCCATTTCATTATATTCTGCCATTTTGTATCTAACCAACCCTGTGAGATATGGCCTACATCTCTCGTGGGTAGATTCCAACTACTCGACTTCTACCGGATTTCCTATGCATTAGCAAAGCAGTTACTACAAGTCAAACTTTAACTCGTTCCAACCAATCCCTGGGATTTTTGGCCATGCAAGTGGAGTATCAATCATCCTAAACTTAATGCACAATTCATATATTACTCATCATAGTGATAAAGCAAAATTTTATAAACGACTTAAATGCAAACCGGAGCTTGCCTTGTTGCAGGTCAGAGTCTGAGTTAATATTTGGAAGGTGCTCTTCCAAGGCTCCTGGTTCTCCCTCGACTTCGGTCACTATACGATATGCATATAACATGTATATAAATGACTTTGAAAAATAATTATTACTAAGACCATAATTTAATCCATGGTGATCATTATATGATAGGGACCTTAATTGGCTTTGGAACTTTGATGGTAGATACTAGGGAATATGATCAAAGCTCTTGCAAAGAACAGGAGATGATCAAAGTATATCGTTGTCTCTAAAATTATGGCAATTATTAAATTTCCAAGAATTTTAAAGAAGAAACTGTAGCTTGAACATAGCTGACAGTTGATAATCATGATAGAGGAAGTTGTCCTGGTTCTAGAAAAATTTGTTTCATGATTTTCTAAGCCTTGGTGAAGGAGTTATTGAATTTCTAAGTTGGCAAGAATTTCTAGAATTATTTATATTTGAATTTTTAGCTTTTAAATAAATAGTCAGTTTGTAACTGAACTAGGACAATGATATTAGGTCAATTAAATCCAATATTTTTACAGGAACTAGAGTATGACAAAAGGAACACTCAGTCCAAATTTGGGATATAATAAAGCAACTGAACATCTGTGAAAATTCAATAACTAAAAAAGGTAATTGAACTATACAGAGGTTTAAACAGGTGCAATGGCTCCCAAACTTTTTCTGGATGTTAAGAACAGGAAACGCAATTTTATGTGAATTTTGGGAATTTTTCCAGTGGTTACCTTGTTCGGAAAAGTTGTACTTGCATTTGGAAAGATTATTTCCTACAGAATTTAACTGTGAGTTTCACATAACCTAATTGGTACTGACAGAAACTAGAGCTCAAGGGATTCCAAACAAAATTTGTTTGAACATTTTTGGAGCATCCTACAGAAAGTTATGGATTTTCTAAGTTGGAGCCAAATCTGGAATTAATTTCTAATTTGAATTAAACCGTGGGCCCCACCGTTTTAAAATGGACCAATGGCATCTAAACCACACGGGGACCACAGATATACACCGTGTAGCCACAACAGATCCCGTGGCCACACCCGATCCGACGGGGTTGACAGACGCTGATACGCAGGACCCACCGCCTCGTCTTCCACCTCCTGAGGCGGGCGGCGCTCTCCGGTAAGCCTCGCCGAATCTGAGTTCCCGGCCACCACATCTCCTACACTTGGGCACCCAACCATAAAAATCACGCACTAAGCACGATGGTGGGGTCGGGGAGGTCTGCCGACGGTCAGAAACAACGGCGCATCGGCGGCGGCGGCCGTTAGGGTTCCGGCTATGTCAGAACTGCCGCTCCATGGCTAAAACCCTTCTAAAAAGGCTGGGGAACTCTCCTTGAACCACAAGGAATGTGATGGGCAGGCGATATCGTCGTGTAACGGTCGGCAAAGCAGTCGTCGACGGCGACAGAGGCACTTCTTAATGGTGGAGGGGAGAACTCGCGATTCTTGAGCTACGATCGATCATTTTTGGTGATTCCAGTTCGAGAGGGTGCGCAAAGAAGTGTAGAAGCTATTTTCTAGAAACTGTGGAGAGTGATTAAGTGTGGAACTCGAATTGAATAAAAAATCGAGCGAGTTCATAAGCTTCAGCCAAGAGTAAAACTTAGCTAATTTGCTCGATATTTACGTAAACAGGGAACGGCTTTCACCGTTGCGTAGAGCGTGTCCCGGTGCACCAGTTTGCTATGGGAGTCGAAGCACGACACTGCGCGCAGCAGCCTGGTACCGTGGAGCAGGGACGACGCGCGGTGAACACTACGGTGACCTCTGGTGTAGCTTCAAATTATCGGCCAAACCGTCAACTAGGCAATGAAAGGATTGACCCAGAGGGGAGAGAAGGAAGAGAGGAACAAGCTAGCTGTTGGAGGCTTGGCGTGAGAGGCCTCCGGATGGCCAGCAACGGGCGCGCGGCGCCGGCGGTCGGAAACTCGCGCGCGGAACGAAAACAGTGTAGTCCGTCGGCTCAGCGTGAGGGGAGGCGATAAGGGCGACTGGGAAGTGATAAGGAAGAGCCAGGGCGCCATTTATAGAGCTCAACTGGCGGTGGCTTGCTGCTGTCGCGCTGGGCATGCACGTCGTCGCGGTGGCGTGCGCAGCGCGCGTTGAAATGCGGCTGCACGTGGGCTGCTGACTGGTGGGCCCCGCCAGTCAGCCCCACAGCTACTGCCATTTTAGCAATTCACTGAAAAATAGTAAATGAACTCCAAAAATCATGAAACTTCAGGGCTAAGTAAAGAAAATTGTGATGAACACAATGGTGTGTTTAGATCTTTATGTTCAAGTATATTTTGACCAGATTTTGAATTTGAATTTAAACTTGATTCAAATTCGCTGAGCGTCTCAAATAAAATAACAAATGAGTTCCTAAAATCTTGAAATTTTGCAGGCAAGCTATTGAGAGTATTAGAAGGTAAAGGAAAAATTTAGGGCCTCTAATTGAATATTTTTGGCAGGGCCCATTTAGTACTGCACTTTGAATTGCCTTAATAAACTTCATCCAAATAATTCTAATGTTTAAAAAGGGGTGAATAGAATCATTCTAGAATTAGTGGTGAAGTCCAATACTCATGTTAATAAAATTTAACCATGAGTGCAAGAAAGGTTTGGATGGTATTAAGTTCATGTGTACCACTATATTGGATCTCTAATATAGTTGATCACAAAACTCATAACTGAATTCACACGTCACAAAAGTAGGGTTTTACAGTAGTGGCCGATGCCTTGAGCCGGAAGGGAGTAAGTCACCAACTCACAGTTCGAGAGTTACCATCTGAGTTATGCAAGGAGTTCGAACGGTTGAACCTCGGGTTTGTAAATGGGATGGAGATGATGGAATTAAACCCAACCTTGGAGCAAGAAATTCGAGAGGACCAATCAGATTTTGGAGGACATGTTAAGAGCTTGTGCTTTGAAGTATGGGAAAAGTTGGGACAAAAGCTTGCCATACGCGGAATTTTCTTACAACAATAGTTACCAAGCAAGTTTGAAGATGTCACCATATGAAGCGCTTTATGGGAGGAAGTGTAGGACACCTTTATTCTGGAATGAAGCAGGGGGAAACTCAAGTATTTGGTCCGGATGTGTTGCAAGAAGCCGAGAAGCAAGTCTAAATAATTCGTGAAAACTTGAGGGCTGCCCAATCAAGGCAAAAAGGTTATGCGGACAATAGGAGAAGGGAATTAGCCTTTGAAATAGGAGATTTTGTTTACCTCAAGGTGTCACCAATGAGAGGTCATAAGAGGTTTAACATAAGAGGCAAGCTCGCGCCTCGCTATATTGGACCATTCAAGATTTTGGACAAAAGAGGAGAAGTAGCGTATAAGTTGGAGATGCCAGCTCATCTTTCGGACGTCCATGATGTCTTTCATGTTTCCCAGCTCAAGAAGTGTTTGAGAGTACCGGAAGAACAAGGGCCAATGGAAGAATTGGAACTAGAGGAAGATTTGACTTATGCCGAACAACCGGTCAAAATCTTGGAAACCAAGGAGAGAGTCACAAGGAGCAAGGTTATTAGATGGTGTAAAGTTCAATGGAAGCACCACACAGAAAAAGAAGCGACGTGGGAATTGGAGGATGATCTCAAGAAGGAATTTCCCTATCTCTTCTCTTCCGCGTCGAATCTCGAGGGCGAGATTCATTTTAAGGGGGGTAGGTTTGTAACACCCTCATTTTCATGCATCATATCTTGCATACATTCATATACATGTTTAACATTAACCCACATCAAGAGGAACGAGTTTAAAATTGATTTGGAACAAAACCACACTTAAAACGCAGGAAAGTGCAGACTAGTTCGTTCTTGCTGAGGACTAGTCTGATTTCTCTCTGACTAAAAATGGACATGTCTGTTTTTGCTGCGGACTAGTCCGATTTTTGGCACTGGAAACTTTCGGACTTATCCGATTTTGTGCGGACTAGTCCGATATTCCATGAATCCTTGAAAATTTGCTAAGTCCTTGGACTTTTCCGGACTAGTCTGGTGTTCCAGCGGACTTGTCTGATTTCCTCTCTGTTCAAAGTCGGACATGTCCGATGTTTGGCCAGACTTGTTCGATTTTCTCTCTCGACGACTTCGGACTAGTCCGGTCCTTTCCGGACTTGTCCGATATTTCGCGACTCCGAGTTGATCTTTTGTTTTACGACTTGTTTCTTGGGTTTCACGTTAAGTGGGCCTAGGGACGTCGTGCCTAACTCTTTTAGAGCCCATGTGGGACTCTAAAGCGGCCTCTACTCATCCCAAACTCGAAATCCATCTAACACTAGCCTCCACATCTATATAAACAGCCCCACCCTTGGTTTGACATCTATTTACCACTTTTCCACCCACCCAAACCCTAGTTCGTGGAGAGCCGCCGTCAAGGAGGGAGGAGAAGATCCCAAGCAAGAAGAAGAAAAGGAGGAAATGAAATAGGATCAAGATCTCCACCGAGTTTCGTCCTTCACCACCAATTCATCTCCAAGTTCATCACCAACACTAGATCATCAAGATCCAAGTGTTACCTCCAAGTTTCTTGATTCATTGGAGTCCTAAACACCAGGTATACCTTCTATTATATTTTCCTTATGTGAATTTAACCCCTAATCTCTGAATTTACGTCGATCTAGGAAACCCTAATCTGCTGATCTCGTAAAGTGCGGACTTGTCCGGTCCCTAGCGGACTAGTCCGATCTTCCTGATTAAATTGGGTTAAATTAATTCTAAAATTTGATCTAATCGAATCCAAATCTGTATAAACTTGTTAGAAGCTATTAGAACTAGTTAGTGATCATTAAAAACAATCTAGTAACAAGTTATACCTTGCATTTGCATAAATCATGCATGTCATGACATATTGAGTAATATTTGTGCACTCTTTGATTGTGTTTCTTGTCTTGTATGTTTATTGTGTGGATTAGACGGATTTGCGCTAGAGAGTGCCAAGGAGGATCTACAGAACCAAGAGTTTGAAGGTTTTGACCCTAATCAACAGCAAGAGCAAGGCAAGTGTCCTTAAAGCATATTGATCCTGTTTTAAAATAAATGTTTTGTTTGTAAAACTGCATGCTCTTGTCAATTTGATGGGAATCCTATGGTAGGAAGTTTATTAGATTTGCTAAACCACCCTTGTCACCTGGAATATATGGTAGAGAGTCGGGAAGGGCTTTTACCTTTTTGCTTCGCTTAATTAATTCGGATGGAAAAAAACACTACACATTTAATTATGTATTAATGATATTCTGGTTAATGTGAACTGGTCGATACGGTGTGGTAATGGGTGATCTAAGCAAGCCTGGTATGTGGATGGGTTGGACGTATGGTGGTTTGCTTGCTTTAGATCTAAGGACCGGTTCATGCGAGAATAAGCCAGGACTACAGTGCCACCACAAGGCCAAGTATGAGTGCGGCGTAGCTGATTAATTAGGGCTTTGCTAGTGCTGTTTGGACCATTGTGGATGCTTGGGGAAGGGGTAGTCGGATTGGGTTTGTTGATGATTGGTGGGACTACCCTGGGATCTGAATGGCTCAAGAGGGGGCCCTTGGTTGAAGATGTGCTCTGCGGGAGACACCGCCACCGGTGAAACCTTAGTGGGGTCTAAATAGGCTAGTAATCCCTTTGTAAAGGCTATTTTATGATCTCTTGGCCATACACCAAAGGAAGTGTAATTGGCATGAGGGAGGTTCTTTAGTCGCCGACGGGTGATGAAATCACAAACACGTGGGTAAAGAGGTACAAACTCTGCAAAGTCTATTAAAACTATCATGATAGTCATGCTCCTGGTTATGAGCACCTGGATGACCTACATGATTAGAGGGAATTTGGGGGTTGGATGGTATTTGGGATGGTTATGGTTTGGTAATGGTTATGGCTGGTTATGGATTTATTTCTGGTATTGAATATGGTTATTGGCAAATGGTGAAATCTGGAATTATTGATGAGGATGGTGAATTGTGGACTGGTATTACGATATTGCTTATGATTATGATGGGTTTACTTCACATACATGTAATATATTGCTTTTCAAATGTTTTGTTGTACTTTTCAGCACTTTGTCATTATTATTGTCGTCATTTGAATCAACCACATGTCATACTTTCCACACTTGCTGAGTACGACATGTACTCACTCTTGCAATCCCCCCCCCAACAGTTGCAGGTCAGGTTTGGGAGTTTAATGGTGATAATGTGGAGTTCTAGGCCGTGTCTACCGTCAGCTTTGCCTGTGGTGTTTTTGGAGCTGCGCATATATATCCCTTATGCTTAGTTGTTTAGTTTGCTTAATTAGTTTATTTCCGCTGCATTAGTTGAACTTGTCATAAATATTCATTAGAGCTTGTATTCGAGGATAATATGGTTTGTGTAATAAAATTTGGTTAATTAATCTTGTTCTGTGGTAATTTTCTGTATATCGTTTGTGATTGCACTCGTGTATGTGTGTTGAATGTCCTGGGCACACATATGCGTTAGCTTGGTTCATTTTCCGGAACCGGGCGTCACAGTACAACCCCGTGTAGGCCTGGACCCTCGACAAATCTTCGTCGTTCTTGATCTTGCTGCCGGGAAGACCCAACTCCATCGTGGCAAAGTGGAGCAAAGGTTGGAAGGGCTATGCAAAGGTTGAGAGACTCTGAGCGCAAGTTCGATGGAAAGTGTAAAGATTCCTCAAACTGTGCAAGATCTCCCGGGCTTGTTCGTGTATGGCCCGGGACTTATTGTCGAAGGATCGCACCATGCTTTCCCTCTCATCCAGCAGCTAGCCCCACTACTCCATCCGGGCCTTCTCCCTCTTGACCCACTCCTTGTCGTCGGTCAGCCTTGTTTGCGCCAGCTTGGTCTCGAATTGGAGTCGGTTGCGCCACCTCCTAAGAGTGTGGTGCTCCTCCTCGGGGGCCTTGCTGTCGTGATAAAATGCAAGCTGGACCTGACGAAGGCTGGAGCAGGCATTGTTGATGGATAGCGACTGGGGGATTGGCTCCGGACCTGCTGAGGTCCTCTCCGCTGAGTCCAGCGGGTTCTCCAAAATAATAATTGGGTCCCACTCTACAAGGGTGGTCCCCTGAGCTTCCGCGGCACTAGGGCCACCCTCCGGGAGTGCCTCAGTCGTCGCTGAGGTAGCTCCTGCAACGGGAGTTTCTACCTCCAGAGTCAGCTTTGAAGGTCCCGCCACCAGGTCATCATCAACTGGTCCCTCACGCAGAGTATTGGCCGCTTTGTCTTGGCACCCTGGCTTAGGAATGGGTACCTCCGGAACTACCACCTCCGGGCAAGCATTGAAGACCCAATCGGAGCTGAGGCCATCTCCGGCTCCAACGCTGGTGCTTCCTCCACTATCGGTTCAGGCACCAGCGCTTCGACCTGCACCGGTTCGGGTGCCGGCACCTCCACGTCAACCGGCTCAGGCACCGGAACTTCATGAACCGCCTGCTCCACCGTTGGGGCTTCAATAACATCCGGCTTGAAGGCTGGAACTTTAGCTACCTCTGGCTTTGAGGCCGGAGCGTCCATCATCGCAACATCCAAAACTGGAGCTTCAGCCTCCGGAGCTGGTGCCGCAGGTATGTCTTCATTCCCGTGCTACGGCGCTACCACGAGAGCTTCGGGAGATGTGTCGAGGTCTAGAACCACGACAGCTGGCGCCGGAGCTGCCGTGACCTCAGCCACCACCTGGGGCGGCGCTAGAATTGGAGCCGGAGCCTCTGCTTGCACAGCATCAACTGCTGTCATAGGAACCGGAGCTTCAGCCCCTTTTTTGGATGCCCTGTGGATGAAGGATAAATAAACTCAAAATATGGTTAAAAAAATAACAAACTGAGGTAAAAAAAATTTACCTTGGAAGGCTTCCACTCTAGCTAGTGCGGAACCTCTTCGCCGGATGCTCAGAGCCCGACCCAGTCGCAACTGGTGTAGTAACTTCGGAAAGCTCTTCGGAGCTTGCTGTCGCCGTCAGCGACGTCTCGGTTGGGGCCCCCTCGAGAGAAGGACCCTCGGACCTAGAGCACTTAGCTGGCCCTGGTGTCGGAGTCACCCGATCGGAGCTGGCGTTCCGGGACATGCCGATGCTGGAGTCGGTGTCGACGTCGAAGACCTTCCGTGCTGAGGAGAAGGGACTGAGGCAGACAGAGCTGGCCTCGCGGAGCTTCTGTCAGCATGTCTCAGCTTTCTCTTTCGGTCGGAAGGTTCAGCGAGGTCCTTGCCCTTGCCGGTGTCTTCAACCCGTCGGCTCGGAGCACGAGGGGCTGCCCTTTGGGAAGCTTCGGAGATTGCTACCCCGGATGTTGGTCGCCTTTCCACCAGGCCCAAGTCATCCAACAGCGGCATCCTCCTCCGGAGCTCTCTGCTCACCTCTGGTATCATATTCAAAGGCAGGAAGGCCGCTGGTGGAGACACGTCGCCAGGGCTGATGTTCCCATGTTGAAATTTCTTGAGATGGATCTTCAGAGCTTCCTCGCCTAAGTTGGTGTTCAAACCAACCTCGATGCGATTGTGATCCATCTCACTGTTGAAGGCCCATGCAGGCCGCTCCCTGGCCCTCAGCGGGGCCTACCTGTTTGCTAAGAAGTTGCCGAAGACCATCTGGGGGGTCACCCCACCTTCGACGCAGTCTTGGATTCTGTCCAGAATGGGCCTGTACGCCCTCGACAGCTCCAAAACTTCACTCCAAGTGTTGATGTCGACGTGGGGGACGCCTTCAGGCAGTTCCACCCTCTCGTCTCGCTCCACAGTGATGACCACCCAGTCTTTCTTCGAGTCGTCCCACTTGCCGGAAGGAAAAGGCCTCAAGTACTTGAGGGGGCAGTTTTTCCGCTTCACGAAATAGTAGAAGCCGATGAAATCCTTGCTCTTTTCGGTGGAGTGGACCGTGAAGAAAGTCTGAAACAACTCCACGCAAGGAGGCACACCCACCCACATCTCGCAAAAGTGGACGAAAGTTGCCACTAGCAAGATCGAGTGGGAGCCAAGATGGTGGAGCTACACACCATAGAAATCTAGCAGCATCAAGAAGAAAGTAGAGAAAGGCGGGATCAAACCCGCCATGGCGTACCCAAGGAAGTACACCATATTTCCGACGTGCTCCTTCTTGAAGGGGAGCTTGCCGCAGCGAATGTCGCGGTCAAATGAGTCACTGGACCATCCCATGTAGGTCCGGACCCTCGACAACTCCTCCTTGCTTCTGAAGCGGTTCTTGGGAAGTCCCATCTCCATCGCAGCACAGCGGGGCGAGAGAGAAAAAGCAAGTGAAGGTTTGCAGGATTCGAGCGCAAGTTCAAATGAAGGCATAAGGAACCCTCAAACCATGCATGCTTTCCCTCTTAAGTAAGCCCCCGCAACACTTGGATGGAAACCGCAAAAAGGCCAAGGATACATTTCAAAAATTACACCCTGCCAATGACAAAGGGGCCCGGGGCCACCCCGACGATCAAGTCGAGGTCCTTACCCCAAGCGAACAGTTGTCATGATGAGTGGCGGGAAACCCAAGGGCGACGGCCTGACAGGGAGCGCGGAACCGATACAAATTTTGTATTGGGAACCGGTGACCTTCAATTGCGTGAGATCCGCACACACAAATCTCACCTGCCACGTCCAGAAGATGCCACACGGCGATGGTTTAACTGTGAACTATCACCTCAATGGTACATCCAAGAACCCTTGAAGACACGGCGCAGAAATTGAAAGATGGACCCACCTCCGGCAGAATGACTTAATCCAAAGGGTCTCTCCCAAAGGTGGGCCCGGGGGCCACTGTCGGTACCCTGCGTACCGGATACCCCTTGGAACTGCAAAGAGTGCAAAGGAACTCAACCTATCTGAGTTGAAGACCTCTGAAGGCCCCACGTGTTACTCATAACCGGACCTGCCTCCCTCATATGGTTAGTCCTAGTGCCTCCACGTGTATCATAAAACTTGAGCTACAATCCATACATGGGAATGCTCCGGACTGGATATCTGTGTGGCACCCGCGGACCTAACCCTCGACAGAGGGAAGCTCCGGTACCGACACGTGTACAACAACACCGGATCTACTCGTCCAAGACAGTAAGCTCCGAAGCTGCCACGCGTCCAACCGTCGGACCTTCAACCTCAACAGGCAGATTGGTGGACCTCTAACGGCTCGGACCTTCAAGGGACATTTAAGGCTTCAAGACTTGATTATTTGTCATTAATACTATCTTAATGACACACGATCGGAAGACCCTTAATACTAGTAATGCCACCATTAAGGCGCGTTACCACACTATTAAGGGGAATTAAGTACATTAAACTATGTATTAGACATCAGTAACCGCCAGGGCCACATGTCAGGTCAGGCTAACCATGTAATGGCCAGCCATTGTACTATAAAAGGACTGGCCAAGCGATACACATGGACTCTCTTGGACCCGCTCGGGCTCTCTCGGCCTCTCTCTCGCTCGTGCTCTCAGACTCTCTAGCTGATCCGGTCTTTTGGACACACGCTCATACACACAATACAACAACAACAACACACCTGTGGAGTAGGGTATTACGCTCAGGCGGCCCGAACCACGTAAATTCTTGTGTCAAGTCACTATCTTGTTCTGAATCTCCACGCGCTCTAACCGAATTAAGAAACTTCGCGGGCTACTAACAGTAGTGCCGGGGGAATTCCCGGAACCAATCAACGCTATCTTGGGCGGGCAGCTTTATACAAATTCATGGATGCTGCTCATTATGGCTACTTGGTGTTGAAGATGCCAACACCCTCAGGCGTTCTCTGGATCTGCGGAGATCGCAGCGCCGGAGTTACAGCTCTGGAAGAAATCCACACGCTTGCTACAACGCAAGAGGAAGAATCCGGAAAGGAGCAAGCTCCGAAGCCCCCGAGCATTCGTCATCGAGGCTTAACTTCCGCACCCCGTGTGCAACCAAGCGGTGACATCGACATTTCCATCAAAGTCGTCCAAATTGGTTCCAATGCTACTCAGACCACCTGTATATCAGGAGGTCTGACCGACAAATAGGAACTCGCGCTCATCACTTTCCTCCGGGCTAATGTCGACATGTTTGCTTGGCAACCGTCACAAATGCTTGGGATCCCTAGGGAGGTGATTGAGCACAATCCGAAGATTTATCCTGACGCTCGGCCTGTACATAAGAAACCTCGGAAGCAATCAGTAGAGCGACATAACTTCATATGTCAAGAAGTGAAGAAGTTGCTCGAAGCTGGATTCATCCGGGAAGTCTTCCACCCAAAATGGCTGGCAAGCCCAGTCGTTGTACCCAAGGCCGGCGGGAAGCTTCGGCTGTGTATCGACTACACAACACTGAATAAGGCATGCCCAAAGGATCTATTTCCACTACCTAGAATAGATCACATAGTGGATTCCACCTCCGGGTGTGAATTACTGTGTTTCCTAGACGCATATTCTGGGTATCATCAAATCAGAATGTCTAGGGAAGATGAAGAGCATACTGCCTTCATCATAGTAGATAGATTATATTGTTACACTGCCATGCCATTCGGTCTCAAAAACGATGTTTCAGTATTTGTATGAGCTATGTACAAAACTTTTGGAGAGCTTATTAGAGATGTAGTGGAAGTGCACGTCGATGACATCGTCGTCAAGATCAAGAACAAGGAGTCATTTCTTGACACCTTGCAAGCTGTCTTCGACAAGTTGCGAATCACACGCACAAAGGTGAACCCAGACAAGTGTGTCTTTGGGGTTAGCTCCGGAAAGCTTCTTGGATTCTTGGTGAACCACCGAGGAATAGAGGCGAATCCAATGAACATTAAATCTATTGAAGACATGCGGCCACTAGCTCACATCAAGGATGTCTAGAAGCTGACTAGGTGTCTAGGTGCCCTCAGCCGGATCATCTCAAGACTAGCGGAACGGGCGCTACCCTTCTTCAAATTATTGAGGAAGTCCGGACCATTCCAATGGTCTGAAGAAGTAGAAAAGGCATTCCAAGAGCTGAAGCAGCTCCTCACCACTCTACCAACTTTGGTAGCTCCGAATCCTGGTGAGCAACTTCTGCTTTACATTTCAGCAACTGACGAAGTCGTCAGCATGGTCCTGGTTACGGAAAAACCAGAACCATCCCCAGTTCAGGAATCCAGACCCCTCCGGGAAGGTTCGGAGCTACCTGAAGGAGAGTCTGGGTCCTAGCCCCCAGACCCGGATCCTCAAGGTGAGAAGTCAAAGGATCAACCTCCTTCAAATGAAGGAGTTACTGTTGCTGAACAAGAAGACTCAGATCCTTCCGGGAGGGTCCGAGTCACTTCAGAAGAAGCTTCGGGTTCCTCTAGCAAGAACTGGGAGGTCCCTGAAAAAGGTTCGGACCCCCCCCCCCCCCCGGGAGGGTCCGGGTTGATAAGGAGGAAGATCTGGGCCCCTCCGGGAGGTTCCAGACAGTTCATCGCCTAGTGTATTTCATAAGTGGAGTACTTCATGATGCAAAGACTCGGTACCTAGAGGTGCATAAGCTGCTCTATGCAATTTTTATCGCCTCTAGGAAGTTTCGTCACTACTTCCAAGCTCACAAGATTTCGGTGGTAACCTCTTATCCGCTGCGTGCAATCTTGCATAACCCCAACTCTACTGGGAACATCGCAAAGTGGGCAACAGAATTGGCCGAGTTCGATCTTGAATTCGTCCCAAGACAAGCGATCAAGAGTCAAGCATTGGCAGATTTTGTGGCGGAATGGACCCCCTCTCCATCAAATCCAGGGGGACCCAGTGAGAAGAAACCGAAACCTAAGGTTCCGGTCTTCACTGAGCCTCACTGAACTCTCTACATCGACGGCACCATGTAGAAGCAGGGGCCCAGAGCTGGAATCCTTCTCCTTGCTCCGACCGGGGAGAAAGCCAAATACATGGTTCACCTTGACTTCGAGGCGACCAACAACATGGCGGAGTATGAAGCACTAATCTATGGGCTCAAGGTGGCACTATCATATGGTGTCAAACAACTGTTGGTAAAGGGTGATTCGCAGCTCATTATAAAACAAGTTAAAGGTGAATGCTGCTACAACAACCCTCAACTAGCTGCATATCTTCTTGAAGTCTAGAAGCTTCAGAAGGATTTTGAAGTCCTGGATCTTTGCCATGTCCAGCGTCTCAACAACACTGAAGCTGAGGAACTCTCGACGAAAGCTTCAACCAGAGCTCCAGGGCTCCCAACGGAACCTTCATCTGGAGATTGTCCAGACCAACAGCTCAGCCTGCCGAACTGAGTGAAGGGGGTGAGACCAGCACCTCGAAGCTGGCAGTCTCGATGGCCTTGTTACCATGGCATCCATCAAGGGTCGTAGGTAATGCAGGAATGTAACACCCTCATTTTCATGAATCATCCCCTACATACACTCACATACATGTTTAACATTAACCCACAACAAGAGGAACGAGTTTAAAATTGATTTGGAGCATTTAAAATTGATTTGGAACAAAACCGCACTTAAAATGCAGGAAAGTGCGGACTAGTCCGATTTTACTGAGGACTAGTCCGATTTCTCTCTGACTAAAAACGGACTTGTCCGTTTTTGCTGCGGACTAGTCCGATTTTGCCTCTGGACTTGTCTGATTTTTGGCCAGACTTGTCTGATTTTCTCTCTGGACGACTTCGGACTAGTCTGGTCCTTTTCGGAACTGTCCGATATTTCGCGACTCCGAGTTGATCTTTTGTTTTATGACTTGTTTCTTGGGGTTCATGTTAAGTGGGCCTAGGGACATCGTGCCTAACTCTTTTAGAGCCCATGTGGGACTCTAAACCGGCCTCTACTCCTCTCAAACTCGAAATCCACCTAAACCTAGCCTTCACCTCTATATAAACAACCCCACCCCTTGGCTTGACATCTATTTGCCACTTTTCCACCCCACCCAAACCCTAGTTCGTGGAGAGCCACCATCAAGGAGGGAGGAGAATATCCTAAGCAAGAAGAAGAAGAGGAGGAAACGAAAGAGGATCAAGATCTACACCAAGTTTCATTCTTCATCACCAATTCATCTCCAAGTTCATCACCAACCCTAGATCCTCAAGATCCAAGTGTTACTTCCATGTTTCTTGATTCATTGGGGTTCTAAACACCTGGTATACCTTATATTCCCTTTTCCTTATGTGAATTCAGCACTTAATCTCCAAATTTACGTCGATCTAGAAAACCCTAATCTGCTGATCTCGCAGAGTGCAGACCTGTCCGGTCCCTAGCGGACTAGTCCGGTCTTCCTGGCTAAATTGTGTTGAATTGATTCTAAAATTTGATCTAATCAACTCCAAACCTGTATAAACTTGTTAAAATTTATTAGAACTAGTTAGTGATCATTAAAAGCAATCTATTAACAAGTTCTACCTTGCATTTGCATCAATCATGCATGTCATGACATATTGAGTAATATTTGTGCACTCTTTGATTGTGTTTCTTGTCTTGTATGTTTATTGTGTGGATTAGACGGATTTGCGCTAGAGAGTGCCATGGGGGATCTCCAACACCAAGAGTTTGAAGGCTTTGACCCTAATCGACCGCAAAAGCAAGGCAAGTGTCCTTGAAGCATATTAATCCTGTTTTAAAATAAATGTTTTGGTTGCAAACTGCATGCTTGTGTCAATTTGATGGGAAATCCTATGGTAGGAAGTTTACTAGAATTGTTAAACAACCCTTGTCACCTGGAATATATGGTAGAGAGTCGGGAAGGGCTTTTTACCTTTTTGCTTCGCTTAATTAATTGGGATGGGAAAACAATACTACACATTAATGATGTATTTATGAGATTATGGTTAACATGAATTGGTTAAATATGGTACGGTAATGGGTGATCTAAGCAAGCCTTGTATGTGGATGGGTTGGATGTTATGGTGGTTTGCTTGCTTTAGATCTAAGGACCGGTTCATGCGAGAATAAGCCAGGACTACAGTGCCACCACGAGGCCAAGTATGGGTGAGGCATAGCTGATTAATTAGGGCTTTGCCAGTGCTATTTGGACCATTATGGATGCTCGGGGAAGGGGTAGTCGGATTGGGTTTGTTGATGATTGGCGGGACTACCCTAGGATCCGAATGGCTCAAGAGGGGGCCCTTGGTTGAAGATGTGCTCAGTTGGAGACATCGCCACCGGTGAAACCTCAGTGGGGTCTGAATAGACAAGTAATCCCTTTGTAAAGGCTATTTTGTGATCTCTTGGCCATACACCAAAGGAAGTGTAATTGGCGAAAGGTAGGTTCTTTAGTCACTGACGGGTGATGAAATCACAAACATGTGGGTAAAGTGGTACAAACTCTGCAGAGTCTAATAAACTATCATGATAGCCGTGCTCCCGGTTATGAGCACATGGAAAACTTCCATGATTAGAGGGAAATTGGGATTTGGGATGGTTATGGTTGGTATTATGGTTATGGATTAAATTTCTGGTATTGAATATGGTTATTGGCAATGGTGAAATCTGAAATTATTGATGATGGTAGTGAATTCAGATTGGTATTATGATATTACTTATGATTATGATGGGTTTGATTCATATACATATAATATATTGCTTTTCAAATGTTTTAATGTACTTTTCAGCACTTTGCCATTATTATATTTGTCATTTGAATCAGCCACATGTCATACTTTCCACACTCGCTGAGTACGACATGTACTCACTCTTGCAATCCCCCCAACAGTTGCAGGTCAGGATTGAGAGTTTAATGGTGATAATGCGGAGTTCTAGGCTGTGTCTATCGTCAGCTTGCCCGTGGTGTTATTGGAGCTGCGCTATCCCCTATGCTTAGTTTGCTTAGTTGCTTAGTTTGCTTAATTATTTTATTTTCACTACATTAGTTGAAATTGTCGTTAATATTTATTAGAGTTTATATTCAAGGATAATATGGTTTATGTAATAAAATCTGATTAACTAATCTTGTTCTGTGGTAATTTTCTGTATACTCTTTGTGAATGCACTCGTGTATGTGTGTTGAACATCCTGGGCACACATATGCGTTAGCTTGGTTCATTTCTTGGAACCGGGCGTCACAGATTGGTATCAGAGCCACAGGTTGACCGTAGGATGCAGCCTAGATAGAATGGACACTTTAGAGCACATAGGGGCACTCAGAATCGATTTGATTTTGTTGGCTTGTTGTTTGCTATATATATATATTATTTGCTTGTGCGCTTAATAGAGGATTTTGGGATGCCTTAGCATTGCCATGTCCACCTAGGCTAGTGTAGCTAGTTGTTTAGTTTCATATCCCTTAATGCATATAGTTGGGGACGTTTTGTAATTCTTACCTATTATTTTTCTCCAGATGGTGAGGACTCGCCACCAGAGGGATGGCAATGATGAGGAGGAGAACAATGGAGTACCTCAGAACAATAATGGGCAAGGACCTGCTCATGGAGCTATCAACATTGAGCAGCTTTTGGCCATGCAAAACCAGCTCATGCAGACCAAGATACAAACTATGGGACAGCTGTAGGCTGGCGACATCAACAATCAGCCCCACATGCCTCCACCGCCACCCCCACCCCCTCATAACCGGTTGGGAGAGTTTATGAGGACTAGGCCGCCAATCTTTGCTCAAGCTGCTGACCCTATGGATGCGGATGATTGACTCAAGTCCGTGGATAAAAAGTTAGCTATTGTCCAATGCAATGACCGGGAGAAGGTGCTATTTGATTCTCATCAACTCGTTGGAGCAGCTGTGGATTGGTGGGATGCTTATTGCAATGCTCACGAGAATCAAGAGAGGATTACCTGGGCGGAATTCAAGGAGAGTTTCCGTTCTCATTATGTGCATGAGGGAGTTAGGATTTTGACGAGGCAAGAATTTGAGAACTTAAGGCAAGGAAGATCAAGCGTGAGTGAATATCTCAATAAGTTCACTCAACTCTCAAGGTATGTGTCTGAGGATGTTAGTCGGGACAGCCGGAAACAATACTTGTTCATGAGGGGCTTGAACAATGAAATCCAAGTGCAACTACTCAATTATGACTATGCAAATTTTCAGAAGCTTGTGGACAAAGCAATTGTGGTTGAGAACAAGATCCGTGAGATGGAGCAAGAAAATAAGAGAAAGGCACCATACCAAGGACAGCAACAAGGAAGTAATGTGCGCCCTCGTTTTGCGCCTCCTAATGCGCCATACCACAGCTCCTCCACTCCTATACAGCGCCCTGGCTATGAATCACGCCCAACTCAGTTTGTGCAGCAGCACCCCGTTATGCAAGCACCTATGCCTCCAATGCCTTATGCATCTCGTGCTAATTTCCCAAATGCAAATGCTCAAAACCAAGCACGTCCCAATAATTCTGGTGGAGTTAGGAAGTGTTATACTTGTGGAGAAGTTGGACACTTTGCGCATCAATGTCCTAAGTTAGGCCTTGGTCAAGGAAGCAATGCACCGAGGCAAAACCCAAGACCCAATGGAGGACAACCACAAGGGAACCATGGATAGCAGAATTTTGCTCGTGGCAACGTGAACCATGTCTCTACGGAGGATGCTCAACAAGCGGATGACGTGGTCATTGGTATGTTTCTCGCAAACTCCAACCCGCGACTATGTTATTTGATTCTGGAGCATCGCATTCATTCATTGCATCGAAATATGTTGCCAAGTATAGTTTGCCTATCTCTCATATGAAGTTTACTCTATTGGTTAAGTCTCCTGGAGGAGAGATGAGGACAAATATAGTATGTCCAAAAGTAAACCTTAGAATAAGGGGGGTAGACTTCTCCGCCAACCTCATTGTTTTGGATTCTCGAGGATTGGACATTATACTTGGTATGGACTGGTTGAGGAATCACAATGGAGTTATTGAGTGTGCCACGAAGACGGTGAAGTTGACCAATGAGGAAGGGATCACCGTAGAATTTGAAGCATCTCAAACCACATCGAAGCAATTGGAGCTGAATCATATGGACGGTGCCGCAATTGAGGAGATTCCGGTGGTGTATGAATTTTTGGATGTCTTTCCGGACGAGTTGCCAGGTATGCCACCTGATCGAGACATTGAGTTTGTTATTGATTTAATACCTGGAACTACACCTATAGCTAATAGGCCGTATAGGATGCCTCCTATGGAATTAGCGGAGCACGAGAAACAAATTCAAGAGCAACTAGCGGAAGGTTTTATTCGCCCAAGCTCTTCGCCTTGGGGAGCGCCCGTGCTGTTCGTGGACAAGAAGGATGGATCCCAAAGGATGTGTGTAGATTACCGAGCTCTCAACGAGGTAACAATTAAGAACAAGTATACCTTGCCACGTATAGAAGACTTGTTTGATCAGATGAAGGCTGCTTGTGTCTTCTCTAAGATTGATTTGAGGTCAGGATATTTTCAAATGAAGATTAGACCATCAGACATACCTAAAACAGCTTTTAGAACACAGTATGGATCTTATGAGTACATCGTGATGTCTTTTGGATTGACAAATGCACATGCCTACTTTATGTACCTCATGAATAAGGTATTCATGGAGTACTTGGATAGATTCGTCGTGGTATTTATTGATGATATTATTATCTACTCGAAGGATGAGAAGGAACATGAGGAACACTTGAGGCTTATGCTACAGAAATTGAGGGAGCATCAATTATATGCCAAGTTCAACAAGTGTCAATTTTGATTGAAAGAGGTGTCATTTTTGGATCATATAATCTCAGGAGGATTATCGGTTGACCCCGGAAAAGTGAGAGACGTGTTGAAGTGGGAACCACCGCAAAATGTAAAGGAAATAAGGAGTTTTCTTGGGATGGCTGGATATTACCGTAGATTCATCAAGGACATTTCCAAGATAGCCAAGCCTATGACGGAGTTGCTAATGAAGGGAAAGGCATTCCAATGGACTGAAGCTTGTCAGAACAGTTTTGAGGAGTTAAAGAAGAGGTTGACAACAACCCTAGTTTTGGTACTGCCGGATGTGAGCAAGAGTTTTGATACTTATTGCGATGCATCGAGACAAGGACTTGGATGTGTATTGGTGCAAGAAGGTCAAGTGGTCGCCTATGCATTGAGAAAACTGAAGAAACATGAGCAGAATTACCCCACACACGATTTGGACCTCGCGGTCGTGGTACATGCATTGAAGATTTGGAGGCACTATATCCTTGGACATAGGTGTGAAATTTATACGGATCATAAGAGTTTGAAGTATATTTTCACACAAACGGATCTGAACTTGAGGCAATGGAGATGGTTGGAGCTCATCAAAGATTATGATTTGGAAATCAACTATCATTCGGGAAAAGCCAATGTAGTGGCTGATGCATTGAGTAGGAAGGGAGTAAGTCATCAACTCACGGTTCGAGAGTTACCATCCGAGTTATGTAAGGAGTTTGAACGGTTGAACCTTGGGTTTTTAAATTGGATGGAGATGATGAAGTTAAACCCAACCTTGGAGCAAGAAATTCGAGAGGCACAAACCACAAATGAGGAGATCAAGGAAATCAAGGAAAGGACCGAAGAAGGGAGATAATTCAGATTTGATGAGGACGAACATGGTACCTTATGGCTTGGAAAGAGGATCGCTGTGCCTAATGTGGAGCACATTCGGGAAATGATATTAAAAGAGGCACATGACTCACCTTACTCAATTCACCCTGGTTGTACAAAGATGTACAAAGACTTGAAGACTAGCTATTGGTGGGATAGCATGAAGAAGGACATAGCTGAATATGTGGCATTGTGTGATGTGTGTCAACGAGTCAAGGCGGAACATCAAAGGCCAGCTGGATTATTGCAACCATTAAAGATACCGGAATGGAAGTGGGAAGAAATTGGAATGGACTTCATAGTTGGGTTACCACGTACTCAGACCGGGTATGACTCAATTTGGGTAATTGTGGATCGCTTAACCAAGTCAGCTCATTTTGTCCCTGTGAAGACCAAATATACAGATGCACAATTGGCCGAGATATACATGGAGCATATTGTGTGTCGACACGGAGTACCGAAGAATATAGTCTCGGATAGAGGTTCACAATTTACTTCCAGGTTTTGGCAAAAACTGCATGAAGCTTTGGGAACGAGGTTGAATTTTAGTTCAGCATATCATCCTCAAACGGATGGCCAAACCGAGAGGACAATCAAATTTTGGAGGAAATGTTAAGAGCTTGTGTTTTAAAGCATGGGAAGAGTTGGGACAAAAGCTTGCCATATGCAGAATTTTCATACAACAATAGTTACCAAGCAAGCTTGAAGATGTCACCATATGAAGCACTTTATGGGAGGAAGTGTAGGACACCTTTATTCTGGAATGAGGCAGGAGAAACTCAAGTATTTGGTCCGGGTGTGTTGCAAGAAGCCGAAAAGCAAGTCCAAATAATTCGTGAAAACTTGAGGGCAGCCCAATCAAGACAAAAAGGCTATGCGGATAATAGGAGAAGGAAATTAGCCTTTGAAGTTGGAGATTTTGTTTACCTCAAGGTGTCACCAATGAGAGGTCATAAGAGGTTTAACATAAGAGGAAAGCTAGCACCTCGCTATATTGGACCATTCAAGATTTTGGACAAAAGAGGAGAAGTAGCGTATAAGTTGGAGATGCCAGCTCACCTTTCAGATGTCCATGATGTCTTTCATGTCTCCAAGCTCAAGAAGTGCTTAAGAGTACCGGAAGAAGAAGTGCCAATGGAAGGATTGGAATTAGAGGAAGATTTGACTTATGCCGAGCAATCGGTCAAAATCTTGGAAACCAAGGAGAGAGTAACAAGGAACAAGGTGATTCGATGGTGTAAAGTTCAATGGAAGCACCACACCAAAAAAGAAGCAACTTGGGAGCTAGAAGATGATATCAAGAAGGAATTTCCCTCTCTCTCTTCTCTTCCGCGTCGAATCTCGAGGGCGAGATTCATTTTAAGGGGGGTAGGTTTGTCACACCCTCATTTTCATGAATCATGCCCTACATACACTCATATACATGTTTAACATTAACCCCCAACAAGAGGAACGAGTTTAAAATTGATTTGGAACAAAACCGTACTTAAAATGCAGGAAAGTGCAGACTAGTCCGATTTTACTGAGGACTAGTCCGATTTCTCTCTAACTTAAAACGGACTTGTCCGTTTTTGCTGCGGACTAGTCCAATTTTGCCTCTGGAAACCTTCGGACTTGTCCGATTTTGTGCGGACTAGTCCGATATTCCAAGAATCCTTGAAAATTTGCTAAGTCCCTAGACTTTTCCGGACTAGTCCGATGTTCTAGCGGACTTGTCCGATTTCCTCTCTGTTTAAAGTCAGACTTGTTCGATTTTTTGCCAGACTTGTCCGATTTTCTCTCTAGACGACTTCGGACTAGTCCGGTCCTTTTCGGACTTGTCTGATATTTCGCGACTCCAAGTTGATCTTTTGTTTTATGACTTGTTTCTTGGGGTTCACGTTAAGTGGGCCTAGGGACGTCGTGCCTAACTCTTTTAGAGCCCATGTGGGACTCTAAACCGGCCTCTACTCCTCTCAAACTCAAAATCCACCTAACCCTAGCCTCCACCTCTATATAAACAACCCCAAACCTTGGCTTGACATCTATTTGCCACTTTTCCACCCCACCCAAACCCTAGTTCGTGGAGAGCCACCATCAAGGAGGGAGGAAAAGATCCCAAGCAAGAAGAAGAAGAGGAGGAAACGAAAGAGGATCAAGATCTCCACCAAGTTTCGTTCTTCATCACCAATTCATCTCCAAGTTCATCACCAACCCTAGATCCTCAAGATCCAAGTGTTACTTCCATGTTTCTTGATTCATTGGGGTTCTAAACACCTGGTATACCTTATATTCCCTTTTCCTTATGTGAATTCAGCACTTAATCTCCAAATTTACGTCGATCTAGAAAACCCTAATCTGCTGATCTCGTAGAGTGCGAACTTGTCCGGTCCCTAGCGGACTAGTCTGGTCCTCCTGGCTAAATTGTGTTGAATTGATTCTAAAATTTGATCTAATCAAATCCAAACCTATATAAACTTGTTAAAATTTATTAGAACTAGTTAGTGATCATTAAAAGCAATCTATTAACAAGTTCTACCTTGCATTTGCATCAATCATGCATGTCATAACATATTGAGTAATATTTGTGCACTCTTTGATTGTGTTTCTTGTCTTGTATGTTTATTGTGTGGATTAGACGGATTTGTGCTAGAGAGTGCCACG
This sequence comes from Tuctoria greenei, assembly GCA_036927565.1. Lineage (NCBI taxonomy): Eukaryota > Viridiplantae > Streptophyta > Magnoliopsida > Poales > Poaceae > Tuctoria > Tuctoria greenei. Next base: position 208,535,648 of record JAYESD010000006.1, on the reverse strand, counting down.
GGGGATCTCCAACACCAAGAGTTTGAAGGCTTTGACCATAATCAACCGCAAGAGCAAGGCAAGTGTCCTTGAAGCATATTGATCCTGTTTTAAAATAATTGTTTTGGTTGAAAAATGTATGCTTGTGTCAATTTGATGGGAAATCCTACAGTAGGAAGTTTACTAGAATTGTTAAACCACCCTTGTCACCTGGAATATATGGTAGAGAGTCGGGAAGGGCTTTTTACCTTTTTGCTTCGCTTAATTAATTGGGATGGGAAAACAATACTACACATTAATGATGTATTTATGAGATTATGGTTAACATGAATTGGTTAAATATGATATGGTAATGGGTGATCTAAGCAAGCCTGGTATGTGGATGGGTTGGATGTTATGGTGGTTTGCTTGCTTTAGATCTAATGACCGGTTTATGCGAGAATAAGCCAGGACTACAGTGCCACCACGAGGCCAAGTATGGATGCGGCGTAGCTAATTAATTAGGGCTTTGCCAGTGCTATTTGGACCATTATGGATTCTCGGGGAAGGGGTAGTCGGATTGGGTTTGTTGATGATTGGCGGGACTACCCTGGGATCCGAATGGCTCAAGAGGGGGCCCTTGGTTGAAGATGTGCTCAGTTGGAGACATCGCCACCGGTGAAACCTCAATGGGGTCTGAATAGACTAGTAATCCCTTTGTAAAGGCTATTTTGTGATCTCTTGGTCATACACCAAAGGAAGTGTAATTGGCGAAAGGGAGGTTCCTTAGTCGCCGATGGGTGATGAAATGACAAACACGTGGGTAAAGTGGTACAAACTCTGCAGAGTCTAATAAAATATCATGATAGCTGTGCTCCCGGTTATGAGCACCTGGACAACTTCCATAATTAGAGGGAAATTGGGATTTGGGATGGTTATGGTTGGTATTATAGTTATGGATTAAATTTCTGGTATTGAATATGGTTATTGGCAATGGTGAAATATGGAATTATTGATGATGGTAGTGAATTCAGATTGATATTATGACATTACTTATGATTATGACGGGTTTGATTCATATACATATAATATATTGCTTTTCAAATGTTTTAATGTACTTTTCAGCACTTTGCCATTATTATATTCATCATTTGAATCAGCCACATGTCATACTTTCCACACTCGCTGAGTACGACATGTACTCACTCTTGCAATCCCCCCAACAGTTGCAGGTCAGGATTGGGAGTTTAATGGTGATAATGCGGAGTTCTAGGCTGTGTCTACCGTCAGCTTGCTTGTGGTGTTATTGGAGCTGCGCTATCCCCTATGCTTAGTTTGCTTAGTTGCTTAGTTTGCTTAATTAGTTTATTTCCGTTGTATTAGTTGAACTTGTCGTTAATATTTATTAGAGTTTGTATTCAAGGATAATATGGTTTGTGTAATAAAATCTAGTTAATTAATCTTGTTCTGTGGTAATTTTCTGTATACTCTTTGTGAATGCACTCATGTATGTGCGTTGAACATCCTGGGCACACATATGCGTTAGCTTGGTTCATTTTTCGGAACCGGGCGTCACAAGGAAGCTCCGAGCAACCCAGCACGCAAGACTCAAAAGCTCAAGTTAGCTCCCATGCATGGATCTCGGAGATCCGGAGCTACTTGAAAGACAACATACTTCCAAAAGACAATGTATCTGCTGACTGGATAGTCAGATTGGCTGAAAGATACACACTGGTGAAAGGGGATCTCTACCGGCATGGTGCCAACAGCGTCCTAATACGGTGCATTACAAGGGAAGAAGGTGAGCTCCTCGCAGAAATCCATGGAGGCGAGTGTGGGAACCACGTGTCTTCCCACACGTTGGTCGGTAAAGCCTTCCGACATGGTTTTATCTGGCCTACAACACTCTAGGATGCAACCGAGCTAGTGAAAAAATGTGAATCATGCCAGTTCCATGCGAAGCAAATTCACACACCAGCTCAACCACTACAAATGATACCTCCTACATGGACATTCGCTGTGTGGGGTATGGATATTTTGGGACCTTTACCAAAAGCCGTCGGAGGTTACAAGTACATGTATGTCGCCATTGACAAGTTCACCAAGTGGTCGGAAGCAACTTCAGTTGTGACAATAAACAATCAATCAGCTATCAAGTTCTTGCAGTCCATAGTATGCATATTTGGAGTCCCAAACAAGATCATAACTGACAACGAGACTCAATTCACAAGTTCTGCATTCCAAGGATATTGCGAAGACCTCGACATTCAAGTCAGCTACGCTTTCGTGGCTCACCCGACAAACAATGGCCAAGCTGAGAGAGCAAATGCAGAAATTTTAAAAGGACTCAAGACGCGCACATATGAGCGCTTGAAAAAACATGGAGCCAATTGGATTGAGGAGCTTCCGCCCACCTTGTGGGCAAACAGGACAACTCCAAACCGGTCAACCGGAGAGACACCCTTTTTCCTGGTGTACAAAGCTGAAGCAGTACTTCCTCCGGAAATCACCTTGGGGTCGCTCTGGGTCCGGACCTTCGACGCATCCATGCAGGACCAGCTCCGGCGTTAAGACCTTGACCTCGTTGAAGAGGTAAGGTGCCGAGCAGCTGTTCGAAATGCACGATACCGTCAAGCGCATCACCAAAGGCATGTGCATAGCCGACAGCTCGAGGAAGGCGATCTGGTGCTACAGAGAATACAAACTCGAGAAGGGTTAAACAAACTTTCCCCTATCTAGGAAGGACCCTTTCGAGTGATCAAAGTATCCCGTCCCGGATGCGTTCACTTGGCAACCGAGGATGGGACACCGCTCCCTAATCCTTGGAACATTGAGCACCTCCATAAGTTTTACGCTTAATTACATATGATGTATGTTATAGCGTCATTGTACAGAGATGGGTAGCTCCTTCGGGAGGACAGCCGGACCTTTCCAGGAAGGTCCGCAAAGTTCAAGCAACACTTGATACAGTCTCAGAACTAAAAGTGTAGCTAGCTACCCTGGGTCGAACAAGAAATGTAACACACTTAGCTTGGTTCCATACCCTAAGAGTGTACTTGTCTCCCTGTATCCCGGGCCTATAATGAAAGACATCGATATGTGAAAACAGACTCCATGTGCATTTATTTTGTACAGGCTCATTCCTTTTTTATTTTTTTATTTCTTGTCTATAACAAAGTTGTGCAATTCTTAAGAAACTTTAGCTCGAAAAATTCATGTATAATTCAAGTTGCATTGTTAATTCATTTGGGTCTTAACATTGTTGAATGGCCTACTCGCCTGAACGCCAAGCCAATCTAGGTCCAGAGTGTGCTATCGGCTTAGCCTGGTCTTGCACCCTAAGTACGCCGCTCTACCTACATCCCGACAGGCCTAAGTAAGGTGAGTCCAAAAAACGATTGGACCTGGAGAAAATAAACAAATGTGCTTGATTGTATATAGAATTGTTGTCGACCTAAAATTTCATATGGGAATAGTAAGTCGCAAATGAGTTATAGATAAGAAATGAATTTTACTGTATTTCTGGACTTCAGTGTGCAGGAAAAATAAAAATCTCATGATGATGGTGGATGATGCCGGAGCTATCAAAGCTTTGACACCCCCCAAGGGGGCCCGCCGTCGATGTTTTAAACATTGATAGTGGGCGTCGCCGGAGCTATCAAGTTTCGACAAATCCAGGGGGCCAACCGTCAACGTGAAGAAATAAAAGGAATTGAAGAAAAGATGGTAGAAGGACACCCCAATGGGTTCTGCTGTCGACGCTCTACATGTTGACAGTAGTCGCTGCCGGAGCTACTAAGCTCTGACAACCCCAGGGGGCCCCTGCTGTCGACGCAACAAAACTTCAGACCTATACTCTACAAGTTCGAAGAACTCAAGTCTTCAACAAAATGCTACATCCTTTTGTTACATGTTCGCAATCAGATTGTGTACATCTACCAGGGGGCCAAGTAAGACAAAGGTTGAAGACAAAAAATGAAATTCATAGATTTCTTGGATTTCATTCATCTGAAGACAAGAGATTACAAAATTGGAGAAAAGAAGAGAAGATACAAGTGGGAGCTAAAAAGAGAAAGTCCTAAGTTCTACAGAAGAACGAGGTGACCTTCTGGGCAACCTTCGACACGCTGGTCTTGGCGGTGTCTCCCTCTCCATCGATGGAACCTTCAAGCACCGGGTTTAGTGGGAAGTGAGGATCCCGACTTGTAGCACGTCAACATGTATTCTGCGACGTTCTTTGCCAGAGTTTTTCCTTCAGTTTCCAATTGATCCACGATGACATCGCCCATCGCGTCGAGTTTGTTGCCAGCCGAGCTCAGCGCATCCAACGCATGGTCCAACTCTGGCTCTAGATTGTCCGGACACATGGGACTAAAGCCCAGCGGCATCAGCGCATCATTGGCTTTTCCCAAGAAGTCCCATACTTGTTGGGACTCTGCGGCCCTCGAGCCTCGAATCTCCTCCAAAGACCTCCGGGCCGCCGCAAGCTCCAAACCCTCACGGGCAAGGCGCTCGACCTCCTTGGCGTGCTGCTGAATACTCTCAGCAACTTGCTTTTCAAGGTCGGCAAGCTCCTTCTCCCGGACGCTGATCTGGTTCTGGCAGGCAACCAAGTCTTTCTCCTGGCCTCGCACCTTCTTCTCCCTGGCAGTGACTTCGACCTCCCTTTTGGTAAGGTCATGTCCCCGCTGCCAGGCCTTCTCCTCTTCGCTCTTGCAGCACTCCTCCAGCTTTTTGGTGCGCTCTGCATGGCTCTTGTCACTCAGAGCCAGCCTTTGGGCAAGCTCCTCCTCCCTCTTCACGAGATCATCCCTCAGCTCCAGAAGTTTTTGCTCTTCCTCTTCAAGCTTTTTCTCCCGCTCATCAAGACCCTCCCGGCGCTTGACGAGGCCTTCGTGGATGGTATTGAGGTTCTCCTGGCAATCATTCGCTGCCTGATAAGCAGCCTGGGCTTGTTCGTATATAGCCCGGGACTGATTGTCGAGGGATCGCACCATGCTTTCCCTCTTATCCAGCAGCTGGCTCCAGTACTCCATCTGGGCCTTCTCCCTCTTGACCCACTCCTTGTCGTCGGACATCCTTGTTTGCGCCAGCTTGGTCTCGAATTGGAGTCGGTTGTGCCACCTCCTAAAAGTTTGGCGCTCCTCCTCGAGGGCCTTGCTGTCGTGCTAAAATGCAAGCTGGACCTGACGAAGGCTGGAGCAGGCATTATCGATGGATAGCGACAGGGGGATTGGCTCCGGACCTACCGGGGTCCTCTCCGCTAACTCCAGCGGGTTCTGCAAAATAAAAATTGGGTCCCACTCTACAAGGGTGGTCCCCTGAGCTTCCACGGCACTAGGGTCGCCCTCCGGGAGTGCCTCGGTCGTCGCCGAGGTAGGTCCTGCAATGGGAGTTTCTACCTCCGAAGTCAGCTCCGAAGGTCCCGCCGCTAGGTCATCATCAACTGGTCCCTCAAGCAGAGGACTGGTTGCTTCGTCTTGGCACCCTAGCTCAGGAACGGGTACCTCCGGAACTACCACCTACGGGGCAAGCATTGAAGATCTAGCCTGAGCTGAGGCCATCTCCAGCTTCGACGCTGGTGCTTCCTCCACTGTGGGTACCCTGCGTACCGGATACCCCTTGGAACTGCAAAGAGTGCAAAGGAACTTCACCTATCTGAGTTGAAGACCTCTGAAGGCCCCATGTGTTACTTGTAACGGGACCTGCCTCTCTCATATGGTTAGTCCCAGTGTCGCCACGTGTATCATAAAACCGGAGCTACAATCCGTACATGGGAATGCTCTGGACTGGATATTTGTGTGGCACCCCCAGACCTAACCCCCGACAGAGGGAAGCTCTGGTACCGACACATGTACAACAGCACCAGATCTACTTGTCCAATACGGTAAGCTCCGAAGCTGTCACGCGTCCAACCGCCGGACCTTCAACCTCAACAGGCAGATTGGTGGACCTCCAACGGCTCGAACCTTCAAGGGACATTTAAGGATTCAAGACCTGATTATGTGTCATTAATGCTATCTTAATGACACACGATCGGAAGACCCTTAATACTAGTAACGCCACCATTAAGGCGTGTTACCATGCTATAAAGGGGAATTAAGTACATTAAACTGTGTATTAGGCATCAGTGACCACCAGGGCCACATGTCGGGCTAGGCTAACGATGTAACGGCCAGCCCTTGTACTATAAAAGGACTGGCCGATGGCGCGCCAAATGTCGGATGCTGGTATGGAAATTCCCCCGGCACTACTGTTAGTAGCCCGCGGAGTTTCTTAGTTCGGTTAGGGCGCGCGGAGATTCAGAACAAGATAGTGACTTGACACAAGGATTTACGTGTTTCGGGCCGCCTGAGCGTAATACCCTACTCCATGGGTGTGTTGTTGTTGTTGTATTGTGTGTATGAGCGTGTGTCCAAAAGATCGGATCAGCTAGAGAGTCTGAGAGCACGAGCGAGAGAGAGGCCGAGAGAGCCCGAGCGGGTCAGAGAGACTCCCCATGTATCGTTCTGTTAGTTTTTTTATAATACAAGGGCTGGCCGTTACATCGTTAGCCTAGCCCAACATGTGGCTCTAGCGGTTACTAATGCCTAATACACAGTTTAATGTACTTAATTCCCCTTAATAGCGTGGTAACATGCCTTAATGGTGGCATTACTAGTATTAAGGGTCTTCCAATCGTGTGTCATTAAGATAGAATTAATGACACGTAATCAGGCCTTGAAGCCTTAAATGTCCCTTGAAGGTCCGAGCCGTTGGAGGTCCACCAATCTGCCTGTTGAGGTTGAAGGTCCGACGGTTGGACGTGTGGCAGCTTTAGAGCTTACCATCTTGGACGAGTAAATCCGATGTTGTTGTACACGTGTCGGTACCGGAGCTTCCCTCTGTCAGGGGTTAGGTCCAGGGGTGCCACACAGATATCCATTCCGGAGCATTCCTATGTATGGATTATAGCTCCGGTTTTATGATACACGTGGCAGCACTGGGACTAACCATATAAGGGAGGCAGGTCTCGTTATGAGTAACACGTGGGGCATTCGGAGGTCTTCAACTCAAATAGGTAGAGTTTTTTTTGCACTCTTTGCAGTTCCAAGGGGTATCCGGTATGCAGGGTACCGACAGTGGCCCCCGGGCCCACCTCTGGGAGAGACCCTTTGGATTAAGTCATTCTGCCGGAGGTGGGTCCATCTTTCGATTTCTGCGTTGTGTCTTCAAGTGTTCTTGGATGTACCGTTGAGGTGATAGTTCGCAGTTAAACCATCGCCGCGTGGCATCTTCTGGACGTGGCAAGTGAGATTTGCGCGTGCGGATCTCACGCAATTGAAGGTCGCCGGTTCCTAATATGAAAGCCGTATCGGTTTTGCGCGCCCTATCAGGCCGCTACCCTTGGGTTTCCCGCCACTCATCATGACAACTCTTCGCCTGGGGTAAAGACCTCGACTTGATCGTTGGGGTGGCTCCGGGCCCCTTTGTCATTGGCAGGGTGTAATTTTTGAAATGTATCCTTGACCTTTTTACGGTTTCCATCCAAGCGTTGCGGGGGCTTACTTAAGAGGGAAAGCGCGCATGGTTTGAGGGTTCCTTACGCCTTCATTTGAACTTGCGCTCGAATCCTCCAAACCTTCACTTGCTTTTTCTCTCTCGCCCCGTCGTGTTGCGATGGAGTTGGGACTTCCCAAGAGCCGCATCAGGAGCAAGGAGGAGTTGTTGAGGGTCCGGACCTACATGGGGTGGTCCAATGGATCCTTCGACCGCAACATTCGCTGCGGCAAGCTCCCCTTCATGAAGGAGCGCGCCGGAGATATGGTGTACTTCCTTGGGTACGCCATGGTGGGTTAGATCCCGCCTTTCTCTACTTCCTTCTTGATGCTGCTAGATTTATATGGTCTGCAGCTCCACCATCTTGGCCCCCACTCGATCTTGCTAGTGGCGACTTTCGTCCACTTTTGCGAGATGTGGGTGGGTGTGCCTCCTTGCGTGGAGTTGTTTCGGACTTTCTTCACGGTCCACTCCACCGGAAAGAGCAAGGAGTTCATCGGCTTCTACTACTTCGTGAAGCGGAAAAACTGCCCCCTCAAGTACTTGAGGCCTTTTCCTTCCGGCAAGTAGGACGACTGGAAGAAAGACTGGGTGGTCATCACCGTGGAGGGACACGAGAGGCTGGAATTGGCTGAAGGCCTCCCCTGCGTCGACATCAACACTTGGAGTGAAGTTTCAGAGCTGTCGAGGGCGTACAGACCCATTCTGGATAGAATCCAAGAGTGCATCGAAGGTGGGGTGACCCCCCAGATGGTCTTCGGCAACTTCTTAGCGAACAGGTGGGCCCCGTTGAGGGCCAAGGAGCGGCCTGCATGGGCCTTCAACAGTGAGATGGATCACAATTGCATGGAGGTTGGTTTGAACACCCACTTAGGTGAGGAAGCTCTGAAGATCCATCTCAAGAAATTTCAGCATGGGAACATCAGCCCTGGTGATGTGTCTCCACCGGCGGCCTTCCTACCTCTGAATATGATACCAGAGGTGAGTAGAGAGCTCCGGAGGAGGATGCCGCTGTTGGATGACTTGGGCCTGGTGGAAAGGCGACCAACCTCCGGGGTAGCAATCTCCAGAGCTTCTGAAAGGGCGGCCCCTCCTGCTCTGAGCCGACGGGTTGAAGACACCGGCAAGGGCAAGGACCTTGCTGAACCTTTTGACCGGAAGAGGAAGCTGAGACATGCTGACAGAAGCTCCATGAGGCCAGCTCCGCCTGCCTCAGTCCGGACCTACATGGGGTGGTCCAGTGACTCCTTCGACCGCGACCTTCAATTGCGTGAGAGCTGCACGTCAGGATCTCACCTGCCGCGTCAAGAAGAGCCATATGTCGATGGTTTAACTGCAGACCGTCACCCCAACGGCCCATGAAAAGACCTTGGAAGCCGCAACGTGGGAATCGAAGATGGCCCCACCTGTGGCAGAATGACTTCACCCAAAGGGTTTCTCCCAGATGTGGGCCCGGAGGCCACTGTCGGTACCCTACATACCGGGTACCCCATGATACTGCAAGTAAACTCACAGAGTTCCACTTGTCCGAGATGAAGACCTACAAAGGCTACACGTGTCCCGCAGCACTTGACCCACCTCCCTCATTCGGGTAGCTCCGAAACTGCCATGTGTAACGCAAGGCCAGACCTAACTCCCTGTATAGGAAAGCTCCGGTCATGCCACGTGTCCAGTGTCCCCTGACCTAACCCCCAGTAGAGGGAAGCTCCAGTGCTGCCACATGTATAGCAGCTCCGGACCTACCTCCCCACAGAGAGAAGCTCTAGAGCTTCCACGTGTTGAGCCTCCGGACCTAAGCCTACAACGAGAAGACTACCGGATCTCCAACGGCGCGAACATTCAAGGGACAGTTAAAGCAGTCGTTACAAGATCTGATTACGTGTCATTAATGCCATGTTAATGACACACGATCAGAGGACCTTTAGTGCTAGTAATCCACCATTAAGGCACATTATTACACTGTTAGTTATGTTTAATACATACATATCATGTATTAGGTAATTAAAGACCGTCGGGCCACATGTCGGGCCAGACTGACAATGTAACGGCCGATCCTTGGACTATAAAAGGGTCGCGCTGAGAAACCAAGGCGAATCGACCAAGCTCATACACACACAAGCATACACACATTCATACAATCAACAACCACCACGTGGAGTAGGGTATTACGCTCAGGCGGCCCGAACCACATAAAAATCTCCTGTGTCACCGTCTCGCTCTTGCTCTTACGCACGCCCCAACCGAATACGAACCACCGCGGACTACGCCTTAGTAGTACCGGGTGAAGTGTCGATCACACACTTCGACATATCCCATTACAGACCATCATGAATTTGTTCTTTTTTGCATACTTCTTATATTACTAGGAACAAAGAAAATTCTTTCCAAGCGTCAAGCAATACACACATTAATCAAAATTTTCTAATATACAACATTCCTTGCGCTGGATTACATAAATTCAAAAGCAATTAATAGGCTTATCTGGTCCATTTCAAGTTCAACACAAAGCTTTCGGGTTCATTATATAGTTCAGTTAACAAAATAATGTGTGCATGCCCTTTCTTAGCATGCCCTAGGAGGGAGAGGAGAGCAGTGATGGGAGGCAAGAGAGAGCAAACAAAGTTTCTCTTGGATTGGATTGGATTTTCTCATTCCTTTTAAACATACATGCAGCCATTCCTTTTCTTAGGAAAGGAAACCAGCCTTCCTACATTCCAAACACCCACCCTTCATTCATTTTCAGAGGGAAAAAACCTTCTAAAATTTTTGCATCTATTCCCGCATTCCAAATAGCCCCTTTGAAATGCGGGATGGGTGCGGGAGTTGTAGAGGATTTCTTTCCTCTGGAAAGGAATGGAGGGTGGGTGTTTGGAATGTAGGAATGCCAATTTCCTTTTATGAGAAAAGGAATGGCTGCATGCATATTTCAAAGGAATGAGAAAATCCAATCCAATCTAAGGGAAACTTTGTTTGCTCTCTCTTGCCCCCCATCACTGCTCTCCTCTCCCTCCGGGGGCACACATTATTTTGTTAATTGAACTATATAATGAACCTGAAAGGTTGAACTTGAAATGGACCAGATAAACCTATTAATTGCTTTTGAATTTATGTAATGTAGTGCAAGGAATGTTGTATATTAAAAAAATATTGTTTAATGTGTGTATTGCTTGATGCTAGGAAATAATTTTCTTTTCTCCTAGTAATATAAGAAGTATGCAAAAAAGAACAAATTCATGATGGTGTGTAGTGGGATACATGGCTACAATGCTTTTTATTTTTAAGAAATAATTTCAAAATTTACCACAATCTAAACATTAAAATATGTGAGATTTTTCTCCAAATCTAGAATTTAGCTCTAATACATTATACTACTTTCTAAATCCTATGTTACAAATTACTGCAATCCAAACAATAAAGTGTTCACAATTCCTTTGTTTTTCATTCCCGTGTTTTTTCACTTTTTCTCGTTATTGTGTTTCCTTCGTTCCTATGTTTTTTTCCCATTCTAATGTTTTTCATCTCTGCATTCCAAACAGGTCCTAAAGTTATTGCTTGGAGGCTAGAACAAAATAGCCTGCCAATGGCGCAGGACAATTCATTCTGAGCGAATTGATATAGACACTGGGTGGGTTTGGTTTGAAGTTAAAGTTGGATTGGATGGGATCATTCATGTTTTTCTTTACTGATCCAAGTTGATGTTTGGTTAGATTGATTGTACAATTCATTTTTTTGTTTGGTAGGTTGGATGAAACTTGGATGGATTAGATCAGCTAAGTTGATAATTTCACATTGTACTAATCATTTTTATACTAATTATCGTATTACTAATAAATATTAATATCATCATTGTAATTAATAATTAACAACAAACAAGTCAATTGTCACTAAGGGTGCGTTTGGTTTGAGAGATATGGTGGGATGGGACGGGACGATCTCACTTTTCTGTTGTTTGGTTTGGAGACACATGGGATAGAGTCATCTCTCAAAAGAGAATATTCCACCTAGATGCAGGATGAAACATTCCACCGAAAATATGCGGACAGATCCGTCCCACCTCCGTGGAGGCACGTGCGAACGAAGGAAAAAAAGTTAGGCGCGTGCGGCCCTTCGAAAGTACTCATACTCACGTGTCCATGTCTCCTTTCATTCAAACAGGAGACATGACCATTCCATCTCACACCATCCAACAAAACAAACAAAAAACAGAGATCGTCTCATCCCTCTAGACAAACAGAAAATTGGACCATTCTATCCCTGAAAACTGGGATGGATCCATCCCATCCTACTTTAACTCCAAACCAAAAACATCCTAATTATGTTACTAAGAAGCATAGTTCAAGGTGTCCCATGCGTGTCAGGTATACATACCCTAGTGATGATTTTGTCCTTTTTTCCTGAACTTGCAACCTCAGGTAGTCAAGTTGCTAACATCGATGGCGTGCTTACATGTGAGTTGAAACAGCACATGTAGCTTTTTACATGTTTTTTATTTTTTCAGTCACTGATTTAATGACTTGGGGAGGATATTGTAATGGATTCCCGTTCTCATCAACTGAAAAACGGCGTTTCAATGTGATCACGATCACGTCTTCGCCAAAGATATTTTGGCGAAATTGCTCGCATCACCAAATCTGTCGTTTAACTGGGTGGTTATGGCCGCGGTTAGCAACTCAATCTAACGCGTGGAATTTTTTGCTTTTTGATCTTAAAAAATATTCTCTTTTGACATTTGAACTAATCAAAAAATCTATTTCCTAAAATGGATCATTCTTTCCCGTTTCATTTTATTTGTGTCACTAGCTAATTTATTTTTAAACTAATCAGTAATAAATAAAACAAAACGTAGAGAGTATTTGGCTTTACATCACGGCGTCTATGGATTTGACGTGGTTCTATATACTTATGTCGTTAAAGCCGTTACACCTTACGTGTCACATCAGCTATAGGATGCATGCAGACTATAGTTGGCATCCTACATGCACATGATATAATTTTATAAGGAGGTCTAAATATATAAGAAATAGAATAACCAAAGAGTGCTCTTCCTGTTCTAAAATTTTTGCCGTTTTCTAGTTTAAAAATAAACTACAAAACAAAATCTTTTAGAAATAGAGGGAGTACTTCCTTCACTTTTAAAAGTTTGTCACGTTTTAATTTATTAAAAATAAACTAAAACATAACAATTTTTTGGGAATGAAAGAAATACATATCTAAATTCGTTTACTGGGTCAAATTAAGTAGTACTGGGCTAACTCCGTCGGGCCGTTGTGTACCGTGCGCGGCGCCGTCCTGACATACGAGATGGGCTGAAAGCTGGCAATATTTTACGCCCCCCCCCCCCCCCCCCCCCCCCCCCCCCCCCCCCCGCGGTTTGCCTGTTTCCACGGGCCAGTTGGCGGCCAGCCCGCGTATTGGGTTGCAGGCTAGCAACGACAGCGCGAGCTGCAACGGAGGGAGTAGCCGAGTAGGTCAATGCTTCGCTTAGGACCTGACACAGAAATACTCGTAATAACACCACGCGCGAGGGGCACCGTGTCATGATGAAAGTACCAGCGCGCCTGCTCGTAAACAGTTGCACGATCGTTTTGAAGGAACATCGATCAAAACCCCGGTTTTACCAATCCCATTACGCCCTGGTCAAAACCAGCAATTCAATTTCTAATCCCATTCTAACCTCGTCCCTCTCTCGGTTCCAGGCCTCCAGCTTCTCCATCAAAGCTGGTCAAAACCAGCAATTCGTAAATTTCTGAACCCATCTTCCTCCTGGCTCCAGAGTCTGCGTCTCCCAGCTGCTTAGCGCTGCCGGAGTGCAGGCTGCACCCGGTCCAAGTCCCGAACCCACGTCAGAGGCGTCCGACGAATAGCTGCACCCCGACATGCTGGCCGCCACGGCGCGCGGCGCGGCCATGGGTGCCGTGGCCTTCGACTTCGAGCACAAGAGGTGAAGTACACACAGCGCTCTGCTTCCCAAATCGAATCCATGCAGGCAGGAGTCAAGCCGAGGACGAGGCCGGGCGCGGGCGACATCGTCGTGCCGCGCGCCACGTGCTCCGCGCTCTTCTCGCGCCGATGAAAAATGAGTTTTTTCCCCTCCCCTATCCTCCTCCCCTTCCCCAATCTGCGCTGCCGCTATAATCTTCTATCCCTCTTCCTCGCTTCGCGCCTGGGCCTCCCTCCTCGGCCCTGCAATTAACGCACCTGATCTTGCCGCGATCCGTTGCAATCCCTGATTCCATTTTCCACAATCCCCCTCCCGTTTCCATGTGCGTTGATCTCGGGCGGCGGGCTTGGGTTTAGTATGGCTTTGGTCAATCCATGGCGTGCGGTGCCGAGGTCGCCCTGTCGCTTCTTCTTTAATGCGCGCTGATCCCCATGGACGCCGACTCCCGGTAACCCTCAAAAGATGCCTCCTCTGCCCTCTTTGCCTGTGACGCCTCTCCTCTCTCTCTCTCTCTCGTCTGTTGTTCCGTTCCGTGTTCTGGTATTGTCTAGTAGGTTGGGCTAGCGTGGGGCTAATGCCGTGGCTGGGGTTGCCTCTGGACGTTGTGGTTGATGGTGCTGAGGTTTGGCGCAGGGACGCGTATGGATTCGCGGTGCGACCGCAGCATCTTCAGCGTTTCCGCGAGTACACCAAGATTTACAAGGTAACTGCCTGAGCGAAATGTGTTACTTCCCACATTCACAAAAGTTTGTCGCTTTGTAGTTTAAAAATGAACAACAAAACGACAAATTTTTTAGAGCGGAAGGAGTATTTGTTTGTTTAGGGGAAGGTTTCAATATTTTTCCTCTTTTTAAACACTTGTTTGTTAGGAAGAAGAGGAGGAGAGGGCGCACAGGTGGAGGGACTTCTTGGACAGGTTGGCTGAGTCTGAGGATGTGCCCAGCACACCCACCATTTCACAGTCCGATGTGGATGCTGGTGCCAGTGATGACGATGGAAGAGCTCGAAAAGCAGAAAAAGATGATAGTGGACAACATAATGATCAAGAAGGAGCAGCGGAAGAAGATGGGAATGCAGAAGACATGAACAAAGTGGAAGACCTGAAGGAGGCTGATGCTGGTGATGAATCACAAGAAACAAATGGTGACCTAGAAGATCGGAAAAATGTAAGTGATAACTTGGATAAGCTGAAAGAGGAGACTAGTAGTATCTCTACAGAAACGATCAAAGCCTCAGAGGACTCGAAGGAAGTGAATGTGGCCTCTGAGGAGATAAAAGATTTAAGTGCAGACTCAGAAGAATTGGGAGAAATGAATAGTTACAACTTGGAAAAGCTGGTGGAACTGTCCTTGGATAAGGGATTGTTGGACGAATTGAAGCCCATAAAGGTTGAGTCACGGAGGCGGGTGCGGGCGGCACTTCGCATCATCGAGAAAATGATGAGCTATCGAGTGGCAAAGAAAGACAATGGTGCAAATGACATTGATGGAATGCGTAAAACACGTCTTGCCTCTATTGAAGAGGAAGGGAAAACTGCAGAAGCGAGTCAAGAAGGGGAGCCAGCTGAGGAGTCTTATTTGGCTGAGAAAATGGAGTATGAACAAGAGGCACCTGGTGATTCAACAAGTAATGCTTTGGAGGGAGGCGATGGCAGGTCTTATTTTCCTTGGAAGGAGGAGCTGGAGAGCTTGGTTCGAGGAGGTGTGCCAATGGCTCTTAGAGGAGAGGTGCTACTGCAAACCAGATTTGCAACTTGTTGCTGTCAGCCTTGTATGAATTTGATGCCTTTACACTAACGTCTAGTTGACTTCACTGTAGATATGGCAAGCATTTGTGGGTGTTGGTACTCGGAAAATTACTGGGTACTATAATAAATTGCTTGATCAAGGGACGGTGAATTCTGATGAAAAGCACCTCGAAGACCCAGTGCTGAACGAACAGACAAGCGCACAGAAAAAGCTTCCAAAGTCTGAGAAGTGGAAAGGACAGATAGAGAAGGTTGTTCTTTGAAACAGTTTCAATTTAGAGATGGTGCTATGGTTCGCAAGCTCTGGTGTTTCTGTACACTTGATTTACCTGTTGTTATTACAGGATTTGCCACGAACATTTCCAGGACACCCTGCGTTAGATGAGGGCGGGAGAAATGCGTTGAGGCGGTTACTAACAGCATATGCAAGGCATAATCCATCAGTTGGGTACTGCCAGGTAAACTCAGGCCCAATTGCCCACTGAAGAATTTTGAAATTTAATCTAACCTCTTGCTGGCTGAAGTTCACATAAAAAAGCAAAATGTTGTAATCCATGCTAAATGGTCCATGTGAACTATGAAAAGACATACTTCAAAATTATTATGTTGACCACGAGCAAAACTGTAATTTTGTAGCCTCAAAAACAGGATTGTGATATTTGATAGGGAAAATGGCAAAACCCACCTGCATCTTTGTGTGTGTGTGTGTGTGGGGGGGGGGGGGGGGGGGGGGGGGGGTTCATATACCCACCTGTGAAAACTTTTGTCTCAGCCTAACACCTACAAGTTTGATTTTTTTTTTCAAAAACCTCCCTGACTAGTTTGACCGGCCACCGTGGCTCTTGTATGGCCTCCAACATTGGTCCAAATGTTGCATGATATCATAGTTACAATTTCATCGGATTTCGCATCATCTAATTTCGCCTCAACCAATAACGGTATGAAAACCTAGCCATGATGCTATGAAAAAAGTAAAGGAAAAAATTAGGATGTATACGACCCACGCTATATAAAAGATATCTAGTTATGATAGCCATTTCAACTTACAATGAAGATCCATCAAGAGCAGCGATGGGCGCGGTCAAATTTGTTAGTTTTTTCTGAAACCTAAATAGATCTTGCAGGTGTTGCAACAAAGATCCCCGCCGAATGCAGGTGGGCCTTTGTAATTTTCCCTATTTGATTAGTGATCACTTATTCACTTTTCAATAATTAGTATAATGGCTGCTCTAATTCTAGTTGGTCATTCCTGACTGTCCCATTGCCTGGAGATTAGGCTAAGTTGAGTAATGTAACTTTGTGGTTGCTCCTTGTTATGGGTGAAAAATGGACGGTAATTTTTCAAGTCATCCGACGCCGTTTTCGAAATCTACCGAACCGATTACCGTTTTTGTCGGAACTATAAGAAAATGATCCGGAAATTAGAAATTCGTATTCGGAAGTCGGAACGGAAATGATTACGACAATTTTCCGACTGAATAGTCGAAATACCATATTTATTCGGAAATTTTCCGATTAAATTCCGATTTATCTTAAGGCCTATTAGGCCACTCTCCAACTGTCACCACCCGACCCATCAGCCCACTAACAACATATAGAACTGCAAACCCTAATGCCTGTGCGGCTGTGCCTACTATGCGTTGTACTGGCGCCCGCAGTCGCCGCCAAGCATGGCGTGCCATGCGCGTACTTGAGCCTGTTCAGTGCCGCGATGCTAGGCTGCGCTCATGGGCCAAGGGAAGCACTCATATTCATTTGGGAAATTCCATGGGAGCACGCACAAGTTTTGTGTGTGAACGTGCATTATTCGTTTGGTTTCCATTTGAAACATGTACTACCTCAATTCTTTATGGTTTGGAAACATTCCATAAAGGCTCTTGTAGTCTTGTGTGTGAACACATGCGGCATCGAACTTTCACCGTCTCCGGGTTTGCGCATGTGAAAACTCGAGTCTCGTGCTAGGATGCTGGTTGGCTTATCGAGCTCGGTCCAAGTAGTGCTCGTTGGTGTATGATACTCTTGATGTCATTATGTATGCTATGAGTTGTACTCTTTTAATCTATGATGATGAATGTTGCTCATGAATCAATGTTATATTGTGAAGTCAATTTTTGTATACAAATTTTACACTTATCCATGTTGATACGGATTCACTTGGGGTCTTGTTTCCGAAAAAACACTGAACCCATTCCGATATCGACATGTTTCCGTTCTGATATCTCGTTTCCGATAGTTCCGAATTTTCCGATAACGTAACCGTTTTCGATGATTCCGTTTCCGAAAATTAAATATGAAAATAAAAACGATTTAACCTTTTCTCCGTCCGTTTCCGACCGTTTTCATCCGTACTTGTTAATTTTGTATGTGTGAGTGGTGTGTATTACGGGTTCTCTAACCCACCTTCTTAATATAATGATACACATATCTCCTGTATGGTCGAGAAAAAAATAATTAGTCCTGAACCCCTGATGAGCAAAAAACTAATCAAGTCGATGTCTATGTAGATAATTTGATGACTTGCTGGCTTTACCACCACATCAATGCCGTCTAGGGTTACACTAGGGTTACATATATCTTCCTTTCCAAATGCTTCACTTTTAATCCGGTTCTTGAGCAACCACTGTAACCAAAGTACCTTTTATCTTAAACCTTCATTTTTCTTCTCGCTCGCAGGCCATGAACTTTTTTGCTGGTTTGTTTCTGTTGTTCATGCCTGAAGAAAATGCATTTTGGTATGTCCGCATTATATGTGCATTGTATCTAGAAAAATGAAAGATGATCAGTGTCCTTTTTAGTGCTACACTGCATGGTGTCTTCTTTTCACTTGCTTTTGGATTTCAGGGCTCTAGTAGGAGTTATTGATGATTACTTTGATGGCTACTACACTGAAGAAATGATTGAATCTCAGGTACTGTTGAGTTTGTGAATTTTGAAACATGACCTGTTTCCTTTGGACATTTTTACAATGTTACTGCTCAAATCACAGGTTGACCAGCTTGTTCTGGAGGAGGTTGTACGAGAGAGATTCCCTAAACTGGGTATGCATTCCAATTAAATTATTGCCTTTCCTCTTTGTCATGTCCTCAGTATACTAAAAATGTGTGTGCTATATTGTTAAATTTATTTGAAGACACAACTTATCAAAGTACCTAACCTTAGAATTTCTACCACTGATTTTTTTTCTTTTGTGTTGGCACTTATATCAATTGTAACTCTCACCAGCCAAACATATGGATTTCTTCGGAGTTCAAGTAGCATGGGTGACCGGGCCATGGTTTCTTTCAATTTTCGTCAATATGCTACCATGGGAAAGTGGTCAGGTTTTATACAGTGTCTTGTTGTTTCCATTATGTTATATACTGCACGAATATTTTTACTTCACTGCTCTATGGTTAGGTGACTCCCCTTGTAGCTTACTAACATTTAGATTTAATCTTCCTATTAAGATATGGAAAATCTGATGTTTGTACAACAACAACAACCAAGCCTTTGTTCCAAGCACGTTGGGGTTGGCTAGATATTGAACCAAACAAATTTTGGTAAATAATAAAAGATAGAAAAAAATGATAAGAAATAAATGTAAGACTAACAAAATATAACTAAACTAATATTCTGACACATGAATTGCTAATTTCAAAGCAGTCCAATCATGCGCCAACTCTTTAGGTACATTTCACTCCCTCAAAGTCTCATTCCACCGCCTCCTGTCAAGTCAACCTTGGTCATCCCCTGCCCCTCTTAATTTTTCCCTATCCTTTAGAATTCCACTGTTAACCGGTGCTTTTGGAAGTCTCCAGTGGATAAAACCTGAACTCTGTACTTTCTTTTAAAGGTTTCACATTTCGTGTGTGTGCCACACAGGTGTTAAAAAAGACAATGGTTTAATTATATCTGACTGAAACTTTTCCTCTCTTGTAGTGCTTCGTGTTTGGGATGTTATCCTTTTTGAAGGAAATCGTACAATGCTGTTCCGAACAACACTTGCATTGCTGGATTTATATGGTATTATTCCTGTTTTTATGTTACAGCTATGTTTAATAACTTATAAAAATGTTTATATGTCCTTTCATTCGTCCTTTTTTCTAACAAAATGTTGATATGCAACACACATTATTGTGTTAATATGTTACTGTAGGACCTGCACTTGTGACCACAAAAGATGCTGGAGATGCAATTACATTACTTCAGTCTCTTGCTGGCTCTACATTTGACAGCAGCCAGCTTGTATTGACAGCTTGTATGGGCTTCCAATCAGTCGGAGAAATGGGATTGCAAGAGTTAAGGAAAAAGCACAGGCCTGAGATTGTAGCTGCAATGGAGGAAAGATCAAAAGACCGTAGTTCCTGGAAAGATAAGAAAGGCTTGGCAACCAAACTATATAGCTTTAAACATGATCCATCTTCTGTGTGCCCACAAGTTAATTCCAAGGAAGGGGCAGATGGTTCACCAGTGAATGGGAAGACTGGATCAGCAAATCTTGAGACCTACCTTAGTACTAGTTCTGTGCTAGAAAATGAACTGGATCAGGGTGTCGATCTCCAAGATCAGGTAAGAACTATGATATTGTTCATGTTCTGATACAGTAGTCGTTCCTGTAAATATGTCAAAATTATTACTAATTATGTGTTAAAATATATAGTTTAAGCTGCTGGTTAATATCTATTGATTTATAATGGTCCTATGTCAATGTGATGATCTCATTTTCCTTTTGGTGAACTATATGGTTCTTTTATCTTGTTTATATCTTTTCTATGGAATAGTATCCTGGCTTGCTTTACAACCCAAGTATGTGAATATTCTTCTCTTCTTCTTACATGATGCATCCTACATGCATGAAATGTTCATGCAGATAACATGGCTAAAGCTTGAACTATGCAAGCTGCTCGAGGAGAAAAGATCAGCTGAACTCAGGTTTGGGTTGTTTTTTTTGTTGGAGATATTTCTGTGCCTGTATGATATAAAACTACCAACTTATGCAGTTGAAGTATTCAGTTCAAAATACAATAACTTAAATAATGTTAGTTGGTTAAGTAGATTTATCTTATCTGTAATTGCAATATATTCTTCCTTTTGGTTTGAACAGTGATGATGCCTTGACACTTCATATCATATTTATATTTTGTTGGGGGAGGGGGGGGGGGGGGGCAGAATGCATAATTGCATATGCACACATCTACTTTTTGTCTTATCCATTTTTATATCTCCCACATCTCCACACCATATGTACTCTTTGTTTACCCTTGGGTGACAAAATTCATCTCTAATTCTATTTATTTGTTCCATGAGATAATTTGTTCAAATTATTTTTAAGCTGTATCATATGGCTTAGTTTGTGCTTTAACACTTCTGTTGATGTAGCCTGTTAATATATGTGCATAAAGCTTATATTTCTTTACATTTTTCAGAGGTGAGGAGTTGGAAACTGCTTTAATGGAGATGGTCAAACATGATAATAGACGAATGCTGACTGCTAAGGTATGATGGTATCTGGAAGCACTATCTGTTCCTCTCAACATATGGTATTGTTAGAACCATACATCCTTATTGTTATATGTTTTGGAATTATTTTTCAACGAACAACCACTTTAAGATTTTCCAGATAAGAAATTGCTTCCTTGAATCGTCCTCCTGGTTGATTGTTGACTGAGGAAAGACTTACAGGTTGAGAAATTGGAGGCAGAGGTATGTGAACTGCGGAAGGCTTTTGTAGAAAAGCAAGAGCAAGAGCAAGCAATGCTTCAGGTGTTGTCTTACTGCCTATGTTCTGTGACATAATCTGTCGGTTCTATCTGGTTGTCTTAAAATATTCACAAATTAATTTTCATGTACAGATCTTGTTAAGAATGGAGCAAGAACAGAAAGTGGCAGAAGATGCCCGCATAGCTGCTGAGCGAGATGCTGTTGAACGAAAATATGCTGCTCATGTGCTCCAGGTTAATTCTTACAGGAACTTTTGCAAGTGGTCGTGGTCTTCTGAAAGTGCTACTTTCTTAGTTGGCTGGTAGCACAATTTGTTATGTCAGAAGGAAGATGCCTAAATATTCCATTCCTTTTGTACGCAGGAGAAGTATGAAGCAGCTATGGCAGCACTTTCACAAATGGAGAAGAGAGCAGTAATGGCAGAAACAATGCTGGAGGCTACGAAGCAGTACCAGTCTGGGCAGGTTAAAGCCAATCAATCCTTCACCTCAAGGTATATTTTCACTTCGAAATTTAACTTCCAACTTCCACTTATTACTTTTCAAGCTGGGCATGAGCAATTTGCTTTTGATGCATGTGTCTCACTGACTGTTGCTTCAGTTGGCTTCTTTCCCTCTCTCAATATTTCTTTCTCTATTAGGCCTGGATTTTTTTTGCTACTAATCATATTTAGTTGATGTTTATACTGTTTTTTTTTGAACTTTGAATACTATATCTTCATTCTGAACCTGTTTGTAGTTCACCACGTGCGGCCAATGTCCTTGGGAAGAAATATCAAGAGCCAAACCAAGAGGCACCTAACAAGAAAATGGGTCTGCTTTCTAGGGGACTTGGATGGCTAGACAAGAACAAGGTGCGTCCATAAAGTCAAAGTTTGCAATAACAACACTGCATCGATGATGTGTCCCTACTGAAGATCCTCTTCATATAATATTGGATAAAAGAAACATAAAATAATGAACCTTGTTCGTCATTATAGATTGTTACACACCTATGCTTCATGTTCATGACCAGCATATTGGAAAAGCGGTCAACTTTGCTTTAGAAAGTACAAAGTTGAGGTGCTCTTGGTTCACTATTTTTGAACTGCTTTTAGCAGGGAAGGCACAATTCGGCCGAAACAGCTGAAGGCTAAACTCAATCTAGATCCAAGAGAAATTTCAAACTCCTAACAGGATCTCAATTTTTCGTTATTGGTCAGATTGCCTGATCACGAGGACAATTTACTCAAATCACCATTGATGTTTATCTCTGCTGTAAGAAGATTCATTTGCTGTCTTCATGAAGTTTTGCAGGAAGTGTACACTGTATCATACCGAGTTAAGATCAGGTAAAGCTCTCTGTAGGTCAAGAAACTTGTAAGGCAGCGGTGTATAGTTTCTTGTATTAGTTCCATTAAGATTGTCAATAGTTGCTGTTCCAAGTAGGAGAGAAGAAAAAGTTTGGTAAAAATTATGTGATCTTTCTCCCTCAACATGCGCAAGTGCCCGTCAAAACGTTTTTGACAGCACAATAGGAAGAATGCTGCACTGATTTGCACATCCACTGTCGATTATGCCACAGGCCACAGCGTGACACCGTGACCCTTTTAAGTCAATACCAGCTGGAGAATCACCACTTTGAAAATGGTACAATTATACCATATAGAGAAGTGCCACTTGATCTGGAGCATGTTTGTGCGAGAAGAGATACTGAGTTCACATCCTTTTCATATGACGTGAAAACCAAGCCCATTTAGGTACACACAGCAGAAAGAAGAGGGAAACAATGTAAAACATTTATAATAACATAATAACGACAGAAAGAAAACAAGTCACCTCCACTGATCATGCAGAAGCGTCTAGCAATACTACCACTACTACAAAAACTATTATCAAAGATGTTCCGTTTTTCAGACACAGACGGTTCATAAAAAAATGCACTTGTGATATCGAATGATACAATAACCGTCTGTGATGCTCAAACATCACAGACGGTTTTTCATGAACCACAGCCTGGATAAATATATGATCTTCACAAGCGGATATTAATAAAGAATCGTTTGTATTGGTTCAAACATTACATACGATTTTTAATAAACAACCGTCTGGATAAAGATAATGTTTTCATAAGCGGCTATTAATAAAGAATCGTCTATTGTGGTGCATATATTTCATGTCGTCTTTTATACGGACCGCCTGTGATGCTCCTTATATTTTCACAAACGGATTTTACTTACTGACTGACTGTGAAAGAGACTAAAAATAATAATTTATATATATTATACTATATATATATATATACGCACACACATACATGTAGGTATATTATACTATAAACATATATATATATGTTTATATCATTTATATGTATATATAATAATATATACATATACATGATATACACATACGTACATATACCTACATATATGAACAAATCATAAAAAGAAAAAATATCAAATTAAAATATTAAATCTTCATTGTAATATTACAAATATATACAATATATATCATACATTTTTTGTAACATTGACATCTTCTCACATATAGGGTTTCAATCCTTTTTAATGCTTCTCTCTACGCGCTTGATATTTTCTGGTTCGGTGAAAAGGTACATATCTTCATATTAGTTATATTCCTCTTCATTATCTACCACATTCTCAACCCCAACAATATTTTGCTTTTCAGAAACAACTATGTGCATCTTCTCAGTTCCTGGATCCTGTACATAAAAAACTTGTGCAACACGATCGGTGAGAACCCACGGGTCATCTTAATAACCCATTTTGTCCAAGTATACCAGTGTCAGCCTGCAGCTGTCCACTTTCACACCATCAGAATGTTTGACCTATTGCCACTTGTAACACCCTCATTTTCATGCATCATGCCTTGCATACATTCATATACATGTTTAACATTAACCCATAACAAGAGGAACAAGTTTAAAATTGATTTGGAACAAAACCGCACTTAAAAATGTAGGAAAGTGTGGACTAGTCCGGTTTTGCTGAGGACTAGTCCGATTTCTCTCTGTCTAAAAACGGACTTGTCCGTTTTTTGCTGCGGACTAGTCCGATTTTGCCTCTCGAAACTTTCGGACTTGTCCGATTTTGTGCGGACTAGTCCGATATTCCATGAATCCTTGAAAATTTGTTAAGTCCCTGGACTTTTCCGGACTAGTCCGTTGTTCCAGCGGACTTGTCCGTTTTTCCTCTCTGTTCAAATTCGGACTTGTCCGATTTTTGGCCAGACTTGTCCGATTTTCTCTCTGGACGACTTCGGACTAGTCCGGTCCTGTCCGGACTTGTCCGATATTTCGCGACTCCGAGTTGATCTTTTGTTTTACGACTTGTTTCTTGGGTTTCACGTTAAGTGGGCCTAGGTACGTCGTGCCTAACTCTTTTAGAGCCCATGTGGGACTCTAAACCGGCCTCTACTCATCCCAAAACTCGAAATCCATCTAACCCTAGCCTCCACCTCTATATAAACAGCCCCACCCCTTGGTTTGACATCTATTTGCCACTTTTCCACCCACCCAAACCCTAGTTCGTGGGGAGCCACCATCAAGGAGGGAGGAGAAGATCCCAAGCAAGAGGAAGAAGAGGAGGAAACGAAGGAGGATCAAGATCTCCACCAAGTTTCGTCCTTCACCACCAATTCATCTCCAAGTTCATCACCAACCCTAGATCATCAAGATCCAAGTGTTACCTCCAAGTTTCTTGGTTCATTGGAGTTCTAAACACCTGGTATACCTTCTATTCTATTTTCCTTACGTGAATTCAACCCCTAATCTCCGAATTTACGTCGATCTAGAAAACCCTAATCTGCTGATCTCGCGGAGTGCGGACTTGTCCGGTCCCTAGCGGACTAGTCCGGTCTTCCTAGTTAAATTGTGTTGAATTGACTCTAAAATTTGATCTAATCAACTCCGAACCTGTATAAACTTGTTAAAAGCTATTAGAACTAGTTAGTGATCATTAAAAGCAATCTAGTAACAAGTTCTACCTTGCATTTGCATTAATCATGCATGTCATGTCATATTGAGTAATATTTGTGCACTCTTTGATTGTGTTTCTTGTCTTGTATGTTATTGTGTGGATTAGACGAATTTGCGCTAGAAAGTGCCGCGGAGGATCTACAACACCAGGAGTTTGAAGGCTTTGACCCTAATCAACAGCAAGAGCAAGGCAAGTGTCCTTGAAGCATATTGATCCTGTTTTAAAATAAATGTTTTGTTTGCAAAACTGCATGCTGTGTCAATTTGATGGGAATCCTATGGTAGGAAGTTTACTAGATTTGTTTGACCACCCTTGTCACCTGGAATTTATGGTAGAGAGTCGGGAAGGCTTTTTACTTTTTGCTTCGCTTAATCAACTGGGTTGGAAAACAACTATACCAATCAATTTATTTATGCATGGATGGGATTATGGATAAATGAACTAGTTAATATGGTATTGTAATGGGTGATCTAAGCAAGCCTGGTATGTGGATGGGTTGGATGTTATGGTGGTTTGCTTGCTTTAGATCTAATGACCGGTTCATGCGAGAATAAGCCAGGACTACAGTGCCACCACGAGGCCAAGTATGGGTGTGGCGTAGCTGATTAATTAGGGCTTTGCTAGTGCTGTTTGGACCATTGTGGATGCTCGGGGAAGGGGTAGTCGGATTGGGTTTGTTGATGATTGGTGGGACTACCCTGGGATCCGAATGGCTCAAGAGGGGGCCCTTGGTTGAAGATGTGCTCAGTTGGAGGCATCGCCACCGGTGAAACCTCAGTGGGGTCTAAATAGGCAAGTAATCCCTTTGTAAAGGCTATTTTGTGATCTCTTGGCCACACACCAACAGAAGTGTGTAATATGACTGACGGGTCATGGGCATAAGGGAGATTCTTAGTCGCCAAAAGGGTGATGAAATCACAAACACGTGGGTAAAGAGGTACAAACTCTGCAGAGTTAATTAAAACTATCTTGATAGCCGTGCTCCCGGTTATGAGCACCTGGACAACTTCCATGATTAGAGGGAAATTGGAATTTGGGATGATTATGGTTTGGCAATGGTTATGGATGGTTTTGGATTAATTTCTGGTATTGAATATGGTTATTGACGATGGTGAAATCTGGACTTATTGATGATGGTAATAAATTCAGTTTGGTATTATGGTATTACTCGTGATTATGATGAGTTTATTTCACATACATGTAATATGTTGCTTTTCAAATGTTTTACTGTACTTTTCAGCACTTTGCCATTATTATTATTGTCATTTGAATCAGTCACATGTCATACTTTCCACACTTGCTGAGTACGACATGTACTCACTCTTGCAATCCCCCCCCCCAACAGTTGCAGGTCAGGATTGGGAGTTTAATGGTGATAATGCGGAGTTCTAGGCCGTGTCTACCGTCAGCTTTGCCTGTGGTGTTGATTGGAGCTGCGCTATCCCTTTTGCTTAGTTTGCTTAGTTGCTTAATTAGTTTATTTCCGCTGCATTAGTTGAACTTGTCATTAATATTCATTAGCGCTTGTATTCGAGGATAATCTGGTTTGTGTAATAAAATTTGGTTAATTAATCTTGTTCTGTGGTAATTTTCTATATACTCTTTTGTGATTGTACTCGTATATGTGTGTTGAATATCCTGGGCACACATATGCGTTAGCTTGGTTCATTTTCTGAACCGGGCGTCACAGATTGGTATCAGAGCTACAGGTTGACCGTAGGATGCAGCCTAGATAGAATGGACACTTTAGAGCACATAGGAGCACTCAGGAATCGATGTGTTTTTGCTTGGAGTGCTGTTTGCTATATATATTGTTTGCTTGTGTGCTTAATAGAGGATTTTGGGATACCTTAGCATTGCCATGTCCACCTAGGCTAGTGTAGCTAGCTGTTTAGTTTCATATCCCTTGATGCATATAGTTGGGGACGTTTTCTAATTCTTACCTACTGCTTTTCTTCAGATGGTGAGGACTCGCAACCAGAGGGACGACAATGATGAGGAGGAGAACAATGGAGTGCCTCAAAACAACAATGGGCAAGGATCTACTCAGGGAGGTATCAACATCGAGCAGCTATTGGCCATGCAAAACCAGCTCATGCAGACCATGATACAGACTATGAGACAGCTGCAGGCTGGCAATATCAACAATCAGCCCCACATGCCCCCACCGCCACCCCCGCCTCCTCATAACCGGTTGGGAGAGTTTATGAGGACTAGGCCGCCAACCTTTGCTCAAGCCGCAAACCCTATGGATGCGGATGATTGGCTCAAGTCCGTGGAGAAGAAGCTAGCTATTGTCCAATGTAGTGACCGGGATAAGGTGCTAGTTGCTTCTCATCAACTAGTTGGAGCAGCTGCGGATTGGTGGGATGCTTATTGCAATGCTCATGAGAACCAAGAAAGAATCACTTGGGCCGAATTCAAGGAGAATTTTCGTTCTCATTATGTGCCCGAGGGAGTTATGATCTTGAAGAGGCAAGAATTTGAGAATTTAAGGCAAGGAAGTTCAAGCGTGAGTGAATATCTCAATAAATTCACTCAACTCTCAAGGTATGCGCCTGAGGATGTTAGTCGGGACAGCCGGAAGCAATACTTGTTCATGAGGGGCTTGAACAATGAGATCCAAGTGCAACTACTCAACTGCGATTATGCCAATTTTCAGAAACTTGTGGACAAAGCAATTGTGGTTGAGAACAAGATCCGTGAGATGGAGCAAGAAATCAAGAGGAAGGCGCCGTATCAAGGACAACAACAAGGAAGTAATGTGCGCCCTCACTTTGCGCCGCCCAATGCGCCTCATTACAGCTCCTCTATTCCTGCTCAGCGCCCTGGTTATGCTCCACGCCCAACTCAGTTCGTGCAGCAACACCCTGTCATGCAAGCACCTAGGCCTCCGATGCCTTATGCACCTCGTGCTGATTTTCCTGGAGCCAATGTTCAAAACCAAACTCGTCCCAATAATTCAGGTGGAGTTAAGAAGTATTATACTTGTGGAGAAGCTGGACACTTCGCGCATCAATGTCCTAAGTCGGGCCTTGGTCAAGGAAGCAATGCAGCGAGGCAAGACCCAAGACCTAATGGAGGACAACCACAAGGAAGTCGTGGACAGCAGAATTTTGCTCGTGGCAACGTGAACCATGTCTCTACGGAGGATGCTCAACAAGCGGATGACGTGGTCATTGGTATGTTTCTCGCCAACTCCAACCCCGCGACTATGTTACTTGATTCCGGAGCATCGCATTCATTCATTGCATCGAAGTATGTTGCCAAGTATAGTTTGCCTATCTCTCATATGAAGTTTACTCTGTTGGTTAAGTCTCCTGGAGGAGAGATGAGGACAAATATAGTATGTCCAAAAGTAAGCCTTAGAATAAGGGGGGTAGACTTCTCCGCCAACCTTATAGTTTTGGATTCTCAAGGGTTGGACATTATACTTGGTATGGACTGGTTAAGGAAGCACAATGGAGTTATTGAGTGTGTCACGAAGACGGTGAAGTTGACCAATGAGGAAGGGATCACCGTAGAATTTGAAGCATCTCAAACCGCACCGAAGCAATTGGAGCTGAATCATGTGGACGGTGCCGCAATTGAGAAGATTCCGGTAGTGTGTGAGTTTTTGGATGTGTTTCCAGATGAGTTGCCAGGTATGCCACCCGATCGAGACATTGAGTTTGTTATTGATTTAATACCTGGGACTGCAACTAAAGCTAAGAGGCCGTATAGGATGCCTCCTATGGAATTAGCGGAGCTCAATAAGCAGATTCATGAGCAATTAGAGAAGGGTTTCATTCGCCCTAGCTCTTCGCCTTGGGGAGCGCCCGTTCTATTTGTGGACAAGAAGGATGGATCCCAAAGGATGTGCGTGGATTACCGAGCTCTCAACGAGGTAACAATCAAGAACAAGTACACCTTGCCCCGCATAGAAGACTTGTTTGATCAGATGAAGGGTGCTTGTGTCTTCTCTAAGATTGATTTGAGGTCGGGATACTTTCAAATGAAGATTAGACCATCGGACATACCTAAAACAGCTTTTAGAACACGGTATGGATCTTATGAGTACATCGTGATGTCATTTGGATTGACAAATGCGCCTGCCTACTTTATGTACCTCATGAATAAGGTCTTCATGGAGTACTTGGATAAGTTTGTCGTGGTGTTCATTGATGATATTATGATCTACTCAAAGGATGAGAAGGAAATGAGGAACACTTGAGGCTTACGCTGCAGAAATTGAGGGAGCATCAATTGTATGCCAAGTTCAACAAGTGCCAGTTTTGGTTGAAAGAGGTGCCATTTTTGGGTCATATCATCTCAGGAGGAGGAGTATCGGTTGACCCTGGTAAAGTGAGGGACGTGTTGAAGTGGGAACCGCCGCAAAATGTCAAGGAAATAAGGAGTTTTCTTGGGATGGCTGGATATTACCGTCGATTCATCAAGGACTTCTCCAAAATAGCCAAGCCTATGACGGAATTGCTAATGAAGGGGAAGGCATTCCGATGGACTCAAGCTTGTCAGAATAGTTTTGAGGAGTTGAAGAAAAGGTTGACAACAGCCCCAGTTTTGGTATTGTCGAATGTAAGCAAGAGTTTCGACATCTATTGTGATGCATCGAGACAAGGACTTGGGTGTGTGTTGATGCAAGAAGGTCAAGGGGTCGCCTATGCGTCAAGACAATTGAAGAAACATGAGCAGAATTACCCAACACATGATTTAGAACTTGCACCTGTGGTACATGCATTGAAGATTTGGAGACACTATATTCTCGGACATAGGTGTGAAATTTACACAGATCATAAGAGTTTGAAGTATATTTTTACACAAACGGATATGAACTTGAGGCAACGAAGATGGTTGGAGCTCATCAAAGATTATGATTTGGGGATCAACTATCATCCGAGAAAAGCCAATGTAGTGGCCGATGCTTTGAGTAGAAAGGGAGTAAGCCATCAACTTACAGTTCGAGAGTTACCGTCCGAGTTATGTAAGAAGTTTGAACGGTTGAACCTCGGGTTTGTAAATGAGATGGAGATGATGGAGTTAAATCCGACCTTGGAGCAAGAAATTCGAGAAGCACAGACCACAAATGAGGAGATCAAGGAAATCAAGGAAAGAATCGAAGAAGGGAGAGAATTCAGATTTGATGAAGACGAACATGGTACCTTATGGCTTGGAAAGAGGATCGTTCTGCCTAATGTAAAGCATATTCGGGAGAAAATATTTAAGGAGGCACATGACTCGCCGTACTCAATTCATCTCGGGTGTACAAAGATGTACAAGGACTTGAAGACATGCTATTGGTGGGCCAGCATGAAAAAGGACATAGCCGAATATGTCGCATTGTGTGATGTGTGCCAACGAGTTAAAGCAGAACACCAAAGGCCAGCTGGATTATTGCAACCGTTGAAGATTCCGGAATGGAAGTGGGAAGAAATTGGTATGGACTTCGTAGTTGGATTACCACGTACTCAGTCCGGGTATGACTCGATTTGGGTAATTGTAGATCGGCTGACAAAATCAGCTCACTTTATTCCTGTCAAGACCACATATACCACCGCGAAGCTAGCATAATTGTATATGGAGCATATTGTGTGCCGACGTGGAGTACCGAAGAAGATAGTCTCGGATAGAGATTCTCAATTTACTTCCAGGTTTTGGCAAAAGTTGCATGAAGCTTTGGGAACGAGGTTGAATTTTAGTTCAGCATATCATCCTCAAACGGATGTACAAACCGAGAGGACCAATCAGATTTTGGAGGACATGTTAAGAGCTTGTGCTTTAAAGCATGGGAAAAGTTGGGACAAAAGCTTGTCATACGCAGAATTTTCATACAACAATAGTTACCAAGCAAGTATGAAGATGTCACCGTACGAAGCGCTTTATGGGAGGAAGTGTAGGACACCTTTATTCTGGAATGAAGCAGGGGAAACTCAAGTATTTGGTCCGGATGTGTTGCAAGAAGCCGAAAAGCAAGTTCAAATAATTCGTGAAAACTTGAGGGCTACCCAATCAAGACAAAAAGGCTATGCGGACAATAGGTGAAGGAAATTAGCCTTTGAAATAGGAGATTTTGTTTACCTCAAGGTGTCACCAATGAGAGGTCATAAGAGCTTTAACATAATGGGTAAGCTCGCACCTCGCTATATTGGACCATTCAAGATTTTGGACAAAAGAGGAGAAGTAGCGTATAAGTTGGAGATGCCACCTCACCTTTCAGACGTGCATGATGTCTTTCATGTTTCCCAGCTCAAGAAGTGTTTGAGAGTACCGTAAGAACAAGTGCCAATGGAAGAATTGGAACTAGAGGAAGATTTGACGTATGCCGAGCAACCGGTCAAAGTCTTGGAAACTAAGGAGAGGGTCACAAGGAACAAGGTTATCAGATGGTGTAAAGTTCAATGGAAGCACCACACAGAAAAAGAAGCGACGTGGGAATTAGAGGATGATCTCAAGAAGGAATTTCCCTATCTCTTCTCTTCCGCGTCGAATCTCGAGGGCGAGATTCATTTTAAGAGGGGTAGGTTTGTAACACCCTCATTTTCATGCATCATGCCTTGCATACATTCATATACATGTTTAACATTAACCCATAACAAGAGGAACAAGTTTAAAATTGATTTGGAGCAAAACCGCACTTAAAAATGTAGGAAAGTGCGGACTAGTCCGGTTTTGCTGAGGACTAGTCCGATTTCTCTCTGTCTAAAAACGGACTTGTCCGTTTTTTGCTGCGGACTAGTCCGATTTTGCCTCTGGAAACTTTCGGACTTGTCCGATTTTGTGCGGACTAGTCCGATATTCCATGAATCCTTGAAAATTTGCTAAGTCCCTGGACTTTTCCGGACTAGTCCGTTGTTCCAGCGGACTTGTCCATTTTTCCTCTCTGTTCAAATTCGGACTTGTCCGATTTTTGGCCAGACTTGTCCGATTTTCTCTCTGGATGACTTCGGACTAGTCCGGTCCTGTCCGGACTTGTCCGATATTTCGCGACTCCGAGTTGATCTTTTGTTTTACGACTTGTTTCTTGGGTTTCACATTAAGTGGGCCTAGGTACGTCGTGCCTAACTCTTTTAGAGCCCATGTGGGACTCTAAACCGGCCTCTACTCATCCCAAAACTCTAAATCCATCTAACCCTAGCCTCCACCTCTATATAAACAGCCCCACCCCTTGGTTTGACATCTATTTGCCACTTTTCCACCCACCCAAACCCTAGTTCGTGGGAGCCACCATCAAGGAGGGAGGAGAAGATCCCAAGCAAGAGGAAGAAGAGGAGGAAACGAAGGAGGATCAAGATCTCCACCAAGTTTCGTCCTTCACCACCAATTCATCTCCAAGTTCATCACCAACCCTAGATCATCAAGATCCAAGTGTTACCTCCAAGTTTCTTGGTTCATTGGAGTTCTAAACACCTGGTATACCTTCTATTATCTTTTCCTTACGTGAATTCAACCCCTAATCTCCGAATTTAAATCGATCTAGAAAACCCTAATCTGCTGATCTCGCGGAGTGCGGACTTGTCCGGTCCCTAGCGGACTAGTCCGATCTTTCTGGTTAAATTGTGTTGAATTGACTCTAAAATTTGATCTAATCAACTCCGAACCTGTATAAACTTGTTAAAAGCTATTAGAACTAGTTAGTTATCATTAAAAGCAATCTAGTAACAAGTTCTACCTTGCATTTGCATTAATCATGCATGTCATGTCATATTGAGTAATATTTGTGCACTCTTTGATTGTGTTTCTTGTCTTGTATGTTATTGTGTGGATTAAACGAATTTGCGCTAGAAAGTGCCGCGGAGGATCTATAGCACCAGGAGTTTGAAGGCTTTGACCCTAATCAACAGCAAGAGCAAGGCAAGTGTCCTTGAAACATATTGATCCTGTTTTAAAATAAATGTTTTGTTTGCAAAACTGCATGTTGTGTCAATTTGATGGGAATCCTATGGTAGGAAGTTTACTAGATTTGTTTGACCACCCTTGTCACCTGGAATTTATGGTATAGAGTCGGGAAGGCTTTTTACTTTTTGCTTCGCTTAATCAACAGGGATGGAAAACAACTATACCAATCAATTTATTTATGCATGGATGAGATTATGGATAAATGAACTGGTTAATATGGTATTGTAATGGGTGATCTAAGCAAGGCTGGTATGTGGATGGGTTGGATGTTATGGTGGTTTGCTTGCTTTAGATCTAAGGACC
Organism: Tuctoria greenei; assembly: GCA_036927565.1. Classification (NCBI taxonomy): domain Eukaryota; kingdom Viridiplantae; phylum Streptophyta; class Magnoliopsida; order Poales; family Poaceae; genus Tuctoria; species Tuctoria greenei. The sequence goes on along the minus strand of JAYESD010000006.1, from coordinate 208,502,591 downwards.
GGTTCATGCGAGAATAAGCCAGGACTACAGTGCCACCACGAGGCCAAGTATGGGTGCGGCGTAGCTGATTAATTAGGGCTTTGCTAGTGCTGTTTGGACCATTGTGGATGCTCGGGGAAGGGGTAGTCAGATTGGGTTTGTTAATGATTGGTGGGACTACCCTGGGATCCGAATGGCTCAAGAGGGGGCCCTTGGTTGAAGATGTGCTCAGTTGGAGGCATCGCCACCGGTGAAACCTCAGTGGGGTCTAAATAGGCTAGTAATCCCTTTATAAAGGCTATTTTGTGATCTCTTGGCCACACACCAACGGAAGTGTGTAATATGACTGACGGGTCATGGGCATAAGGGAGATTCTTAGTCGCCAAAAGGGTGATGAAATCACAAACACGTGGGTAAAGAAGTACAAACTCTGCAGAGTTAATTAAAACTATCTTGATAGCCGTGCTCCCGGTTATGAGCACCTGGACAACTTCCATGATTAGAGGGAAATTGGAATTTGGGATGTTTATGGTTTGGCAATGGTTATGGATTAATTTCTGGTATTGAATATGGTTATTGACGATGGTGAAATCTGGAATTATTGATGATGGTAATGAATTCAGTTTGGTATTATGGTATTACTCGTGATTATGATGAGTTTATTTCACATACATGTAATATGTTGCTTTTCAAATGTTTTACTGTACTTTTCAGCACTTTGCCATTATTATTGTCGTCATTTGAATCAGCCACATGTCATACTTTCCACACTTGCTGAGTACGACATGTACTCACTCTTGCAATCCCCCCAACAGTTGCAGGTCAGGATTGGGAGTTTAATGGTGATAATGCGGAGTTCTAGGCCGTGTCTACCGTCAGCTTTGCCTGTGGTGTTGATTAGAGCTGTGCTATCCCTTTTGCTTAGTTTGCTTAGTTGCTTAATAAGTTTATTTCTGCTGCATTAGTTGAACTTGTCATTAATATTCATTAGAGCTTGTATTCGAGGATAATCTGGTTTGTGTAATAAAATTTGGTTAATTAATCTTGTTCTGTGGTAATTTTCTGTATACTCTTTTGTGATTGCACTCGTATATGTGTGTTGAACATCCTGGGCACACATATGCGTTAGCTTGGTTCATTTTCGGAACCGGGCGTCACACCACTTCAATACGGGCATTAACATTCTGTCACCATAATCGATTTCCTATATTTTCTCTATGAACCCGAAGTATGTAGTCTTCTGCCCTTATGGATCATAAGTCTCTATACGAACACTACTATTTTGTGCAACACTCTTACTGTCTTTTTCCTTAGTGTAAAATGTGTAACCATTGATGTCATATGCTTGTCATGATGTCACGAAAGCAGATGGGCCAAAAGCCAACTTCTTCATTGTTGCCTCTTCTATAGAGTATCCGTATGATATATTTTTGTCCATTAACCATTCAATGAAACGTCTTCTGTGCTCTTTCATGATCCAGTCCTCTCTACGGTCTTGGTTTTTTCTGCGAAGCTCAATTTGGTGTTCCTCAATGTACGACTCAACTATTACGAGCTGTTGTAGTACATCAAAATGTGCACGGTGTACTAATTTGTAATCGTGAATGATAAAAGTTTTTGTACCCACTTTGCCTCTCCCATGTAGTCTACCCTCATGTACTGGTATATGCACACCTATCCCCTTTCCATCTTTGATGTAATCAGCGCAAACCTCAATCACTTCTTCAGTGGTGTATCCTTCTATAATTGAACCCCCTAGGTGAGCACGGTTCCGCACATAACCTTTTAATACTCCTAAATATCTCTCCAACGGAAACATATGATGTAAATATAGTAGACCCAATGCTTTTATCTGATCAATAAGATGTATGATTTGGTGTACTTGCATATCAAAAAAGGATGGTGGGAAACATATCTCAAGCTTGCACATAGTCTCGACGATGTACATTTTCAAATAGTTTAAATCTTCACATGCTATCATCTTTTACGATACTACATTGAAGAAGTGACACAAACGTGTAATGACAACTTTTACATGCTCAGGTTTGATGACCCTTATTGCCAGAACACTGTCATCATCATGTGATAATCGTGAGAACTATAGCCAAATAAAGATAAGTCTTTGATCAAGACTAGTTTGTAGATATTGGATGGGAAACTCGTGGGCACTCTGATCCCAGGCAAGCATTCGCAAAATACCTTTTTCTCCTGTAGTGTTAAGTTGTAGCTGGCTGGGGGGAGGTAATGCTTTCCGTTCGCCTTTTCTACCGGGTGAAACTCTGGTCTCACATCAAGTTTTACTAGATCCATACGTGATTTTAATCCGTCATTTGTTTTCCTCGGCATGTCCAGCAAGGTCCCATTGATGCTGTCAAATACATTCTTTATAACGTGCATCAAATCAATAATATGGAAAAATTTCAGGCTCTTCCAGTATGGAAGATACTTGAAAAAAATCAATTATTTTTAAAAGTTGTGTCAGTTGTATCACACGAAGATGTAGTTTTCTTTCTCTTTTGTCGTTTACATTTTTTGCCCTTACAGAAAGCAATATGAATGTTCTTGACCATTTCAAACACGAGTTTTCACTGTAAGGTTTTGGCGCAATATCTTTTTCGATTTTTTTATTAAATCGTTCGTTCATCTTCTTATACTTGTGTGTATCTGTCCAGAACCGCTGGTGTCTCATGTACACTGCCTTTCTGGATAAAGTGAGGTACAAAAATCTATTTCCATCCACACACCTTACACAATTTTTATTCCCTTTCATTTGTCCTGATAATGTAAACAATCCAGAATAATCATGCACAGTAACGAATATCATTGCTCTTAGCGTGAAATACTCCCACTTGTACTCATTCCATGTACGTACCTTCATTCCACAATTTCACTATATCTTCCATTAAATGTTACAAGAACACATCAATTTCGATGTCGGGTTGTTTCAGACCTTGGATAAGAACAAATAATAAAATATATTTCCTTTTGTGACACAATCATGTCGGTAGGTTGTACATCGTTAAGACCATGGGCCATGTGTTGTGTATGCTCTTTTTTTCATCAAACATATTCATTCCTTCTGTACCAAGGCAAACCTTACATTTTTTATTTCCTTTGAAAATTTTGGATACTGAATATTAAAATTTTTCCACTGTGTTGCATCACTAGGGTGTCGAATATGTTTTCATTCTTCCTGCGCTGCTCAGAATGCCAACACATAAGCTCAACCTCCCTAGGGTTTGAGAACAAATGCTTCAAGTGATCAATTACTGGAAGATACCACATCACCAAGGCAAGAAATTTTTCTTATTCTTCCCGCATGCATCGTCAGAAGTATCGTCATCGTCACTTTCAGGGCTAATAATAAACTTCTTATTTTTCTGGGTCTTATTCATGTTGGTAAAATAATGGTGATTGTAGTCCTTCTTTTATCTACTAACATCGCAGATGGAGTATCTAGTTGCGAGCTCATGCTCTTTGCAATACAGAATATAATGGTTCACACAAGTGTGTATTTTTGTCACACCTAGTACCATCGGGCAAAGAAATTTCTTCACTTTATAAGTGCTTCTATGTAGTTTATTGGGATTTGGAAGAATTTCTGCCAAAAGATTCAAAAGATCAGAGAAACTACAATCATACCATCCGTGTGTGGCTTTCACCTTTAGTAGTTCTAGGCCTGCACACAATGTAGTAAACTCTTTATCACAACCCTTTACTTCATCATATAAATGCTCTGTCATCGTATTCTGCAATGTCTGCATTTTATTTAAACCTTTACTTCCTCCCATAGAAATCAATACTTGTGGTTCGATGTGACGCAATATCTCCTCACAATCAAACTCATCATCATCAGCAGCAGCATCCTTATTGTCACTACCATCATCAATATGAATATTATCGTCATCCGAACATCTCTCATCATCTTTATCCACTTCATGTGTATCTAACTCACCATGCTCTGTCCATATTGTGTAGTTTTTTTAAACCTCTTTTCACCATATGAGATTGGATTACTATACTATCTATCTAAACAATCTTATTTTCACAGTTAATACATGGACATAATATGTCATCTATCTTTTGCATCTTTCCATGTCTCTTGGATGCTTCACTAAAATTTTCAACATTTTGAATGTACATACAATCAGGTCTTGGCATGTTATACATCCACGCTCGGCGGTCCATCTTCAATAAAAAAAATGTGATATGTGACTTATATGTCATAATGCTCAACCTTAGTCAAAATGATACAAACTTACTCATACATAGACAAACATAGCCAAATTTGATCAAATTTAGCCGATCATAGTCAAACTTACTCAAATATAATCAAGCATGCACTTTTTAATAGCTCAAACTTGCTAATAATGAAACATAAACTTGCTAACTTGCATACAGAGGAAGACGGCAACATACAAAGGAAGACGGCGAGGACAACGACGCTTGGAGGCGAGGCCGAGGACGGTGGCGGCGACACCGGCGTTAGCGATGGCCAGGCTCGGGGCGGCGGCGGCGACGGTGGCGAGGGGCAAAAGAAAATTTTGGTAGCATGACAACGTCGATGTAAAATCTTCCGGGTTAGGTTTCTGCGGTGCTCGAGTGACCCTTTATATAGTCGTCTATTTTTCACAGGTGGTTTTGAAGAACCGTCTGTGATAAGCATTTTCACAGACAAATGTTGATAAAAAACCACCTGTGATAAAGGACCGAGTCTGTTTTTCAGTTTCTTTTCCTTTGCTTCTTTTTTTTATCTAGATTCCAATATAAATACTCAAACATGTATCGATTTTGCAAATTGAGTCCAAATTCGATGATATTTTTTCTATATTCTTCAAAAATTAATATCTACCACCTGGACCAAATATTTTAAAACTAATATTGCTAACATTATAATGTTTTGGTGAATATCAAATTAATTTATATTTACATATTATTCATATTTTTATATCTCCTTGAAAAATGGATCTTCCACTAAAAGTTGGGTTGTATGAACATATTGTCTTATTTATATATGTATGAGTTTTGTTAATTTTTTAAAGCATTCTAACATGACAAAATTCAAATTATCCATCATTCTAATCAAATGCTCATATACATATGAGACATTCTTCAAATTTTGAACACACATTGATTCAAACAATTTTGTAAAAATCTGAAAAAAAGTCATAGAGGTGGGTATGATGACTAAAAAGTTCCATAGAAAAATTCAATGAAAGAATCATTATATTAATCAAGATAGAAAAATGACAAATAACCAATATTATTTGTTTTTTATATTATGACCAATTTCAAAGATTTTCCCAAGTGAAATTTAATGGGAACCTGTAATACTAAAGCATATTACAAGAAAGTAGAATTTGAGCTTTTAAAAGACCCCTCACTTTCATCAAGAATATTAATTAAGCCTAGACTTAGTACACAACTTCACATAGGGTTTTTACTGAAGAACTGCGTAAGATAACACATCTTCTCAGACGGTTATTACTGAAGAACCGCCCAAGATAAATCAAGTGTTTAGGCAGTTCTTAATTAGAAACCGCCTGCGAAAATATGAGACTATATAAGATCGTTCAGCCTCCTAGAGAAAACATAACCTAAAAGATTTCAATTAGACGCCGTCAGGCTGCCAAAATTTCCTTTGCCGCCAAACCCTCGCCACCCTCGCAACCGAGCTTAGACCTCGCAACCCGCCCTCGACGCCGAGCTTCGTCTTCGTCATCATTGCCAGTACATCCGCCTCTTTCCTCTCTTCTCTCCCTCCTCCTTTCTCTGTCCCCCGCGCTGCCTCCTTCCCTCCTCCCTCCCCGTGCCACCTCCCTCCTCGCTCTCGCCGCCTGTCGAGTGTCCTCGCCGCCGCACCCCCATGCCGCCTCCGACTTCCCAGCATCTACCCTCACCTTGCGATGCCCCCTCCCTAACGTCCCCTACCGCTGGCGCTCTCCCTCCACGGTCACTGTCGAGCCCCCCTTCATTCCTATCACTCTGCTTCGAGCCCCTATTAGATTGCTTAATAAGTTTAGATTGTTTACATCTTGTTTAGAGAGCTTGACAATTGTTTAAATTAATTGGTTAGAGAGCAAATTAATTGTTTACATTAGAAAGCAAAAGCAAATTTAGCTCAATTGTTTCTTCTACATTTTCTGTGTGTGTTCATACCGACACCAATTAGTTGTTTAGAATAGTTGTTGTGTTAAAGAAGATAGTCATGTTGTGCTTACAGGTAGTCCATGTTCACTCTTTTTTATATATTAATTCCTTCTCCCATTGCTCTCACACTACGCTGTCGTGGAGCCCCCTTCCCTCATTCCTCATTCTGGCCGATTGATATCACATCATTACTTTGGATGGCCCGTATTAGGTTCAGGTTTAGGCTCTTGGTTTGCAGATGGTTTGACTAGGCTGAATCATCGAGAGGTGAGATGGACATAACATAATCATGCACTTCTAGTTTAGGTTTAGTTATTTAAGATACACAAGGAACCCTTTTACCGGATTCCATCTTAGGATGTGATTTGACATATTTGTATGCTAAGTACTGTATTTTTTAGTAGGATGTGATTTGACACCGTGTTATAGAGCATTCATTTTTGTAGATTTCATTGAAGTGGGACATATTTTTTGTCTTACTAGTTCTAGCATGGAAAGCCCTAAGAAGACTGGTGGTGGTAGTAACAATGAAGAAGGCAATATGAAGTTTAGTGACTCCAGCAGTTCAGGCTCGTTTCACAGTCCATCGGATTCCTTTCCAAATATAGAAATTAAGAAGACTTCAAAGGATCTCGACCCGGAATATGATCCTACCGGCAAGGTATGGATCACGAATCTTAACTCCAGCAGTTTAAGTTAATGTTGATTGTCAAGTATATGAAGTCTTATAATTCTTTTCTACCTAGCTTAATTGCCAAGACAACGAGGTGACTTCGGCTCCTAAAACCGCAAAAGGTTCTCCAATGGTTGAATTCTCGTATTCGCTCAAGCGAAAACGAGGGCAACGAGGTCCTAATAAAGGTCCATTGAACCACATCATATACATAACAAGTGTCAGTCTAGGTGGACTTCCCCAAGAACTACTGGATTCAGTTACAAAGTACCAAAATGCATGTGGTTATCTTTTTAGAGAGCTCGCGCCGATCACAACCGAGAGTTGGAGGAAATTCCCTGAGGAGAACAAGAATGAGTTGTGGGAGAAGATAAACAAACAATTCAAGTTCCCAAAAGGCACAAAAGAAGCTGTAAAGAAAGCAACATTGGTCTCTTGCGACAGGAAGTTTCGTGGCTGGAAGAGTGAAATAAATGCTTATGTTAAGGCCGATAAGGTCCGTAGCCCGAAGAAGATGGTCAAAATCACAAAACTCAGTGACAAGAATTTGTTCGTCAAAAAACCACACTTAAGGCTAAAGCCCTAACTGAATCTAGGTCGGAGATTCCAAACAGAACAAATACCATCATCGCTTGGGGTTTGCCAGCTACGCCCTCAAATTTGAGAGATGGAATAAAATATTAGAGGAAACTGTCAGTAAGGGCAATCCTCACCCGTTAGAAGGCTGCGATGAGAGAACTCAACGGTGGGTCTTTGCTCGATCATGTTTGACTAGCGAGGGCAAACTTGAAAATCCTGGCTCTGTGAATGAAGTAGAGTAAAAAATGAAAGAAATAATTGAATAGCACTAGAAGGGTCTCTTCAAGTCGAAGAGAGAGAATGACCAACTTACTGCTATCCTAGGAAACCCTGAACATAGTGGACGGGTTCGAGCAATCTCTTCTCAAATGTCCTGGAGAGATGGTTTCCCAAACGATAAAGAGTCATATAGAAGACGTGAGAAGTTCAAAAAGACACTTGATGAAACAATTGCTCAAAAGGTCAAGGAATATGTGCAAGAAATAATGGATGAACTTAGAGAATCGGGACAATTAGCGCCACTGAATAGAGTGATGGTTCCCGTTACAAAGGAGCATTTGGTATCTCTAACTGCCTACCCTAGCAGCGTAGGTTCTGTGCCAGGCTCAGGATCAAGCCATAAGTTCTCTGTGATGATATTGTTAAGGACAAATCTTGTCGTTTTATTGTCCCGATCGGCAGAGCAGAGAACAAAACCAAACAGATTGTCACTGCTATGGCAAAGTCCGATCGTGACTTCAACGGCAATTCACTTCTGTTATATTATGATATGGTGCAAGTTATTTAGATCATTGATAATAATTATGAAGATTATGAAATAGACCACATCACACTTGATGGGATCACGACTTTGAGGTAGGTTGTTATCCAATTAATCCTTTAGCACCAACACGATATTGTGTTGGACGATGAGTCAATTTCTTGTCCGGTCGCATCTCAAAAGACTGCAACCCCATCTTCTTCGTCGAAAGTCCATGAAGATCCACTCATGCTATGTACCAGCAAGGATGATAGTAACCTGTCTAGTAAAGATAACTAAGAGCAACCAGTTGAACAACAACTTGAAGCAGTACCAGAGCATGCTTATAGTAAAGAGCAACCAGTTGAGCAACAGCTTGAAACATTACTAGAGCAAGCTATTGGTAGTAAAGAGCAACCAGTTGAACAACAGGTTCAACAACAAGCCTGTGTCCAACTTTCGACGACTACTCCTTGGTCAGTGCCTGTGAAAGTTAGCTCGTACGAAAATAAGAAACCTTCTAAAGAAGTGTCACAATATTTGGAAAAACTGAAGGAAAAAATTGGAACATCTAATGCATCTCGTACTTCACATGAGCCAGCATTAGAAAATAATGATGAGTGGGAATAAGACGGTGTGAAATATAATCGATATACGACTTTAGTTAAACCAGGAGTTCTAATATACAAGATCCAGAATGTTCCTCCTAAATATGACAATTGGAAGCCGTTCATGACATCGGTATAACTTCGCAAACAACCTGTCTCGCTCAAAAGAATGCACGAGTGGTACATCACTGCCAGCAAAAAATATGATATTTCTTACGTCATATTTTGTGTGCCAAAATAAGCATTCTGGAGCATTGGAGAAGATAAACGAGCCCTTCTTTTTGAAGATCTACATAATCTTTTCCATCGAGGGATGCTCGAAATCAACCTGCTACTCGCCTGGTGCTTGTAAGTGCCTCTAATATTTCGTATTTGCTTTTCTTACTACACACATACACATGTCATGAGATTATAACAATCATGAACTTCTTCAATAGGATGCAAAACATGGATAATGAAAAGCTGAACACCAAGATAAATATCCATGACCCTATAGTGATTGCAAAGTTAAATTTCGATTTTCAGGTGGAACGGAACTCAGAAGAGTACAAGCACTTGAAAAAAAAAGAATTTGAAAAATTAATCACAAACCAAAAAAGGATAAAAAGATAAGGGTTGCAGCTTACATAGGACATGCCATGTTTAACTTTGTCAGAGATGGCAAAAACCTCGTAAAGGCTCCATACCAGTTCGATTAAGTTCATGTAGGATCGAAGGGCACATGAAAAACTACCAGCGGGGGGGGGGGGGGGGGGGGGTGAATGGTAGATTACACCATTTTTAGCTGAAGCAATGAAAACCCCTCTGCAGAAAATTGATCTGTTAAAGAAATCGCATGTGCGACTAATCTAAACATGATTAATTGTGATAAAACCAGTATAAATTTTGGAAAATCAAGTAACGAAGATGTCTCAACAATAATCACAAAAATCCTTCGAGGAAAACTCAAGTTACGATCGAAAGATCGAACAAAGGTCAATCTGTTCTATCCGAGTAAAAACAGATCTGCAGCACTGCAAAGAAACTCATGTAGATCAGAAACCACAAATCCAAATGACCATGAAATTTTCACAGATGATAGATAATCAAGTTGTGAAGACAAGCAAAAAAGAATCACATAAATTGGATATGTAAAACTCGAATTATGATAAAACCACCAAAGCAAGATAGTGTTGTGTAGAAACTCGACGAGAAAAACTTGTCTGAAACAAGTCAGATGAACAAGGCACAAAAGTTCCTTTAAACTACGATCTTTATTCAATAGAAGACAAGAGAAACAACCCAAAATCCATGCACCAAGAGCACTGGCCGCCTTTGCTTATATAACCATCCCTTAGGCCAACACAACCCAAACTAGGTCTCGTATCCTACTCAGCTTCCACCGAAACTTTCCATAACTGCTCAATACTCTTCTATATGCAGATAGAAGCAATATTAAGACTTGAAAACACCTTAGGAATGTATCCCACATTCCTAAAATAACTCAACTTCGTGACCCACACGAAATCCTATCATAACCAACTCAAATCAATCCATATTTGAGTCAAACCCGACTCAGCCGCAGCCTGAGTCCATAACCTAGTTGGTTGGACCTTTCCGACCAATTCTTTACATCCACATCTCTTCATCACACCTTGGAACCATGCATCCACATCCATGCACTCCATGCACATGTGCAAACACCTTCCAATGACGTTCATGATACCTTCATATGCATTGTTCTTGATTCAACCATGTTGCTCGACCTCCCGATCAACTCAACCACAATTCCTTCCGAACTTGGTTCTTGAACCTCATCTTCTCCCTAAGACTAGTTTAATAGATCCCGTCACTAGTCATGTCTTGAACTCAAGCAACACCTGCACAAGAATAAACAATCGATACTTCCGAGCACAAGTCCTCGACTTGACTCACGTTAGTTTTGAAATCACAACACCTTGCGTGAGCATCTCACATAAGCATGTTGCAAAACATAGCAAAAACATTAACCACCATGATCAGCCAAAACACATCAAAAACTTAGTAAAAGAATACTAAGCAAACTTTTCATAAGTGTAAAGCAAGTTCGAAATATTGCAAGTTAAAAGTAGAACCATTGCAATCTAGTACCGGAACTTGCCAAAGCTAACCGGAGCTTACCAAAGCTAACAGGACCTAGTGCCGGAGCTAACCAAAGCTAGTCGGACCTAGCGCTGGAGCTTATCAAAGCTAGCCGGACCTAGCGCTGGAGCTAACCAAAGCTAGTAAGACCTAGCGCTAAACCTAGCAAAAACATGTCTGACCTAGTAGAAATAGCAAGTTATACCTGGCGAACACATGTCGAACCTAGACAAAGTAAGTCATACCTTACATCGAATCCTGCCGGAGCTACCCAAAACAAGTCGAACCTATCATCGGACCTTGCAGGAGCTCGGACCTTGTTAAAAGGGCATCTTGGCAGTATTCAAAACTTTTATCGTCATAGCCAATGTAAAACACACATAGGTCTCACAATATCCCCCTTGATGAATGCATTGACAACACCACTTAAAATCTGAACATTGGCTTATTCACATGAGAAGTTTTGAAAACAATTTTCTCCTTGAAATATTTCTCCCCCTTTCTAAATCAGAAATAAAATGAGAAGAAAACAAAAAAATTTCCCCCTAAGAAGAATCGTGCCAAAACACTTGTGAAAGTGTGCAATGTGTGATCAATTTCTTCCCCTTTGACAATGTATTCAGCAAGGTACAAAAGATAAATTTTATTTTGTTATGAGCATAATATGACATATACATATAAAACAAAGCTCATCCAAGTCATACTATCAAGTAACTTACACTATCACATCAATAAGATACATAAAGTAGTGTAGGTCATGCTAGAGATCAAGTGTAATTTTCAATTTAAGCAAGTCATGATCTCACAAACTTAACTATTTCAAAACCTGAAAGCATGACACTTGTTGCTGCAGTTTTATTATTTTTCAAAGCACAAATTCAGATCATATGACATTTGTGAGAGATTATATGCCACATTTGCCTTATTCTAACCAACCAAGCCAAGCCTATGTCATTTGACAATCAGAAGCTTAAGGACATGGTTTTAGTCATACACAACTTCTTCTAAGTTCATATGCAAGTGCAATGATAAGCCATCTCAAAAGAATAAGTGCGATGCATGCATATTCTCTTGATCTTTTCTCATTTTTATTTGATCATAAAAGCTCAACATATAGATAGTTGATTGATTAATTTTTCGTTATTAAAAGCACTTGTGAGCATGCAACAAGTTCAAAATAACAAGAAAGTTCGATCATGATCAAATTTAGTGTAAGTAATTATTCCTATTACTAGTTATGGCAAAATCTATAAAATGTATAACTTGAGTAACGTAGTAAGAACTTTCAACATGTAAAAGGACTCACAAAGTCATATATGTATAATATACTATGCTCATATTACTTTTAAATTCAGATTCACACATAGACTTTCCAAGTTTCAAAACTACCTCTCAATTTAAGCCATGAGGATGCATAACCCCTATTTCACTACGGATGTAACAAAAACGAGTGAAATCCAAAGGTTTTGTAAAAATGTCATCCAATTGTTGTTCGGTATCTATATGATGTTTCCTTTTTCAACATTATCACGGAGAAAGTGATACCTAATGTCAATGTGCTTTGTTCTCGAATGTTACATAGGGTTTTTAGCAATGTAAATGGCACTAGTGTTATCATAAAACAGTGGAAAACTATATAGATTAACCCCATAGTCCTTAAGAGTTTGAACAATCCAAAGAATTTGTGAGAAAACGCTAGCAGCAGCTACATATTCAGATTCGACAGTGGATTGTGCAATTGAACTTTGTTTTCTAGAGGACAAGCAACAAGAGAATTACCAAAAAAATGACAAGCACCCGAAGTACTTTTCCTATCAATCCTACAACCCCCAAAATCAGCATCCGAAAAAGCTTTCAAAGTAACAGTTGAGGAAAAAGGAAGAAAAATGCCAAATTCTTGAGTTCCATGTAAGTACCCAAGAATTCTTTTGACCGCTTGAAAATGTGAGGCACGTGGGGAAGCTTGAAATCGTGCACAAAGACATACACTGAATTGTATGTCCGGTCTTGAAGTCGTGAGGTACAAAAGTGATCCGATCATGCTTCTATATTCTTTTTGATCCACGGGTTCACCATCTTCATCAAGTTCAACTGTCATTGTTGTACCCAATAGTTTTCGAAGAGGCTTGCTTTTGTCCATGTTGAAGCGCTTAAGAAGGTCTCTTGTATACTTCATTTGATGCACAAAGGTACCTTCCTTGGTTTGTTTGATTTGCAGCCCCAAAAAGTACGTGAGTTCTCCCATGATACTCGTCTCAAATTTTGAACTCATCATAGCTGAAAACTTGGACACAAGATCATGAGAAGCACAACAAAAGATGATATCATCCACATACACTTGAACAAATAATAAGTCATTGCCATGCTTAAGCACAAAAAGAGTTTTATCAACCTTGCCCATGGTAAACCACTTTTCAAGTAAGAATGTTTTTAAGCTATCATACCATTCTCTAGGTGTTTGTTTGAGACCGTACAAGGCTTTGGATAGTTTGCAAACACGATTAGGAAAATCTGGATTTTCAAAACCCGGTGGTTGCTTGACATAAACATCCTCATCTATATAGCCATTAAGAAAATCACTTTTAACATCCATTTGATATAACTTGAAACCTTTAGATGCAGCAAAAGCTAACAAAGTTCTTATGACTTCTAATCTAGCAACAAGAGCAAAAGTTTCATCAAAATCTAGACCTTCAATTTGTGTGAAACCTTGAGCAACCAACCTAGCCTTATTCCTAACCACAACTGTCGGTACCCTGCGTACTGGGTATCCCACGATACCGCAAGAAAAGCTACGGAGTTCCACTTGTCTGAGTTGAAGACCTCCAAAGGATCCACGTGTCCCGCGGCAATGGACCCACCTCCCACGTTCGGGTAGCTCTAGCACTGCCATGTGTAATGCAAGGACGGACCTAACTCCCTTCATAGGGAAGCTCCGGTCATGCCATGTGCCCAGTGACCCCGGACCTAACTCCCAATAAAGGGAAGCTCTGGTGCTCGAACGCGTATAGTAGCTTCAGACCTTCCACCCCACAAAAAGAAGCTCCAAAGCTGCCACGTGTCAAGCCTTCGAACCTAAACCTGCAATGGGAAGACTACTGAATCTTCAACGGCACAGACATTCAAGAGGCTATTAAACAGTTGTTACAAGACCTAATTAATGTGTCATTAATTCAGCATTAATAACACACGATCGTAGGACCTTCAGGGCTGGTAATGCCGCCATTAATCATACTTAATACATGTAGATCATGTATTAGGAAATTGAATACCATCAGGGCCACCTGTCGGGTCAGGCAACCCCTGTAACGACCAGCCCTTGGCATATAATAGGGCTACGTCGCACGGTAGGAAAAAAGGCGGATACGCACACAAGCAACCACAAACTCATACAATTAACAATCACCCCGTGGAGTAGGGTATTATGCTCAGGCGGCCCGAACCACGTAAAAATCCCCTGTGTCACTGTCTCGTTCATAATCTTACGTGCGCCCCAATCGAATACGAACCTTCGCGGACTACGCTTTAGTAGTACCGGGGGAAGTGTCATTTCAACACTTCGACATTTGGCGTGCCAGGTAGGGGGGCCTAAGATTTCGAGATGGTGAATTCCGCCGCAAGATTGTCCAACGGCTACGCTGAGCAGCCTGCTAGAGAAAATTTCTCCAACATGCAGCAGCCGGCTAATGTTGTTGTCCCGGCGGGTGTTGTTCCACCACCACCACCACCATCGCATCAAGAGGGTGTCTTCACGTCAGTCACTGCATCGACGAACAACCAGAGAATGCATTGAACACAGCGCAAACTCTTCTTCAGCGTCCACCTGCACACGGAGCACCTCAGGGTGCGATGGAATAGTGGCGTATTGATTTGCAGCATCTGGTTGCAGCTGCGACCAATGCCATCAGTAACCAAGGTTCGCCCCCTGCTGGGCAGGCACCTTTAAGGAATAGGACCTTATTTGGTAGACTTGGTCCTCAAGTGTCACAGCACAGGAGGCGCACGCCCTCCCAACAAGTGATGTCACTGCCCTCCGGGGCACGCCGCACTCACACGGCATCGTGGCTCTCGACCCATGATCTTCGGTTGGAGCTTGACCGCCGATACAGGCTGCAGGACGGCCGCACCCTCATGGAGCGTGCTCGCGAGAGGCGAGCTGCACGTGACAACCCTTCTCCCTTGAGAGTAGGGGGCGACTGTTCAGCCTTGGTCATGCACCTTCGCATGGTCGAATGGCCATCGAAGTTCTGGCCTCATCTGCCGGAGAAGTACGACGGGACTGTTAAACCCGTTGAGTTCCTCCAGATCTACTCCACTGCCATCCTCGCGGCTGGAGGCAATGAGGCCATTATGTCCAATTACTTCCCAATGGCTCTAACCGGGACAACCAGGTCTTGGTTCATGAGTCTTCCGCCTGACTCCATCAACAGTTGGGTGGAGCTTTGCCGCCAATTCACCGCTAACTTCGGGAGCTCCTACAGCTGATCTGGCACCGAATTGGACCTGTTCGCCGTACAACAGAAGGCGGGAGAGTCGCTGCGATCATTCATCCAACGGTTTTTCAGGTACGGAACACAATCCCTTCAATCTCCAATGCTTCTGTCATTGTCGCATTTCAACAGGGTGTTAGAGATAAGTAGATGTTGGAGAAGCTGGCAACGAAAGAAGTCAGCAGTGTCACGGAGCTCTTCATCCTAGCCGACAAATGTGCTAGGGCTGCAGAGGGATGAGAGATGCACTCAAACCAGCTCTAGAGGCTGGTAAAAATTCCCCCAAGAATGAAGCCACTGCCTTTGGCAGTGGGAAAATAAAGAAAAAGTCCAATGGCAAGAAGAAGTCATCGGCCGACAGACCTACTGCTGCTGCAGCTGTAGCTCCGGGTGGCCGGGGGCCACGCCTCGAAAATCATCCTCGACCATCATCTGAAGACGGCGACAATCAAAAGATGTGGTGTCCGATTCACGAAACGGACACCCACAATCTCAAATATTGCTATGAGGTACAACGCCTTGTTGAACGCTTCAACAAGCGTAGAGAAGAAGCTCCTTTCCGCCAACGGGAAGGAAAGCAGAAGGTCGACGAAGCTCCCGCTGATCAGGAGCTAGGCTTCCAGGACCCCAAGAAGGTCCTGAAGGCCGTTTACAGCACCGTCCACAATGACTCTAACATTTCCAACAATGAGCGTCGGAAGACTCTCCATACGATATATGGAGGGTCGTGGGATATTACCTCTCGGCGCATCCTCAAGACCATGCGTCGGGAGATGGCTGTTGCAGCTCCCACTGCCAAGGCAGGACCCCATCGGAAGTGGATGGACACTCCCATCACTTTCGATGCTTCGGATTTGTCGGTGGTTTGGATCCGGCAGATCTCCTGACACTACTAAAGGGTTATAGGAGTTTTATGTTCGGTGTGGGCGCGCGGAGATTCAAGAAGGTGATTTGCAAATAGCACAGGAGACACGGAGATTTACGTGGTTCGGGCCACCTGAGCGTAATACCCTACTCCACGGGTGTTTTGGTGTTGTATTAGCTGTATGAGCTTGTGACGAGTGTCTATGGCGCGTGTGTAGCATCACTGAACGTGTAGAGTCCGTCGTCGGCCTGTCCTTTTATAGTACAAGGGCAGGCCGTTACAAGTTAGCCTGGCCCGACATATGGTCCCGGCGGTTACTAGTATTGATACTCATTCAACACGTTTAATTGTCCTTAATGACCGGGTAATGGGCTTTGACAGCACCGTTACTGGTAATTAAGGTCATCCAATCATGTGTCATTAATATGGTATTAATGACACTTAATCGGGTCTTGAAGTCCTTGATTCCCCATTGAAGATCCAGAGCCTTTATGGAGTCTTCCTGAGGTTGGAGGCTGAAGATCCGACGGTTGGACACGTGGCAGCTCTGAAGCATACTGTGGAAAACATGTAGCTCCGGAGCTACCTGACACGTGTCAGGTCCGGAGCTTCTCTCGGTCTGGGGTTAGGTCCGGAGGTGCCATTTCGGTACATAGCCCGGAGCTTCCCCCTTGTGGGCAGTAGCTCCGGTTTGATAGTACACGTGGCGACCCTGGGATTAACCATGTTGGAGAAGCGGGTCCGGTTATATCTGACATGTGGGCCTCTGATGGTCTTCAAATCAAGTAGATGACTTTCCTTTGAGATCTTTGTAACCTCAACGGGTGTACGGTTTCCAGGGTACCGACAGTGGCCCCCTGGACCCACCTCTGGGGAAGACCCTTTGGGTGAAGTCATTCCGCCGGAGGTGGGTCCATCCTTGCGACTTTTGAATTGAGTCTTCAAAGGTCTCCGGATGTGCCATTGGCGATGGTTTGGAGTTAAATCCTCGCCGCGTGGCGTATCCCGCGTGCGGCAGATGAGATCTTTGGCGTGCGGATCTCACGCAATTGAAGGTCGCCGGTTCTCGATACGAAAACCGTATCGGTTCCGCGCGCCTTGTCAGGCCGCCGCCTTCGGGTTTCCCGCCTCATGATGACAACCGTTTGCCTGGGTAAGAACCTCGACTTGATCGTCGGGGTGGTCCCAGGCCCCCTTGTCATCGACTGGGTGGAATTTTTGAATGGTATCTTCAACTTCCTTGCGGTTTCCATCCAAGCATTGCGAGGGCTTACTTAAGAAGGAAAGCACGCACCGTCTGGAGTTCTTTATGCCTCTCATCTGATCTTGCGCTCAAACTCCCGACTTGTGCTTCGCTTTTCCTCTCTTGCCTTGCTGTGCTGCGATGGAGTTGGGTCTCCGCGAGAGTCGTTTGAAGACCGACGGCGACCTCATGGTCCGGACCCTCATGGGATGGTCCTCGGACTTCTTCAACCGCTCGGTCCGCGCCGGGGGAGAGCTCCCGTTTGAGAAGGAGCACTCCGGCGAAATGGTGTACTTATCCTCGTACGCCATGGTGGGGTTGATCCCACCTTTTTCCTCCTTTTTCTTAATGTTGCTAGACTTTTATGGTCTGCAGCTATACCACCTTGGCCCTCACTCCATTCTCCTCGTATCTATCTTTGTCCACTTCTGTGAGATGTGGATAGGCATCCCCCCTGCATTGAACTCTTCCGGACCTTCTTCACCGTCCATACCACCGGCAGGAGCAATGAGTACCTTGGCTTCTACTACTTCGTGAAGCGCAAGAAGTGCCCATTCAAGTACCTCCGGTCGTTTCCCTCTGAGAAGTGGGATGACTGGAAGAAGGACTGGATAGTCATCTGGGTGGAGGAGCACGAGAGGCTGGAGCTGCCCGAAGGCCTCCCCAACATTGACACGACGATCTGGAGTGAAGCTCTGGTGCTGGCGGACGCCTTCAACCCTGTTCTGACCAGGATCCGTCAGTGCGTGGAGGGTGGATTAACCCCTCAGACGGTGTTTTGTAACTTCCTGGTCAACAGGTGGGCACCGCTGAAGAGGAGAGAAAAACTCGCTTGGGCCCTCAACAGCGTGATGGACGACGACCGGGTCGAGACCGGGCTGAAGTCCAACATGGTGGGGACAACCTTGGAGTTTCATCTCAAGAAGTTCCAGCACGGCATCGACGTCGAGGGTGACGATCTGACTCCGCCATCAGCTTTTCTTCCTCTGAACGTGGAAGTTGAGTTCAGCAGGGAGCTCCGGCGGAAGATGCCCGTACTTGACGACCTTGGTGTCGTCGAGAGAAGATCAACCACCAGGGTGGCGATCCCTGGAGTGTCCGAAGGTGGCTCCGACCCTGCCCCGAAGCCAAGGGTCGAGGTCGTCGGCAAGGGAAAGGAGCCGGCGGACGAACCCCTAAGCCGGAAGAGGAAGCTGCAACATGCCGATGGAAGGTCCGTCAGGCCTGCCACCTCTGCGTCGGCTCCGTCTCCCCGGAGGGGGAGGTCTTCTACAACCGCGGGGACTGTACCCGCAGTGGGGTCCTCCCGGGGTGCTAGCTCCGAGCATGCGACTCCGGCACCAGGGCTGGTCGAGGCCTCTAGGTCCGGAAGTTCTTCCCGATCGAGAGGGGCCTCGGATTGGGAGACGCCCGTGGCTGCAACGAGTTCCGGGGGGCCTTCCGGAGCTTCCACGCCGGCTATGACCAGCCCAAAACGCCCGGGAAAGAGGTTCCGCGCAAGCTGGTGTGGAAGCCTCCCAAGGTAATTTTTAATCTTTACCTTGGACAGTTGTTTAGTTGTAGTAACTATTTTTTAAGTTTCTTCATCCATCATCTGCAGCGTTCCCAAGAAGAGGAGTGAGGCTCCACCCTCAGCTACAATAGCTAAAGATGTGAGGGTGGGGGCTTCTGCTCCTGTCCCGGTGCCGCCCCAAGTGGTGGCTGAAGCTGCGACAGCTCCGGCGCCAGCTGTCGTTCTCATGGACCTTGACTCATCCCCAGAGGCTCCTGTGGTAGCGCCGGACCACGGGAGAGAAGATACGCCAGTGACATCTGTCCCGGAGGCTGAAGCTCCGGGTCCTGGTGCTGAGATGATGGAAGCTCCGGCTATTGAGCCGGAGGAAGCAGTAATTCCGTCCTCAGAGCTGGAAATTTTCGAAGCTCCGACAGTTGAGACAGAGGTGATTGAAGTCCCGGCGTGCGCGCCGGAAGCTGAGGAAGTTCCGGCAGTTGGGCCGGCTACCTCTGAAGCACCGGCCGCAAAGCCGGTCATTGTTGGAGCTCCGGCCGCTAGGCCGGTTGATGTTGAAGATCTTCTGGCTCCCGAGCCGGTTGTTGAAGAGGTGTCGGAGCCCGAGCCCCCTTCGGAGGAGGTGCCCAGACCGGAACCAGCAGCGGCCCCTGCTCCGGAAGTGACGACGTAGGAGGTACCCGCGGCCGAGCCGGAGTGCCCAAGCGAAGTTGCTGACCCCCTGCCTGAGGGGGTGAATGAAGACCTGGCGGCGGGGCCTTCCTCGATGGTGACTGAGGCCATCCCAGAGGGCGGACCTAGTGCCATGGAGACCCAGGGGACCACTCTTGTGGAGTGGGACCCAATTTT
This sequence comes from Tuctoria greenei, assembly GCA_036927565.1. NCBI lineage: Eukaryota > Viridiplantae > Streptophyta > Magnoliopsida > Poales > Poaceae > Tuctoria > Tuctoria greenei. Next base: position 208,482,806 of record JAYESD010000006.1, on the reverse strand, counting down.
TGTATCTGAAAACCCGCTGGAACCAGCGGAGAAGACCCCAGCAGGTCCGGAACCTATCCCGTTGTCACTGTCTATTGACAACGCATGTTCTAGTCTGCGTCAAGTTCAACTAGCCTTCTTCCACGACAGCAAGGCTCTTGAAGAGGAGCGCCAAACCCTTAGGCAGTGGCGTAACCGGCTCTACTTCGAGACCAAGCTGGCGCAGTCGAGGCTAGCAGATGACAAATAGTTGATCAAGCGGGAGAAGGTCCGCCTGGAATACTGGGGCAAGTTACTGGATGACAGGGAGAGTATGACTCGTGCCCTTGATGCTCAATCCCGGGAGATTTACGAGCAGACCAAAGCAGCTAACAGTGCGGCCGATGAACGCCAAGAGAGGCTTGAGGCCATTAACACTACACTCATCAAGTGCCGGGAGGCACTTGAGGAGAGGGAGAAACGGCTCGAAGATGAAGAGCAGAAACTCCTAGAGTTGCGGGATGACGTCCTTAGGAGAGAGGAGGAGCTCACCGAGAAGGTGGCTCTGGCTGACAAGGGCCTCGAGGAGCGCGCCAAGAAATTGGAAGAGTGATGCACTGATGAGGAGGAGAAGGCCTGGGTGCGAGGGCAGGAGCTCTATGAACAAGAGTGTGCCCTTGTTGCCAGGGAGAAGAAAGTGAGGGGTAGGGAGAAGGACCTGGTCGACCGCCGGAACAAGATCCACCTCCGGGAGGAGGAGCTCGGAAAACTTGAAAAGCGGGTTGCTAAAAAGATCCAGCAAAACGCCAAAGAGGTTGAGCACCTCGCTCGTGAGAATTCTGAACTGGTGGCGGCCAGAAGATCCCTGGAGGAATTAAAGGGCTTAAGGACTGCGGACTCCCTTCAGATTTGGGAGTTCCTGGGCAAGGCTAACGACGCGCTGACACTGATGGGCTTCAGCCCCATGCGTCCGGATGATCTGGAGCCGGAGCCGGACCTGGCGTTGCAGGCGTTGTGCTCGGCAGGCAGCAAACTCTCCAAGGTGGGCGATGTCATCGCGGACCAATTGGAGGTTGAGGGGCAATCCGTGGCGAAGAACGTCGCAGAATATGTGCTGACGTGCTACACCAGCCGGAACTCCCAATTTCCTCTGGACCCGGTGCTTGAAGGTCCCGTTGAAGGAGAAGGCGAAGCTGCCAGAGCCAACGTGTCGGAGGTTGCCCAGAAGGTCGCCCAATTCTTCCTTAGGGTCTAGGACCATCTCTGTAGTTCTCACTTGTATTTTCTCTTCTTCTTCCTCAATTTTGTAATCCCTTGTCTCCAGATGAATGAAATCCCCAAATTTTTGTGAATTTCACTTTTTGTCTTCAACACTTTTGTCTTCACTTGGCCCCCTGGTAGATGTACACAATTTGATTGTGAAAATGTACCGAGAGGATATTGTGTTTTTTTGAAGACTCATTTGCTCCAAACTTGTAAAGTGTAGGTCCGAAGTCTTCGATAGTGAAGGTCCCCTGAGGTTGGCGGAGCTTAGAAGCTCCGGCATTGTCTATCGTCAGAGCTTAGTAGCTCCGGCAATATTCCCTATCAACGCGTAGAGCGTCGACGTTAGAACTCCGGGGTGTCGGAGCTCAGTAGCTCCGGCAGTGACCTTTGCCAACGCGTAGTTTGTCGACAGCAGACTCCACTCGTGGGGTCTTCCCACCATCTTTTATTTTGCGTTGAAGGCTGGCCCCCCTAGCTTTACCGGAGCTTGATTTCTCCGGTGATGCTCGTTTTCAATGTGTAACATCGATTACAAGCCACCTAGGGGAGCCGGAGCTTTGTTAGCTCCGGCTTTTCTCCATCAACGTAGATTTTATTTTTCCTACACACTGAAGCCAAGAAAAATAATAAAATTCATTTCTCGCCTATAACTTTGTCGCGGATTACGATTCTCAAGAAAATTTTAAGTCAAACGCGATTCTAAATACAACCGAATGTGTTGCCTTTTCTTTCAGATCCAATTGCACTTGGACCCGCCTTACTTCGGCCTGCCGGGGTGTAGGTAGAGTGGCATACTTAGGGTGCTTGACCAGGCTAAGCCGATAGCACACTCCGGCCCTAGATTGGCTTGGCGGCATTCAGGCGAGTGGGCCATGAACAATATTTGAATCCAAAAGAATCGACAATACAATTCGAATCGTATATGAACCGGTCGAACTGAAATTTCTTAAGAATTGCACGTCTTTGTTATAGACAAGAAAGAGAAAATAAAAAATGTTGAGCCTGTACAAAATAAATGCACGCGGAGTCTGTTTCACATGAAGATGTCTTTCATTATAGGTCCGGGGTACAGGGGAAACAAGTACACTCTTAGGGTACGGAACCAGGCTAAGCGTGTTTTATTTCTCGTTTGACCTAGGGTAGCTAGCCACACTTTTAGTCCTGAGACTGTGACAAGTGTTGCATGAACTTTGCGGACCTTCCAGGAAAGGTCCGGCTGTTCTCCCGGAGGAACTACCCGACTCTGTACAATGACTCTATAACATACACCTCAAGTTACTACAGACTCACCTCCGTGATATTAAGTGTAGAACTTACAGAGGTGCTCAATGTTCTAAGGATTTGGGAGAGGTGTCCCATCCTTGGTAGCCAAGCGAACGCTCCCGGGACGGGATACTTTAATCACCCGGAAGGGTCCCTCCCAGTTGGGGGAGAGTTTGTTTAACCCTTCTCTGGATTGTATTCTCCGTAGCACCAGGTCGCCTTCCTCGAGCTGTCGGTTGTGTACATGCCGCTGATGATAGCGACGAAGGGCTTGGCAGTATCGGGCATTCCGAACAGCTGCTTGGCACCTTCCCTCCTCCAGGAGGTCTAGGTCTTCACGCCGGAGCTGGTCCTGCGTGGCTTCGTCGAAGGTCCGGACCCGGAGTGACCCCAAGGTGATTTCCGGAGGAAGGATTGCTTCAACTCCATACACCAGGAAGAAGGGTGTCTCTCCAGTTGACCGGTTTGGAGATGTCCCGTTGGCCCATAAAGTAGGCAGAAGCTCTTCAATCCAGTTGGCTCCATGTTTTTTCAAACGCTCATAAGTGCGCGTTTTGAGTCCTTTAAGGATTTCAGCATTTGCTCTCTCGGCTTGGCCATTGCTTGCTGGGTGAGCTACGGAGGCGTAGCAAACTTGAATGCCGAGGTCTTCGCAATATCCTTGAAATGCAGAGCTTGTGAATTGGGTCCCATTATCAGTGATGATTTTGTTTGGGACTCCTAATCTGCATACAATGGACTGCAAAAAGTTGATAGCAGATTGCTTGTTGATTGTCACAACTGGAGTTGCTTCCGGCCACTTGGTGAACTTGTCAATGGCGATGTACAGGAACTTGTAACCTCCGACGGCTCTTGGGAAAGGTCCCAAGATGTCCATCCCCCACACAGCGAAGGGCCATGTAGGAGGTATCATCTGTAGGGGCTGAGCCTGTGTGTGAATTTGCTTTGCATGAAATTGGCATGCTTCGCATTTCTTCACCAGCTCAGTTGCATCCTGGAGTGCTGTAGGCCAGTAGAAGCCATGCCGAAAGGCTTTACCAACTAGCGTGCGGGAAGACGCGTGGTTCCCACACTCGCCTCCATGGATTTCTGCGAGGAGCTCACAGCCTTCTTCCCTTGTGATGCACCGCATTAGGATGTCGTTGGCACCGCGCCGGTAGAGATCCCCTTCTACCGACGTGTATCTTTTAGCCAATCTGACTACCCGGTCAGCGGATACATCATCGTCAGGAAGGATGTTGTCTTTCAAGTAGTTCCGGATCTCCGAGATCCATGCATCGGAACTAACTTGAGCATTTGAGTCTTGCGTGCTGGGTTGCTCGGAGCTTCCGGCAGCACCTATGACCCTTGATGGCTGCCATGGTAATAGGGCCATCGGGACCGTCAGCTTTGGGATGCTGATCTCGCCCCCTTCGCTTAGTTCGGCAGGCTGAGCTGTGGGTTTTGACAACCTCCGGACAAAAGTTCCGTCAGGGGCCGGAGCTCCGGTTGACGCTTTCGTCGAGAGTTCGTCGGCTTCAACGTTGTGGGCATGCTGAACATGGTGGAGATCTAGGACTTCGAAGTCCTTCTAAAGCCTCTGGACTTCAAGGAGGTAAGCAGCTAGCTGGAGATTGTTGCAGGAGCATTCACCCTTCACTTGCTTAATGATGAGCTGTGAATCTCCCTTGACCAGCAATTGCTTGACACCATATGACAGTGCCACCTTTAGTCCATAGATGAGTGCTTCGTATTCCGCCATGTTGTTGGTCACCTTGAAGTCAAGGTGTACCATGTATTTCACCTTCTCCCCGGTTGGTGCGAGGAGAAGGACTCCGGCTCCGGCCCCCTGCTTTTGCATGGAGCCGTCGAAGTAGAGGGTCCAATGAGGCTCAGTGAAGACTGGGGCTTTGTGTTCCGGCTTCTGCTCACTGGGGCCCCCAGGGTTTGATGGAGAAGGAGTCCATTCTGCCACAAAGTCTGCCAATGCTTGACTCTTGACTGCTTGCCTTGAAATGAATTCGAGATCGAATTCAGCCAATTCCGCTGCCCACTTTGCAATATTCCCAGTTGAATTGGGATTATGCAAGATTGCTCGAAGTGGGTAAGAGGTCACCACTGAGATTTTGTGAGCTTGGAAATAATGGCGAAGCTTCCTGGAGGCAATAAGAAATGCATAGAGCAGCCTATGCACCTCTAGGTATCGAGTCTTGGCATCATGTAGTACTTCAGTGATGAAGTACACTGGGCGCTGAATGGTCCGGACCCTCCCGGAGGGGCCCGGAGCTTCCTCTTCACTAACCCGGATCCTCCCGGAGGGATCCGAAGTTTCTTCGGGGGCCTCCGGGTTCTGGCTGGAGGAAGCCGGAGCTTCTTCAGAAGTGACCTGGACCCCCCCGGAGGGGTCTGGGTCTTCTGAAATGGTTTCTTGTGGATTCGAATCTGGGAGCTGGGACCCAGGCTCGCTTTCAGGAACCTCTGGATCCTCCCGAAGGGGTCTGGATTCCTGAGTATGGGGTAGCTCTAGTCTCTCCGCAACCAGAACCATACTGACGACTTCGTAAGTCGCTGAAATGTAAAGCAACAAAGGCTCACCAGGGTTTGGAGCTACCAGAATTGGTAGGGTGGTGAGGAACTGTTTTAGCTCCTGGAACGCCTTTTCTGCTTCTTCAGACCATTGGAATGGTCAGGACTTCCTCAATAACTTGAAGAAGGGGAGTGCCCGTTCCGCCAGTCTCGAAATAAACCGGCTGAGGGATGCTAGACATCCAGTTAGCTTTTGGATGTCTTTGATGCGGGCTGGTGGCCGCATGTCTTCAATGGCCTTGATCTTCGCCGGATTAGCTTCTATGCCCCGGTGACTTACCAGGAAACCAAGAAGTTTTCCGGAGCTAACCCCGAAGACACACTTGTCTGGGTTTAGCTTTGTGCGGGTGGCCCGCAGTTTATCGAAGACAGCCTGTAAGGTGTCAAGAAGTGACTCCTTGTTCTTGACCTTGACCACGATGTCATCAACATACACTTCCACTATGTCTCTAATGAGGTCTTCAAAGGTTTTGTACATAGCTCGTACAAAGGTTGAAGCTGCATTCTTGAGACCAAATGGCATGGCTGTATAACAGTACAATCCATCTACTGTGATGAAAGAGGTATGCTCTTCATCTTCCCTAGACATTCTGATTTGATGATACCCAGAATATGCGTCGAGGAAACACAGTAATTCACACCCGGAGGTGGAATCCACTATCTGATCTATTCTTGGTAGTGGGAATGGATCTTTTGGACATACCTTATTTTGTTTTGTGTAGTCGATACACATCCGAAGCTTCCCGCCGGCCTTGGGCACAACGACTGGGTTTGCCAGCCATTTTGGATGGAAGACTTCTCGGATGAATCCAGCTTCGAGCAACTTCTTCACTTCTTGTCGAATGAAGTTTTGTCGCTCTACAGATTGCTTCCGAGGCTTCTGGTGCACAGGCCGGGCGTCAGGGTAGATCTTCAGATTGTGCTCAATCACTTCCCTGGGGATCCCAGAATTTGTGACGGTTGCTAGGCAAACACGTCGACATTAGACCGGAGGAAAGCGATGAGCGCGAGTTCCTATTTGTCGTTCAACCCTCCCGATATACGGGTGGTCTGAGCGGCATCAGAACCGATTTGGACGACTTTGACTGGAATGTCGGTGTCGCCGCTTGGCTGCACACGAGGTGCAGATGTCGAGCCTCGTTGACGAATGCTCGGGGGTCCGGGAGCTTGCTCCTGCCTGGAGTCCTCCTCTTGCGCCGTGGTAAGTGCATGGAGTTCTTCCAGAGCAGTTACTCTGGAAGTACGATCTCCGCGGATCCGGAGAACGCCTACTGGTGTTGGCATCTTTAACACCAGGTAGCCATAATGAGCAGCTGCCATGAATTTGTACAAGGCAGGCCTACCCAAGATGGCGTTGAAGGGTAAGTTGATCTGAGCAACGTCAAAAACCAACTTTTCAGTGCGATACTTCTCCCGTGTCCCGAAGGTAACGGGGAGAGTAATAGCTCCGAGTGGGGTAATGGCCCCGGACCTACTTCGGAGAAAGGTCTGGAGGGATGGAGATCCGAAGGTCGGAGCTGGAGCTTGGTGAAAGCTTCGAAGCTTACGAGGTTAAGCCCCGAACCTCCGTCTACCATGACATGGTGGAGCTGGATGTTATTGATGGTAGGAGATACCATCAAAGGTAGCTGACCTGCTCCAACCATGCTTCATGGGCAGTCCGAAGCATCAAAAGTGATGGTTGTGTCCATCCACTTCCGATGAGGCTCCGGTCTGGTTGCAGGAGCTACAACAGCCATGTCCCGACGCATAGTCTTGATGACGCGGCGGGAGGTGATGTCCCATGATCCACCAAAGATGGTGTTCATGGTCTTCTGACGCTCGTTGTTAGAGACGTCAGAATCATCGTCGACGGAGGTGTAGACGGCCTTCAGAACCTTTTTGGGATCCTGAAAACCTAACTCCTCTTCAGCCGAAGCTTCGTCAACTTTTTGTTTTCCTTCCCTCTGTCGGAAAGGAGTTTCTTCGAGGCACTTGTTGTAGCGCTCGGCAAGGTTTTGGACCTCCCGGCAGTCTTCCAAACTGTGGCTGCCTGTTTTGTGAATTGGACACCACACCTTGGGTTTGCCACCGTCTTCGGAAGACGGTCGAGGTCGCTTCTCGGGGCGTGGCCCCCGGCCACCCGGAGCTGCAGCAGCTGCAACATTGGATGCGCCGGCCGACGGCTTCTTCTTGTCGTTGGTCTTCTTCTTCTTCTTCTTGCCACTCCCGAAGGTAGCGGCTTCTTCTTTGGAGGATTTCTTGTGACCTTCCGGGGTTGGTTTGGAGTGCATCTCACGGCCCTCCGCAGCTCTGGCACATTTATCGGCCAAACTGAAGAGTTCCGTGACACTGGTGATCTCCTTGATCACCAGTTTCTCCAGCATCTTCTTATCCTGTACACCCTGTCTGAATGCCACAATGACAGAGGCGCTAGAGATAGAAGGGATAGTGTTTCGTACCTGAGAGAACCTCTGTACGAATGATCGCAGGGATTCTCCTCCTTTTTGCACGACTGCAAAAAGGTCCAGTTCAGTGCCTGGCCGGGTGTATGAACTCCCGAAGTTGGCGGTGAACTGCTGGCACAGCTCCTCCCAACTGTTGATGGAGTTGGGTGGAAGGCTCATAAACCAGGACCTGGCGGTCCCAGTTAAAGCCACTGGAAAATAGTTGGCCATTACGGCCTCATTTCCTCCAGCTGCCAAGATAGCAGTGGAGTAGATCTGAAGAAATTCGACAGGATTGACGGTCCCATCGAACTTCTCCGGCAGGTGAGGCCGAAACTTCTGTGGCCATCTGACCATACGCAGATGCATGGCCAGGGCTGAACAGCCTCCTCCCACTCCTTCAGGAGCAAGAAAGTCCTGAGCTTCTCGTCTTTCACGAGCACGCTCAATATAGACTCGGCTGTCCTGTTGGCGGTATCAGCGATCAAGCTCCGCCCGGAGGTCATGAGTTGATAGCCTGGATACCGTGTGGGTGCGTCGTGCCCCGGAGGGCAACGACGTCACCTGCTGTGATGCAGCTCGTCTCCTGTTGTTGGAGACGTGCGGACCAAGTCTGCCAGACAAGGTCCGTCGCTGCGACGGGGCCCGTCCTGAAGGAGGAGGACCCTGGTTGCTGATGCGGTTGGCTGCTGCTGCAACCAAATGTTCCACATTAGCCCTCCACTGCTCCAGTGCATCCCGAGATGCAGACGGTGGTGGTGGGCATTGGAGAAGAGCACGCGCTGCATGGAGCGCGTGTTCTGGGTTGTCATGATTTCCCGACGCAGTGACTGACGTCGGTGCACCATCGCGTTGTCCAGCTTGATTTGTTGGTGGAGGCGGCGGTGGTGGCAGTGTGACTCCTGCTGGCGCTGAGGCTCCTGCTGGTGGCTGCATATTGGAGGGATTGCCCCCAACGGCTTGAACAGCAGGATGACCGTTGGATGATCCAGCAGCTGAGTTCACCATTCTCGAAATCTCAGGCGCCCCTACCTGGCGCGCCAACTGTCGGTGGTTTGGATCCGGCAGATCTCCCAACACTACTAAAGGGTTATAGGAGTTTGATGTTCGGTGTGGGCGCACGGATATTCAAGAAGGTGATTTGCAAATAGCACAGGAGACACGGAGATTTACGTGGTTCGGGCCGCCTGAGTGTAATACCCTACTCCACGGGTGTGTTGGTGTTGTATTAGCTGTATGAGCTTGTGACGAGTGTCTATGAAGCGTGTGTAGCGTCACTGAACGTGTAGAGTCCATCGTCGGCCTGTCCTTTTATAGTACAAGGGCAGGCTGTTACAAGTTAGCCTGGCCCGACATGTGGCCCCGACGGTTACTAGTATTGATACTCATTCAACACGTTTAATTGTCCTTAATGACTGGGTAATGGGCTTTGACAGCACCGTTACTGGTAATTAAGGTCATCCGATCGTGTGTCATTAATATGGTATTAATGACACTTAATCGGGTTTTGAAGTCCTTGATTCCCCTTTGAAGATCCGGAGCTGTTTTGGAGTCTTCCGGAGGTTAGAGGCTGAAGATCCGACGGTTGGACACGTGGCAGCTCCGAAGCATACTGTGGGAAACAGGTAGCTCCGGAGCTACCTGACATGTGTCAGGTCCGGAGCTTCTCTCGGTCTGGGGTTAGGTCCAGAGGTGCCATTTCGGTACATAGCCCGGAGCTTCCCCCTTGTGGGCAGTAGCTCCGGTTTTATAGTACACGTGGCGACCCTGGGATTAACCATGTTGGAGAAGCAGGTCCGGTTATATCTGACATGTGGGCCTCTGATGGTCTTCAAATCAAGTAGATGACTTTCCTTTGAGATCTTTGTAACCTCAAGGGGTGTATGGTTTCCAGGGTACCGACAGGATTGACCAAGAAATATGATCACAGCTAGCCAACTGTCGTTGATGGTTTCTCCTACCATCAACAATGTCCAACTCTATCATGTCCTAGTGGATGGAGGCGCGATGCTCAACCTCCTTAGCTATAAAGCATTCGTGTAGATCCATCTCAGCCTATGGGACCTTTGCCCCTCACGTCCTTCTCCGGGGTAGGTACAGGAGCTATCTCTCCTCTCGGGTCAATTACACTCCCGGTGACCTTTGGGACTCGGGAGAACTACAGGACCGAGAAGCTGATCTTCGACGTAGCGCACATTAGCCTTCCCTTCATCGCCATCCTAGGCAGGCCAGTCCTGTATAGGTTTATGACTGCAACTCACTACGACTACTTGGTGTTGAAGATGCTGACACCTACAGGCGTTCTTCGGATTCGCAGAGATTGCACTGCGGGAGTCACCGCGCTCGAAGAACTCCACGTGCTTGCAACAACGTAGGAGGAAGCATCCAGCAAGGAGCAAGCTGCTCAACCTCCGAGCTCTCGACACCGAGGCTCAACCTCTGCACCACGTGTGCATCCAGGCGGCAATATCGACATTCCCATCAAAGTCATCCAAATTGGTTCCGATGCTACCCAGATGTGACACCTGGTTCCGAAAAAAAGAACTAAGTGCAGTATATGTGTGCCCAGAATGTTTAGCACACATACACAAGTGATTCACAAATGATAAACAGATAATTACCACAGAACAAGATTTATTAACCACTTTCACTACAGAATTCAGAATATCCTCGAATACAAGCACTAATGAATATTAATAACAAGTTCAACTAGTGCAGCGGAAATAGACTAAACTGAGCAAACTAAGCAAAAGGGATAGCGCAGTTCCAATAACACCACAGGCAAAGCTGACGGTAGACACGGCCTAGAATTCCGCATTATCATTGTTAAACTCCCAATCCTGACCTGCAACTGTTGGGGGGGGGGGGAATTGCAAGGGTGAGTACATGTCGTACTCAGTAAGTGTGGAAAGTATGACATGTCGCTGATACAAATGATGAATATAATAATGGCTAAGTGCTGAAAAGTACATTAAAAACATTTAAAAGGCAATATAATATATGTATGTGAAATAATCCCATCATAAACCATGTAGTTATCATAATACCAGTCAATATTCCATATCCATCATCATATACCAATATCCATATTCAATACCAGAATTTAATTCATAACCATCCATAACCATAACCAAATCCCAATTTCCCTCTAATCATGGAAGTCGTCCAGGTGCTCATAACCGGGAGCACAGCTATCATGATAGTTTTAGTACTCTGCAGAGTTTGTACCACTTTACCCATGTGTTTTTGATTTCGTCACCCGTCGGCGACTAAAGAACCTCTCTTTTGCCAATTACACTTCCTTTGGTGTATGACCAAGAGATCACAAAATAGCCTTTACAAAGGGATTACTAGCCTATTTAGAACCCACTGAGGTTTCACCGGTGGCGATGCCTCCAACTGAGCACATCTTCAACTAAGGGCCCCCTCTTGAGCCATTCGGATGCTAGGGTAGTCCCACCAATCATCACCAAACCCAATCCCACTACCCCTTCATCGAGCATCCTTAATGGTACAAATAGCACTAGAAAAGCCTTAATTAATCAGCTACGCCGCACCCATACTTGGCCTCGTGGTGGCACTGTAGTCCTGGCTTATTCTCGCATGAACCGGTTCTTAGATCTAAAGACAGCAAACCAACATAACAATCAACCCATCCACATACCAGGCTTTATTAGATCACCCATTACCATATCATATTAACCAGTTCATGTTAATCATAATCTCATAATTACATAATTAAGGTAAGTGGTATAGTTGTTTTCCCATCCCAATTGATTAAGCAAAGCAAAAAGGTAAAAAGCCCATCCCGACTCTCTACCATGAATACCAGGTGACAAGGGTGGTCAACAAAACTTGTAAACTTCCTATCATATGATTTCCCATCAAAATTGACACAAGCATGCAGTTTTGTAAACAAAACATTTATTTTAAAAATAGGATCAATATGCTTCAAGGACACTTGCCTTGCTCTTGGGATTGATTCGGGTCAAAGCCTTCAAAATCTTGGTGCTGGAGATCCTCCACGGCACTCTCTAGCGCAAATCCGTCTAATCCGCACAATAAACATACAAACAAGAAACACAATCAAAGAGTGCACAAATATTACTCAATATGACATGACATGCATGAGTAATACAAATGCAAGGTAGAACTTGTTAATAGATTGCTTTTAAATGATCACTATCTAGTTCTAATAAATTTTAACAAGTTTATACAGGTTTAGATTTGATTAGGTCTAATTTTAGAATTAATTTGACACAATTTAACCAGGAAAATCGGACTAGTCCGCTAGGGACCGGACAAGTCCGCACTTCGTAGAATTGGTGAACTAGGGTTTTCTAGATCGATGTGGATTTGGAGATTAGGGGTTGAATTTACGTAAGGAAAAGAGAATAGAAGGTATACCAGGTGCTTAGAACTCCAATGAATCAAGGATCTTGGAGGTAACACTTGGATTGATGATCTAGGGTTGGGGATGAACTTGGAGATGAATTGGTGATGAAGAACAAAACTTGATGGAGATATTAATCCTATTTCGTTTCCTCCTCTTCTTATTCTTGCTTGGTATCTCATCCTCCCTCCTTGATGGTGGCTCTCCACGAACTATGGTTTGGGTGGGGTGGAAAAGTGGCAAATAGATGTCAAGCCAAGGGGTGGAGTTGTTTATATAGAAGTGTAGGCTAGGGTTAGATGGATTTCGAGTTTGAGATGAGTAGGGGTCGATTTAGAGTCCCACATGGGCTCTAAAAGAGTTAGGCATGACGTCCCTAGGCCCACTTAACATAAAACCTAAGAAACAAGTCATGAAATAAAAGATCAACTCGAAGTCACGATTTATCGGACAAGTCCGAAAAGGACCGGACTAGTCCGAAGTTAGTCAGAGAGAAATCGGACAAGTCCGCACTAGACATCGGACAAGTCTGAACTTATCCAGAGAGGAAAACGGACAAGTCCGCTGGAATACCGAACTAGTCCAGACAAGTCCTGGGACTTAGCAAATTTTCAAGGATTCTTGGAACACCGGACTAGTCCGCATAGGACCGGACAAGTACGAAAGTGTCCAGAGGCAAAAAAAATACTAGTCCGCAGCAAAAACGGACAAGTCCGATCGAGGTCAGAGAGAAATCGGACTAGTCCGCACTTTCTAGAATTTTAAGTGCGGTTTTGTTACAAATCAATTTTAAAATTATTCCTCTTTATGTGGATTAATTTTAGGCATGTATATGAATGCATGCATGACATGATGCACGAAAATGAGGGTGTTACAAACCTACCCCCCCTTAAAATGAATCTCGCCCTCGAGATTCGATGCGGAAGAGAAAAGATAGAGAAATTTCTTCTTGAGATCATCTTCTAGCTCCCAAGTTGACTCTGTTTCTGTGTGATGCTTCCATTGAACTTTACACCATCGAATCACCTTGTTCCTTGTGACTCTCTCTTTGGTTTCCAAGATTTTAATCTTTGCTCGACATAGGTCAAATCTGTCTCTAATCCTAATTCTTCCATTGGCACTTGTTCTTCCGGTACTCTCAAGCACTTCTTGAGCTGGGAAACATGAAAGACATCATGAATGTCTGAAACATGAGCTGGCATCTCCAACTTATACGCTACTTCTCTTCTTTTGTCCAAAATCTTGAATGGTCCAATGTAGCGAGGTGCTAGCTTGCCTCTTATGTTCAACCTCTTATGACCCCTCATCGGTGACACCTTGAGGTAAACAAAATCTCCCACTTCAAAGGATAATTTCCTTCTCCTATTGTCCGCATAGCCCTTTTGTCTTGATTGGGCAGTCCTCAAGTTTTCACGAATTATTTGGACTTGCTTTTCGGCTTCTTGCAACATATCCGGACCAAATACTTGAGTTTCTCCTGCCTCATTCCAGAATAAAGGTGTCCTACACTTTCTTCCATAAAGCGCTTCATATGGTGATATTTTCAAGCTTGCTTGGTAACTATTGTTGTATGAAAATTCCGTGTATGTCAAGCTTTTTTCCCAACTTTTCCCATGCTTCAAAGCACAAGCTCTTATCATGTCCTCCAAAATTTTATTGGTCCTCTCGGTTTGTCCATCCGTTTGAGGGTGATATGCCTAACTAAAGTTCAACCTTGTTCCCAATGCTTCACGCAATTTCTGTCAAAATTTGGAGGTAAATTGAGAACCTCTATCCGAGACTATCTTCTTCGGTACTCCGTGTCGACACACAATATGTCCATGTATATTTCGGCCAATTGTGCAGCTGTATACTTGGTCTTCACAGGGACAAAATGAGCTGAATTGGTTAAGCGATCCACAATTACCCAAATTGAATCGTAATCAGACTGAGTACATGGTAACCCAACTATGAAGTCCATTTCAATTTCTTCCCACTTCCATTCCGAGATCTTCAATGGTGGCAATAATCCAGCTGGCCTTTGATGTTCCGCCTTGCCTCATTGACACACATCACACAATGCTACATATTCAACTATACCCTTTTTCATGATATCCCACCAATAGCAAGTCTTCAAGTCTTTGTACATCTTTGTACAACCGGGGTGAATTGAGTAAGGTGAGTCATGTGCCTCTTTTAATATTGTCTCCCGAATACGCTTCACATTAGGCACGACAATCCTCTTACCAAGCCATAGAGTACCATGTTCATCCTCATCAAATCTGAATTCTCTCCCCTCTTGGGTCCTTTCCTTGATTTCTTGAATTTCCTCATCCTTAGTTTGGCCTTTCCGAATTTCTTGCTCTAAGGTTGGGTTTAACTCCATCACCTCCATCTCATTTACAAACCCGAGGTTCAACCGTTCAAACTCCTTACATAACTCGGATGGTAATTCTCGAACTGTGAGTTGGTGACTTACTCCCTTTCTACTCAAAGAATCGGCCACTACATTGGCTTTTCCCAGATGATAGTTGATCCCCAAATCATAATCTTTGATGAGCTCCAACCATCTCCATTGCCTCAAATTCAAATCTGTTTGTGCAAAAATATACTTAAGACTCTTGTGATATGTATAAATTTCACACCTATGTCCAACGATATAGTGTCTCCAAATCTTCAACGCATGTACCACGGCTGCAAGTTCTAAATCATGTGTTGGGTAATTCTGCTCATGTTTCTTCAATTGTCTTGATGCATAGGTGACCACTTGACCTTCTTGCATCAGTACACATCCAAGTCCTTGTCTCGATGCGTCACAATAAATATCAAAACTCTTGCTCACGTCCGACAATATCAAAACTGGGGTTGTTGTCAACCTCTTCTTCAACTCCTCAAAACCGTTTTGACAAGCTTGAGTCCATTGGAAAGCCTTTCCCTTCATTAGCAATTTCGTCATTGGCTTGGCTATCTTGGAAAAGTCCTTGATGAATCTACGGTAATATCCAACCATCCCAATAAAACTCCTTATTTCCTTGATATTTTGCGGGCGTTCCCATTTTAGCACATCCCTCACTTTTCCTGGGTCAACCGATATTCCTGAGATGATGTGACCCAAAAACGACGCCTCTCTCAACCAAAACTGACACTTGTTGAACTTGGCATACAATTGATGCTCCCTCAATTTCTGCAACGTAAGCCTCATGTGTTCCTTATGCTCCTTTTCATCCTTTGAGTAGATCATAATGTAATCAATGAAAACCACAACAAACTTATCCAAGTACTCCATGAAGACCTTATTCATGAGGTACATAAAGTAGGCATGCACATTTATCAATCCAAAAGATATCACGGTGTACTCATAAGATCCATATCGTGTCCTAAAAGCTGTATTGAGTATGTCTGATGGTCTAATCTTCATTTGAAAGTATCTCGACCTCAAATCAATCTTAGAGAAGACACAATCACCCTTCACCTGATCAAACAAGTCTTCTATGCGTGGCAAGGTGTACTTGTTCTTGATTGTTACCTCGTTGAGAGCTCGGTAATCTACGCACATCCTTTGGGATCCATCCATCTTGTCCACAAATAGAATGGGCGCTCCCCAAGGTGAAGAGCTGGGCCGAATGAAACCCTTCTCTAGTTGCTCTTGAATTTGCTTCTTGAGCTCCGCTAATTCCATAGGAGGCCTCCTATACGGTCTCTTAGCTATAGGTGCAGTTCCAGGTATTAAATCAATAACAAATGTCTCGGTCAGGTGGCATACCTGGCAACTCGTCCGGAAAAACATCCAAAAATTCACACCACCAGAATCTCCTCAATTGCGGTACCGTCCGTAGGATTCAACTCCAATTGCTTCGGTGCATGTTGAGATGCTTCAAATTCTACGGTGATCCCTTCCTCATTAGTCAACTTCACCGTCTTCGTGGCACACTCAATAACTCAATAATTCCTTAAGCAGTCCATATCGAGTATAGTTGGATTTCAGCTCATCGTATCACCCTCACACTAATGGCCAGACAGAAAGGATCAACCAAATCTTAGAGGACATGTTGAGAGCGGCCGTTCTTACCTATAGTAAAGACTGGGAAGACAGTTTACCGTATGCTGAGTTTTCTTATAATAACAGCTATCAGACTAGTATCAAGATGTCCCCATTCGAAGCCCTCTATGGAAGAAAGTGTCGGACTCTGCTTATGTGGTCAGAAGTTGGAGACCATATCATAGAGCGACCAAATTTTATCATGGAAGCGAAAGACAAGGTGGCGGAGATCCGGGCAAATTTAAAGGCAGCTCAGTCACGCCAGAAAAGCTACGCGGACAAGAGAAGGCGTGAACTCACCTTTGAAGTCGGGGACCATGTTTACCTTAAAGTGTCTCCCATTCGTGGCACGTGGAGATTCCAAGTGCGAGGAAAGTTGGCACCGCGGTATATTGGTCCTTTTCTGGTCCTAAAAAGGATAGGATCGGTGGCATACAAAATCCAACTACCCGAAGGAATGTCACGCATGCACAACGTCTTCCATGTGTCGCAGTTGAGGAAGTGCCTACGAGTTCCCGAGGAACAAGTAGTACGCAACACTCTGGACTTACAGGATGATCTGCGCTACCAGGAGGTACCCGTAAAGATTTTGGATACTGTTACCAGAAAGACAAGTACAAACTCCGTCAAGCTTTGTCGTGTCCAGTGGAGCAGACACTCGGAGGTCGAAGCCACATGAGAGAGAGAAGATGCGCTTCGAGCCGATTTTCCCCATCTTTTCAAAGACCAGCCGAATCTCGAGGATGAGATTCTACCTAAGTGGGGTAGGTCTGTAACATCCGGATTTTTTTTGCGAACTAGTTTATCAACTTTGTAATAATAATTACCCAATAATAATATGTGTATATCATGGAGTTGAAATAGATAATAAAATAAAATTAACACATGAGTAAATAAGAACTAAACCTACACACACCCTCTCGCTAGCAGGCCCAGCACGCTCTGCGTGCCATTTATTCCATCAGGTAGCACCTTTACAACATTTCCAAACAACCCCCTCCTCATTTCGTTAATCTCAAAAAGTCCTCTTTCTTGTTCCTCTGACCAGCAAGTCCCACGTCACCTTCTCAGTGCAGCCTAGCTATTTTCACAACCACCCCCTCGTACTTCCCCTTAATTACGAAGCACCCCCATCTTATACCTCTAGTCAGAATACATCAGCCCGCGTTCTCTGTCCATCAAAACAACAACAGCAGTTCGTAGCCCTCTATGGAAGTCTGCAACCCTCCCTTTCACTCTCTCTCCTTCCCTGCTCACCTTAGAAGTCCCCCGACCGGCCGTACAACACGTTAACCCTACCTCTCCTTCTTCTTCTCTAAAATCAAACAACCGCAACACTGTTTCTCTGACCAGGACACAACGATAGCAAGCTAGCACACCATAGCCGCAAGCTTGTCTTCTTCCTCTCCCTAGAACCCTCCCGAACGCGAGTACGACACATTTACTCGCCCTCCATCGCGCGTGCTTGAACAGCTCCAGGTGAGTGGTCGCGTCGCCATTATCTCGCCTGCCACCATCCGTCCCCGCAAGAAGCGAGCTGTCGCCTCACTGAGCTGCAGCCGGGCGACGCGACGAGTCGAGCGGGCGCTAGCCGACGCCCCGCGGCGAGCGCAGTGCGCACTCCCTGGGTACGGCGAAATTACTCTGTTGTCCGCAAACCGGTCGCCTACCTCCGCTCTTCGCCTATAAATTCCACCTCTGCGACTGCTCCTCGCTCAATCCGCGCCTAGGCGACCGTGAAGGTGAGCTACTCCCTCCCTCTTCAGTGCAACATCGAGCTTCCCCTTTCTATAACCGCCTACTCCAAATCCACCCTATTGCTCATGGCCTACGCCTAAATCAGTGCCTCAATCAAGTCCATCGTGGTTTGAACCTTCGGTTCCCCACTTTCGGTCACCTTCTTT
The DNA here is from genome assembly GCA_036927565.1 of Tuctoria greenei. Lineage (NCBI taxonomy): Eukaryota > Viridiplantae > Streptophyta > Magnoliopsida > Poales > Poaceae > Tuctoria > Tuctoria greenei. Next base: position 208,465,013 of record JAYESD010000006.1, on the reverse strand, counting down.
CCCTCCCTGGCTGAAGCTTCCCCGAGCCGTCCATGGCTGCACAACGGGAGGAAGAAGAAACGCCCCGTACCCTCCTCTGATTGGTCGGTCAGATGTGTATACCATACACTGGTACTATACGCTGGCCCATGTGATTAGCTAACAATAACCCGTATCACCCTCATCCCAGGCCCAAGCACTAGTAGCCTCAAACACAATCTGTGTGCAGACCGTAAGCCTGGCTTCTGCACGACCATACATTAGCTGTAGTGGGCCAAATCCCTCTTCTCTCACACAAGTCCAAAGCAACAGCAGGCCAGTAGCTTTAAACCGAGCCGTGGGCTCTTAGACCACAAACCCAAGCCACGTATGGGCTGAGAAGGTCTGATCCAGTCCCTTAGTTAAATACTTATTTTATTTTGGGAATTAATCCAGCCACACCGTAAAATCCATATCTCCCTCGTACGTGCTCCGATTAATCTGATTCTTCTTCTAAAATTCATCTAAAATTATGAACTATTTAATAAACTTAAAATTTTATGATGTATTGATATATATATATGATATATGTATGTTTTGCTTGTTTGTGTGCGCGCTGCCAGAGCAAACCCCGTGCCGGAAGAGGACCCGGAGGAGTCAGGTGACCAGGAGCACGACGCTGCCAACGGTAGTGAAGGCAAGTTCCACTGACCCCTTTTGATCATATTGTTCCTAGGTGAGGTTCATCCATTGTGGCCAGTAGATTAGATCCTTGCATTTGTTGCACATGAGATAGTTGAGGGACAGAGAGAAGCCATATTACCTCCTATTATTGCATATTGTTATGATGAGATTACATATGATGATAATGCTCCTTGAGTTGTTGTATGGGTGGTGAGAGTATGAGTGTGACCGGGGCGGACGAGTTAGTGCTAGTGTAAGTGCTATCGTGGTGGTAGACTTACAGCGAGTTATACCAGGAGGGTAGACTCGTGTGTTTAAGTATGGAGGCTGCCCCGGTGAGCCTTAAGGACCGAGTTGTTTTGACATCTCACCTAGCTTCTTTTCAGTACGACCACATGTCCCTGTATGGGCGGGTCTTAGCCTAATCCCAGTGGCTAGCCCGACAGTCGTCCACGGTGGAGAGAGAGATATATGTTTGAGATTATATTGAAATATGTCATGACACTGGGTCTGGGACGACTGGTTTGGGTGATGTTTCGACTCGGTGTCAGTTATGACGGGTTGTCTTTGATGGCTCATGCATGTGGGTAAAGTGTACAACCCCTGCAGAGTGTAAACCCGTTCGGACGGTCGTGTCCTCGGCATAGGACAGGTTATGGTGTGGTCCTAAAAACTAGAACAACCACCTACTGTGAGATTGCGTTGAGTGGAGTCTGGTACTGAGATACGTGGTTGCATAGTTTGCATTAGGCTGCGTTGTTCTTCATTTTATGCATTGCATTATCATCTGATTTAATCACCTCCCGTAGGGCGAGGTGGAGCTTGCGGAGTACTTTTGTACTCAAGTGTTCTTGATATGTTTTTTTAGAGGATCCCGACTTCGTGTTGGAGGATCTCGAGTAGGGTCGTGTCCGCACCCAAGTTCGTGTGTAGTGGAACCATGGATGAAGAGGATGTACTAGTCGTGTTGGCTACTATTATAGCTATCTTGATTATTGTGTTTATCCATAAGGCTATGCTGTTAAAATAAAGCTATGTATGGTTGTGGTTCCGCTTGTATTGTAATATTATGTACCGAACTCTGTTCTTGGTAATAATATTACATGTTTAGTTCCGATCTTATGGGTCGGGACGCTTCAAGTGGTATCAGAGCCATACTTGGCTGTAGGATGCGAACCCTAGGGTGTAGGTGCTGTAGGAGACCCTAGAATGGTTTTTCTATAGGACCCTTGAACGTAGGACCTTAGTGATAGGTTTTGCTCTCATCTAACCCTCATACATTGTTTTAAGCCAGATGTCTGACGACCGTATCACCACCTTCTGCATCAACGAAGATGGCTTCCCCAAGGTGCTCTATGCCGCCATGGTGCGACTCGGTATTTCGGACCGTCCGGTGTACGTGGGTCACGAGTTCGTGGAGCATGGCACTGAAAGCTGTGAGGTCACTGTGCACATCGGCGCCATTGAGAGGTTCCTGGAGATGAAGCCATGGAACGTCACCGCCACTGGATGCCGCATGAAAGACATTTGCCAACTTGTGGCCCGCAAAGCTTTGAAGTACCTGTGCCACATGTTCAACTAGCACCTAGGCTCCACGCCCATGAAGTACTTTCCACCGCTGGATCGTAGTTGTCCTGCTTGGATGACTAGGATCCGCAACCTTGAAAGCCTTGGATCAATTGAGGATGACCCCACCGTTGTCGCCATGTCACGCTATTTATTGAGCCTAGAAGATATGTGCGACCTGGTGAACCAGCGTGTGAAGACCGTCGCCAAGCGTGCGGAGACCTTGGAGACGCGTTGGCGAAAGGCTAAGCTAGCCTTAGCGCAGGCTGAGGCCCGTGTTGCGAGCGCCGAAAGTCGTGTCGCCTTGGCAGAGGAGAACCTTAGGGAGCAGGCCAACCGCCATAGCCAGCTCCTCATAGGTGTCTACCTCGTAGATCAAGCCAAGCGCAAGGATCATCAGGCCTGTGAAATAGCCGAACCGCTTGTGCTGGAAGGAACTTTGGTGTACCCGTTGTCCAACCCTCGAAGGAGGATTTGTGAGCTTGTACCGCCCACTCCTCCAACATCACCCCGGGGAACCAACGAGGACCCCAAAGACCAGGATGTAGGACCTAGTACTCAAGCAGAGGTCTCGGCTGACCCTTAAGGGGACGAACTTAGGGATGACATGCCCAATGTACTATGTACCCGTTTGCTTGAATGAATGAATGTTTGGTGTGTTGCTTGCAGTATTTGATGTTTGTGTGGTTTGTATGGTATAAAAGTATATACTTATATATTACTAAATTAATATGTGTATATATATACATACACATACATAAATTAATAATAATAAAATAAAATAAAAATAAAAATAGTAAGATAATAATAATACTAATTATAAACTAAGTAATATTTACATCAACATACCTAGTAAATATAATCTAAACCCCACGCTTTCCAATCGCAGATGTCTCGCCACTCGAGCCGAGTCAAGAACAGACACGAGGCGGAACAAGGACTACGTGAGATACTGTCTGCACTGCACGATCATAAGACAGCGGAGAGTGCACCTGTCCCGCCAACCCCACATGAACCGCCCTATGACCTGACTGCCATTTTGGACCGCCAGACTCGACTCCTCGAGATGCTGGCGAACACACTTGCTGCTTAGGGCAACAATGGCATCAACAACCGCCAGCCAGCGCCTCAGAACAATCACCAGATCGCAGACTTCAACAGGATGAACCCACCCATGTTTGCTGGATCGGAGGACCCCATTGAGGCAGATGACTGGTTAAGAGAGATTGAGATGAAACTTGAGGTGGTCCATGCTAATGAGTAGGATAAGGTTCTACTTGCAGTCCAACAGCTGAGAGGACCTGCTTTAGCATGGTGGCACAGCTACAGAGAAATGCATGCAGACGCCAAGACCATGATTTGGGATGACTTTGTGAAGTTATTTAGGGAGCACCACATCCCTAGTAGCATTGTGAAGCTGAAGAAGGAAGAGTTCATGAACCTTAAGCAGAAGGGCTTGACTGTAATAGAGTATCTGCATAAGTTCACTGGATTATCCCGTTATGACCCTCATGCGGTTGATACGGAAGAGAAGAAGCAGGAAGCCTTCCTTCGCGGTATAAACACCGAGATTAAGAAGTTTCTGGAAGCATCTGTGTATCCAGATTTTAGTACCATGGTCAACAAGGCTATCACCACGGAAAAGAACATAGAGGATGAGCTTTAGGAAAAGAAAAGGAAATTTGAGGGGAAGAAGGTGTTCCAGCAGTCGAAGTTTCAAAGGACTATTCAACCTACTTATTCAGGACAGAGGAACCAGCAGCCAGCTTACTTTATGCAGAAGACCCACCAACCTACTCATTCTGGACAGATGAGTCAAAGTGGTGTATCCTACAAGGCACCAACTACTACCTTCAAGCAACCAGTGCAGCCTCCTAAACCACAGGGCTCCTTCCGCCCTCAGCAGTCTGGAGTCAGTCACACACGTGACCAGAGGATTTGCTTCAGCTGTTGTGAGCCTGGCCATATTGCCATTAACTGCCCTTACAAGAACAAGCCAGCACCATCCGTCGTCTCCAACTCTGTTAATGGACTGAGGCAACTAGTTGGAGGTAACCGTGGAGCACTATCAAGGACCCAACAATCATTTGGAAAGGCCACAGTGAACCATGTCTACGCCGAGGAGGCAGATGCAGCACCAGGAGTTCTGCTTGGTGAGTTCTTGGTTCAATCAGTTTTGGCTTCAGTATTGTTTCATTCTGGTGCATCACATTCCTTTATATCATCACACTTCATAGAGACACATGATATATCTACCTTAGCCCTTAAGAGGCCCTTAATAACCTAGTCACCGGGAGGTTATATACCCTGCCACTTAGGAGTTAACAACACCCCTTTTAACCTAAGTGGGGTAGTATTCTTTGTTAACCTAATAGTGCTTGACTCCCATGGGATAGATGTGATCCTTGGTATGGATTGGTTAGCCAAGTGCAATGGGAGCATAGCTTGTGCACAGAGGGTAGTGACAGTGACAAACCATGAAGGAAAGACTGTCACCTGTCACGTGAAGCCTAGCCTATCTGAGCCGGTGATAAATCACATAAAGGCAGAAACACCCTAAGAAGTGTTAGTAATTAAGGAGTATGTTGATGTGTTCCCTGAGGAATTACCGGGCATGCCACCAGAAAGGGAAGTGGAGTTTTCCATTGACCTAGTCCCCGAAACTGCCCCAATAGCTAAGAGACCTTACAGGATGGCAGCCCCAGAACTGGCGAAGTTAAAGAAACAGTTGGATGAGCTGCAAGAGGAAGGATATATAAGGCCTAGTGCATCACCATGGGGCGCACCAGTCCTCTTCGTAGAGAAAAAGGATGGAAGTAAGAGGCTCTGTGTGGATTACCGAGCTCTTAATGCAGTAACCATCAAGAACAAGTATCCTCAACCTCGGATTGATGACCTATTTTACCAGTTAAAGGGGGCCAAGTTCTTTTCGAAGATTGATTTAAGGTCTGGGTATCATCAAGTGAGGATTAAACTTGAAGATATACCCAAGACAGCATTCGTGACTCGCTATGGACAATACGAGTTCACAGTGATGTCTTTTGGATTAACCAATGCCCCTGCCTACTTCATGAACCTGATGAACCGAGTGTTCATGCAAGAGCTAGATAAGTTTTTCGTTGTCTTAATCGATGACATCTTGATATATTCACGAAGTGAGGAAGAGCACGCGCAACACTTGCGTGTTATTTTGGACCGACTCAGGAGCCATCAACTTTATGCCAAGTTTAGTAAATGTGAATTTTGGTTGCAAAAAGTAAGCTTCCTTGGGCATGTGCTCACAGCCGAATGAGTGGCAGTTGATCCAGAAAAGGTCAAAGCAGTATCATCTTGGAAGCAACCAACATCGGTCTCACCCGTAGTTTTCTTGGTATGGCGGGCTATTGTAGAAGGTTCATCGAAGGATTCTCCAAGCTAGCCTGACCCATGACTGAGCTTCTCAGGAAGGACAAGAAGTTTGTATGGACTGATGCATGTGAGCGGAGTTTTTGTGAATTGAAGGAGAAACTCACAACAGCCCCAGTCTTAGTCCTACCCGACATTCACAAGAGCTTTGCCATTTACTGTGATGCTTCAAGACATGGCCTAGGATGTGTGCTTATGCAAGAGGGACGAGTGGTGTCCTATGTCTCTCGTCAGTTAAGGCCTCACGAGCAGAACTACCCGACCCATGACTTAGAATTGGCTGCAGTAGTTCATGCTCTTAAGATTTGGAGGCATTACCTAATCGGTAACAAGTGTGAGATCTACACGGACCACAAGAGCCTTAAGTACATCTTTACCCAGTCTGACCTCAACCTAAGGCAACGAAGATGGTTGGAGCTAATAAAGGATTATGACTTGGAAATCCATTATCACCCGGGCAGAGCAAATGTTGTAGCAGATGCCCTCAGTAGGAAGGCCTACTGCCACTATTTGGTGACTCAAGTACCACAATTGTGTGAGGACATGAGGAAGTTGAATCTAAGTGTTGTACCTCACTCCTACAACTACAACCTTAGTGTTCAACCTATTCTAGATGAACAAATCAAGAAGGCCCAATATGATGATGGGAAATTGATGGAGATCAAGGAACAAACCGGTGAAGGCAAGGCCCCAGATTTTAGAGTTGATAGAGATGGGATATTATGGTTCAAGAAATGATTGTGTGTGCCTTCACATGGTCATTATCGGAACACCATCATGGATGAAGCTCATAACTCTGCGTACTCTATTCACCCTGGAGCCACCAAGATGTATGTGGATCTTAAGAAAAAGTATTGGTGGATTGGTATGAAGGGGGACATAGCTAAATTTGTAGCTTGTTGTGATGTGTGCCAGAGAGTGAAGGCCGAGCATCAAAAGCCAAGTGGCCTACTACAACCTTTACCGATTCCCATCTGGAAATGGGATGAGGTAGGGATGGATTTCATCACTGGTTTGCCAAGGACCAAGAATGGCAATGACTCAGTATGGGTAGTGGTTGATCGTCTCACTAAGGTTGCACACTTTATTCCTGTACGTACTACCCACGATGGAGAAAAGTTGGCCAAGTTGTACATAGACCGTATTGTGAAGCTACACGGAGTACCTTCAAGGATAGTCTCAGATAGAGGTACCCAGTTCACATCGAGATTTTGGAGGAGTCTACATAAAGCACTTGGAACAAAGTTGGATTTTAGCTCAGCGTATCACCCTCAGACTGATGGCCAGAGGGAAAGGATCAACCAAATCTTAGAGGACATGTTGAGAGCGGCCGTTCTTACCTATGGTAAAGACTGGGAAGACAGTTTACCGTATGCCGAGTTTCTTTATAATAACAGCTATCAGACTAGTATCAAGATGTCCCCATTCAAAGCCCTCTATGGAAGAAAGTGTCGGACTCCGCTTATGTGGTCAGAAGTTGGAGACCGTATCATAGAGTGACTAGATTTTATCATGGAAGCGGAAGACAAGATGGCGGAGATCCGGGCAAATTTAAAGGCAGCTCAGTCACGCCAAAAAAGCTACGAGGACAAGAGAAGGCGTGAACTCACCTTTGAAGTCGGGGACCATGTTTACCTTAAAGTGTCTCCGATTCGTGGCACGCGGAGATTCCAAGTGCGAGGAAAGTTGGCATCGCGGTATATTGGTCCTTTTCTGGTTTAGAGTTTAGGGTGGCATACAAAATCCAGCTACCCGAAGGAATGTCAGGCGTGCACAACGTCTTCCATGTGTCGTAGTTGAGAAAGTGCCTACGAGTTCCCGACACTCTAGACTTACACGATGATTTGCGCTACCAAGAGGTACTCGTAAAGATTTTGGATACTGTTACCCGAAAGAAAAGGACAAACTCCGTCAAGGTTTGTCGTGTCCAGTAGAGCAGACACTCGGAGGCCGAAGCCATATGGGAGAGAGAAGATGCGCTTCGAGCCGAGTTTCTCCATCTTTTCGAAGACCAGCCGAATCTCGAGGACGAGATTCTACCTAAGTGGAGTAGGTCTGTAACATCTGGATTTTTTTTGCGAACTAGTTTATCAAGTTTGTAATAATAATTACCCAATAATAATATGTGTATATCATGGAGTTGAAATAGATAATAAAATAAAATTAACACATGAGTAAATAAGAACTAAACCTACACACACCCTCTCGCTAGCAGGCCCAGCAGGCTTTGCGTGCCATTTATTCCTTCGGACAACACCTTTACCACATTTCCAAACAACCCCCTCCTCATTTCGTTAATCTCAAAAAGGCCTCTTTCTTGTTCCTCTGACCAGGAAGTCCCACGTCACCTTCTCAGTGCAGTCTAGCTATTTTCACAACCACCCCCTCGTACTTCCCCTTAATTACGAAGCACCCCCATCTTATACCTCTAGTCAGAATACATCAGCCCGTGTTCTCTGTCCATCAAAACAACAGCAGTTCGTAGCCTTCTATGGAAGTCTGCAACCCTCTCCTTCCCTCTCCTTCCCTGCTCACCTTAGAAGTCTCCCGACCGGCCGTACAGCACGTTAACCCTACCTCTCCTTCTTCTTCTCTAAAATCAAACAACCGCAACACTGTTTCTCTGACCAGGACACAACGACAGCAAGCTAGCACACCATAGCCGCAAGCTCGTCTTCTTCCTCTCCCTAGAACCCTCCCGAACGCGAGTACGACACATTTACTCGCCCTCCATCGCGCGTGCTCGAACAGCTCCAGGCGAGTGGTCGCGTCGCCATTACCTCGCCTGCCACCATCCGTCCCCGCAAGAAACGAGTTGTCGCCTCACTGAGCCGTGGCTGGGCGATGCGAGGAGTCGAGCGGGCGCTAGCCGACGCCCCGCGGCGAGCGCGGTGCGCACTCCCTGGGTACGGCAAAATTACCCCGTTGTCTGCAAACCGGTCGCCTACCTCCGCCCTTCGCCTATAAATTCGACCTCTGCGACTGCTCCTCGCTCAATCCGCGCCCAGGCGACCGTGAAGGTGAGTTACTCCCTCCCTCTTCAGTGCAACATCGAGCCCTTTCTATGACCGCCTACTCCAAATCCACCCTATTGCTCATGGCCTACGCCTAAATCAGTGCCTCAATCGAGTCCATCGTGGTTTGAACCTTCGGTTCCCCACTTTCGGTCACCTTCTTTCCCTCTATGGCTGAAGCTTCCCCGAGCCGTCCATGGCTGCACAACGGGAGTAAGAAGAAACGCCCCGTACCCTCCTCTGATTGGTCGGCCAGATGTGTATACCATACACTGGTACTATACACTGGCCCATGTGATTAGCTAACAACAACCCGTATCACCCTCATCCCAGGCCCAAGCACTAGTAGCCTCAAACACAATCTGTGTGCAGGCCGTAAGCCTGGCTTCTGCACGACCATACATTAGCTGTAGTGGGCCAAATCCCTCTTCTCTCACACAAGTCCAAAGCAACAGCAGGCCAGTAGCTTTAAACCCAGCCGTGGGCTCTTAGACCACAAACCCAAGCCACGTATGGGCTGAGAAGGTCTGATCCAGTCCCTTAGTTAGATACTTATTTTATTTTGGGAATTAATCTAGCCACACCGTAAAATCCATATCTTCCTCGTATGAGCTCCGATTAATCTGATTCTTCTTCTAAAATTCATCTAAAATTATGAACTATTTAATAAACTTAAAATTTTATGATGTATTGATATATATATATATATATATATATATATATGATATATGTATGTTTTGCTTGTTTGTGTGCGCGCTGCCAGAGCAAACCCCGTGCCGGAAGAGGACCCGGAGGAGTCAGGTGACCAGGAGCACGACGCTGCCAACGGTAGTGAAGGCAAGTTCCACTGACCCCTTTTGATCATATTGTTCCTTGGTGAGGTTCATCCATTGTGGCCAGTATATTAGATCCTTGCATTTGTTGCACATGAGATAGTTGAGCGACAGAGAGAAGCCATATTACTTCCTATTATTGCATATTGTTATGATGAGATTACATATTATGATAATGCTCCTTGAGTTGTTGTATGGATGGTGAGAGTATGAGTGTGACTGGGGCGGACGGGTTAGTGCTAGTGTAAGTGCTATCGTGGTGGTAGACTTACAGCGAGTTATACCAGGAGGGTAGACTCGTGTGTTTAAGTATGGAGGCTGCCCCGGTGAGCCTCAAGGACCGAGTTGTTTTGACATCTCACCTAGCTTCTTTCAGTACGATCACATGTCCCTGTATGGGCGGGGCTTAGCGTAATCCAAGTGGCTAGCCCGACAGTCGTCCACGGTGGAGAGAGAGATATATGTTTGAGATTATATTGAGATATGTCATGACACTGGGTCTGGGACGACTGGTTTGGGTGATGTTTCGACTGGGTGTCGGTTATGACGGGTTGTCTTTGATGGCTCGTGCATGTGGGTAAAGTGTACAACCTCTGCAGATTGTAAAACCCGTTCGTACGGCCGTGTCCTCAGCATAGGACAGGTTATGGTGTGGTCCTAACAACTAGAACAACCACCTAATGTGAGATTGAGTTGAGTGGAGTCTGGGACTAAGATACGTGGTTGCATTAGTTTGCATTAGGCTGCGTTGTTCTTCATTTTATGCATTGCATTATCATCTGCTTTAATCACCTCCCGTAGGGCGAGGTGGAGCTTGCGGAGTACTTTTGTACTCAAATGTTGTTGATATGTTTTTTTTAGAGGATCCCGACTTCGTGCCGGAGGCTTTCGAGTAGGGTCGTGTCCGCACCCAAGTTCGTGTGTAGTGGAACCATGGATGATGAGGATGTACTAGTCGTGTTGGCTACTATTATAGCTATCTTGATTATTGTGTTTATCCATAAGGCTATGCCGTTAAAATAAAGCTATGTATGGTTGTGGTTCCGCTTGTATTGTAATATTATGTACCAAACTCTGTTCTTGGTAATAATATTACATGTTTAGGTCTTGATCTTATGGGTCGGGACGCTTCAAGTGGTATCAGAGCCATACTTGGCTGTAGGATGCAAACCCTAGGGCGTAGGTGACTGTAGGAGACCCTAGAATGGTTTTTCTATAGGACCCTTGAACGTAGGACCTTAGTGATAGGTTTTGCTCTCATCTAACCCTCATGCATTGTTTTAAGCCAGATGTCTGACGACCGTATCACCACCTTCTGCATCAACGAAGATGGCTTCCCCAAGGTGCTCTATGCCTCCATGGTGTGACTCGGTATTTCGAACCGTCCGTAGTACGTGGGTCACGAGTTCGTGGAGCATGGCACTGAAAGCTGTGAGGTCACTGTGCACATCGGCGCCAGTGAGAGGTTCCTGGAGATGAATCCATGGAACGTCACCGCCACTGGATGCCGCATGAAAGACACTTGCCAACTTGTGGCCCGCAAAGCTTTGAAGTACCTGTGCCACATGTTCGACTGGCACCTAGGTTCCACGCCCATGAAGTACTTTCCACCGCTGGATCGTAGTCGTCATGCTTGGATGGCTAGGATCCGCAACCTTGAAAGCCTTGGATCAACCGAGGACGACCCCACCGTTGTCGCCATGTCAGGCTATTTATTGAGCCTAGACGATATGTGCGACCAGTTGAACCAGCGTGTGAAGACCCTCGCCAAGCGTGCGGAGACCTTGGAGACGCGTTGGCGAAAGGCTAAGCTAGCCTTAGCGCAGGCTGAGGCCCGTGTTGCAAGCGCCGAAAGTCGTGTCGCCTTGGCAGAGGAGAACCTTAGGGAGCAGGCCGACCGCCATAGCCAGCTCCTCAGAGGTGTCTACCTTGTAGACCGAGCCAAGCGCAAGGATCGTTAGGCCTGTGAAACAGCCGAACCGCTTGTGCTGGAAGGAACTCCGGTGTACCCGTTGTCCAACCCTCGAAGGAGGATTTGTGAGCCTGTACCGCCCACTCCTCCAACATCACCCCAGGGAACCAACGAGGACCCCGAAGACCAGGATGTAGTACCTAGTACTCAGACAGGGGTCCCGGCTGACCCTTAAGGGGACGGACTTAGGGACGACATGCCCAATGTACCATGTACCCGTTTGCTTGAATGAATGAATGTTTGGTGTGTTGTTTGCAGTAATTGATGTTTGTGTGGTTTGTATGGTATAAAAGTATATACTTATATATTACTAAATTAATATGTGTATATATATACATACACATACATAAATTAATAATAATAAAATAAAATAAAATAGTAAGATAATAAGAATACTAATTATAAACTAAGTAATATTTACATCAACATACCCTAGTAAATATAATCTAAACCCCACGCTTTCCACATCGCAGATGTCTCGCCGCTCGAGCCGAGTCAAGAACGGACACGAGGCGGAACAAGGACTGTGTGAGATATCGTCTGCACTGCACGATCATGAGACAGCGGAGAGTGCACCTGTCCCACCAGCCCCACAAGAACCGGCCTATGACCTGACTGCCATTTTGGACCGCCAGACTCGACTCCTCGAGATGCTGGTGAACACACTTGCTGCTCAGGGCAACAATGGCATCAACAACCGCCAGCCAGCACCTCAGAACAATCACCAGATCACAGACTTTAACAGGATGAACCCACCCAAGTTTGCTAGATCTAAGGACCCCATTGAGGCAGATGACTGGTTAAGAGAGATTGAGATGAAACTTGAGGTGGTCCATGCTAATGAGCGGTATAAGGTTCTACTTGCAGTCCAACAGCTGAGAGGACCTGCTTTAGCATGGTGGCACGGCTACAGAGAAATGCATGCAGATGCCAAGACCATGATTTAGGATGACTTTGTGAAGTTATTTAGGGAGCACCACATCCCTAGTAGCATTGTGAAGCTGAAGAAGGAAGAGTTCATGAACCTTAAGCAGAAGGGCTTGACTGTAACAGAGTATCTCCATAAGTTCACTGGATTATCCCGTCATGACCCTCATGCGGTTGATACGGAAGAGAAGAAGCAGGAAGCCTTCCTTCGCGGTATAAACACTGAGATTAAGAAGTTTCTGGAAGCATCTGTGTATCCAGATTTTAGTACCATGGTAAACAAGGCTATCACCACGGAAAAGAACATAGAGGATGAGCTTTAGAAAAAGAAAAGGAAATTTGAGGGGAAGAAGGTGTTCCAGCAGTCGAAGTTTCAAAGGACTATTCAACCTACTTATTCAAGACAGAGGACCCAGCAGCCAGCTTACTTTATGCAGAAGACCCACCAACCTACTCATTCTAGACAGATGAGTCAAAGTGGTGTATCCTACAAGGCACCAACTACTACCTTCAAGCAACCAATGCAGCCTGCTAAACCACAGGGCTCCTTCCGCCCTCAGCAGTCTGGAGTCAGTCACACACGTGACCAGAGGATTTGCTTCAGCTGTCGTGAGCCTGGCCACATTGCCATTAACTGCCCTTACAAGAACAAGCCAACACCATCTGTCGTCTCCAACTCTGTTAATGGATTGAGGCAACCAGTTGGAGGTAACCGTGGAGCACCATCAAGGACCCAACAATCATTTGGAAAGGCCATAGTGAACCATGTCTACGCCGAGGAGGCAAATGCAGCACCAGGAGTTCTGCTTGGTGAGTTCTTGGTTCAGTCAGTTTTGGCTTTAGTATTATTTCATTCTGGTGCATCACATTCCTTTCTATCATCACACTTCATAGAGACACATGATATATCTAAGGTAGCCCTTAAGAGGCCCTTAATAACCCGGTCACCAGGAGGTTATATACCCTGCCACTTAGGAGTTAACAACACCCCTTTAAACCTAAGTGGGGTAGTATTCTTGGTTAACCTAATAGTGCTTGACTCCCATGGGATAGATGTGATCCTTGGTATGGATTGGTTAGCCAAGTGCAACGGGAGCATAGCTTGTGCAAAGAGGGTAGTGACAGTGACAAACCATGAAGGAAAGACTGTCACCTGTCACGTGAAGCCTAGCCTATCTGAGCCGGTGATAAATCACATAAAGGCAGAAACACCGTGCCAGTAATTAAAGAGTATGTTGATGTGTTCCCTGAGGAATTACCGGTCATGCCACCAGAAAGGGAAGTGGAGTTTTCCATTGACCTAGTCCCTGGAGCTGCCCCAATAGCTAAGAGACCTTACAGGATGGCAGCCCCAGAACTGGCGTAGTTAAAGAAACAGTTGGATGAGCTGCAAGAGAAAGGATATATAAGGCCTAGTGCATCACCATGGGGCGCACCAGTCCTCTTCGTAGAGAAAAAGGATGGAAGTAAGAGGTTCTGTGTGGATTACCGAGCTCTTAATGTAGTAACCATCAAGAACAAGCATCCTCTACCTCGGATTGATGACCTATTTGACCAGTTAAAGGGGGCCAAGTTCTTTTCGAAGATTGATTTAAGGTCTGGGTATCATCAAGTGAGGATTAAACTTGAAGATATACCCAAGACAGCATTCTGACTCGCTATGGACAATACGAGTTCACAGTGATGTCTTTTGGATTAACCAATGCCCCTGCCTACTTCATGAACCTGATGAACCGAGTGTTCATGCAAGAGCTGGATAAGTTTGTCATTGTCTTCATCGATGACATCTTGGTATATTCACGAAGTGAGGAAGAGCACGCGCAACACTTGCGTGTTATTTTGGACCGACTCAGGAGCCATCAACTTTATGCCAAGTTTAGTAAATGTGAATTTTGGTTGCAAAAAGTAAGCTTCCTTGGGCATGTGTTCACAGCCGAATGAGTGGCAGTTGATCCAGAAAAGGTCAAAGCAGTATCATCTTGGAAGCAACCAACATCGGTCTCAGCCGTAGTTTTCTTGGTATGGCGGGCTATTATAGAAGGTTCATCGAAGGATTCTCCAAGCTAGCCCGACCCATGATTGAGCTTCTCAGGAAGGACAAGAAGTTTGTATGGACTGAAGCATGTGAGCGGAGTTTTTGTGAATTGAAGGAGAAACTCACAACAGCCCCAGTCTTAGTCCTACCCGACATTTACAAGAGCTTTGCCATTTACTGTGATGCTTCAAGACATGGCCTAGGATGTGTGTGAAAGTGCATCTAGGACTCCCTTGTGGGTTTTGGATGATTTATGACAAGCAATTGGGATCCTAATCCTTTTGTTGAGATGAATGCAGGCAAATGATGAAAAATGAGCAAAATGCCAAAAAGAAGGGAAATGAGAAGCAAAGTAAATTTGAGCTCAAGGAGAAGAAAATAGTAGTTTATTATGTATGGAGTGTGTTAAGGAAACACATCCAAGAGCTCAATCACTTTCAAGCACACACACACAATGCACAAAGTTATACAGGACCGGACTAGTCCGAAAATAGCCGGACTAGTCCGATATCACATTCTGCAATAGATCGGACAAGTCCGGTCCCCACCGGACTGGTCCGATATCTTTCTGATTTACTTCGGACTAGTCCTCCCCAATGCGGACTAGTCCTCAACACAATGCACAAGTCACACAAAATCGAACAAGTCCGTTGTAATCCGGACTAGTCCGATATTCATTCTGATCCACTTCGGACAAGTCCGGTGTCTACACGGACTAGTCCGATATACACACTGATCTAAATCGAACAAGTCCTCCAAGTGCGGACTTGTCACTCTAAACACTTAGGGTTTCATGTGTCTGGACAAGTCCGATGGCAATCGGACTAATCCGAAGATTTCCAGTAGCGAAATCGGACAAGTCCGTTTTCAAACGGACTAGTCCGATATTCCTGGACACTTAGGGTTTGCTACTCACAGCACACCGGACTAGTCCGGTGACCACCACGGACTAGTCCGATCTTTCTAAACCCTAACGGTCACTTTTAGAAACCTCATATAAATAGAGGTGCACGGCCCACTTTCACAATCTCTCGAACCCTAGCGCCGTCACACCTCCCAAGAGACTCAAAAACCACCTCTCTCCACGAAATTAAGTGCAAAATCGATCAATCTATTGAAGATCACTTCTAGATCATTGGAGAGACACTTGACACACATCTTTGAGCTCTTGGTTTGATTCTCTAACACACTCTTGCGTTTCAATTTGTAATTTTCGAGTGTGTTATTGGTGGCTTTGTAAGTTGTAATCAAGGGAGCTCTCAACGTGTGAGAACGCCCCTTCAACTTGGTTATTTACCCCTTTGTGATTAGTGGAAGAGGATTGGCCATCGTGGCGATCCGATGAGGGAAGGGTTGGAGAAGACCCGATCCTTTTGTGGGCTCCTCAACATGGATGTAGGTTGCCTTCGTGGTAGCCGAACCACGGGATAAATATCGTGTCTTGTCCTTTTGTGTTATTCATCTTAATTGATCAACTTAATCTAGGGTTTGATACACTTTGTTCAATTTGAGTTAATTTGTTAAACAAGAGCCTTAATTTTTATAGAAGTTGACATACAACTATTAAACTGTCATTTAAGTCTATATTTCCGCTGCCTACATTAACGAATCAATCAAATTGACTGAACTTGATCAACTTAGCCCGTGAAAACCGCACTAGTCCGCACTTTACCGGACTAGTCCGATATCTCTGGTATTGACTGTGTTGTTGAGTGTTACAGGAACCGAGAAAAATTCAAAAAGGCCTATTCACCCCCCCTCTAGGCCTACATTCAATTGGTATCAGAGCAGGTTCTTCAAGAAAGAGTGCAACCACTCGAAGAGATCATGTCGGACATGAAGGAAGTTCAGAAAATCAACAACCAGGAAGAAGTGAACAACGACAAGAATTAAAAGCTGGAAAAGTATCTCGAAGCAATTCAAGACTTCGACGATGATGACGAGGAGACGCTGGAGCTGAAAGCACTCCTCAGGAAGAAAGCACTTTCCAAAGGGAAAGCCAAAGTTAAAGAAAAGAAGAAGGGGAGTAGTCACACCGACTACTCCCGATATCCTTTTAACTATGATCGTTTAAATTCAAATAATAGCCATTATCTATCTATTCCTCTTGGAAAAGCCCCACACTTCGATGGGAGTGATTACTCCATGTGGAGGCAAAATATGAAGATGCACTTGATTTCCCTTAACCCAAGTTTATGGCATATTGTGTGCACAGGAATAGACATCCCAGATGACGACGAAGAGCTCACCCCAAGTCAAGAGCAAGCCATCCACAGAAATGCTCAAGCCGCAGCCGTAATCACCTCCTCTCTAAGTTGAGATGAATTCACAAAGGTGGACGGACTGGAGATTGCCAAGGAAATATGGGACACGCTACAAACAGTTCATGAAGGTGACCGTCATGTGCGGGAGGCGAAAATTGAAATGATCGAAAGCGAACTTGGAAGGTTCGCAGTTGAGGAAGACGAGTCTCCCCAGGACATGTACAACCGATTGAAGACACTTGTAAACAAGGTTCGATCATATGGGAGCAAGAAGTGGAATGACCACGAGGTTGTAAAGCTCATCCTTAGAGCCTTTATGCCTCGCAATGTCGCACTATGCTCTATGATCAGAGAGAGTCTCGGGTACAAGAGGATGACTCCAGATGAGCTGCTTGGCAAAATCATCAACTTTGAAATGATGGAGAAACAAGCCAAGCACGTCAAAGAAATAGCCGACCTCACATCGGCCAAGAAGAAGGGAGTTGCCTTAAAGTCCACACTCAAGCCACTATCCAAGGAAGCAAGAGAAGCACAGCTTGAGGAGGACAGCGATGATGAAAGCAGTGAGCTGGATGAAGAGGATATGATTTTGTTCATGAAAAAGTTCAAAAGAATATTGAAGAAAAGACAGGGAACAAAATCAAGTGAAGGCAAGTACAAAGAGAGGACAAATCCGAAGATGAGGCGGGCGTGCTATAACTGTGGTGAGTATAACCACTTTATAGTCGATTGCCCGTATGAGGACAACAAGAAGAAGAATAAAGAAGTCAAGCCTCAACCGAAGAAATTCTTCAAGAAGAAGAAACAAGCTGAAAAAGCACACATTGGAAAGGAGTGGGACTCAAACGATGAGTCTTCATCATCCGATGAAGAAGAGATGGCAAGCATAGCCATTGAAAGCACGTCCAAGAAACCCACACTCTTCCCCACGCTCGGTACAAAGAAGGGACATGGCACTTGCCTCATGGCAAAGGAAGGTAAACGCAAGGTAAACATCAAAACTCCTTCCATGCATTCCTACTCAAGTAATGATGAACTAGATAGTGATGATGAAGATATGTTAATGGGATTAGACAGAAAAACTGCTGCTAAAATGAAATTTTTACTTGACCAACTTGTTGAGAAGGAACAGCTAATTGATCATCAAGAGGACATGATTATCTCCCAAAAGGAGAAGTATGTCAAACTTGACAATCTTCTAGTTCTTGAAAAGGAGAAAAACAGCTCACTAGAGCTTGAGCTAGCTTCAAGCAAGAAAACTTGCTTGGAGTTAACCAACTCAAACATTGCAATCAAGGATCAACTTGATGACCTGATCAAGGTTAACAAGATCCTTGAAGTGCAAGTTGAGTCACTCAAGCTAAGTGAATCTTCCTCCTCTTCAAGTCTACCTTCTCAACCCACTTCAACTAATCTTGTTCATATGCGCAAATGTAGTAAAATCAACACCAGTTTGAAGGAAAATTCTACCTCCACAAAGGATAAAAATCCTACCCAATGTGGAATATTTGACAAGGAGAGGATCAACTATGCACGTAGTGCATACTTGGTCCAAAGACCTCCAAATGTCAAGTATGGCATTGGTTACTCTTATGATGGAAAGCAAAATGCTGGAAGTCATAAGAAAATGCTGGAAGTCATAAGAATAACAAGGGAAAGATTACCTTTATGAAGGGAGGACCCTCACAATCTGGTAACTCAAAAGTTAAAAACCTGAACTCTCATGAACACCGGACTAGTCCGGTTGTGGTCCAGACAAGTCCGGTCATACGGACAAGTCCGATCACCAAGACTAGTCCGATCAACAAACAACAACAACTTTTGTTCAAAACCTTTGATGCCTCTTATGTATTAATGAGAAACAATCTTGGTAAAGTTTATGCTTATTATGCTGGGCCACGCCATGGGAACACAAAATCCCATGTGTGGGTGCCCAAATGTATTGTAACTAACCTCCAAGGACCCAAGCAAGCTTGGGTACCTAAAACCAAGACATAATTTGTTTCTGCAGGCCTACTCCTCCGGTGGATCCAAATGGGTGCTAGACAGTGGATGCACCAACCACATGACTGGAGAAAGGAGGATGTTCGTGGAATATGAAGAAAACGAGGACCCAAACGAAGGCATCTACTTCGGAGATAATAGTCAAGGAAGGGTCCTCGGTACCGGTAAAATAGCAATATCCTCTGAACACACTCTTTCTCATGTTTTACATGTTGAATCTTTAGATTATAACCTGCTGTCCATATCTCAATTATGTGACAAAGGTTATAATTGTCTGTTCACTAACGAGGGTGTGACCGTCTCAAGGAGGAGTGATGGTTCCGTTGCATTCAAGGGTATGTTGAAGGGAAAGCTTTACCTTGTTGACTTCAACAAGGATAAAGCCGAACTCGACACATGCTTGATTGCAAAAACCAACATGGGTTGGCTGTGGCATAGACGGCTAGCACATGTTGGTATGAGGAATCTTCAAAAACTCCTCAAGGGCGATCACATCCGAGGTTTGAAAGATGTTGTTTTTGAGAAAGACAGGCCTTGTAGCGCGTGCCAAGCCGGGAAGCAAGTTGGAGCACATCATCCCGCAAAGAACATCATGACTACGACAAGACCGCTCGAACTACTTCATATGGACTTGTTTGGTCCAATTGCTTACATAAGCATCGGCGGTAATAAATACGGTTTAGTCATTATTGATGATTTTTCCCGCTTCACCTGGGTGTTCTTTTTGCATGACAAGTCAGAAACACAAGGGACACTCAAGAAATTCTTCAAGAGAGCGCAAAACGAGTTCTCACTATCGATCAAGAGTATTCGGAGCGACAATGGCACGGAATTCAAGAACATACAAGTGGAGGAGTACCTTGATGAGGAGGGAATCAAGCACGAATTTTCAGCACCATACTCTCCACAACAAAATGGAGTTGCCGAAAGGAAGAACCGAACGCTCATAGAGATGGCAAGAACAATGCTCGATGAATACAAGATTTCAGATCGATTTTGGGCGGAAGCAATTAACACCGCTTGCCACGCCGCAAATCGACTCTACCTTCATCGACTACTCAAGAAAATTCCTTATGAGCTACTCACCGGTAACAAACCAAACATTTCATATTTTAGAGTTTTCGGTTCTCCATGTTATATTTTGAACAAGAAGCCCAGGACTTCAAAGTTCGCTTCGAAGTCCGATGAAGGTTTCTTGCTTGGTTATGATTCGAACACTTATGCCTATCGTGTTTTCAACAAGGCCTCTGGACTTGTTGAAGTGGCACGTGACGTAGTGTTCGATGAAACTAATGGCTCCCAAAAGGAGCAAGTTGATCAATGTGAATTAGGTAAAGAAGAAGCTCCTTATCAAGCATTGAAGAGAATGGCTCTAGGCGAAGTTCGACCACAAGAGTCATCGTCACAAATACAAGAGGAAAGTGAACCACGAGAGGAGATCAACAATCAAGGGGGAGCTTCTATACAAGATCAATCACAAGAATATGAAGATGATCAACAAATCAACAAGGGCAACCACTCAGGGGGAGAAGAAAATGATCACCAACACACAACTCTCCAAGTGCCACACCCAAGAGTACACCAATGCATTCAAAGGGATCACCCAATCGACAACATCATCGGTGACATCCAAAAGGGAGTAACCACTAGATCTCGTATAGCTAATTTTTGTGAGCATTACTCATTTGTCTCCTTTTTGGAACCACGCAGGACTGAGGATGCATTGAAGGATCCGGACTGGGTGGTGGCAATGCAAGAAGAGTTGAACAACTTCAAGAGAAACGAGGTTTGGGAACTTGTGGCAAGACCCAATGCAAATATAGTGGTCACCAAGTGGGTCTTCCGCAACAAGCAAGACGAACACGGAGTGGTGACAAGAAACAAGGCACAACTTGTGGCCAAAGGTTACTCACAAGTCGAAGGTTTGGATTTCGATGAGACTTTTGCTCCAGTAGCTAGGCTTGAATCAATTAGAATACTACTTGCATATGCTACTCACCATGATTTCAAGCTGTATCAAATGGACGTAAAAAGTGCCTTCCTCAACGGACCGATCAAGGAAGAGGTGTACGTGGAGCAACCACCCGGGTTTGAAGACGAAGAGTTCCCCGACCACGTATATAAACTACGTAAGGCTCTCTATGGCCTCAAACAAGCCCCTAAAGCTTGGTATGAGTGTCTTAGAGATTTCTTAATTAATAATGGTTTTCAAATTGGCAAAGTAGATTATACATTATTCACTAAGAATCTAGATAATGATATTTTTATTTGCCAAATCTATGTTGATGATATAATTTTTGGGTCAACTAACCAATCCTTCTGTGAAGAATTTAGTAGAATTATGACAGACAGGTTTGAAATGTCAATGATGGGAGAATTGAAGTACTTCTTGGGATTCCAAGTGCGGCAACAAAGGGAAGGAACATTCATAAGCCAAACCAAGTACACGCAGGACATACTCAAGAAGTTTGGCATGGACAAGGCAAAGCCCATAAAGACTCCCATGGCTACGAATGGCCACTTGGATCTCAATGAAGATGGACCAAGCGTCGACCAAAAGGTATATCGCTCCATGATTGGATCTTTACTCTACTTATGTGCATCTAGGCCAGACATTATGTTAAGTGTATGTTTGTGTGCAAGATTTCAAGCCAACCCCAAGGAATGTCATTTGACAGCCGTAAAAAGAATCTTGAGATATTTAGTTCATACACCCAACCTTGGTCTTTGGTACCCAAAAGGCTCCAAATTCAATCTCATTGGTTACTCCGATGCAGATTATGCCGGGTGCAAAGTTGATAGAAAAAGCACCTCTGGCACATGCCAATTCCTAGGAAGATCTTTAGTTTCTTGGTCATCTAAGAAACAAAATTCCATTGCATTATCCACAGCCGAAGCGGAGTATGTTGCAGCCGGGAGTTGTTGTGCACAACTCCTTTGGATGCGACAAACTCTAAGGGATTACGGTTACAATATGAATTGTATTCCTCTTCTTTGTGATAATGAGAGTGCCATTAAAATAACCCACAATCCAGTTGAGCACTCTAGGACTAAACACATAGACATAAGACATCATTTCTTGAGAGACCATTCTATGAAAGGAGACATAACCATCTCACATGTCAACACCCAAAAACAATTGGCCAACATATTCACCAAGCCACTTGATGAAAAGCGTTTTTGCGAACTCTGAAATGAGCTAAATATTCTTGATTCTCGGAGTGTGGCTTAAAAAGTTGCATACCTGTATGATTGCTTCAAAATGTTGATTGAATTGTGAAAATCATCCCTCTCCATTTTTCTCTCGAAAAACTATGTCAATTATTAGATCTTGATGAATTTTGATCATTGTATGATTGTTGTATGCTCACTGGTCAAATTCATCAAGATTACTTGATTTGTTTTGCCCCTCTATTCTCTATTATTGAACCTTCAAATATATATGAATGGACTATGCAATTCTTTCCTGGCGACCACGGACTAGTCCGTGGTTACCCGGACTAGTCCGCCCATGCAGACTAGTCCGCAGAGTGCCGGTTAGGCCGGACTAGACCGATATACCACGGACTAGTCCGATATAGGTCTCTGGATGACTTCGGACTAGTCCGGTCATGTCCGGACTTGTCTGATTTTTCGTGTCCATAACCCTAGCTGCCACCAAACCCTAATCTCCTCATCCCCACTTTTGCTCACGCCTCCTCTCTCTTGCGCTCGAGCTCCCAAGGCGATTTTCTCCTCCCTCCGTCGAAAAAGTCCACATTTGGGCGGAGATCGAGCTTGACCTCTTGGGGATTGAAGCTATCGGACTAGTCCGACCTCCAACCCCCAACACTTCGAGCCTCCATCGATTTCTTCGGTAAATTTCTTCAAAACCCAAGAAATCTTGTTTTTCTCCATTGTTGATCGTATAGCCTAGCATCCTTCACTAGATACATGCTTATTTGATGTACTACGTGTATGCTAGACTAGATTTGCATTAGAAATCATCCCTTGACCAATCTGTTAGGTTTTTGAGGATGAACACCAGACTAGTCCGGTCCATACACGGACAAGTCCGGTACCCCGAACTAGTCCGTGCCTGAGCACCGGACAAGTCCGATGTTTCTGAACCTGAAACCTAATTCTTTAATTCCTTAATGTCATCCATTGCTATCTTGCCTTACCAATGCCTTGTATAACTTGTCATTA
Organism: Tuctoria greenei; assembly: GCA_036927565.1. Lineage (NCBI taxonomy): Eukaryota > Viridiplantae > Streptophyta > Magnoliopsida > Poales > Poaceae > Tuctoria > Tuctoria greenei. Next base: position 208,442,163 of record JAYESD010000006.1, on the reverse strand, counting down.
TTCTTGCTCAATCATTCTCAGATCATGTCGAGCTCCGACAACGAGATCTACGACTTTGAGGTCGAGTTGGACCACGAGGTGGCATCTCGGTCCTCGGCGGGACTTGGCAAGAAACGCCAAGAAAGACCTTTCGAGCCTGCTACTTCCCCTCCCCATGTTCGGAGGAAGGTTTGTGTCAAGAAGGCCGCCTCGAAGGCTGCTCCGTCTACAAGCGGCCTTCGTCAAGCAAAAGGAAAGGGCAAGGGAGTAGCAACGGGGCCAGTTGGGCCCTTGAAGCTCCATGCTCCCAGGAAAGGGGTCCGGGACCCCAATGAAGAGAAATTCAATGGGAAAGGCAGTGATGTGGCAGCCAAGCTCAGAAGCACTGATTGCTATGCAAGGCCAAAGCAGGCAGCTGATGGAAGGTTTTGGACAAACTTCCATGCAGATTTCTACAGGCTGGTTTACCTGCCAATGAAGACTCCGGTGGTGCGCAGTCAGTGGATTGACTGGGCCTACCTAGAGAAGAAGAAGTGCTCAGCGTTTGATGAAGTTATTGCAGCAGCTGAGAGGCATGGCCTGAAGGATCTCTTTGCCTTCAGGCATAACTGGAATGATGAGGTGATTGCACAGTTCTATGCAACGTGCCACTTCTCGAGTGAAGATGAAGAGAGTGTGACTTGGATGACCCACGGATCCAAGTATAGTATCACTCAAGAGGACTTCAATAATCTGCTTCATCTGGACACCTCTGACAATGACAGGCTGATCATCCACAACATAGGGGTCATTGAGAGGGACGAAATGAAGTTCATGTATGAGCCCAACTCTAAGTATGTTCCTCCCTCCACAAAGAACATGAAGCCCTTCTTTGTGGTCCTGAACAGAGTTCTTCGGAAGACCATTGCCCCCAAGGATGGGGATGCAGGGAGTGTACAGGGCTACCTCCGGACTCTAATGAGGGTCATAAGCAAGAAGAGGCAGTTTGATGTTGCAGATTACATATGGAATGACATGGTCAACATCTCAAGCACCCCCAATAGGTCCTGTGGCTATGCTCCCTACCTGATGTTTATGATTGAGAAAGTCACAGGTATTGAGTTCGTGAAGGATGTGGAGCACACTCCCCTGAGGCCTCAGAAGCCTCAGCCTATAAGTGTCCAAGTTGCTCCCTCGCCGGCCTCAAGTCCTGAGGCACCGACAAGAGAAGGAGATGCTGCCAGGGCTGTCCCTACCTCCAGGGAAGCCCCTCAGGGAGGATCAGCTAGTGGGATCCTCAAGTACCTGACCGTCATATTCTCCTCCTGCAAGAAGACTGAAGTAAAGCTTCATAAACTCAATTAGAAGAGGAAGGAGGATATGAGATACATCAAAGCCAACGTGAAGCAACTGAGTGAAAAGCTAGAGATCAACCCCATTGGATCTCCAGTAATTTCTGAAGATTCTGATCTTGACATCACCAAGCTCGGGCCTCTGAACCCCTCCGAGCTTGCCTACTTTGGCATTGGGGGCTCGAGCAGCTCTGCTCCTCATCCTCCCTCTCCTCCTCGTCAAGCGGAAAGCAAAGAAGATGAAGACGATGACGAGAGGATCGACAGTGAAGAGTGAAGACCCTAGGACCCTCCTCTCCTTCTTTTTGGTGTCTTGATGCCAAAGGGGGAGAGATTGAGGGGGAATCTTAGCTTTAGCTGTGGTAGGGTGCGAGGAGAGAGTTCTCTTTATCTTTTATTTGTGATTGTAATACTTTAACTCTGTTTTCCTATTAAGTTTGGTCCTGTGATGAATTGCTCAATTTATTTGCGAGTATGTGATGAAAACTGCATTTTTGCTCCTAGAATGTCATATGTACTTTGTATCGGTTGATTAATGTAAATTCTGTTATTCTCAATGTATTCATGCACTTAGTATGCATCCCACCATAAAGAATGCACATATGAATAATTCTCTTGTTGCTTGATGTATTTGAGTCATATGTGCATACTTTATGAAAATCTCAGATTTTTGCCTTATTTTGTGAAATCTCAATTGGTTGTCATCAATCACCAAAAAGGGTGAATGTTGGCCTAGAGGGGGGGTGAATAGGCCTTCTTGAATTTTATCGGTTCCTGTAACACTTCAACAACGAGATCAAAAACAGATATAACGGACTAGTCCGGTAAAGTGCGGACTAGTCCGGATTTTACGGGCTAGGTTGATCAAGTTAGGTCAATTTGATTGTTTGTTGACTTTTGCAGCGGAAATATAAACTTTGTGATCAGTTCAATAGTTGTGTAACAGATTCTATTAAGAATATGACTTTATTTCAACTATTAACTTTGTATTCAACAAATCTAATCAAACCCTAGATAATGTTGATCAACTAGAATAAAGAACACAAATGAAAGACACAAGATTTATCCCGTGGTTCGGTTACCACGAAGGCAGCCTACGTCCACGTTGAGGAGCCCACAAAAGGGCCGGGTCTTCACCAACCCTTCCCTCGTTCGGATCGCCACGAAGGCCAATCCTCTTCCACTAATCACACAGGGGTAAATCACCGAGTTTAAGGGGCGATCTCACAAGTTGAGCGCTCCCTTGATTACAAGATTCAAGACCACCAATAACACACTTCAAAATATACAAACTGAGATGCAAGAGTGTGTTAGAGATTCAAACCAAGAGCTCAATCGCGTATCAAGTGCCCTCTCCAATGATCTACAAGTGATCTTCAATGTAGTGATCAATTTAGCACTTGGTTTTGTGGAGAGAGGTAGTTTTTGAGGCTCTTGGGAGGTGTGACGGCGCTAGGGTTCGAGAGTGTTTGAAAGTGGGCCGTGCACCTCTATTTATAAGGGGTTTCTGGAAGTTACCGTTAGGGTTCAGAAAATCCGGACTAGTCCGTGGTGGTGACCGGACTAGTCCGGTGTGCTGTGAGAAGCAAACCCTAAGTGTCCAGGAATATCGGACTAGTCCGTTTGAAAACGGACTTGTCCGATTTCACTGCTGGAAAACTTCGGACTAGTCCGATTGTCATCGGACTGGTCCGGACCTGTGAAACCTTTAGTGTTTAGGATGACAAGTCCGCACTTGGAGGACTTGTCCGATTTAGATCAGTGTGTATATCGGACTAGTCCGTGTAAACACCGGACTTGTCCGAAGTGGATCAGAAAGGATATCGGACTAGTCCGGTGGAGACCGGACTTGTCCGATCTAGTGACTTGTGCATTGTGTTGAGGACTAGTCCGCACTGGGGAGGACTAGTCCGAAGTGGAACAGAAGAATTATCGGACTAGTCCGGTGATGACCGGACTTGTCCGATCTTGTGCAGAATGTGATATCGGACTAGTCCGGTGGACATCGGACTAGTCCGGTCCTGTATAGCTTTGTGCATGTGTGTGTGTGATTAAATGAGATTGAGCTCTTGGGTGTGTTTCCTTAACACACTCCACACATACTAAACTACTAGTTTCTTCTCCTTGAGCTCAAATTCATTTTCCTTCTCAATTTCCTCTTTTTGCCACTTTGCTCATCTTTCATCATTTTTCTGCATTCATCTCAACAAAAGAATTAGGATCCCAATTGCTTGTCATAAATCATCCAAAACCCACAAGGGAGTCCTAGATGCACTTTCAATCTCCCCCTTTTTGGTGATTGATGACAACCAATTGAGATTTCACAAAATGAGGTATAAAATGAGATTTTTCATAAAGTGTGCACATATGACTCAAAAATGCATCAAGCAACAAGAGAATCATTCATATGTGCATTCTTTATGGTGGGATGCATACTAAGAGCATGAATGCATTAAGAATGACAGAATTTGCATTGATCAACTAATATCAAGTGAATATAGCATTTCAGGAGCAAAAATTCAGATTTCATCACACACTTGCAAATTAACTGAGCAATTTAACATAGGACCAAACATGATATGAAAATAGCGTTAAACAATTACAATCACAAATAGAAAATACATGGAGACTCTCTCCTCGCATTCTATGCAGCTAAAGCTAAGTCTAGAAGCTCCCCCTCAATCTCTCCCCCTTTGGCATCAAGACACCAAAAAGAGAGAGAGGGAGGTCCTAGGGCTTCACTCTTCGCTGTCAGTCCTCTCATCGTCTTCATCATCTTCATCGCTTTCTTCTTGGCGAGGTTGAGAGGGAGGAGGAGGAACGGAGCTGCTCGACATGATCTGAGAATGAGTGATCAAGGTAAAATACAGGTTATACAAGGTATTGGTGAGATAATATGGCAATGGAAGGCATTAGGGAATGAAGGAATTAGGTTTTGGTTCAGAAACAACGGACTTGTCCGGTGCACAGGCACGGACTAGTCCGGTGGACCGGACTTGTCCGTACATGGACCGGACTAGTCCGGTGTTCATCCGCAAAAACCTAACAGATTGGGTAAAATTTGATCCCTAAGCCAAAAATAGTCTAGCATACACGTAGTACACCTATTGGACATGTAACTAGTGAAGAATGCTAGGCCAAACGATAAGCAATGGAGAAATTTGCGATTTCTTAGGGTTTGAAGAAAATTTACCAAGAAATCGAAGGAGGCTTGAGATTTTGGGGGTTGGAGGCCGGACTTGTCCGCTAACTTCAATCCCCGAGTCTTCAAGCTTGATCTCCGCCCAAGTTTGAGGCTTTTCGACGGAGGAATCGAGTATTTGCCTTGGGAGCTCGAGCGCAAGAGAGAGAATGCTTGGGGCGAGTGTGAGAGTGAATGAATTAGGGTTTGGTGGCGGCTAGGGTTAAGGACACGAAAAATCGGACAAGTCCGGACATGACCGGACTAGTCCGAAGTCGTCCAGAGACTTATATCGGACTAGTCCGTGGTCTGTCGGACTAGTCCGGCCTAACCGGCACTCTGCGGACAAGTCTGCAATGGGCGGACTAGTCCGGGTAACCACGGACTTGTCCGTGGTCACCAGGAGAGAAATGCATAGCCCATTCATATATATTTGAAGGTTCAATATTAGAGATTAGAGAGACAAAACAATTCAAATAATCTTGATGAATTTGACCAGTAAGCAAACAACAATCATACTATGATCAAAATTCATCAAGATCTAATAATTGACATAGTTTTCGAGAGAAAAGTGAAGAGGGATGATTTTCACAATTCAATCAAAATTTTGAAGAAACATACAGGTATGCAACTTTTCAAGCCACACTCCGAGAATCAAGAACATTTAGCTCATTTCGGAGTTCACAAAAGCGTTTTTCATCAAGTGGCTTGGTGAATATGTCGGCTAATTGTTTTTGGGTGTTGACATGAGAGATGGATATGTCTCCTTTCATGGAATGGTCTCTCAAGAAGTGGTGTCTTATGTCTATATGTTTTGTTCTAGAGTGCTCAACTGGATTGTGTGCTATTTTAATGGCACTCTCATTATCACAAAGGAGAGGAATATGGTTCATATTGTAACCATAATCCCTTAGAGTTTGTCGCATCCAAAGAAGTTGTGCACAACAACTCCCGGCTGCAACATACTCCGCTTCGGCTGTGGATAATGCAATGGAATTCTGTTTCTTGGATGACCAAGAAACTAAGGATCTTCCTAGAAATTGGCAAGTGCCGGAAGTACTTTTTCTATCTACTTTGCACCCGGCATAATCTGCATCGGAATACCCAATGAGATTGAATTTTGAGCCTTTTGGGTACCAAAGACCAAGGTTGGGTGTATGAACTAAATATCTTAAGATTCTCTTAACGGCTGTCAAATGACATTCCTTGGGGTTGGCTTGAAATCTTGCACACAAGCAAACACTCAACATGATGTCTGGCCTAGATGCACATAAATATAGTAAAGATCCAATCATGGAGCGATATACCTTTTGGTCGACGCTCGTTCCATCTTCATTGAGGTCCAAGTGCCCATTCGTTGCCATGGGAGTCTTTATCGGCTTTGCTTGTTGCGGAAGACCCACTTGGTGCCTACAACATTTGCATTGGGTCTTGCCACAAGTTCCCAGACCTCGTTTCTCTTGAAATTGTTCAACTCTTCTTGCATCGCCACTACCCAGTCCGGATCCTTCAATGCATCCTCAGTCCTGCGGGGTTCCAAAAAGGAGACAAACGAGTAATGTTCACAAAAATTTGCTATGCGAGATCTAGTGGTTACTCCCTTTTGGATGTCGCCGATGATGTTGTCGATCGGGTGATCCCTTTGAATGCATTGGTGCACTCTTGGGTGTGGTACTTGGGGAGTCGTGTGTTGGTGATCATCTTCTTCTCCCCCTGAGTTGTTGTCCTCGTTGATTTGTTCATTACGTTCGTACTCCTGTGGTTGATCTTGTATTGAGGCTCCCCCTTGATGGTTGATTTCATCTTGTGGTTCACTTTCATCTTGTATTTGTGACGTTGACTCTTGTGGTCGTACTTCGCCTAGAGCCATTCTCTTCAATGCTTGATAGGGGGCTTCTTCTTTACCTAATTCACATTGATCAACTTGCTCCTTTTGGGAGCCATTAGTTTCATCGAACACTACGTCACGTGCCACTTCAACAAGTCCGGAGGACTTGTTGAAGACACGGTAGGCGTAAGTGTTCGAATCATAGCCAAGCAAGAAACCTTCATCGGACTTCGAAGCGAACTTTGAAGTCCTGGGCTTCTTGTTTAAAATATAGCAAGGAGAACCAAAAACTCGAAAATATGAAATGTTCGGTTTGTTACCGGTGAGTAGCTCATAGGGGGTCTTCTTTAGTAGTCGATGAAGATAGAGTCGATTTGTGGCGTGGCAAGCTGTGTTGATTGCTTCCGCCCAAAATCGGTCCGAAGTCTTGTATTCATCGAGCATAGTTCTTGCCATTTCTATGAGCGTGCGGTTCTTCCTTTCGGCAACTCCATTTTGTTGTGGGGAGTATGGTGCTGAAAATTCGTGCTTGATTCCTTCTTCATCAAGGTACTCCTCCACTTGTATGTTTTTGAACTCCGTGCCATTGTCACTCCGAATACTCTTGATTTGTAATGAAAATTCGTTTTGTGCTCGCTTGAAGAACTTCTTGAGTGTCCCTTGTGTTTCTGATTTTTCATGCAAAAAGAACACCCAAGTGAAGCGGGAAAAATCATCAACAACAACTAAACCATACTTGTTACCGCCGATGCTTATGTAAGCAATTGGACCAAACAAGTCCATATGAAGTAGTTCGAGCGGTCTTGTTGTGGTCATGATGTTCTTCGCAGGATGCTGTGCTCCAACTTGTTTCCCTGCTTGGCACGCGCTACATGGCCTGTTTTTCTCAAACACAACATCTTTCAAACCTCGGATGTGATCGCCCTTGAGGAGTTTTTGAAGGTTCCTCATACCAACATGTGCCAGCCGTCTATGCCACAGCCAACCCATGTTGGTCTTTGCAATCAAGCATGTGTCGAGTTCGGCTTTATCCTTGTTGAAGTCAACAAGGTAAAGCTTTCCCTTCAACATACCCTTGAATGCAATAGAACCATCGCTCCTTCTTGAGACGATCACACCCTCGTTAGTAAACAGGCAATTATAACCCTTGTCGCACAATTGAGATATGGACAGCAGGTTATAATCTAAAGATTCAACGTGCAAAACATGTGAAAGAGTATGTTCAGAGGATATGGCTATTTTACCGGTACCGAGGACCCTCCCTTGACTGTTGTCTCCAAAGTAGATCCCTTCATTTGGGTCCTCGTTCACTTCATACTCCACAAACATCCTCCTTTCTCCGGTCATGTGGTTTGTGCATCCACTGTCTAGCACCCATTTGGATCCACCGGAGGAGTAGGCCTGCAGAAACAAGTTACGCCTTGGTTTTAGGTACCCAAGCTTGCTTGGGTCCTTGGAGGTTAGTGACAATACATTTGGGCACCCACACATGGGATTTTGTGTTCCCATGGCGTGGCCCAGCATAATAAGCATACACTTTACCAATATTGTTTCTCATTAATACATATGAAGCATCGAAGGTTTTAAACAGGAGTTGTTGCTGATTATTGGTCGGACTAGTCTGTGTGACCGGACTTGTCCGGATGACCGGACTTGTCCGGACCACAACCGGACTAGTCCGTTTTTCATGAGAGTTCAGATTTTTAGTTTTCGTGCTGCCGGGTTGTGAGGGTCCTCCTTTCACAAAGGTAATCTTTCCCTTGTTCTTCTTATGATTTCCAGCTCTTTGCTTTCCATCATAGGAATAACCAATGCCATACTTGACATTTGGAGGTCTTTGGACCAAATATGCACTACGTGCATAGTTGATCCTTTTCTTGTCAAATATTACACATTGGGTAGGGTTTTTGTCCTTTGTGGAGGTGGACTTTTCTTTCAACCTGGTGTTTATCTTTTCACATTTGCAGATATGAGTATTATTACTTGAAGTGGATTGAGAAGGTAGGCTTGAAGAGGAGGAGGGTTCACTAAGCTTGAGTGACTCAATTTGCACTTCAAGGATCTTGTTGACCTCGATCAGGTCATCAAGTTGGTCCTTGATTGCTACATTTGAGTTGGTTAGCTCCAAGCAAGTTTTCTTGCTTGAAGCTAGCTCAAGCTCTAGTGAGTGGCTTCTTTCCTTTTCATGAACTAGAAGATTGTCAAGTTCCACATGCTTCTCCTTTTGGGAGATAATCATGTCTTCTTGACGATCGATTAGCTCTTCCTTCTCAACAAGTTGGTTAAGCAAGAATTTCATTTTTGCAGCAGTTTTTCTATCTAAGCCAGCTAGCATATCTTCATCACTATCTAAATCATCATCACTTGAATAAGAATGTAAGGAAGGAGTTTTGATATTTACCTTGCGTTTACCTTCCTTAGCCATGAGGCAAGTCCCATTTGCCTTCTTTGCACCGAGCGTGGGAAAGAGTGTGGGTTTCTTGGACATGCTCTCGATGGCTATGCTAGCCAATTCTTCTTCATCGGACGATGAAGACTCATCGTTTGAGTCCCATTCCTTTCCAATGTGTGCTTGTTCAGCTTGTTTCTTCTTCTTGAAGAACTTCTTTGCTTGAGGCTTGGACTCTTTGTTCTTCTTCTTATTGTCCTCATACGGGCAGTCGACTATAAAGTGGTTGTATTCACCACAGTTATAGCACGCCCGCCTCATCTTTGGCTTCGTCCTTTCTTTGTATTTTGCTTCATTTGATTTTGTTCCTTGTCTTTTCTTCATAATTCTCTTAAACTTCTTCATGAACAAAATCATATCTTCTTCATCTAGCTCGCTGCTTTCATCATCGCTGTCCTCCTCAAGCTGTGCTTCTCTTGCTTCTTTGGATAAAGGCTTGAGTGAGGACTTTAGGGCAACTCCCTTCTTCTTGGCCGATGTGAGGTCGGCTATTTCTTTTACGTGCTTGGCTTGCTTCTCCATCATCTCAAAGTTAATGATCTTGCCAAGCAGTTCATCAGGAGTCATTTTCTTGTACCCCGGACTCTCTCGGATCATAGAGCAAAGTGTAACATTGCGAGGCATGAAAGCTCTAAGGATGAGCTTTACAACCTCGTGATCATTCCACTTTCTGCTCCCATATGATCGAACCTTGTTCACGAGAGTCTTCAGTCTGTTGTACATGTCCTGGGGTGACTCATCTTCCTCAATCGCGAACCTTCCTAGTTCGCCCTCAATCATTTCAATCTTGGCTTCCCTCACATGTCTGTCACCTTCATGCGCTGTTTGTAGGGTATCCCAGATTTCTTTGGCAATTTCTAATCCGTCCACCTTTGTGAATTCATCTCGACTTAGAGATGAGGTGATGACGGCTGCGGCTTGTGCATTCCTGTGGATGGCTTGCTCTTGACTTGGCGTGAGCTCTTCGTCGTCATCTGGGATATTGATTCCTGTGCACACAATATGCCATAAACTTGGGTTAAGGGAAATCAAGTGCATCTTCATGTTTTGCCTCCACATAGAGTAGTCACTCCCATCGAAGTGTGGGGCTTTTCCAAGGGGAATGGATAGATAGTGATTGCTGTTAGAATTTAAACGGTCATAATTAAAAGGATATCGGGAGTAGTCGGTGTGACTACTCCCCTTCTTCTTTTCTTCAACTTTGGCTTTCCCTTTGGAAAGCGCTTTCTTTCTAAGGAGAGCTTTCAGCTCCAATGTCTCCTCATCATCATCGTCAAAGTCTTGAATGGCTTCGAGATACTTCTCAAGCTTTTGATGCTTGTCATTGTTCATCTCTTCCTGGTTGTTGATCTTTTGGACTTCCTTCATGTCCGACATGATCTCTTCGAGCGGTTGCACTCTTTCTTGAAGAACCTTGCTCTGATACCAATTGAATGTTGGCCTAGAGGGGGGGTGAATAGGCCTTCTTGAATTTTATCGGTTCCTGTAACACTTCAACAACGAGATCAAAAACAGATATAACGGACTAGTCCGGTAAAGTGCGGACTAGTCCGGATTTTACGGGCTAGGTTGATCAAGTTAGGTCAATTTGATTGTTTGTTGACTTTTGCAGCGGAAATATAAACTTTGTGATCAGTTCAATAGTTGTGTAACAGATTCTATTAAGAATATGACTTTATTTCAACTATTAACTTTGTATTCAACAAATCTAATCAAACCCTAGATAATGTTGATCAACTAGAATAAAGAACACAAATGAAAGACACAAGATTTATCCCGTGGTTCGGTTACCACGAAGGCAGCCTACGTCCACGTTGAGGAGCCCACAAAAGGGCCGGGTCTTCACCAACCCTTCCCTCGTTCGGATCGCCACGAAGGCCAATCCTCTTCCACTAATCACACAGGGGTAAATCACCGAGTTTAAGGGGCGATCTCACAAGTTGAGCGCTCCCTTGATTACAAGATTCAAGACCACCAATAACACACTTCAAAATATACAAACTGAGATGCAAGAGTGTGTTAGAGATTCAAACCAAGAGCTCAATCGCGTATCAAGTGCCCTCTCCAATGATCTACAAGTGATCTTCAATGTAGTGATCAATTTAGCACTTGGTTTTGTGGAGAGAGGTAGTTTTTGAGGCTCTTGGGAGGTGTGACGGCGCTAGGGTTCGAGAGTGTTTGAAAGTGGGCCGTGCACCTCTATTTATAAGGGGTTTCTGGAAGTTACCGTTAGGGTTCAGAAAATCCGGACTAGTCCGTGGTGGTGACCGGACTAGTCCGGTGTGCTGTGAGAAGCAAACCCTAAGTGTCGAGGAATATCGGACTAGTCCGTTTGAAAACGGACTTGTCCGATTTCACTGCTGGAAAACTTCGGACTAGTCCGATTGTCATCGGACTGGTCCGGACCTGTGAAACCTTTAGTGTTTAGGATGACAAGTCCGCACTTGGAGGACTTGTCCGATTTAGATCAGTGTGTATATCGGACTAGTCCGTGTAAACACCGGACTTGTCCGAAGTGGATCAGAAAGGATATCGGACTAGTCCGGTGGAGACCGGACTTGTCCGATCTAGTGACTTGTGCATTGTGTTGAGGACTAGTCCGCACTGGGGAGGACTAGTCCGAAGTGGAACAGAAGAATTATCGGACTAGTCCGGTGATGACCGGACTTGTCCGATCTTGTGCAGAATGTGATATCGGACTAGTCCGGTGGACATCGGACTAGTCCGGTCCTGTATAGCTTTGTGCATGTGTGTGTGTGATTAAATGAGATTGAGCTCTTGGGTGTGTTTCCTTAACACACTCCACACATACTAAACTACTAGTTTCTTCTCCTTGAGCTCAAATTCATTTTCCTTCTCAATTTCCTCTTTTTGCCACTTTGCTCATCTTTCATCATTTTTCTGCATTCATCTCAACAAAAGAATTAGGATCCCAATTGCTTGTCATAAATCATCCAAAACCCACAAGGGAGTCCTAGATGCACTTTCAAAGGGGGAGATTGAAAGTGCATCTAGGACTCCCTTGTGGGTTTTGGATGATTTATGACAAGCAATTGGGATCCTAATCCTTTTGTTGAGATGAATGCAGACAAATGATGAAAAATGAGCAAAATGCCAAAAAGAAGGGAAATGAGAAGCAAAGTAAATTTGAGCTCAAGGAGAAGAAAATAGTAGTTTATTATGTATGGAGTGTGTTAAGGAAACACATCCAAGAGCTCAATCACTTTCAAGCACACACACACAATGCACAAAGTTATACAGGACCGGACTAGTCCGAAAATAGCCGGACTAGTCCGATATCACATTCTGCACTAGATCGGACAAGTCCGGTCCCCACCGGACTAGTCCGATATCTTTCTGATTCACTTCGGACTAGTCCTCCCCAATGCGGACTAGTCCTCAACACAATGCACAAGTCACATAAAATCGGACAAGTCCGTTGTAATCCGGACTAGTCCGATATTCATTCTGATCCACTTCGGACAAGTCCGGTGTCTACACGGACTAGTCCGATATACACACTGATCTAAATCGGACAAGTCCTCCAAGTGCGGACTTGTCACTCTAAACACTTAGGGTTTCATGTGTCCGGACAAGTCCGATGGCAATCGGACTAATCCGAAGATTTCCAGTAGCGAAATCGGACAAGTCCGTTTTCAAACGGACTAGTCCGATATTCCTGGACACTTAGGGTTTGCTACTCACAGCACACCGGACTAGTCTGGTGACCACCACGGACTAGTTCGATCTTTCTAAACCCTAACGGTCACTTTTAGAAACCCCATATAAATAGAGGTGCACGGCCCACTTTCACAATCTCTCAAACCCTAGCGCCGTCACACCTCCCAAGAGACTCAAAAACCACCTCTCTCCACGAAATTAAGTGCAAAATCGATCAATCTATTGAATATCACTTCTAGATCATTGGAGAGACACTTGGCACACATCTTTGAGCTCTTGGTTTGATTCTCTAACACACTCTTGTGTTTCAATTTGTAATTTTCGAGTGTGTTATTGGTGGCTTTGTAAGTTGTAATCAAGGGAGCTCTCAACGTGTGAGAACGCCCCTTCAACTTGGTTATTTACCCCTTTGTGATTAGTGGAAGAGGATTGGCCTTCGTGGTGATCCGACGAGGGAAGGGTTGGAGAAGACCCGGTCCTTTTGTGGGCTCCTCAACGTGGATGTAGGTTGCCTTCGTGGTAGCCGAACCACGGGATAAATCTCGTGTCTTGTCCTTTTGTGTTATTCATCTTAATTGATCAACTTAATCTAGGGTTTGATACATTTTGTTCAATTTGAGTTAATTTGATAAACAAGAGCCTTAATTGTTATAGAAGTTGACATACAACTATTAAACTGTCATTTAAGTCTATATTTCCGCTGCCTACATTAACGAATCAATAAAATTGACTGAACTTGATCAACTTAGCCCGTGAAAACCGGACTAGTCCGCACTTTACTGGACTAGTCCGATATCTCTGGTATTGACTGTGCTGTTGAGTGTTACAGGAACCGAGAAAAATTCAAAAAGGCCTATTCACCCCCCCTCTAGGCCTACATTCAGTGTGCTTATGCAAGAGGGACGAGTGGTGTCCTATGTCTCTAGTCGGTTAAGGCCTCACGAGTAGAACTACCCGAGCCATGACTTAGAATTGGCTGCAGTAGTTCATGCTCTTAAGATTTGGAGGCATTACCTAATCGGTAACAAGTGTGAGATCTACACAGACCACAAGAGCCTTAAGTACATCTTTACCCAGTCTGACCTCAACCTAAGGCAACGAAGATGGTTGGAGCTAATAAAGGATTATGACTTGGAAATCCATTATCACCCGGGCAGAGCAAATGTTGTAGCGGATGCCCTCAGTAGGAAGGCCTACTGCCACTATTTGGTGACTCAAGTACCACAATTGTGTGAGGACATGAGGAAGTTGAATCTAAGTGTTGTACCTCACTCCTACAACTACAACCTTAGTGTTCAACCTGTTCTAGATGAACAAATCAAGAAGGCCCAATATGATGATGGGAAATTGATGGAGATCAAGGAACAAACCGGTGAAGGCAAGGCCCTAGATTTTAAAGTTGATAGAGATAGGATATTATGGTTAAAGAAACGATTGTGTGTGCCTTCACATGGTCACTATCGGAACACCATCATGGATGAAGCTCATAACTCTGCGTACTCTATTCACCCTAGAGCCACCAAGATGTATGTGGATCTTAAGAAAAAGTATTGGTGGATTGGTATGAAGGGGGACATAGCTAAATTTGTAGCTTGTTGTGATGTGTGCCAGCGAGTGAAGGCCGAGCATCAAAAGCCAAGTGGCCTACTACAACCTTTACCGATTCCCATCTGGAAATGGGATGAGGTAGGGATGGACTTCATCACTGGTTTGCCAAGGACCAAGAATGGCAATGACTCAGTATGGGTAGTGGTCGACCGTCTCACTAAGGTTGCACACTTTATTCATGTACGTACTACCCACGATGGAGAAAAGTTGGCCAAGTTGTACATAGACCGTATTGTGAAGCTACACGGAGTACCTTCAAGGATAGTCTCAGATAGAGGTACCCAGTTCACATCGAAATTTTGGAGGAGTCTACATAAAGCACTTGGAACAAAGTTGGATTTCAGCTCAGCATATCACCCTCAGACTGATGGCCAGACGGAAAGGATCAACCAAATCTTAGATGACATGTTGAGAGCGGTCGTTCTTACCTATGGTAAAGACTGGAAAGCCAGTTTACCGTATGCCGAGTTTTATTATAATAACAGCTATCAGACTAGTATCAAGATGTCCCCATTCGAAGCCCTCTATGGAAGAAAGTGTCGGACTCCACTTATGTGGTCAGAAGTTGGAGACCGTATCATAGAGCGACCAAATTTTATCATGGAAGCGGAAGACAAGGTGGCGGAGATCCGGGCAAATTTAAAGAAAGCTAGCTTCTTCTCCACGGACTTGAGCCAATCATTCGCATCCATAGGGTAAGCGGCTTGAGCAAAGGTCAGCGGCCTAGTCCTCATAAACTCTCCCAACCGGTTATGAGGAGGTGGGGGTGGCGTTGGGGGCATGTGAGGCTGATTGTTGATGTTACCAGCCTGCAGCTGTCCCATAGTTTGTATCATGGTGTGCATAAGCTGGTTCTGCATAGCCAAAAGCTACTCGATACTCATAGCTCCATGAGCAGGTCCTTGTCCATTGTTGTTCTGAGGTGCTCCATGGTTCTCCTCCTTATCATTAGCATCCCCCTGGTTGCGAGTCCTCACCATCTGGAGAAAAGCAATAGGTAAGAATTAAAAAATGTCCCTAACTATATGCATCAAGGGATATGAAACTAGACAACTAACTAGCCTACATGGACATGGCAATGCTAAAGCATCCCAAAATCCTCTATTAAGCACACAAGCAATCAATATATAGCAAACAACACACCAAACAAAAACACATCGATTCCTGAGTGCTGCTATGTGCTCTAAAGTGTCCATTCTATCTAGGTTGCATCCTACGATCAATCTGTGGCTCTGATACCAATTTGTGATGCCCGGTTCCGAAAAATGAACCAAGTGCAGTATATATGTGCCCAGGATGCTTAACACACATACACAAGTGATTTAAAAATGATAAACAGATAATTACCATAGAAAAAGATTTATTAACCACTTTCATTACAGAATTCATAATATCCTCGAATACAAGCACTAATGAATATTAATAACAAGTTCAACTAATGCAGCGGAAATAGACTAAACTGAGCAAACTAAGCAAAAGGGATAGCACAACTCCAATAACACCACAGGCAAAGCTGGCGGTAGACACAGCCTAGAACTCTGTATTATAATCGTTAAACTCCCAATCCTGACCTGCAACTGTTGGGGGGATTACAAGGGTGAGTACATGTCGTACTCAACAAGTGTGGAAAGTATGACATGTAGCTGATACAAACGATGAATATAATAATGGCTAAGTGTTGAAAAGTACATTAAAAACATTTGAAAAGCAATATAATATATGTATGTGAAATAATTTCATCATAAACCATGTAGTATCATAATACCAATCCATATTCCATATCCATCATCATATACCAATATCCATATTCAATACCAGAATTTAATTCATAACCATCCATAACCTTAACCAAATCTCAATTTCCCTCTAATCATGGAAGTTGTCCAGGTT
Source organism: Tuctoria greenei (assembly GCA_036927565.1). Taxonomy (NCBI): domain Eukaryota; kingdom Viridiplantae; phylum Streptophyta; class Magnoliopsida; order Poales; family Poaceae; genus Tuctoria; species Tuctoria greenei. The sequence goes on along the minus strand of JAYESD010000006.1, from coordinate 208,426,216 downwards.
CTCATAACCGGGAGCACGACTATCATGATAGTTTTAATACTCTCCAGAGTTTGTACCACTTTACCCATGTGTTTGTGATTTCGTCACCCGTCGGTGACTAAACAACCTCTTTTTTGCCTATTACACTTCCTTTGGTGTATGGCCAAGAGATCACAAAATAGCCTTTACAAATGGATTACTAGCCTATTTAGACCCCATTGAGGTTTCACCGGTGGCAATGCCTCCAACTGAGCGCATCTTCAACCAAGGGCCCCCTCTTGAGCCATTCGGATTCCAGGGTAGTCCCACCAATCCTCAACAAACCCAATCCGACTACCCCTTCCCCAAGCATTCTTAATGGTCCAAATAGCACTGGAAAAGCCCTAATTAATCAGCTACGCCGCACCCATACTTGGCCTCGTGGTGACACTGTAGTCCTGGCTTATTCTCGCATGGACCAGTCCTTAGATCTAAAGCAAGCAAACCACCATAATATCCAACCCATCCACATACTAGGCTTGCTTAGATCACCCATTACCATATCATATTAACCAGTTTATGTTAATCATAATCTCATAATTACATAATTAAGGTAAGTGGTATAGTTGTTTTCACATCCCAATCGATTAAGCGAAGCAAAAAGGTAAAAAGTCCATCCCAACTCTCTACCATGATTACCAGGTGACAAGGATGGTCAACAAAACAAGTAAACTTCCTATCATATGATTTCCCATCAAAATTGACACAAGCATGCAGTTTTGCAAAAAAAAACTATTTTAAAAATAGGATCAATATGCTTCAAGGACACTTGCCTTGCTCTTGGGATTGATTCGGGTCAAAGCCTTCAAGCTCTTGGTATTGGAGATCCTCCGCAGCACTCTCTAGCGCAAATCCGTCTAATCCGCACAATAAACATGCAAACAAGAAACACGATCAAAGAGTGCACAAATATTACTCAATATGACATAACATGCATGATTAATGCAAATGCAAGGTAGAACTTGTTAATAGATTGCTTTTAAATGATCACTATGTAGTTCTAATAAATTTTAACAAGTTTATACATGTTTAGATTTGATTAGGTCGAATTTTAGAATTAATTTGACACATTTAACCAGGAAAATCAGACTAGTCCGCTAGGGACCGGACAAGTCCGCACTTCACGGAATTGGCGAACTAGGGTTTTCTAGATCGACATGGATTTGGAGATTAGGGGTTGAATTTATGTAAGGAAAAGAGAGTAGAAGGTATAGCAGATGCTTAGAACTCCAATGAATCAAGGATCTTGGAGGTAACACTTGGATCTTGATGATCTAGGGTTGGGGATGAACTTGGAGATGAATTGGTGGTGAAGAACAAAACTTGATGGAGATCTTGATCCTCTTTCGTTTCCTCCTCTTCTTCTTCTTGCTTGGGATCTCCTCCTCCCCCCTTGATGGTGGCTCTCCACGAACTAGGGTTTAGGTGGGGTGGAAAAGTAGCAAATAGATGTCAAACCAAGGGGTGGGATTGTTTATATAGAGGTGGAGGCTAGGGTTAGATGGATTTCGAGTTTGAGATGAGTAGGGGTCGATTTAGAGTCTTACGTGGGCTCTAAAAGAGTTAGGAACAACGTCTCTAGGCCCACTTAACGGAAAACCTAAGAAACAAGTCGTGGACAAAAGATCAACTCAGGGTCGCGATTTATCGGACAAGTCCGAAAAGGACCTGACTAGTCCTAAGTTAGTCACAGAGAAATCGGACAAGTCCACACTGGACATCGGACAAGTCCGAACTTATCCAGAGAGGAAAACAGACAAGTCCGCTGGAATACCAGACTAGTTCGGACAAGTCCAGGGACTTAGCAAACTTTCAAGGATTCTTGGAACACTGGACTAGTCAGCATAGGACCAGACAAGTCTGAAAGTGTCCAGAGGCAAAAACAGACTAGTCCGCAGCAAAAACGGACAAGTCCGATCGAGGTCAGAGAGAAATCAGACTAGTCCGCAACAAAATCGGATTAGTCCGCACTTTCCAGAATTTTAAGTGTGGTTTTGTTACAAATCAATTTTAAATTTATTTCTCTTTATGTGGATTAATGTTAGGTATGTATATGAATGCATGCAGGACATGATGCATGAAAATGAGCGTGTTACACCAGACCACCCGTATATCGGGAGGTCTGGACAACAAATAGGAACTCGCGCTTACCACTTTCCTCCAGGCAAATGTTGCCGTGGTTGCATGGCAACCTTCACAGATGCCTGGAATCCCTAGGAAGGTGATTGAGAAAAACCTGAAGATATATCCCGACTCACGGCCAATACACCAGAAACACCGAAAGCAATTAGTCGAGCGGCGAATCCCTTCCTCCTGCCTAGCCGCGACCAGCGTCCGCCATGGCCGCCTCCTCCCGAGCAGACACTGCTCCCAATAGTCTACGCCGAAATTGGTGCCTAAATCGAGGTTGCCGTGGTCCGAGCCTCCAATACCCTCCTCCATGGTCGCCCTCTCCCTCGTTTCCCCTCTCTGATTTGAGCCGTGGAGCAGCACATCGCTGCCTGTCTGGAGGTAGACGAAGGCTCTGTTTCCTCCCGTGAGGTGCCCTGTTGAGTTAAGTTGTAGGTTGTATTAGCTAATATTCTTCATGGGCTGGACCAGACACTAGTAGGCCTCCATCAGCTGAGTGGCCCACGCTCAAAGCCCAAGTGCCAGCACTAGTAATTAGTTTTGAACCCAGCTGTAAGCTTAATACCAGCTCAGCCTAGTGCCTCACGCTAAGCCAGGAGCTCACCAGTCTGTAGCCTTTAAACCAAGGTGTAGGCCATAAATCATGAGACCTAGTCAGCAAGTGGAGCTTCTACCAGATCCAGTTAGCGTTATCTTGCCTAAATATTAATTATTAATTTTCGTAATTAGCTCAGACATCACCTTACAAAATCAATATCTCACCCATACGATCTCCGATTAATCTGATTCTTTTTCTAAAATTCATATAAAATCATAAACTATTTAATAAAAATAGTTTTGTATAATGTATTGATGTGTGCTTGATTGCTTGTATGATTGCTTGTGTACGCGCTTCGGAACAGACCCGGTGTCAGAAGAGAAACCGGAGGAGCCAGCTGACCAGGAGCACGATGCTGCGGACGGTAGCGAAGGCAAGTTCCACTGACCCCTTTTGATCATATTGTGCCTATGTGAGGTTCATCCTTTGTGGCCAGTAGATTAGGTCCTTGCATTTGTTGCTTGTGAGATAGTTGAGGGACAGAGGGAAGCCATATTACCTTCTATTATTGCATATCGTTATGATGAGGTAATGCTCCTTGTGTTGTTGTATGGGTCGTGAGAGTAAGAGTTGTGACCGGGGTATACGGGTCAGTACTAATATAAGTGCTACCATGGTGGTAAACTTACGATGAGTTCTATCATGAGGGTAGACTCGTGTGTTGAGTATGGAGGCTGCCCTGGTGAGCCTTAAGGACCGAGTTGTTTTGACATCTCACCTAGCTTCTTTCAGTACGACCACATGTCCTTGTATGGGCGGAGCTTAGCCTAATCCTGGTGGCTAGCCCGACAGTCGTCCACGGTGGAGAGAGAGATATATGTTGAGACTATACTGAGATATGTCATAACACTGGGTTGGGGACGACTGGTATGGATGATGTTTCGACTGGGTGTCGGTCTTGTCGGACTATCTTCGATGGTCCGTGCATGTGCGTACAGCGTACAACCTCTGCAGAGTGTAAAACTGATTCGGACGGTCATGTCCTTGACATAGGACAGGTTATGGTGTGGTCCTAGCAACTAGAAGCCACCTACCGTGAGACTGAGTTGAGAGGAGTCTTGGGTTGAGATATGTGGTTGCATTAGTTTGCATTGGGTTGCATTGTTCTTTATTTTATGCATTGCATTTATATCTGCTTTAGTCCCCTCCCGTAGGGCGAGGTGGAGCTTGCTGAGTACTTTTGTGTACTCAAATGTTGTTGATATGTTTTTTTTCAGAGGATCCCGACTTCGTGCCGGAGGATTTCGAGTAGGGTCGCGTCCGCACCCAAGTCATGTGTAGTGGATTGGATGACGCGTAGCTACTAGTCTTGTTATCGACTGTTATAGCTATGTTGTCAACCGTTATTGTGTTTATCCATAAGGCTATGCCATTGAAATAAAGCTATGTATGGTTGTGGTTCTGCTTGTAATGTAATATTATGTACCGAACTCTATTTTTGGTAATAATATTACATGTTTAGTTCCGATCTTAAGGGTCAGGATGCTTCAAGTGGTATTAGAGCCATACTTGGCTGTAGGATGCAGACCCTAGGGCGTAGGTGACCGTAGGAGACTGTAGAATGGTTTTCCTATAGGAACTTTTAACCGTACAGCCTCGATGATAGGTTTCACCCTCATCTAATCCTCGTGCCTTGTTTTAAGCCAGATGTCTGACGATCGTATCACCACCTTCTGCATCAATGAGGATGGCTTCCCCAAGGTGCTCTATGCCGCCACGACCCGACTTGGTATTCCAGAACGCCCAAAATATGTGGGTCACGAATTCATGGAGCACGACACCGAAAGTTGTGAGGTCACGGTGCACATCGGCGCTAGTGAGAGATTCCTGGAGATGAAGCCATGGAACGTCACCGCCACTGGATGTTGGATGAAAGACACCTGCCAACTAGTGGCCCGCAAAGCCCTGAAGTACTTGTGCCACATGTTTGACTGACATTTGGGTTCCGCACCCATGAAGTACTTCCCACCACTGGATCGTAGTCATCCCGCCTGGGCGGCAAGGATTCGCAACTTGGAAGGCATTGGGACTATCGAAGATGACCCCACCGTTGTCACCATGTCCGACTATTTATTGAGCCTGGATGACCTGTGTGACCAGCTGAACCAGCATGTGAAGACCCTCGTCAGGTGCGCTGAGGCCTTGGAGACCTGTTGGCGAAAGGCTAAGCTAGTGCTAGCATAGGCTGAGGCCCGTGTTGCCAGCGCCGAAAGCCGTGTCGCCTTGGCCGAGGAGAATCTTAGGGAGCAGGCCGACCGCCACAGTCAACTCCTTAGGGGTGTCTACTTCGTAGACCGAGCCAAGCAGAAAGACTGTCAAGCCTGTGCAACGATCGAACTGCTCACTCTTGAAGGGACTCCAGTGTACCATCTGTCCAACCCTCGTAGGAGGATTTGTGAGCCTGTGTCGCCCACTCCTCCGACTTCACCCCGCAAAACCTTGCATGAAGACCCTGAAGACCACGACGTAGGACCAAGTAGTCAGGCAGAGGTCCCGGCTGACCCTTAAGGGGACGGACCTAGGGACTACAGGCCCAATGTACCTTGTACATGCTTATTGAATAAATGAATGTTTGGTGTGTTGCTTGAAATGATTGATGTTTGTGTGCTTTGTGTGGTATAAAATAATATATATATATATATATATATATATATTTCTGTGTATATATATACATACACATAAATAATAATAGTAATAATAATAACAAAATAGTAACGAAGACACATATTAATACACCATAATAATACATTCTAATAATAAATTCTAAACCGCACTCTTGCCTTATCACAGATGTATCGCCGCTCGAGTCGAGCTAGAAATGGACATGAGGTGGAGCAAGGACTCCGAGAGATCCCCCCATACTAAACAAGCATGAGGAGTATGACACGGCGAAGAGTAATCCCGTCCTCCCACGACCGCCTCCCCAAGCACCTGCCGTTGACCTGACTACCATCCTGGACCGTCAAACTCGACTCCTTTAGATACTGGCGAACTCGTTTGCTGCTCAGGGCAACAATGGCATCAACAACCGCCAGGCAGCACCTCAGAACAATCATCAGATCGTGGACTTCAACTGGATGAACCCGCCCAGGTTTGCTGGATCTGAGGACCCCATTGAAGTAGATGATTGGCTGAGGGAGATTGAGATGAAACTTGAGGTTGTCCATGCTAACGAGCAGGATAAGGTTCTACTTGCAGTTTAGCAACTAAGAGGACCTACTTTAGCATGGTGGCAAAGCTACACGGAGATGCATGCAGATGCAGTGACCATGATATGGTATGAGTTTGTGAAGTTGTTCAGAGAGCACCCCATCCCTAGTAGCATTGTGAAGCTGAAGAAGGAAGAATTTATGAACCTCAAGCAGAAGGGTCTCACTGTGGCAGAGTACCTCCACAAGTTCACAAGATTACCCCGCTATGACCCTCACTCTGTGGACACCGATGAGAAGAAACAAGAAGTTTTTCTTTGTGGTATTAACCCTGAGATCAGGACTTTGATTGGTGCAGCTGTCTACCCTGACTTCAACACTATGGTCAACAAGGCTATCACCATGGAGAGGATATATGGAGGATGAGCAACGAGATAAGAAGAGGAAGTTTGAGAACAAGAGGATGTTCTAGCAGACAAAGTTTCAGAAGATTAGTAAACCTGCCTATTCTGGACAAAGGACTCAACAGCCAGCTTACTCAATGCAAAAGACCCAACAACCAGCTTACTCAGGACAGAGGAATCAAAGTGGAGTATCCTATAGAGCACCAACCATGACATTCAAGAAGCCAGTGCAGTCTGCTAACCCACAGGGCTCCTTCCATCCCCAACAGTCTGGAGTGAGTCACACTAGTGACCCAAGATTTGCTTCATTTGTCGTGAGCCTGATCACATCTCTGTTACCTGTCCTTACAAGAACAAGCCAGCACCTTCAGTCGTCTCCAACTCTATTGATGGACCAAGGCAACCAGCTGGAGGTAGCCGTGGAGCACCAGCAAGGACCCAGCAATCCTTTGGAAAGGCTACGTTGAACCACGTCTACGCTGAGGAGGCAGATGCAGCACCAGGAGTTCTACTTGGTGAGTTTTTGGTTCAGCCAGTTTTGGCTTTAGTACTATTTAACTCTGGTGAATCACATTCTTTTATATCATCACACTTTGTGGACGCACATGATATAGCTACGGTAGCCCTTAAGAGTCCCTTAATAACCCGATTATCGGGAGGTTACATACCCTGCCGCTTAGGAGTTAGCAACATCCCTTTAAACCTAAGTGGGGTAGTATTCTTGGTTAACCTAGTGGTACTTGACTCCCACGGGATAGATGTAATCATTGGCATGGATTGGTTAGCCAAGTGTAAAGGAAGCACAGCATGTGCAGAAAGGACTGTGATTGTGACAAACCATGAAGGAAGGACGGTCACATGCCGTGTCCAATCTAGCCTACCCGAGCCAGTGGTAAACCACTTAAAGGAGGAAACACCTTAAGAAGTGCCGGTAATTAGAGAGTATGCTGTTGTGTTCCCAGAGGAATTACCCGGCATGCCACCAGAAAGAGAAGTGGAGTTCTCCATTGATCTAGTCCCAGGAACTGCTCCCATTGCCAAGAGACCTTATAGGATGGCAGCCCCGGAACTGGTAGAGTTGAAGAAGCTGTTGGATGAGTTACAGCAAAAGGGATACATCAGACCTAGTGCATCACCATGGGGCGCTCCAGTCCTCTTTGTAAAGAAAAAGGATGGAAGCATGAGACTCTACGTGGATTATCGATCCCTCAATGATGTGACCATCAAGAACAAATACCCTCTACCACGAATAGATGATTTGTTTGATCAGCTTAAGGGATCCAAGTTCTTTTCAAAGAGTGACTTGAGGTCCGGGTATCATCAAGTGCGGATCAAACCTAGAGACATACCTAAGACAGCATTTGTGACTCGTTATGGCCAGTTCGAGTTCAAAGTGATGTCTTTTGGATTAACCAATGCCCCTGCTTACTTCATGAACCTAATGAATCGGGTATTCATGCAAGAGTTGGATAAGTTTGTGGTTGTCTTCATTGATGGCATCTTGGTCTACTCAAGAAGTGAGGAAGAGCACGCGCAACACTTGCGTGTTGTTTTGGATCGACTTAGGAGCCATCAACTCTATGCCAAGTTTAGTAAGTGTGATTTTTGGTTGCAAAAAGTCAGCTTCCTCGGACATGTGCTCACAGCCGAAGGAGTTGCAGTTGACCCGGAGAAGGTTAAAGCAGCATCATCTTGGAAGCAACCAACATCAGTCTCAGAGATTCGTAGTTTTCTTGGTATGGCTGGCTATTATAGAAGGTTCATTGAAGGATTCTCCAAGCTAGCTCGACCGATTACTGAGCTTCTCAGGAAGGATAAGAAGTTTGTATGGACTGAAGCTTGTTAGTGGAGTTTTCGTGAGTTAAAGGATACACTCACAACAGCTCCAGTCTTAGTCCTACCAGATATTCACAAGAGTTTCGTCATTTACTGTGATGCCTCTAGACATGGACTAGGATGTGTGATGATACAAGAGGGACGAGTGGTATCCTGTGCCTCTCGTCAGTTAAGGCCACATGAGCAAGACTACCCGACTCATGACTTGGAATTGGTGGCAGTAGTGCATGTTCTTAAGATTTGGAGGCACTACTTGATCGGTAACAAGTGTGAGATCTATATGGACCATAAGAGTCTTAAGTACATCTTTACCCAGCCTAACCTCAACCTAAAGCAACGAAGATGGCTAGAGCTAATAAAGGATTATGATTTGGAAATCCACTACCACCCGGGTAAAGCAAATGTGGTAGCTGGCGCTCTAAGTCGAAAGGCATACTGCCATCACCTAGTGACTCAAGTACCACAGTTATGCGATGAGATGATGAGATTAAACCTAAGTGTGGAACCTCACTCATACAACTACAACCTTAGTATTCACCCTGTTCTAGATGACCAAATCAAGAAGGCTCAACATGAGGACGAGAAGTTGATGGAGATCAAGACACATACCGGTGAAGGAAAAGCTCCAGACTTTAGAGTCGATAGAGATGGAATATTGTGGTTCAAGAAACAGTTGTGTGTGCCTTCACAAGGTCACTATCGCAACACCATCATGGATGAAGCCCACAACTCTGCATACTCCATCCACCCTAGAGCCACCAAGATGTATGTGGATCTGAAGCAAAAGTATTGGTGGGTTGGTATGAAAGGTGACATAGCTAAATTTGTGGCATGTTGTGATGTGTGTCAAAGAGTAAAGGCGGAACATCAAAAGCCAAGTGGCCTACTACAACCCCTACCGATTCCTGTTTGGGTAATGACTCAGTATGGGTAGTGGTCGACCGTCTGACTAAAGTCGCACACTTTATTCCCATGCGCACTACCTACGATGGAGAAAAGCTGGCCAAGTTGTATATAGACCACATAGTGAAGCTACATGAGGTACCCTCAAGGATAGTCTCGGGTAGAGGTGCCCAATTTACATCAAGATTTTGGAGAAGTCTGCAAAAAGCACTTGGAACCAAGCTGGATTTCAGCTCGGCTTATCACCCTCAGACGAATGGTCAGACGGAGTGGATCAATCAAATTTTGGAAGACATGTTGAGGGCCACTGTTCTCACATGCGGTAAAGATTGGGAAGATAGTTTATCGTATGTAGAGTTTTCCTATAACAACAGTTATCAGACTAGTATTAAGATGTCACCTTTTGAAGCTCTCTATGGAAGGAAGTGTCGGACTCCGCTTATGTGGTCAGAGGTGGGAGATCGTATTATAGAACGACCAGACTTCATTATGGCAGCAGAAGATAAGGTAACGGAGATCCGGGCAAATTTGAAGGCAGCCCAGTCACGCCAGAAAAGCTATGCGGACAAAAGAAGGCCTGAACTTAGCTTTGAAGTCGGGGACCACGTGTATTTGAAGGTGACTCCGATTCATGGCACGCGCAGATTCCAAGTACGTGGGAAATTGGCGCCACAATACATTGGTCCTTTTCGAGTCCCAAAAAGAGTAGGGTCAGTCTCTTACGAAATCCAGCTACCCGAAGAAATGTCAGGCGTGCACAATGTGTTTCACGTATCACAACTAAGGAAGTGTTTGCGGGTTCTTGAAGAACAAGTGGTACAAGACACCCTTGACCTGCAAGATGACTTCCGCTACTAGGAAGTGCCAGTAAAGATTTTGGATACCGTCACCTGAAGAACACGAACAAATTCTATCAAGCTTTGTCGAGTACTATGGAGCAGATACTCAGAGGCTGAAGCTGCATGAGAACGAGAGGATGCGCTTCGCGCCGAGTTTCCCCATCTCTTCGAACAACAGCTGAATCTCGAGGACGAGATTCCACCTAAGTGGGGTAGGTCTGTAACATCCCATTTTTTGTAAACTAATAATCCGTAGCCATAGGGTTAATCACCTAGAATATTACCTAGAATATCCATGGGTTCCACGAGTGTGGTCGAGGAGAGTATTGTGGATGTCGCTTATCCACACCTCAAGGTTCCCATAGGTTGAATGTACTTGGTCATTCCATGGCTAAGGTAATGATAACACTTAGCTACAAAGGAATGACGTGCACTCAACATGGTTGAGTGTGTTCCGTCATTCTTTAGCTAAGGTGTATCATACCTTCTTTCCATATAGGAATAACTTGTACCCCTCATGCATTGGGTGTGATCCGTCATTCCTTGGCTAAGGTAATGATACCCTTTAGCCACAAAGGAGTGAAATGCACCCAACATGTGTTGAGTACGATCTGTTATTTCTTGGCTAAGGTACAACATACCTATAACCACAAAGGGATGACGTGCACTCAACATGGGTTGAGTGTGATCCGTTGTTCCTTAGCTAAGGTATAAAATACCTTCTAGTCACATAGGAACAACTTGCACCCAGTGTGATCCTGTCATTCCTTGGTTAAGGTACATCATACCTTTTATCCACAAAGGAATAACTTACACCCAATGATGATGGCAATTTCCTTGAGCTTGAATGAGTGCTTAGAATAGTTTAGAGCATAATGCTCTCACATATTCGTAGCAGCCCATTGGTTGCTCATGGAGGGTTTCCATGTCAAATCTCTGACCTCGTATAGTTATGATTGACCTTCGGACTTAATTTCCGATAGGTAGCAACCATCCTAATTTACTCCTTGGCCAAGATATGTTGAAATGGAATCCTCATAGGGTTTTCAACAATCGGATCTTTGAATGACTGCATAGTTATTTTACTCCTGCAAACTTCTCTCTATGATAGAGAGGGATGGTTAGCTCCCGATACTTGTACAAATGAATTTTTGGGTTAAGCAACCAAATCTTCATTTGTACGCACGGGGGAAGAACAAGACCAAAGATGCATTGGGTCCAATGTCCAGGGTATTCATGAACAATGTATGAATCGTTGCTAGGAGTGGGGCTTTATGGATAAATCATGTTGAACATTTTCTAAAGCTCCTACCCATAGCAATGCAAGAGATATAATTACACTATATGGATACCTTCATCTTGTAAAATTTCTAACCATCATAGTTTTTTTTACAAGAGCAAATACTTATCACGTGGTTCATGGCAAGCAAGATTCTCAATTTATCCTCCTAAACAATTTTCATTTATTGCCTAGGAATTTGAATTTTAGTGATCCATGCATTAATGAGTTTTAAATCAAAATTGTGGACATCACTATTCCTAGGTAGCTACATACCAATTCAACCATTAAGTAATTCCATAAGCATTACCTGAGCAGAAAATGTCTAAGTCAATTTTAGCAATGCTTATGAAATTCTAGGTACTTGTTTAAATTTATTTCCAAGTAAGGTGACATTCCTTTTTTGAAGAATCAAAATAGCATTACCAACACTTACTCAAGTGAGGATGCATAAGAATTGAATGATGAGAAGGTGTAAACCTTCCTTACAAAAAAAAATCATTCAATCGTAACGCAATTCAAACAACGGAAAATTTTAAACTTGTACCTCAATTGAAGAACAGTCCAGGTTGAACGTCGTTGTGTGAGAAACTCACAACCATGGATTTTGGTGTAGCCTTCATGTTCAATGCCTTCTACCAAGTTGAGGTTGGAGTTGAATGGGCTTCATCTTGCTCCTCCATTAGGCCAACCATCTTTAGCATTCTTCCAACATGAACTCAAAATGAGATTGATGGGGAGATATGTGCTTGATGAGGCTTTTCAACCTCTTTACAAATTTTGGCCTGGCTGCACTAAAATCAAGAACAAACAAAACAACTCGAAAACGAGTTACGTTAGCTCAAAACATGTTGTACCCTTTGTCAAATTGTTTTGCACAATTTGAAACAACTTGCAAATGCAATGAATATTTAAGGGAAATATTTTTGGTTTGGATTAGGAAGATGAATTCAAGTGGTTATGCCCAAGGTTCATATCCAAATAAATTTATTTCCTAATTCAAAATTTTAGTTTTAGGAAGGTTGGAAATTTTCCTTTCCAACATGCAAGTGTGAAAATTCCAACATGCTAAATGCAAATGCAAGATTCGATGGGAAATTCAAATATGCAATTGAGAAAGCAAATATGATATAACTACCAATTAACTTATTGGCAAGGACTCACCAAATTTTTTGAAGTCTGATGAGTGGGACTTACCTCCGTCCTGTTTAATGCGATGATTTGTTTTCCAATCCCGGAGTTGAATATGTGGACAACCTCTCTTGATTGACATGCCAAATCTCTTTTGGCATGTTAGTTGGACATGTGGGCCACATGGTGGCCCTAGCCTCTCCGTCATTTTGATGAAGACTTGTTGATGTAGTGACAACTTTCTCCTTTTGGAGATATTCTCTCATGAGCATGGTGAGGCTTGTCCTTCTTTTAGGGGTGTCACTTCGACCTTCTTGATATTCCTTAAGGTCAACCCATACCTTGATCATGGATCAAATGCTTCCTTAGGCATGATGACATGTGGACTCCACAATTAAACAAGAAACACTTCATCTACAATGTCACTTGCCCTAGGTTGTATGGGCTTGGTCGAAGGGTAGGAATCCCAACAAGTGATTGTGGGATATCTTGGATCTTGAGTGACCTTTAAGTTTCTTGTCCTTGGCCAGAACCTTCATGTAAATGTTGTCTTGATTTCTTGCTTGTCCATGGACAAGATACTTCAAGGTAGGCTAGTTGAACTTAAATCCCTTGAAATCCTCATAGCCTCCTTGATTACAAGGGTGATGTTGATCTGTGAGACCTATGTGTGCTAAATACATTGGCTATGGCAATAAAAGTTTTGAATACTACCAAAACACCTTTATCATCAAGGTCCGACTAGCTTTGGTAAGCTCCGGTTCAAGGTCCGGTTAGCTTTGGCAAGGTTCGGAGCTTGATCGCAGTGGTTCTTCTTTTATCTTGCAATGATTCGTACTTGCTTTACATTGATGGAAAGATTGCTTAGTATTCATTTGCTAAGTTTTTGGTGTATTTTGGTGGTTATGGTTGATATCATTTTGCTATGTTTTGCAACATGCTTATGTGAGGTGCTCACGTAAGATGTTGTAGTTTCGGAACTAACGTAAGTCAAGTCGAGGACTTGCGCTCGAAAGTATTAGTTGTTTATTCATGTGCAAGTGTTGCTTGAGTTCAAGACATGGCTGGTGACAGGATCTATTGAACTAGTCTTAGGGAAAAGATGAGGTTCAACAACCAAGTTCAGGAGGAATTGTGGTTGAACGGGTCAGGAGGTTGCGCAGGATGATTGAATCAAGGGCAGTGCATATGAAGGTTATTGGACATTGTCGGTACCCTGCGTACCGGGTACCCCTTAATACCGCGAATAGTATAAAGGAGTTCTACCTGTCAGAGTTAAAAGACTCATCGGGCCCCACATGTCACATTGCACCGGACCCGCTCCCCTCATATGGGTAGCTCCTGGATCAACACGTGTAAAGGAAACCGGAACTAAGCTCCTAACAAAGGAAAGCTCCGGTGCCAACACGTGTACAACAGTCCCGGAGCTAACCACCAGTAGAGCGGAGCTCCGGTGCCGACAGGTGTACAGTAGCCCCGGACCTAACCTCCCATAAGGGAAAGCTCCGGAGCTTCCACGTGTGGAGCCTTCGGACTTTCATCGACGCGTACACTAGCAGATCTCCTTCAACACGAGCCATCAAGTGTACTTAAAGTGGTAGTTACAAGATGGAATTGCATGTCGTTAATGTTGTATTAACGACACGCGATCAAGAGCGCTGTTAGTAGGGGTAACGCAACCATTAAGGCGTGTTATCACACTATTATCATGCTTAATATACTTTAGACAGTGTATTAGGCCATTATATACGCCAGGGCCACATGTTGGGCTAGGCAAGCTTTGTAATGGTCAGTCCTTAGAACTATAAAAGGGTTGCACCGCACGTACCCAAGGGACATCTCATTCGATCGGAGACATCCTATTCAAGCTGATCCTAGCAAACATACTCGCACAGTACAACAAGACAAATCCCGTGGAGTAGGGTGTTACGCTCAGGCGGCCCGAACCAGGTAAATCTCTGGTGTCATCATCTTGATCTTGATCTCTGCGTGCCCCAACCACAAAAGAACCTCCGTGGGCTGCTTCTTCGCGGGTCCGGGGGAAGTGTCGTCGCAAACACTTCGACATTTGGCGTGCCAGGAAGGGGTACGGGCTCCCGAGATCACAAGATGGTGAATTCAGCTGATGGATCCTCCAATGACAACCATGCTGGACAACCTGCTGGAGGCAATCCCACCAACGTCCAACAACCAGCAGCTGCCATTGTTCCAGCAGGCGCTATGGTGCCACAACCACCACCCGTTCAGGCAAACAATGCTGGTCAACAAGATGGGGCATCTGCTTCGATCACTGCATCGACAAACAACAACCTTGAGCATGCGCTCATTGCTGTGCAAGCTCTCCTACAACATCCACTGCCTCCAAGTGCTCCCCATGGTGCTACGGAGCACTGGAGAGTTGATGTCAACCATCTGTTCGCAGCTGCGCCTGCAGGCATCAGCAATCAAGGTCCTCCCCCTTCGGGGCGAGCACCATCTCAACGACGGACCTTGTCGGGCCGACTTGGTCTGCAAGTCTCACAACAGAGGAGGCGTGTTGCCTCCCAGCAGGTGACTTCGTTGCCTCCCGGGGCACGACACACCCATACCATTACCAAGATTCTGACTCTTGACCCAATCGGAACTGGATCGCCGTTACCGGCAGCAGGACGGTCGTGTCCAAATTGAGCGTGCTCGTGAGAGGCGAGAGGCTCGAGACAACCCTACTCCTCAAGGAGTAGGAGGAGGTTGTTCTGCCCTGGCCATGCACTTACGCATGGTCAGATGGCCACAAAAATTCAGGCCTCACCTACTGGAAAAATTTGACGGAACTGTCAACCCCCGCCGAATTCCTTCAAATCTACTCCACCACCATACTAGCGGTGGGGGCTGATGAGGCTGTAATGGACAACTACTTCCCGATGGCTTTAATTGGGACTGCAAGGTCCTGGTTCATGAGTCTTCCACCCGACTCCATTAATAGTTGGGCGGAACTATGCCAGCATTTCACTGCCAACTTTGGTAGCTCCTACACCCGGCCCGATACTGAATTGGACCTGTTTGCCGTAAAGCAAACATCGGGGGAATTGCTACGGTCCTGCATCCAGCGGTTCTCTCAGGTACGAAATACCATCCCTTCAATCTCGAGCTATTCTGTTATCATTGCATTCAGACAGAGCGTTCGAGATAAGAAGATGCAGGAGAAGCTGGCCATTAAAGAAGTTACCAGCGTCACGGAACTCTTCAGCCTAGCCGACAAATGTGCTAGAGCTGCGGAGGGACGTGAAATGCACTCCAAACCAGCTCCGGAGGCCAACCAAAAGTCCTCCAAAACTGAAGCCACTACCTCCGGTAGTGGCAAGAAGAAAAAGAAGCCCAACGGTAAAAAGAAGCCATTGGCCTGCGCTCCAGCTACTGCTGCAGCTGCACCTCCTGGAAGTCGGGGGCCACGCCCCGAGAAGCGGCCTCGTCCTTCATCAGAAGACAACAACAGTTCCAAAGTATGGTGTCCGATTCACAAGACGAACTGACATAGCTTGGAAGAGTGTCGGGAGTTTCAGAACCTTGCCGAGCACTACAACAAGCGCCGGGAAGAAGATCCTTTTCGTCAAAGGGAAGGAAAACAAAAAGTTGATGAAGCTCTGGCTGAAGAGGAGCTAGGTTTCCAGGACCCCAAAAAGGTCTTTAAAGTCGTTTACAACACTGTCGACGATGACTCCGACGTCTCTGACAATGAACGTCAGAAGACCTTGAACACCATCTATGGTGGTTCTTAGTACATCACATCTCGTCGCATCCTCAAGACAATGCGGCGGGACATGGCCGTGGTAGCTCCCACTGCTAAGGCGGAACCACATCGGAAATGGATGGACACACCCATCATTTTCGATGCTTCGAACTACCCCCGAAACATGATCGGGGCTGGTCAACTCCTGTTGATGGTGTCACCCACCATTAACAATATCCAAATCCTCCATGTAATGGTGGATAGAGGTTCTGGGCTAAACCTCATAAGCTTTGATCTTTTCGTTAAGCTTCAGCTCTGGCCTTCGAACCTTCGCCCATCCCGACCTTTCTCCGGAGTAGGTCTGGGAACCATTACTCATCTCGATTCCATCATGCTCCCAGTGACCTTCGGGACCCGGGAAAACTACAGATCCGAGAAACTGGTCTTCGACGTCGCACAGATCAGTCTGCCTTTCAATGCCATTTTGGGAAGGCCAGCTTTATACAAGTTTATGGTTGCTGCCCATTATGGTTACTTGGTGTTGAAGATGCCAACACCCACGGGCGTTCTCCAAATCCGCGGAGATCGTACCGCAAGAGTTACCGCGCTAGAAGAACTCTATGCACTTACCACAGCGCAAGAGGAAGCATCCGATAAGGAGCCAACTTCGAATCCTCCAAGCATTCATCACAAAGGCTCTACCTCCGCACCTCGTGTGCAACCAAGCGGTGACGCCGACATTCCCTTCAAAGTCATCCAAATTGGTTCTGATGCTGCTCAGACTTCCTGTATATCGGGGGGTCTGAACAAAAAATAGGAACTCGCACTCATCACTTTCCTCCGAGCTAATGTCGACGTGTTTTCCTGGCAACTGTCACAAATGTCTGGGATCCCTAGGGAGGTGATTGAGAACAATCTGAAGATTTACCCAGACGCACGGCCTGTACACCAGAAGCGCTGGAAGCAATCAATCGAGCGACAAAACTTCATCCGACAGGAAATCAAGAAGTTGCTCGAAGCTGGATTCATCCAGGAAGTCTTCCGTCCAAAATGGATGGCAAACCCAGTTGTTGTACCCAAGGCCGGTGGAAAGCTTCGGATGTGTATCGACTACACCACCTTAAATAAGGCATGTCCAAAGGATCCATTTCCACTACCTAGAATAGATCAGATAGTGGACTCCACCTCCGGGTGTGAGCTATTGTGCAGCAGCAAAGGGCCGGAGCTGGAATCCTTCTCCTGGCTCCGACCGGGGAGAAGGTCAAGTACATGGTACACCTTAATTTCAAGGCAACCAACAATATGGCGGAGTATGAAACCCTCATCTATGGACTCAAGGTGGCACTATCTTATGGTGTCAAATAACTGTTGGTAAAGGAAGATTCACAACTCATCATCAAACAAGTGAAAGGTGAATGTTCCTGCAACAATTCTCAATTAGCTGCTTATCTCCTTGAAGTCCAGAGGCTTCAGAAGGACTTCGAAGTCCTGGATCTCCATCATGTTCAGCGTCTTCATAACTCTGAAGCCGACAAACTCTCGACGAAAGCCTCAACCGGAGCTCCGGCTCCTGACGGAATCTTCGTCTGGAGGTTGTAAAAACCAACAGCTCATCCTGTCGAACTGGGCAAAGGGGGCGAGACCAGCACCTCAAAGCTGGCGGTCCCGGTGGCTCTGCTACCATGGTGTCCCAAGGGTCGTAGGTGTTGTCGGAAGCTCCGAGCAATCCAGCACGCAAGACCTAGAAGCTCAAGTTAGCTCAAATGCATGGATCTCGGAGATCCGGAGCTACTTGAAAGACAACATCCTTCCTGAAGACAGTGTATCCACTGACCAGATAGTCATATTGGCTAAAAGATACATGTTGGTAGAAGGGGATCTCTACTGAAGCGGTGCCAATGGCATCCTAATGTGGTGCATTGCAAGGGAAGAAGGCCGCGAGCTCCTCACGGAGATCCATGGAGGCGAGTGCAGGAACCATGCTTCTTCTCGCACGCTGGTCGGTAAAGCCTTCCGGCATGGCTTTTACTGGCCTACAACACTTCAGGATGCGGTTGAGCTAGTGAAAAAATGTGAAGCGTGTCATTTCCACACAAAACAGATTCACACACCGGCTCAATCGCTACAATTGATACCTCCTACATGGTCGTTCGCTGTGTGGGGCGTGGACATCTTGGGACCTTTCCCAAAAGTTGTCAGAGGTTACAGGTTCCTGTATGTCGCCATCGACAAGTTAAGCAAGTGGCCGAAAGCAACTCCAGTAGTAACAATCAACAATAAAGTTCTTGAAGTCCATTATATGCAGATTTGGAGTTCCAAACAAAGTCATAACTGACAACGGAACTCAATTTACAAGTGCTGCATTCCAAGAATATTGTGAAGACCTCAGCATTCAACTTAGCTATGCCTAAGTAGCTCATCCAGCAAGCAATGGCCAAGCCGAGAGAGCAAATGCATAAATCTTAAAAGGACTCAAGACCCGCACATATGAGTGCTTGAAAAAACACGGAGCTATCTGGATTGAGGAGCTTCCATCCACATTGTGGGAAAAGAGGACAACTCCAAACCGGTCAATCGGGGAAACTCTATTCTTCCTGGTGTACGGAGCTGAAACAGTCCTTCCTCCGGAGATCACCTTGGGGTCCCTCCGGGTCCGGACCTTCGATGAGGCCACGCAGGATCAGCTCTGGCGTGAAGACCTTGACCTCATCAACGAGGGAAGGTGCCAAGCACCTGTTCGAAACGCACGTTATCGCCAATCGCTCAGGTGCTATCATCAAAGGCATGTGCGCGATCGACAGCTTGAAGAAGGCGACCTGATGCTTCAGAAGATACTAAGCTGTGAAGGGATGAATAAACTTTCCCCTAGCTAGGAGGGTCCCTTCCGAGTAATTAAAGTATCCCGACCAGGATGCGTTCGCTTGACAACTGAGGATGGGATTCCACTCCTAATCCTTGGAACATCGAGCACCTCCGTAAGTTTTATGCCTAGAATCACGGAGGTGAGTCTGTAATTACACACAATGCATGTTGTAGAGTCATTATACAGAGACGGGAAAGTCCTCCGGGAGAACATCCGGACCCCTCCGGGAGGGTCCAGGAAGTTTAAGTAACACTTGAGACAGTCACAGCACTAAAAGTGTAACTACTTGCTCTGGGCTAGTACAAGATGTATAGAACATTTAGCATGGTCCAACACCCTAAGTGTGTCCTTGTCTCCCCTGTAATCCGGACCTATAATGAAAGACATTGTTGTGTGAAAACAGACTCCATGTGCATTTACTTTGTGTGCAAGGCTCAATATATCAAATTATTTTCACCCCACTTGTCTATAATAAAGTTGTGCAAATCTTTTTGAGCTTTGTTCCAAGTAATTCACATGTATTACAAGTCTTATTGATAGTCTTTTGGGATCTTAACATTGCTACATAGTATACTTGTCTGAACGGCAAGCCAACATAGGTCCGGAGTGTGCTATCGGCTTAGCCTGGTCCTGCACCCTAAGTACGCCGCTCTACCTATACCCCGGCAGGCCTCAGTAGGGTGAGTACTAAAAAGGCATGCAGATCTAGAAATATTATATCAAAATGCTCGATATCATGTTGAGTTCCTTCGGACCTAAAGTCCAAAAAAGAACAATAATACACAACCAATTTATAGACAAGAGGACAAATTTTACTTTTTCTCTTGCCTTTAATGTGTTGGAAAAGCAAAAATTCATAGCGATGGTGGACGACGTCGGAGCTACTAAGCTCTGATATCCTCCAAGGGAGCCTGCCATCAACGCTTCATACGTTGATAGTGGGTATTGTCGGAGCTACTAAGCTCCGGCAACCCCTGAAGGTCTATCATAGACGACTCGTGCGTTGGCATCGGCCACTACCGGAGCTACGAACCTCCAACCATCCCAGGGGGCCTGTCTTTGACGCCTCAGAATTGAAGACTTTGGACCTAAAATCTACAAATGCGAAGCATTCAAGTCGTCAACATACTGCCACAACATTTGGTACATGTACACATTTCAATTATACACATGTACCAGGGGGCCAACAAGATACGGCATAGTATATTGAAGACAAAGTGAAATTCAAGACAGAAAGGAGGATTTCATTAATCAAGAATACTGGATTACAAAATTGAGAGTACAACACAAGACAAAAGGAAGAAAGCCCTAGCTATTGGAGGACCGAAGACATGCGGAATAATGAAGCGACTTTTTTGGGCAACTTCTTGGACGCTGGCTTTGGCGGCATCTTCCTCTTTGGAAACGGGACCTTCGAGCACCGGGTCTAAGTGGGAATTGGGGATCTCGGCTTACATAGCACGTCAGCACGTATTCTGCAACATTTGTAGTCAGAGTCTTCCCCTCCGTCTCCAGCTGATCCGCGATGACGTCGCCTATTGCGTCAAGTTTGCCGCCAGCACCGTTGAGGGCCACCAGCGCTCGGTCCAAGTCCAGTTCTGGGTTGTCCGAACGTACGGGACAGAAGCCCAGCAGTGTCAGCGCATCGTTGGCCTGCCCCAAGAAGTCCCACACTTGAATGGCTTCAGTCTCCTTCAGACTCTGCAGCTCCTCGAGCGACTTCTGGTCAGTCATAGCTCTGAACCTTCACGAGCAAGGCGCTCAGCCAACTTAGCATGTTGTTGCATGTTCTCAGTAACTTGCTTTTCCCGGTCGGCCAGCTCTGTCTCCCGGAGGTGGATGCGGTTCCGCCTTTCAGCAAGGTCTTTTTTCCCTGCCTTTGACTCTCTCCTCCCTAGCGGCAACTTCAGACTCTCTTTTTGAGAGCTCTTGCCCCACCTTCCAGTTCTTCTTCCTTTCTTCCTCCTTCCATAGATCCAGCTTTTTGCTGCGACCTGCCAAAATTTTCTCACCCAGAGTCAACTTCCGGGGTTACCTCTGTCTCTCTCCTCACCACATCCTCCTGCTGCTCCAGGAGTTTTTCCTCTCTCGCATCCAAGTCCGACCGGCGCTTCAGGAGAACCTCATTCAATTCAGTGAGTTTTTCGTGATGCTCGTCAGCAGCATCACGTCTCTCCTTGGCTTGCTCCAGGATCTCCCTGGAGTTAGCGTCGAGCGCCCGGATGGCGGCTTCTTTCTCCTCCATTAGCTTGTCCAAGTATTCTAACCGGACATTCTCCCTCTTAATCCATTCCTTCTGGTCAGCCAGCCTCGTTTGGGCAAGCCTGGACTCAAAATGGAGTCTGTTGCGCCAATGCCTCAAGGTGTGGCGCTCCTCCTCCAAGGCTTTGCTCTCGTGATCGAAGGCAAGCTAGACCTATCAGAGACTTGAGCAGGCGTTGTCTATGGACAACGCCAGAGGGATAAGTTCTGGGCCTGCTGGGACCATTTTTGCAGGCTCAAAAAGATTTTCCATCACAAAAATTGGGTCCCACTCTACAATAGTGGTCCCCTAGACTCCTGCAGCACTAGGGCCGCTTTCGAAAAGCCCTTCAGTGGTAGCGGAGGAAGAATCCACTGGGGGAATTCCCACCTCCGATGCGGGAGTCGAAGGTGCCACTTCCGGACCTTCAGTTACAGGCTCCGAGGATGAAGGACCTATCGTCACTTCCTCAAGCTGCTCCGGCTCTAGCCCAGGTACCTCCGGGACGACCACCTCCGGAGCAACAGTCGGGGCTTCAATTGGGGCCTGAATCACCGCTGGCTCAGGCTCCGGCACGGCGGCTACTTTCGGTTCAACGACCGGAGCTTCAGGCGCCACCGGCTCAACCGTCGGACCTTCAACCATTTTCGGCTCAATAGCTGGGGCTTCAACTACTTCTGGCTCAACAGCCAAGGCTTCAACAACTTCCAGCTCAAAAGTCGGAACTTCTGGCATCACCGGTGCTAGAGCATCAGCCTCCGCCACCTTCACCAGGGATACATCTTCAACTTCTCTCCTGTGGTCCAACGCTACCACATGAGCTTTGGGCGAGGACTCCGAGTCTAAGTTCACGATAGCTGGCACCGGAGCTGTCACAACTTCTGCCTCCGTTTGACGAGGAGGCTCAGTGCTTGAAGCCGGAGCTTCGGCAGGTGCAGCCCTGGCCGCTACGACAGGCGTTGAAGCTCCCGGCTTCTTCTTCGATACCCTGGAAATAAAAGGAAGAGAAAGGTGCAATGAATCCCACCATGGCGTATGCTGTGAACTACACCATATCGCCATTGCGCTCCTTCTTGAACGGGAGCTTGTCGGCGCAGACCAAATGGTTGAAGGAGTCGTTGGACCACCCCATGTAGGTCCGGACCTTCTCCAGATCATCATCGCTCTTGAGGCTGCTCTTGGGGAGACCCAACTCCATCACGGTAAAGTGGAGCAAAGGAAGGGATGTTAGGCGGAGTTTGGGAGGCTCTGAGCGCAAAGATGATCGAAGGCGTAAAGAGTCCTCAAACCGTGCGTACTTTCCCTCTTAAGTAAGCCTCCGCGACGCTTGGACGGAAACCGCAGAAAGAACGAAGGCACATTTCAAAAGTCTACCCCGTCAATGACGAGTGGGCCTGAGGCCACCTCGACAAAGAGATCGAGGTTCTTACCCAAGGCGAACCATTGTCATGATGAACGGCGGGAAACCCGATGGCGGCACCCTGACAGGGCGCGTGGAACCGATACGATTTTTGTATTGGGAACCAGTGACCTTCAATTGCATGAGATCCTCACACAAAGATCTCATCTGCCGCATTCATAACAAGCCACGCGTCGATGGTTCACTCCCGGAACATCGCTCCAACAGCACATCAGAAGGCTCTTGAAATCGAAGTGCGGGAATCGAGAATGGCCCCACCTCTGGCGGAATAACTTAACCCAAAGGATTTCTCCCAAAGGTGGACCCGAGGGCCACTGTCGGTACCCTGCGTACCGGGTACTCCTTAATACTGCGAAGAGTATAAAAGAGTTCTACCTGTCAGAGTTAAATGACTCCTCGGGTCCCACATGTCACATTGCACCGGACCCGCTCCCCTCATATGGGTAGCTCCTGGATCAACACGTGTAAAGGAAAACCGGAACTAAGCTCCTAACAAAGGAAAGCTCCGATGCCAACACGTGTACAACAGTCCCAGAGCTAACCACCAGCAGAGAGGAGCTCCGGTGTCGACACGTGTACAGTAGCCCCGGACCTAACCTCCCGTAAGGGAAAGCTCCAGAGCTTCCACGTGTGGAGCCTTCGAACTTTCATCGACGCATACACTGGCAGATCTCCTTCAACATGAGCCATCAAGTGTAATTAAAGCGGCAGTTACAAGATGTAATTGCGTGTTGTTAATGCTGTATTAACGACACGCAATCAAGAGCGCTATTAATAGGGTAACATCGCCATTAAGGTGCGTTATCATACTATTATCATGCTTAATATACTTTAGACAGTGTATTAGGCCTTTAAATACGCCAGGGCCACATGTCGGGTTAGGCAAGCTTTGTAACAGTCAGTCCTTAGAACTATAAAAGGGTTGTACTGCACATACCCAAGGGACATCTGATTCGATCGGAGACATCCTATTTGAGCTGATCCTAGCGAACATACTCGCACAATACAACAAGACAAATCCTGTGGAGTAGGATGTTACACTCAGACAGCCTGAACCACGTAAATCTCTGGTGTCATCATCTTGATCTTGATCTCTGCGTGCCCCAACCACAAAAGAACCTCCGCGGGCTGCTTCTTAGCGGGTCCAAGGGAAGTGTCGTAGCAAACACTTCGACAGAGTCATTGGAAGATGTTTGCACGTGTGCAAGGAGTGCATGGACATGGCCTTCCAGAACTGTTTTTCTCGGGTAGGAAAGATTGACCTTTGTTTGATCTTTCAATCATAACTTGAGTTTCTCTCGATGGATTTGAGTGATTTTTGTTGTGTCGTCTTCGCGACTTGATTCTCTCTGATATCTATCACTTTTCTCATAGTGAAACACGTTTCGATTAGTCTCACACACGATTTTGTTTACAGATCATTTTTCTGCCGAAGGGATTGGGATTTAATTGTTTCTGCTGCGTAAGATTTTTTAATCTACAATTCACCCCCCTCTGGTAGCTTTTCACATGCTATTTGATCCTACATGATCCACCCTTGACCTCCTTGTAGGTGATAGCCATTGGAGTTGTGTTTGAAAGGAAGAATCCTCATGGGTATTAGGGAAATAAATCCCCAAGTGGTCCATATTGACATGGATTTTCACAAATCATGTGAATCTCCATGGCTTGGATCATCCAAACACTTCTCCATTTGCTTGATCTTCATGATGCTTCAATGAGAGGTGTAGTTCCAT
Source organism: Tuctoria greenei (assembly GCA_036927565.1). Taxonomy (NCBI): domain Eukaryota; kingdom Viridiplantae; phylum Streptophyta; class Magnoliopsida; order Poales; family Poaceae; genus Tuctoria; species Tuctoria greenei. The sequence continues at coordinate 208,401,962 of JAYESD010000006.1, read as the reverse complement.
AGCTAGCATGTCCACCTTTCTAAGTGGTGTGCATGCCAAGATAAGGGAAATAGAGCATTCTTCAATTCACCCCTTGAGTAGAGACCATATTGTCATCCATGATGAACGAGAATAGGACTCCTTCAACTCCAGCACACAGTTGGTCATGGATTGGTGGACCAACCCATGACATGAGTGTTAGATGAAAATCAAACTATCCACCCTATGGTGGAGGCAAACCAAGAACAAATCTTGGAGACTCCCACAAGCTTGGGGATGGATGACTTTGGCTCCTACTAGAAGCTGAAATTCTTCCGCGAAAGGCAATGGTGTTTCCTAGCGGACATTTGTTGAGGTAAGCATTGAATTATCTTGCAGTTGAGCACTTGCGTCCTCGTTGGCCACCCCATGAAATGGGTTAGCCAACACTACCCTATTTTCATCACAAAAGGCGAAAACAAACAAGGGTAATCCTGTCTAATAACTACTAGTATCTATAGCTTAATCACAAGTGATAGCTATCCTTCACTTCCTTTGCCTTCCCCGACACCGGCGCCACAAATGCTTGTTGACGTTTCTTACGTCACATATCATCTCTCGAAAGAGATGAGGTCTGCAAGCGCACGGAAACTATCGTGTAGCATTTCACCCAAGAGTATTCCCAAGGGTATCGTATTTATCCCAAAGGAAGGCAATGGAGTAAAGTAAACACTACTCTCATGATCAAGCTATGGGATACTAATCAATTATCAAGACAGGGGTAAGTTGATAATATATGGGTAGTGTGACACACACCTAAGCAATCTATTCTAGGGGGTAAATAGGTCCTAGCGGAGGTTAGACCTAGAGTTGGAGAGTTGCTCCTACAATGCTTCTAATATACATATACATAGCCTAGGTTAGGTACTAACGAGCATGTCAATAGTGAATACTTATGCTAAGTTGTTCAACACATCGAGCACAGGTTTACCCCTAGCAATATTAAGCGACTCCCGCCAAGAGCCTGTAACATAGCCGAACGTGGAGGATTACAAAGGACAGATAGGGTTGTCACCACCTACTGCCTACCTCTTCAATCTGTGGGTCTACAAGACATACAACGCTACTCTCTATCCTAGCACCATGCTAGCATATTAAGTAATTACCTTAAGAGCCCGGGCACAAGCCATCTTAGGGCAATGAACTAAATCATCATTGAACCAATGTTGATACATAGCACAAGTGATTCATATTAACATGACCATATCATAACTAATTAGACTATAGTGGGGGTTTGTAGTGTTTATGATGATAGATTAAGAGTGATATGGCATAATCTGAAATACTACTCCTACCACATATATGGAATCCACAATCAAACAAGAAACGCTTCATCCAAGTATATGAATAAAAGAATACTAAAGATAATATCTTTATTATGTATAAAGTCACAAATATAGGAAAAGATACATGTGTCATACCTTTCCCAACTTGGACTTGGGACTCGAGGCTGTCCTCTGTGAGACCTATGTGTGTTGAATACATTGGCTTTGACAATAAAGTTTTGAATGTTGCCAACATCTTTTTTGTCAAGGTCCGACATGGTTTTGGGTAGCTCCGGTGAGCTTTGTCCTTAGCTCCAACATGTCTTTGATAGTTCTGGCATGTCTTTGTTAAGCTCCGATATGTTTTTCTAGGTCCGACTTATGTTGGTTAGCTCCGACATGTTTTTTCTAGCTCCGACTTTTGGGATGACTAGTTCTGACTAGTTTTGGTAAGCTCCGGCGCTAGGTTGTACTAGCTTTGGTAAGCTCCGGCGCTAGGTTGTACTAGCTTTAATAAGCTCGAGCTCAAGCTCCGATTAGCTTTGGCTAGATTCGGAGCTTGATCGCAATGTTCCTGCTTTTATCTTTCAATGTTTCGAACTTGCTTTATATTCTTAGAAAGATTGCTTAGTATTCATTTGCTAAGTTTTCTGTGTGTTTTGGTTGATATGGTTGATATCGTTTTGATATGCTTTGCAACATGCTTATGTGAGGTGCTCACGTAAGGTGTTGTGTTCGGAACTGACTTGAGTCAAGTCGCGGACTTGGGCTCATACGAATTGGTTGTTTGTTCATGTGCAGGTGTTGATTGAGTTCAAGTCATGGCTGGTGACAGGATCCTTTGGACTAGTCTCAGGGAGGAGATGAGGTTCCAACAACAAAATTCAGGAGGAATTATGGTTGAGCGGGTCAGGAGGTCGCGCAGGATGATTGAATCAAGGGCAATGCATATGAAGGTTACTGGACGTCGAAGGAAGGTGTTCGCACATGTGCATGAAGTTCATGAAGTGGCAACATTGTTCCGAAGATGGTTTATGTATGGGAAGATCTGGTTGGAAGGATCGGATCGTATCGGTTGATGACTTTGGCTGCGGCGGAGTCGGTTATGGCTCGGTATGGAAAGTATCGAGTTGGTTATGATAGGATTTTGTGTGGGTCACGAATTTGAGTTGTTTTAGGAATGTGGGATATGTTCCTAAGGTGTTTGTAAGTCTTAAGATTGCTTCTATCTGCGTATAGAAGAGTCTTAAGCAGTTATGTAATGTTTCGATTCGTGATCTGAGTAGGATTTGAGTCCTAGTTGAGATTGGGTTGGCCTAAGGGCTGGTTATATAAGCAAGGGAGGCCAAAGCTCGTTGGGCACGACTTTGGGGATGTTCCTCTTGTGTTATATTAAATAAAATTCGTAGTTTTAAGGAACTTTTGTGCCTTGTTCGTCCGACTTGTTCCAGACAAGTTTTACTCGTCGAGTTTCTGGACAGCACTACCTTTCGTCGGTGGTTTTATCATAACTCGAGTTGTAAAGATCCAATTGACGTGATTCTTTTTGGGTTGTCTTCACAACTTGATTATCTATCATCTATCAAAATTTCACGGTCGTTGGATTTGTGGTTTCTTATCTACACGAGTTTCTTTGCAGCGTTACAGAACTGTTTTTCTCGGCTAGGACAGATTGACCTTTGTTCGATCTTTTAATCGTAACTTGAGTTTCTCTCGACGGATTTGAGTGATTCTTATTGTGTTGTCTTCGTGACTTGATTCTCTATGATATCTATCACTTTTTTCATGGTGAAACCCATCTTACACACGATTTCTTTAACAGGTTGTTTTTCTGGCGAAGGGGTTGGGATTTAATTGTTTCCGCTGCGTAAGATTTTTAAATCTACCATTCACACCCCCTATGGTAGCTTTTCACGTGCTCTTTGATCCTACAATTGGTATCAGAGCCACAGTGCTCCAATCATTGTGATTTGCACATGTTTTTGACTAATCATCATGGAGAAATACTCTGCCAAACTGTGTGTGTTTGCTGGTATTGATTTTCAGGTTTGGAAGGCATGCATGGAGGCTTTCATCCTGGCGCAAGGCTTCGCAATATGGGAGAAGGTGTACAAGACTTACGAAGTGCCACGTAATGATTAAGTTACGGCTACAAACCTACGGGACACCGACAACAACAATAAAGCTCGGAACTTGATCATCCAAGGACTCACTCAAAGCGACTTCGACCGCGTTGCAGATCTCCGATCAGCATACGATGTTTGGAGAGCTCTCTGTGATTATCATGAAGGCTCCAACAGTATAAAGGAGATAAAAAAAGACATGTTCAATAAAGAATACATGCGCTTCGAGATGCAACCCGGTGAGTCCATCGATGATCTCTTTGCTCGCTTTAACAAAATTCTCAGTAACTTGCATAGTGTCAACGTTAATTTTTCTGATGCTAAAAATGCTAGGCAACTTCTTAGTGCATTAGACATGTCAATCTGGGAGATAAAAGTTACATCTATTCGTGAATCTACTATCATGAGTACGCTTACTTTAGATGTGCTTTACTCTAAACTCAAAACTAATGAAATTGACATCTTATCACGTAAGAACCCAAATAAGTCTATTGCATTTGTCTCACAACGTGATATGCCTAGCTCCAGCCAATCATCATCTTGCAATACTCTTGGTTTGTTGTCCTCACTAACCCTGGAGTAGATCGAGGAATTTCCAGAGGAGGAGCTAGCAATTCTCTCTACTAGGTTCTCAAAAGTGTTGCAACATGTGAGAACTAGAAGGAGAGGAAGCTCCGGACCTCAACGATGCTTCGAATGTGGTGAGACATGACACTTTCGTATAGATTGTCCTAACCTTTTAGGTTCTACTTCCCGAGAAGAAAAACAATTAAGGATGAAGCACTCTTCAACAAATGATAAGAAGAAGAAGAAGATGGGCTTTACAGGTCGCCACCTGGTGAACAGTTTTATCTCCGCACTCCAAGAACTTGGCTCAAGCGACGTGGACATTGGAAGTGATGAAGATGATCTGGCCAACTTATGCTTCATGGCGGGCAAAACAAGATCAAGATCAAGTCTGGACGATGCAGAACACAACAGTGACGACAATGAGGTATGTTCTACATGTAATGAAATGTGTGATGTAATTTCTCGAGCAACTATTATTATTAAGAAAAAGGACAAAAAGCTTAGGGATAATGCTGCTAAAATTGAATCACTAGAATCTGAAATCAACCGATTGAAAACCTTGATTCCTAGTGATGATTCTTGTCCCTCATATGACTTAATCTATGAACAATTGTCCACATTAAGAAGTGCACACTCCTCCACTCTATATAGACTTGATGAAGTAATTAAAAAGAACAAAGAGCTTGCTCCATTTAATGATAAAAACTTAAAAAATGCTTCTTGTTCAACAGATGATTTGCATTGTTCCGCATGTGATAATCTTGATAAGAAACTAAAAGATGCAGTGAATGAATATTCCATTCTGAACAATGCTTTACGTTCTCATGAAGTTAAATATTGTTCTAATTGCAAATTAAAAGGAAAAACTTCATGTGGAAACTGCCTAGAATTGTCTAAAAAGCTTGGTGACATGAATAGGACGCTAGAGCAGTTTTGTGTTGGGAACAAAAATTTAAACTTGCTACTGAGTTCATCTAAATCTTGTAATGATAAAACTGGTTTAGGTTTTGATTCTCATGTTTATTCTAAAACACATCCACCTCAAATTGTAGAATCATTTGGAAGAGGTTTAATCAATATTGTCCCTAAACAAAAGGATGTGATCTTTGAATCTGCAGGAGTGCTTTCTAAATATGTTTCTAATGCTGGGTGCTCATCTAGACATGATTACAAAATTAAATTTCATTGTACTTATTGTGATAAAGATGGTCATGTCGTAGATTTTTGTTATAGACTATCTAAACAAATTAAAAGGATAAAATGTCTGCTAGATCTCATAACTTTCATGCTAAACCTAAAACTAGAAACATGCAACCTGCTTTAATGAGTCAGAAATTTGAAAAGGTAGCTTCCGGACCCTCTTGTAAGAAACTTTCAAAGATAGCTCCGGTAGTTCCGATAGCTCCGAAAGCTCTCGGACCTTCTGTTGTTTCCTCCAGAGCTTCAGTTTTTGCTTTTGGACCTTCGGTTTGTGAATTCGGAGCTTCAACTATTTCTTTCAAAACAAATGTCATTACCTCTGGAGCTACTGATTTTTGCTCTAAACGAGTAACAACTTCTAAATCAATTGTTAAGAACAGAAAACATCAACCCTTGACTCATAAACCTGTTGTTTTGTCTCAGCTTTCGCGTGTTTTTCCTGCTACACGTCGTGTGACTCAGTACTGGATACCTAAATGCCTTTTGACTAACCCCAGTATTGAGTCATCGATGTATTGTTCTTCTATGTAGGTTAAATGCTTGAGGAAGGAGAACATTTGGATTGTGGATTCAGGTTGGTCACGCCACATGACCGGTAACAAAGAATGGTTCTCCTCCCTCTCTTTTGTGCCACGTGTAGAGAATGTTACTTTTGCCAATAATTCTTCAACTTCTATAATTGTTAAGGATTCGATTAGAGTAAATAATCACTACACTTTGAAGGATGTGGCACTTGTCAAAATTTTGAAATACAACTTGCTCTCTGTTTCACAATTGGTAGATGAAAATCTGAAAATTATTTTTAATAAACACTGCTGCAAAGTTGTAGGTTCAAATAGTGAGCTTATTTTTAACATGTCTCGGTTGGGAAGAGTTTTTAAAGCTGATTTTGATATGTCTTCCTCGAAGCATAGGTGTCTAGATGCTAATGATTCAAAAGACTTATATTTTTGGCATCGTAGACTTGGTCACGTAGGCTTTGATCACCTAACGCGTGTTAGTGCTCTTGATCGCATACGTGGGCTGCCTAAGCTTAAAGGAGACAAAAAAATTGTGTGCTCTTCTTGTAGACATGCTAAGATGGTTGCAGGTTCACATACTCCTCTCACAATGATCATGACAACTGAACCGGGTCAACTTTTGCACCTTGACACCGTAGGACCTTCACGTGTTCAATCTTTCGGAGGTAAATGGTATGTTCTTGTGATTGTTGATAATTATTCTAGATACTCTTGGGTTTACTTTATGGCATCTAAGAATAAAGCTTTTAGTCACTTTAGAACTTTATTTCTTAGATTATCAATTGATCACCCAGGATCTTTAAAAGCAATTAGAAGTGATAACGGAACTGAATTTAAAAATCAATCTTTTGATCTTGTGATGAAAATGGAATAGATCATCAATTTTCTTCACCATATGTACCTCAAAAAAACGATGTTGTAGAAAGAAAGAACAGAACCTTAGTTGAGATGGCTAGGACTATGCTTGATGAATATCAAACTCCTACGAAATTTTGGGCTGATGCAATTGCAACCGCTTGTTATGTCTCAAATTGTATTTTCTTGCGCGCTAAGCTAGGTAAAACACCATATGAGCTCCGGTTTGGACATAGGCCTAGTGTTACGCACTTTCGGGTCTTTGGTTGCAAATTATTTGTTAAGAAACATGGTAATCTTGATAAATTTGAACCTAGATCCATTGATGGCATGTTTCTTGGTTATCCATCTCATACTAGAGGCTATCGTCTGTTTTTACTTGACACTAACAAATTTGTGGAGACTTGTGAAGTTTCTTTTGATGAAGCTAGCCCAGGTGCTAGCTCCGGTATTGCAGGACCAGATCCATATCCTCAGGGGGAGGGTATTTTTGAAGATGAAGAAGAGCCGGTGATACTGCCTGGTAGTTCTGAAGTTGACACGTGTCCAGCTCTGAACTGTGAACAAGCTCCGACTATCACCTCTGCTTGTCCTGATCATCCACAAGCCACAAGCTCATCAATCTGCAATGACCGTGATGAATAAAAAGCTTGTGAGACATCTGTTCCCTTACGATTTTACAAAGATCATCCCCCACAACAGATAATTGGAAGCTTGCACGAACGAGTCACACGATCCAGCTATGATGAGTTCAGAATTTGAGATGACTATGATGAGAGAACTCACATACTTTTTGGGGCTGCAAACCAAGGAGGGTACCTTTGTGCATCAAACGAAGTATACAAAAGACCTCCTAAGGCGCTTCAACATGGACAAAAGCAAGCCTCTTCGAACACCAATGGGAACAGCAACAACACTTGAACTTGATGAAGATGGTGAACTCGTGGATCAAAAAGAATATAGAAGCATGATCGGATCACTTTTGTACCTCACAACATCAAGACCGGACATACAATTCAGCGTATGTCTTTGTGCACGGTTTCAAGCCTCCCCACGTGCTTCACATCGTCAAGCCGTTAAAAGGATTCTCAGGTACTTACATGGAACTCTAGAATTTGGCATTTTTCTTCCTTCTTCCTCAACCATTACTTTGAAAGCTTTTTCTTATGCTAATTTTGGAGGTTGTAGGATTGATAGGAAAAGTACTTCCGGTGCTTGTCATTTTCTTGGTAATTCACTTGTTGCTTGGTCCTCTAGAAAACAAAATTCAGTTGCACAATCCACCGCCGAATCTGAATATGTAGCTGCTGCTAGTGCTTGCTCACAAATTCTTTGGATTGTTCAAACACTTAAGGACTATGGGGTTGATCTAGATAGTGTTCCACTGTTTTGTGATAACACTAGTGCCATTTGCATTGCTAAAAATCCCGTGCAACATTCTAGAACTAAGTACATTGACATTAGGTATCACTTTCTCCGTGATAATGTTGAAAAAGGATACATTGTGCTTCACCATGTAGATACCGAACAAGAATTGGCTGACATTTTTACAAAACCTTTGGATTTCACTCATTTTTTTTATATTCGTAGTGAAATAGGGGTTATGCATCCTCATGGCTTAAATTGAGGGGGAGTTTTGAAACTTGGGAAGTCTATGTGTGAATCTGAAATTAAAATAATATGAGCATAGTATTTCATACATATATGACTTTGTGATTCCTTTTACATGCTAAAAGTTCTTACTACATTACTCGTGCTATACATTTTGTAGTTTTTGGCATGTCTAGTAATTGGAATAATTACTTATACTAAATCTGGTCATGGTTGAACTTTCTTGTTGTTTTGAACTTGTTGCATGCTCACAAGTGCTTTTAATCATAAAGAATTAATCAAGTAATCAACTCACTTGTTGAGTTTTGTGAACAAATATAAGTTGAGAAAAGATCAAGAGAATATGTATGCATCACACTTCTTCTTTTGAGATGGCTTATCATTGCACTTAGATATGAACTTGGAAGAAGTTGTGTATGACTAAAACCATGTTCTTAAGCTTCTGATTGTCAAATGACATAGGCTTGGCTTGGTTGGTTAGAATAAGGCAGATGCGCATATAATCTCTTACAAATATCATATTATCTAAATTTATGCTTTGAAAAATAATAAAATGCAGCAACAAGTGTCATGCCTTCAGGTTTTGAAATAGTTAAGTTTATGAGATCATGACTTGCTAAATTGGAAATTACACTTGATCTCTAGCATGGCTTACACTATTTTATGTATTTTATTGAGGTGATAGTGTAAGTTACTTGATAATATGACTTGGACGAGCTTTATTTTATATGTATATGTTATAATATGCTCATAACAATTAAAATTTGTCTTATAAACCTTGCTGAATACATTGTCAAAGGGGGAGAGATAATATGTGTTTTTTTAAAAAAACAAATATGCAAGGGGGAGACATTGATTACACATTGCACATATTCATAATTGTTTTTGGCATGATTCTACTCAGGGGGAGAATTTTTTTCTCATTTTATTTCTATTTTACAAAGGGGGAGAATTGTTTTCAAAACATTTAATGTGAATAAGCCAATGTTCGGATTTTAAATGGTGTTGCCAGTGCATTCATCAAGGGGAAGATTGTGAGACCTATGTGTGCTGAATACATTGGCTTTGACAATAAAAGTTTTGAATGCTGCCATAACATCTTTTTGTCAAGGTCCGACATGGTTTTGGGTAGCTCCTGTGAGCTTTGTCCTTAGCTCCGGCATGTCTTTGATAGCTCCGGCATGATTTCGTTAAGCTCCGATATGTTTTGCTAGGTCCGACTTATGTTGGTTAGCTCCGACGTGTTTTTTCTAGCTTCGACTTTTGGGATGACTAGTTCCGACTAGTTTTGGTTAGCTCCGGATCTAGGTGCGACTAGCTTTGGTAAGCTCCGGCGCTAGGTTGTACGATCTTTGGTAAGCTCTGGCGCTAGGTCGTACTAGCTTTGGTAAGCTCCGGCTCAAGCTTCGGTTAGCTTTGGCTAGATTTGGAGCTTTATCGCAATGTTCTTGCTTTTATCTTGCAATGTTTCGAACTTGCTTTATATTCTTAGAAAGATTGCTTAGTATTCATTTGCTAAGTTTTTGGTGTGTAATGGTTGATATGGCTGATATCGTTTTGATATGCTTTGCAACATGCTTATGTGAGGTGCTGACTAAGGTGTTGTATTCGGAACTGACTTGAGTCAAGTCGCGGACTTGGGCTCGTACGGATTGGTTGTTTGTTCATGTGCAGGTGTTGCTTGAGTTCAAGTCATGGCTGGTGACAGGATCCTTTGGACTAGTCTCAGGGAGGAGATGAGGTTCCAACAACAAAATTCAGGAGGAATTGTGGTTGAGCGGGTCAGGAGATCGCACAGGATGATTGAATCAAGGGAGTGCATATGAAGGTTACTGGACGTCGAAAAAAGGTGTTCGCACGTGTGCATGCGGTGAATGACGTGGCAACATGGTTCTGAAGATGGTTTACGGATGGGAAGATCTGGTTGGAAGGATCGGATCGTATCAGTTGATGACTTTGGCTGCGGCAGGGTCGGTTATGGCTCGGTATGGAAAGTATTGAGTTGGTTATGATAGGATTTTGTGTGGGTCACGAATTTGAGTTGTTTTAGGAATGTGGCATACGTTCCTAAGGTGTTTGGAAGTCTTAAGATTGCTTCTATCTGTGTATAGAAGAGTCCTAAGCAGTTATGGAATGTTTTGATTCGTGATCTGAGTAGGATTTGAGTCCTAGTTGAGATTGGGTTGCCCTAAGGGCTGGTTATATAAGCAAGGGAGGCCAAAGCTCGTTGGGCACGACTTTGGGGCTGTTCCTCTTGTGTTCTATCGAATAAAATTCGTAGTTTGAAGGAACTTTTGGGCCTTGTTCGTCCGACTTGTTCCAGACAAGTTTTACTCGTCGAGTTTTTGGACAGCACTACCTTTTGTCGGTGGTTTTATCATAACTCGAGTTTTACAGATCCAATTGACGTGATTCTTTTTGGGTTGTCTTCAAAAATTGATTATCTATCATCTGTAAAAATTTCACGGTCTTTGGATTTGTGGTTTATGATTACATGAGTTTCTTTGCAGCGTTCCAGAACTGTTTTTCTTGGCTAGGACAGATTGACCTTTGTTCGATCTTTCAATCGTAACTTGAGTTTCTCTCGACGGATTTGAGTGATTATTGTTGTGTTGTCTTCGTGACTTGATTCTCTCTGATATCTATCACTTTTGTCACAGTGAAACACGTCTTACACACGATTTCTTTAACAAATCGTTTTTCTGCCGAAGGGGTTGAGATTTAATTATTTCTGCTGCGTAAGATTTTTAAATCTACCATTCACCCCCCCCCCTCTGGTAGCTTTTTCACGTGCTCTTCGATCCTACATCCTCTCTATAGCCTAACTCCACTAAGGACTAAGAGAACTAGTGTATACAATAGAATGATGCTCAAGTGGTGTGTGTTGAAGTGAGGGGTGAGGGGTCCTATTTATAGCTTGGAGAAGGGTCAGTTCCCGCCACCAAAAGCGCGCGAATCAGTCACCCATGACCACTTCAAGCCGGGAGAAGCCACCACGTGGAGTTTGACCGAGAAAGACGCCAAGAACTAGTCGGCCGAATAAGGGGGTCGGCCGACCTGGTCATGTCCCCTTTTGCAGTGTGCTTTCTCCAGGTGACTGACATGTGGGTCCCATCCCCTGATATGGGTGCTACACCGTTGGATGGCCTCAAATACTTCTGTGTGTGCCATTTGATCCATGTGGTGCCACATGCCGACGTTTGATTGGCTGGGATGATATTTTATAGGATCCATCCCCTTGTTTCACTTCAATTTTTTGTAAAATGTTTGCATGCACCAATTTCTCCAAGGACATGTGGAAATAGGTTAAATAGAAAGGTGATGTGTGAAAGAAATGATATTTACTTCACATAATTGAGTTATATTGATGGCTGAAATTGGTATATAACAGTCGTCAACAGTCTCCTGTTGGTCGACAATGACGTCACCGATTGTGTCTAGATTGTTGCCGTCAGAGCTTAACGCCGCCAGCTCTTTGCCCAGCTCCAGCTCCGGGTCAGCCGGACGTACTGGGATGAAGCTAAGTGGCACCAAAGCTTTGTTAGCATGCCCCAAGAAATCCTAGACTTGCTGGGATTCAGTTGCCCTCAAGTTCCTAAGTTCTACCAGTGACTTTATAGCAGCCGCAAGCTTTGAACACTCCCGGGTGAGGCACTCGACCTCCTTAGCATGTTGCTATATCCTTTCGACCACATGCTTTTATCTCATAGAGGTGAATGCAGTTCCGGCGGTTCGCCAGGTCCTTCTCCCTTCCCTTCACCCTATCCTTTCTGGCGGGGACATCAGCCTCTCTCTTGGAGACTTCTTGTCCCACCTGCCAAATCCTTTCTTTCTCCTGAATGCACTTCTGTTCAATTTGTTTAGTGTGTTCAGCCAAACTCTTCTCACCCAGCGACAGCCTCTGGGCGAGCTCCTCCTCCCTCTTCAAGAGGTCCTCCTTTTTATCTAGGAGCTTGTCCTCCTTTTCATCGAGAGCTTTCCGGCGCTTGAGGAGTACTTCATTAAGTTCATTAAGGTTGTCCTGACGGTTATCAGCAGCCTCGTTGGACTCCCTAGCATGCTCAAAAATCTCTCGAGTCTTCTCGTCGAGAGCCTTGATGGCAGCCTCCCGCTCATTCAGCAAGCCGTCCAACAACGCTAACCAAGCCTTCTCCTTGGCCACCCATTCCTTCTGGTCATCCAACCTCAATTGCGTCAGCTTCATCTCAAAGTGAAGTCTATTGTGCCAACGCCTTAAGGTGTTGTGCTCTTCTTCGACGGCTTATATTTGGTGGTCAAAGGCGAGCTGGACCCGACAGAGACTGGAGCAGGCATTGTCTATAGACACCACCAAAGAAATTGGCTCTGGACCAGCCCGAATCTCTTCCGTTGGCTCAAGCGGGTCTTCCAAGATGACTGAGGGGCCCCAAGGTGCGAGCTCCCTCTCCAGCAACTCCACGTCGGCTGGACCGATCGATGGAACCTCCTCCACGTCCACAACACTCAAAGATGATGTGGAAGGTCCCCCTACCGGATCTTCTATTGTCGGCTCAGTTGGTGGAGGACCCGCAACCGCCTCATCTGGGTGCTCCGGCTCCGACATAGACACCTCCGGAGTAATCACCTCCAGGGCTGATGCAATAGCATCGTCCGGAGACCCCTCCACCTTCGTCTTAGGTTCCGGGACTTCAACTACCTCTGGCTCGGGTGCTGAAGCTTTAACTTCTTCCGGCTCAAGTGTTGGAGCTTCAACTACTTCCGGCTCAAGAGCTGGAGCTTCGGTTACCTCTAGTTCAGGTGTTGGAGCTTCTGCCGTCTCTGACTCCGATGTTGAAACTTCAGCCGCCAGCTCAGAAACAACCAACGCTTCTTCACAAGCCTCTCCCCCATGGTCCAGCGCTACAACAGGAGCTTCTGGCGTCGTCACTGGATCCAGATCCATGACAGCTAGCGTCGGAGCTATCATATCTTCTGCCACTGCTTGAGGGAGCGCAGGGGTCGAAGCAAGAGCCTCTGTTTGCACTGCCCCCATTGCTGCAGCGGGGGCCGGAGCTTCAATGTTCTTCTTCGACACCCTGGAAGCAAAAGATCAAAAAAATCAGAACATGATAAAGATAAAAATAGCAACTCAAGGTGAGAAGACAATGCTTACCTTGGGAAACTTCCACTCCAGTCGCTGCGAAACTTCTTCTGTGGTTTGGAGTCAGAGCACACCGGACCTGGTGAGGCAGAGACCCCGTAATTTGGTCGGGAGCTTGTCGCATTGGTTGAAGTCGCCTCAGTCGGGACCTCCCTCGGCTGGGAAGGACCTTCGGACCTGGAGCCCACAGCTAGCACTGGAGTCGGGGTCGACTTGCCAGAGCTAGCGCCCCTCGTGGACGCGGGCACCGAAGAAGGCGTGGCCGCCGAAGTTCTGCTTGGTCGAGGAGAAGAGGCTGCTGGAGATGGAGCCGACCTGAGGGAGCTCCCATCAGCATGTCTTAGCTTCCTCTTCCGGCTGGAAGATTCGGCTGGCTCCTTGCCCTTGCCCTTGCCGATGTCATAAACCTTCTAGCTTGGAGTAGTGGGATCCACCCTTTCCAAAGCTCTGGGAATAGAAACCCCGGTGGTCCCATACTTCTCCGCCAGGTCGAGGTCGTCCATCTTCAGCATTCCCTTCTGGAGCTCCCTCCTGAACTCAGGAACCATGTTCAGAGGGAGGAAGGTTGCCGATGGGGCCAAGGTGTCATGGGTTATGGCTCCGTTTTGAAGCTTCTGAAGATGGAGCTTCAAAGCCTCATCGTCCAAGTTGGTCTAAAAACCGACTTCTATCCGGTTGTGATCCATCTCACTGTTGAAGGCCCATGTGGGCCATTCCCTCGTCTTCAACGGAGCCCACTAGTTCACCAGGAAGTTGTCGAAGACCATCTCAGGGGTCACTCCACCCTCCATGCATTGTTCGATTCTTGTCAGTACCGGCTTGTATGCTTTGGACAACTCCGGAGCTGCATTCCAGGCGTCGGTGTTGATGTTGGGGAGGCATGTAGGCAACTCCAACCTGTCGTGATGATCCACTGTGATGACCACCCAATCTTTCTTCCAGTTATCCCACTTCTCGGAGGGGAAATGTAAGTGCATCTAGGATATCCCTTGTGGGTTTTGGCTAATTGATGACAAACATATGAGATCCTAATGATTCTATTGAGATGATTGCAGGACAAACAAGTGAAACAGCTCGGTGCACACAAAAAAGTGAAAAATGGAGTGGTGTCCAAAGAGGGATACTTTGATGGAGCTTGGAAGATCAAATTAGATTTTAAATGTATAGGGAGTGTATGAAAGACACACTCCAAGAGCTCACAACTTTGCGCTGGGGTAAGGGTTTAAGATTAACCTAACTTTCACAATGCACCGGACTAGTCCGATCGTGGCCCAGACTAGTCCGTTTCACTTTCTGGAATCTATCATATTGGGAGACCGTACTAGTCTGTGTGTCCACCAGACTAGTCTATTGAACTTTCTGGAGTCTCTCATATTGGGAGACCGGACTAGTCCGTGTGTCCACCGAACTAGTCCGTTGAACTTTCTGGAGTCTCTCTTATTGGGAGACCGGACTAGTCCGTGTGTCCACTGGACTAGTCCGTTGAACTTTCTGGAGTCTCCCATCCGTAGAGATCGGACTAGTCCGCGGACTAGTCCGTTGAACTTTCTGAAGTCCACCTTCACAAAGAACCGTACTAGTCCGAGCTTGGACCGGACTAGTCCGGCAGACTTTCTGGACTTCAAAGTACACTGTGACCAGACAAGTCTGGACTTGCACCGGACTAGTCCAGTGTTAGGATTTTTCAACGGTAACTTTTTGGAAACCATATAAATAGAGAATACACGGCCTTCCAAACAATACACACGTCGAATATTGCTGCAAACAAAAACCCTAGTGCCGCCACTTCATCCCAAGAGCCAAAAACACATCTCCCCACACATCTAAGGTGCAAAAAGGAGTCAAATCATTAGAACACTTGGATTCGGGATTGGGAGATCGTCGTTCCTTCGTTGAGAGCTCTCAGGGTTTGATCTTTCTACACTTTTACTCTACATTGTAATACTTTTAAATGTATTTGATTGCCTCTTCGTTGTAATTCTCGTGGGAGCCCTCAACGTGTGAGGTTGCCCCACAAACTTGGTGATTACCCGTGATAGTGGAATCAAGTCGGCCTTCGTGGTGACTTGAAGAGGGAAAGGGTTGGAGACCCGGCTCTGTGTGAGCTTCCTCAATGAGGACGTAGATCTTGTGGTGAGATCGAACCTCGGTAAAAATTTGCTTGTCTCTTGTGCCTCATTTACTTTACTTTTCGTTCACTAGATCACTTGATCACTAAACATCAATTAAGTTGCTTATAAGTTTCTACGTGTAGTCATACAATAATCTTAAATCAAAGAATCTGTTTTTCTTCTTTCCACTGCAAGAAGAACCTAGTTTCCCAAATAACACTTAATCAACTCACAAGTTTCAGCACACCGGACTAGTCCGTCCACATATCCGGACTAGTCCGGTCCATCAAGTTTTTGACGAATTTATTAAGTGTGCAGGAAATTCAAAAGGCCTATTCCCCCCTCTAGGCCACATTCAATTGGTATCAGAGCAAGGTTCTCCGCCAACGAGACTCACATCTCGGAGAGATCAATGGCCTCTGAGAAGAAGAACGATATCTCGAAGATGAACATCAATGAGGAAGAACAAGAAGCTAAAGCCTTCGATGTGCTGAAAGAAAGCCCACATGATGATGAAGAAGTGCAACAGCTAAAGGCACTCCTGAGAAAGAAAGTGCTAGGACAAAAAGGAAAGGAAGAAGAGAAGACGACGGGGAGTGGTCATCACGACTACTCCCGACATCCTTACAATTACAACTGTCTCAATTCAAACAATCATTATCTCTCCATTCCTATGGGAAAGCCTCCACAGTTTGACGGAAGTGACTATACCATGTGGAAGTACAACATGAAGATGCATCTAATATCCCTAAATCCTAGTCTGTGGCACATTGTTTGCACTGGCATAGATATCCCGAACACGGATGACGAACTCACCCCAGAACAAGAACAAGAGATTCATAGAAATGCACAAGACATCGTCGTGATCACGTCATCACTAAGCAGAGAGGAATTCACCAAGATCGATGGCTTAGAAAGTGCAAAAGAAATCTGGGATACACTCAAGACAGCTCACGAAGGAAATAGGTCGGTTCGTGAAGCTAAAATCGAGATGCTTGAAGGAGAGTTGGGGAGATTTGCTATTGAAGAAGGCGAATCACCTCAAGACATGTACAACCGGATGAAGGCACTCATCAACAAAATTCGCCCCTATGGAAGTAAGAAATGGACGGATCACGAGGTGGTCAAGAGAATGATTAGAGCCTTCATGCCAAGAAATGTTACACTTTGCTCGATGATTAGAGAAAGCCCCGGATTTTACAAAATGACTCCGGATGAGTTATTGGGGAAGATCATAAACCATGAAATGATGGAGAAAGAGGCTCAATACGTCAAGGACTTAGCCGAACTCACCTCTTCCAAGAAGAAAGAAGTTGCTCTCAAAGCAACGTGCAGACCCAAACTTAAGGAAACTCGTGAAGACCAAGACGATGGGCATACAAGCGACGAGAGCACTGATCTTGATGATGAAGAAATGGTACTATTTATCAAGAAGTTCAAACGCATGATGAAAAGAAGACACGGCAACAATTCAAATGAAGGCAAGAGCAAGGATAAAGGAAAATCCAAGGCTCGACGCACTTGCTACAACTGCAGAGAGTATGGTCACTTCATGGTAGACTGCCCCTATGAAGAAAATAAAAAGAAGAGGGAAACAAGACCCCAACAAAAGAAAATTTTCAGAAAAAGAAGACAAGCCCATCAAGCTCATATTGGCAAGGAGTGAGACTCAAACGACGAGTCCTCCTCCTATGAAGAAGAAGAGATAGCCACTATCGCAGTCAAGAAACCTACTATGAAAGCCACACTCTTTCCAAACGTGGGAGGACGAGATATGAACAACCACACTTGCCTTATGGCTAAGGAAGGCAAGAAAAAGGTACGACTCACTCCTCCTACACTAAATTCCTCTATTGATGACTTTGATAGCTCTAGTGACAATGAAGAAATGTTTAGAGGACTAAGTAAAATTGCTCTAAAGAAAATGGAAATGTTGTCGAACGAAATCTTTGAAAAGGAGGAACTTCTTAACCGACAAGAAGATATGCTCATCCGTGAAAGGAAGAGATATCAAGAAGTTGAAAAGCTTCTCGAGCTTGAAAGAGAGAAGAACGAGTCGCTTGAGGTTGAGCTAGCCTTGAGTAAGGAAACTTACTCAAAGCTAGAAGACTCGCATATTGCAATCAAGGAAGAAATTGCTAACTTGTCAAAAGTTAACAAGATCCTTGAGGTGCAAGTTGAGTCGCTCAAGCAAAGTGACTCCTCTTCCTCCAAGAGCTCTTCCTCCAAAGATATGAGTTCGACAACAATCGGAACTTGCACTTGCTCTAATAAGAAGAATGTTATTTCTAATACTTCAACTTCTCATAATATGCATGCCTCTCCAAGCGGCATCTTTGATAAGGAGAAGATCAAATATGCACGCAGTGCATATATGGTCACTAGACCTCCTAATGTCAAAGCTGGCCTTGGTTTTGACAAAAACAAACACATGTCCAATCCTAATCATGCTAAGAATAGAATTGTCTTTGTTAAAGAAAAATCCCATGAATCTGATTTACAAATATTGTTTCGTACATTTGATGCTTCATATGTTCTTATGAAAGCCAAACATGGAAAAGTCATTGCTAAATATACATGGCCACGCCACAAGAACTTGAAAACTTGTGTGTGGGTGCCCAAAACTCTTGTGACTAACCTGAGAGGACCCAAGCAAGTTTGGGTACCTAAAACCAAAGAATAATTCTTTTTTGCAGCCTTACTCCTCCAGTGGATCTAAATGGGTGCTAGATAGAGGATGCACAAATCACATGACCGGAGAGAGAGGTATGTTTGTGGAGTATGAGTATAACAAGGATCCAAGTGAAGGCATATACTTCGGAGACAACAGCCAAGGAAAGGTCCTTGGAAGCGGTAACATTGAAATATCCTCTCAACATACCTTATCTAATGTTTTACATGTAGATTCTCTAGATTATAACCTTTTGTCAATATCTCAACTATGAGACAAAGGTTACAACTGTTTATTCACTAATGAGGGTGTGACCGTTTTTAGAAGAAGCGATGGCTCGATTGCATTCAAGGGAATGTTGAAGGGCAAGCTTTATCTTGTTGACTTCAACAAAGATAAAGTCGAACTCAACACTTGCTTGGTTGCTAAGACTAACATGGGATGGCTGTGGCATAGACGGCTAGCCCATGTTGGGATGAGAAATCTGCAAAAACTTCTAAAAGGTGGTCACATCCGTGGTCTTAAGGATGTGATTTTTGAAAAAGAAAGGCCGTGCAACGCTTGTCAAGTTCGAAAACAAGTCGGAGCACCGCACCCCACCAAGAATGTGATGACTACCGAAAGACTGCTGGAACTCCTCCACATGGATCTCTTTGGTCCAATTTTGTACATCAGCATCGGCGGTAACAAATACGGTTTAGTAATTGTTGATGATTTTTCAAGATTTACCTGAGTATTTTTATTGTATGATAAATCAAAAACTCAGGGGATACTCAAGAAGTTCTTAAATAGAGCTCAGAACGAATTCTCATCAACCATAAAGAACATCAGGAGTGACAACGGGACAGAATTCAAGAACCTCCAAGTTGAAGAGTTTCTCGATGAAGAAGGGATAAAGCATGAGTTCTCAGCACCCTACTCCCCTCAACAAAATGGAGTGGCCGAAAGGAAGAACAGAACATTGATCGAAATGGCCAGAACTATGTTGGATGAATACAAGACGTCAGATCAATTTTGGGCAGAAGCGGTGAACACCGCTTGTCATGCTACGAATCGGTTGTACCTCCACCGACTACTGAAGAAAACCCCATATGAGCTCCTTACTGGTAAAAAGCCTAATGTTTCTTATTTCAAAGTATTTGGTTGTAAATGTTTTATTCTGAACAAGAAACCGAGGGCCTCGAAGTTCGCTTCAAAGTTTGATGAAGGGTTCTTGCTCGGTTATGAATCGAATGCCTACGCCTATCGTGTCTTCAACAAGGTGTCCGGCCTTGTTGAAGTAGCACGTGACGTAGTGTTCGAGAATCTAATGGCTCACAAGTGGAGCAAGTTGATAAGTGTGTGCTAGATAAAGAGGAAGCCCCATATGAAGCACTGAAGAAAATGGGACTTGGTGATATCTTACCACAAGAGCGAACATTCGACTCAAATGCACAAGATGAACGTCAGCACGGAGGCAATGATCAAGGGGGAGCACTTTCACAAGATCAAGATGAGGAAAAACAGGAGTATCAAGATAATCATGGGAGCTATGATCTAGGGGGAGACAATGAACATGAAGATAATGAAGAATAAGCAACTACACAAGTTCCACACCCAAGAGTACATCAGAGCGTGCAAAGAGACCATCCTGTCAATAATATCATTGGAGATATTGCTAAGGGAGTAACTACTAGATCTCGAGTTGCAAATTTCTGTGAATACTATTCCTTTGTGTCTTTTCTGAAACCATATAGGGTAGAATAAGCCTTAAGGAATCCAGACTGGGTGATGGTGATGCAAGAGGAGTTGAACAACTTCAAGAGAAATGAAGTGTGGGAGCTGGTGGAGAGACCAAAGGCGAACATCGTTGGAACCAAATGGGTCTTTCGGAACAAGCAAGATGAACATGGAGTAGTAACAAGAAATAAAGCGAGATTGGTGGCCACAGGTTATTCTCAGGTCGAAGGTTTGGACTTCGATGAAACTTTCGCTCCTGTAGCTAGACTTGAGTCCATTCGTATTTTATTGGCATATGCTACTCACCATAATTTTAAGCTGTATCAAATGGACATCAAAAGCGCTTTCTTAAACGGTCCAATCAAGGAGGAAGTTTATGTGGAGCAGCCACTAGGATTCGAAAACCAGGAGTATCCCGATCATGTCTACAAACTGCGTAAGGCTCTCTATGGCTTCAAACAAGCTCCTCGAGCTTGGTACGAGTGCCTTAGAGATTTTCTTACTCAAAATGGATTCAAAATTGGCAAAGCTGACTATACACTTTTCACTAAACACTGTGATGATCATCTATTCATATGTCAAATTTATGTTGATGACATTATCTTTGGATCCACTAACAAATCTTTTTGTGAAGAATTTAGCAAAATTATGGCAGATAGGTTCAAGATGTCAATGATGGGCGAATTGAAGTTCTTCTTGGGATTCCAAGTGAAGCAACTAAGAGAAGGTACATTTATAAGCCAAACCAAATATACACAGGACATTCTCAAGAAATTCAATATGGACAAAGCCAAGCCCATCAAGACACCCATGGCCATTAATGGACATCTTGAACTCAATGAAGATGGTCCAAATGTGGACCAGAAGGTATATCGGTCCATGATCGGTTCCTTACTTTATTTATGTGCATCTAGGCCAGATATTATGCTTAGTGTTTGCTTGTGTGCAAGGTTTCAAGCCGCACCTAAAGAGTGTCACTTAATTGATGTGAAAAGAATCCTAAGGTATCTTGTGCACACACCCAACTTGGGCCTTTGGTATCCCAAAGGATCCAAGTTTAACTTGATAGGGTATTCCGACGCCGACTATGCAAGATGCAAAGTCGATAGAAAGAGCACGTCAGGGACTTGTCAGTTTCTTGGTAGGTCCCTAGTTTCTTGGTCATCTAAAAAGCAAAACTCCATTGCTCTTTCCACAGTGGAAGCAGAGTATGTTGCAGCCGGTAGTTGTTGCGCACAACTACTTTGGATGCGACAGACTCTTAGGGACTACGACTACAATCTTAGCCATATCCCGCTTCTGTGTGATAATGAAAGTGTTATAAAAATTGCACACAACCCTATAGAGCACTCAAGAACTAAGCACATAGATATCCGTCATCATTTTCTTAGAGATCATTCATTAAAAGGTGACATTGCTATTTCACATGTTAGGACTGAAAAACAACTTGCAGATATTTTCACCAAACCCTTAGATGAGAAAAGGTTTTGTGAGCTTAGAAATGAACTTAATATTCTTGATTCTCTAAATGTGGCTTGAAACGTTGCATACCTGGTTGAAACTTCAAACATCGCATTTTATTGTTAAAAACTGCTCCTCACCTCTTTTTCTTCTAAGAAAACTAATTTTAATGAAGAAATCTTGGAGTTTATGACCACTTTTCATTGTTGATTGCCTTCTGTCCATAAGCACCAAGATTATTTGAAAAACTTGTCCTTGGATCACTATTCAATATCTCTAAAATCTTAGGTTTTCCAGGGGCACCGGACTAGTCAGGTTTGCCATCGGACTAGTCCAGACAGTCTCTCTTTCCTAGGTTTTCCAGTGGAATCGAACTAGTCCGTCCCCTGACCGGACTAGTCCGGTCGGCCGCGTATATAAGCCGCTGGCCGACCCAAATCAAAATTTCAAACCTCCCTCCACTTCGAGTTGAACCCTCACCTCTCCTCTTCCCTCCTAAACCCTAGCCCCCAAAGAGACCTTCGAGTTGAGCCCTCAAAATCGAAGCTTTCTCCGTGAGAAATCCTCTCCTCGACGAGTTGATCCTCCCCACCGGACAGATTCAAGCTTCTTCAACTCGAATCTTCAAATCTCGGTAAAATTCTCCCTCAAACCAAAATCTCAACTTTTCTCATTCTAGCTCGTTTCCTTTGATTCCAAGGTTGTACATTGGCTTCCTAGATGTATTCCTACCACCTCCATGTCATTTTGTATCCCTAGATAGAAATTTTGGAATTCAAGGAAATCATTAGGGTTCTTGCCAGGCCGGACTAGTCCGGTGCCCAGAGACGGACAAGTCCGGTATGCCGGACAAGTCCGCTCTATGAACCCAGACAAGTCCGGTCTCTGACATCTGAACCCTAATTTGACCTCGATCCTTGGTTCATTCTTATCTAATCCATGAACTCCTTATTAGGCCCGATGTCTTCAAGCTCAGATGACAGTTCTTTCCACGTTGATGAAGAGGTTGAACGTGAGAAGGCGAGGAGAGCCAAGGAGAGGTACATGAAGAAAAGACATGATGTCAATGTGCACTCTCCACCCTCCGACGACAATTTGCCCAAGAATAGGAGGGTGGTTGTTAAGAAGGCCCAAGGAAAAGCTGGCGAGAGCTCCTCAGGGCCAAAGAGGACTCTCAATAAAGGGAAGGGGCTTGCTAGCGGACCCATTGGGCCCCTGAAGATGAAAAACCCAAGTCACCACAACAGGCAGCGTTCCAGTGAAGATTTCACCGGGAAAGGGGGTGAGCTTGTCGATAGCTTCAGGAAGATTAATGTGTATAATCAACCTCGGCAATGCTTTAACCCAAGATTTTGGAGCAACTTCCATGCCGACTACTACGAGCGTGTGTACATGAAGATGAAGAATCCCGTTGTGAAGAGTCAATGGGTGAACATTGGGTACATGCAGTTGAAGAAATATCCTGCCTTCCGTGAAGTGGTTG
The DNA here is from genome assembly GCA_036927565.1 of Tuctoria greenei. NCBI lineage: Eukaryota > Viridiplantae > Streptophyta > Magnoliopsida > Poales > Poaceae > Tuctoria > Tuctoria greenei. The sequence goes on along the minus strand of JAYESD010000006.1, from coordinate 208,379,235 downwards.
AGGCCCTAGAGAGGCACGGACTGAAGGAACTGTTTTCTTTTGAGAATGACTGGAACAATGAGATCATCACCCAATTCTACTCTACGCTCTACTTTGCTCGGGGTGATGGAGACAGTCTTACTTGGATGACCCATGGTTCCAAGTATAGTGTTACTTATGATGAGTTTGCAAGGATTCTTCACCTTGAACATACTCTGGATCATGATCTTGTCATCCACAATTTGCAACCCTTGGAGAAGGATGAGCTCAAGTTCCTCATGACACAAGGATGCCCTATGTGCCTCCCAACAGCAAATATCTGAAGCCCTTCTTTGTGGTCCTCAACAGAATCTTGAGGAAGACAATAGCCCCGAAATATGGAGATGCGGGGACTATACAAGGCACCTTGAGGACCCTAATGAAGGTCATTAGTGGAAGGATACCATTCAATGTCTTTAAGTACATCTACAATGACATTGTGAACATCTCAATTACTCCCAATAGATCTTGCGGGTATGCCCCATACATCATGTTCATGATTGAGAAAGTGACGGGACTTGAGTTTGTCAAGGATGTTGCTCATACGGGGTTGAAGCCGCAAAAGCCCACCGAGTACACTCTACCCTCAGCTCCTAATGCACCTTCCTCCCCTGAAGCTGAGAGGAGGACTAAACAAACTCGGGATGTGAATGCCACAAGATCTGTAGCTGCTCCTCCTGGCTCTACACCTGTCCATGAATACTCCGGTGGTGTTCTCAAAATGCTCACCTCTATCTTTGTCTGCTACCGCAAGATTGAAGTCAGGCAGAAGAAACACCAACAATATGTCAATGCCAACATCAAATCTATCTGTGACAAGCTGGAGATTGAGTCGGTTGGATCCCCGCCCGCCTTCGAGGACTCCGAGGAAGATCCTGCTCTGACGAATGATGATGGTGGTGAAGACGACGACCGGACTAAAACTGAAGAAGAGAGCAGCGATGAGTGATTCCCCTCAATTTTTCCCTTTTTGGTGCCTTGATGCCAAAGGGGGAGAGATTGAGACTAGTAGTTTGAGCCTATCTCTAGTTGTAGTCCTTATGCTTTTGTGATCGAGGACATGTACTTATTTTTAAAACCTTGTAATGCACTATTTCTTTTCTTATGTGTGATGCTTATTGTTGCTTGAATGATCATCTTTATGCTCATTGTTGATTATCTTTATTTCATCGCACTTTGTTGATCACACACCTGTTAGGCACCCCACCATAAGGTGTGTGCATATGTGAGAAGCTTTTTGTGGATTTATGGTTATTCTCATATGTGCACACCTTATGAAAATCAAAATTTTACTCTCATTTGTGATATCTCAAACGGTTGTCATCAATCACCAAAAAGGAGGAGATTGTAAGTGCATCTAGGATATCCCTTGTGGGTTTTGGCTAATTGATGACAAATATATGAGATCCTAATGATTCTATTGAGAAGATTACAGGACAAACAAGTGAAACAGCTCGGTGCACACAAAAAGGTGAAAAATGGAGTGGTGTCCAAAGAGGGATACTTTGATGGAGCTTGGAAGATCAAATTAGATTTTAAATGTATAGGGAGTTTATGAAAGACACAATCCAAGAGCTCACAATTTTGCGCTGGGTAAGGGTTTAAGGTTAACCTAACTTTCACAATGCATCGGACTAGTCCGATCGTGGACCGGACTAGTCCGTTTCACTTTCTGGAATCTATCATATTGGGAGACCGTACTAGTCCGTGTGTCCACCGGACTAGTCCGTTGAACTTTCTGGAGTCTCTCATATTGGGAGACCGGACTAGTCCGTGTGTCCACGGGACTAGTCCGTTGAACTTTCTGGATTCTCTCTTATTGGGAGACCGGACTAGTCCGTGTGTCCACCGGACTAGTCCGTTGAACTTTCTGGAGTCTCCCATCCGTGGAGATCGGACTAGTCCGTTGAACTTTCTGAAGTCCACCTTCACAAAGAACCGGACTAGTCCGAGCTTGGATCGGACTAGTCCGGCAGACTTTCTGGACTTCAAAGTACACTGTGACCAGACAAGTCCGGACTTGCACCGAACTACTCCGGTGTTAGGGTTTTTTAATGGTAACTTTTTGGAAACCATATAAATAGAGAATCCACGGCCTTCCAAACAATACACACGTCGAATATGCTGCCAAAAAAAAACCCTAGTGCCGCCACTTCGTCCCAAGAGCCAAAAACACATCTCCCCACACATCTAAGGTGCAAAAAGGAGTCAAATCATTAGAACACTTGGATTCGAGATTGGGAGATCGTCGTTCCTTCATTGTGAGCTCTTGGGGTTTGATCTTTCTACACTTTTACTCTACATTGTAATACTTTCAAGTGTATTTGATCGCCTCTTCGTTGTAATTCTCGTGGGAGCCCTCAACGTGTGAGGTTGCCCCACAAACTTGGTGATTACCCATGATAGTGGAATCAAGTCGGCCTTCATGGTGACTTGAAGAGGGAAAGGGTTGGAGACCCGGCTCTTTGTGAGCTTCCTCAACGAGGACGTAGATCTTGTGGTGAGATCGAACCTCGGTAAAAATTCGCTTGTCTCTTGTGCCTCATTTACTTTACTTTTCGTTCAATAGATCACTTGATCACTAAACATAAATTAAGTTGCTTATAAGTTTCTACGTGCAGTCATACAATAGTCTTAAATCAAAGAATATGTTGTTCTTCTTTCCGCTGCTAGAAGAACCTAGTTTCCCAAATAACACTTAATCAACTCACAAGTTTTAGCACACCGGACTAGTCCGTTGTAACACCCTCATTTTCATGCATCATGCCTTGCATACATTCATATACATGTTAACATTAATCCACATAAAGAGGAACAAGTTTAAAATTGATTTGGAACAAAACCGCACTTAAAACGCAGGAAAGTGCGGACTAGTCCGATTTTGTGCGGACTAGTCCGATTTCTCTCAGACTAAAAACGGACTTCTCCGTTTTTGCTACGGACTAGTCCGATTTTGGCACTGGAAATCTTCGGATGTGTCTGATTTTGTGCGGACTAGTCCGACATTCCATGAATCCTTGAAAAATTTGCTAAGTCCCTGGACTTTTCTGGACTAGTCCGGTGTTCCAGCGGACTTGTCCGTTTTCCTTTCTGTTCAAATTCGGACTTGTCCGATGTTTGGCCAGACTTGTCCGATTTTCTCTCTGGACGACTTCGAACTAGTCCGTTCCTGTCCGGACTTGTCCGATATTTCGTGACTCCGAATTGATCTTTTGTTTTACGACTTGTTTCTTAGGTTTCACGTTAAGTGGGCCTAGGGACGTCGTACCCAACTCTTCTAGAGCCCGTGTGGGACTCTAAACCGGCCTCTACTCATCCCAAAACTCGAAATTCATCTAACCCTAGCCTCCACCTCTATATAAACAGCCCCACCCCTTGGATTAACATCTATTTGCCACTTTTCCACCCACCCAAACCCTAGTTCATGGGGAGCCACCATCAAGGAGGGAGGAGAAGATCCCAAGCAAGAAGAAGAAGAGGAGGAAACGAAAGAGGATCAAGATTTCCACCAAGTTTCGTTCTTCAACACCAATTCATCTCCAAGTTCATCACCAACCCTAGATCATCAAGATCCAAGTGTTACTTTCAAGTTTCTTGATTCATTGGAGTTCTAAACACCTGGTATACCTTCTATTATCTTTTCCTTAGAGAATTCAACCCCTAATCTCCTAATTCACGTTGATCTAGGAAACCCTAATCTGCTGATCTCGCATAGGGCGGACTTGTCCGGTCCCTAGCGGACTAGTCCGATCTTTCCGGATAAATTTTGTTGAATTAATTCTAAAATTTGATCTAATCGAATCCAAACCGGTATAAACTTGTTAAAATCTATTAGAACTAGTTAGTGATCATTAAAAGCAATCTATTAACAAGTTCTACCTTGCATTTGCATCAATCGTGCATGTCATGTCATATTGAGTAATGTTTGTGCACTCTTTGATTGTTTTCTTGTATTGTATGTTTATTATGTGGATTAGACGGATTTGTGCTAGAAAGTGCCGCGGAGGATCTACAGCACCAAGAGTTTGAAGGCTTTGACCCTAATCAACAGCAAGAGCAAGGCAAGTGTCCTTGAAGCATATTGATCCTGTTTTTAAAATAAATGTTTTGTTTGCAAAACTGCATGCTTGTGTCAATTTGACGGGAAATCCTATGGTAGGGAGTTTACTAGTTTTGTTGACCACCCTTGTCACCTGGAATACATGGTAGAGAGACGGGAAGGGTTTTTACCTTTTTGCTTCGCTTAATTAATTGGGATGGAAAACAACACTGCACATTTACTTAAGCATTAATGATATTTTGGTTGATAAGAACTGGTCGATATGGTATGGTAATGGGTGATCTAAGCCAGCCCGGTATGTGGATGGGTTAGATGTTATGGTGGTTTGCTTGCTTTAGATATAAGGACCGGTTCATGCGAGAATAAGCCAGGACTACAGTGCCACCACGAGGCCAAGTATGGGTGTGGCGTAGCTGATTAATTAGGGCTTTGCAAGTGCTGTTTGGACCATTGTGGATGCTCGGGGAAGGGGTAGTCAGATTGGGTTTATTGATGATTGGTGGGACTACCCTGGGATCCGAATGGCTCAAGAGGGGGCCCTTGGTTGAAGATGTGCTCTGCGGGAGACATCGCCACCGGTGAAACCTCAGTGGGGTCTAAATAGGCTAGAAATCCCTTTGTAAAGGCTATTTTGTGATCTCTTGGACATACACCAAAGGAAGTGTAATTGGCGAAAGGGAGGTTCTTTAGTCGCCGACGGGTGATGAAATCACAAACACGTGGGTAAAGAGGTACAATCTTTGCAGAGTTGAATAAAACTATCATGATAGTCGTGCTCCCGGTTATGAGCGCCTGGATGACCTACATGATTAGAGGGAAATTGGTAATTGGGATGGTTATGGTTTGGTAATGGTTATGGATGGTTATGGATTTATTTCTGGTATTGAATATGGTTATTGGCAAATGGTGAAATCTGGAATTATTGGTGAGGATGGTGAATTATGGACTGGTATTATGATATTATTTATGACTATGATGGGTTTACTTCACATACATATAATATGTATATTGCTTTTCAAATGTTTTACTGTACTTTTCAGCACTTTGCCATTATTATTGTCGTCATTTGAACCAGCCGCATGTCATACTTTCCACACTTGCTGAGTATGACATGTACTCACTCTTGCAATCCCCCCAACAGTTGCAGGTCAGGATTGGGAGTTTAATGATGATAATGCGGAGTTCTAGGCCATGTCTACCATCAGCTTTGCCTGTGGTGTTGATTGGAGCTGCGTATATATATATATATATATATATATATATATATATATATATATATATATATATATATATATATATATATATATATATATATATATATATATATACACTATCGCTTATGCTGCTTAGTTGCTTAGTTTGCTTAATTAGTTTATTTCCGCTGCATTAGTTGAACTTGTCGTTAATATTCATTAGAGTTTGTATTCAAGGATAATCTGGTTTGCGTAATAAAATTTGGTCAATTAATCCTGTTCTGTGGTAATTTTCTGAATATCATTTGTGATTGCACTCATGTATGTATGATCAACATCCTAGGCACACATATGTGTTAGCTTGGTTCAGATTTCGGAACCGGGCGTCACAGATTGGTATCAGAGCCACAGGTTGACCGTAGGATGCTGCCTAGATAGAATGGACACTTTAGAGCACATAGGAGCACTCAAGAATCGATGTGTTTTTGCTTGGAGTGCTGTTTGCTATATATATTGCTTGCTTGTGTGCTAAATAGAGGATTTTGGGATGCTTTAGCATTGCCATGTCCACCTAGGCTAGTGTAGCTAGCTGTTTAGTTTATATCCCTTGATGCATATAGTTGGGGACGTCTTCCAATTCTTACCTATTGCTTTTCTTCAGATGGTGAGGACTCGCAACCAGAGGGATGGCAATGATGAGGAGGAGAACAATGGAGTGCCCCAGAACAACATCGGACAAGGATCTACTCAGGGAGCTATCAACATTGAGCAGCTATTGGCCATACAAAACCAGCTCATGCAGACCATGATACAAACAATGGGACAGCTGCAGGCTGGCAATATCAACAACCAGCCCCACATGCCTCCACCGCCACCCCCGCCTCCTCATAACTGGTTGGGAGAGTTTATGTGGACTAGGTCGCCGACCTTTGCTCAAGCTACTGACCCTATGGATGCGGATGATTGGCTCAAGTCCGTGGAGAAGAAGCTAGCTATTGTCCAATGCAGTGACCGGGAGAAGGTGCTATTTGCTTCTCATCAACTCATTGGAGCAGCTGCGGATTGGTGGGATGCTTATTGCAATGCTCATGAGAACCAAGAGTGAATTACTTGGGCTAAATTCAAGGAGAATTTCCGTACTCATTATGTGCCCGAGAGTGTTATGATCTTGAAGAGGCAAGAATTTGAGAATTTAAGGCAAGGAAAATCAAGCGTGAGTGAATATCTCAATAAGTTCACTCAACTCTCAAGGTATGCACCTGAGGATGTTAGTCGGGACAGCCGGAAACAATACTTGTTCATGAGGGGCTTGAACAATAAGATCCAAGTGCAACTACTCAATTGCGATTATGCCAATTTTCAGAAGCTTGTGGACAAAGCAATTGTGGTTGAGAACAAGATTCGTGAGATGGAGCAAGAAATCAAGAGGAAGGCGCCATATCAAGGACAACAACAAGGAAGTAATGTGTGCCCTCGCCTTGCGCCGCCCAATGCGCCATACTACAGCTCTTATATTCTTGCTCAACATCCTGGATTTGCACCGCGCCCAACTCAGTTTGTGCAGCAGCGCCCTGTCATGCAAGCACCTAGGCCTCCAATGCCTTATGCGCCTCGTGCTGATTTTTCTGGAGCCAATGCTCAAAACCAAGCTCGTCCCAATAATTCTGGTGGAGTTAAGAAGTGTTATACTTGTGGAGAAGTTGTACACTTTGCGCATCAATGTCCTAAGTCAGGCCTTGGTCAAGGAAGCAATGCGCTGAGGCAAAACCCAAGACCCAATGGAGGACAACCACAAGGGAACCGCGGACAGCAGAATTTTGCTCGCGGCAACGTGAACCATGTATCTACGCAGGATGCTCAGCAAGCGGATGACGTGGTCATTGGTATGTTTCTCGCCAACTCCAACCCCGCGACTATGTTATTTGATTCTGGAGCATCGCATTCATTCATTGTATCGAAGTATATTGCCAAGTATAGTTTGCCTATCTCTCATATGAAGTTTACTCTATTGGTTAAGTCTCCTGGGGGAGAGATGAGGACAAATATAGTATGTCCAAAAGTAAGTCTTAGAATAAGGGGGGTAGACTTCTCCGCCAACCTCATAGTTTTGGATTCTCAAGGATTGGACATTATACTTGGTATGGACTGGTTGAGGAAGCACAATGGAGTTATTGAGTGTGCCACGAAGACGGTGAAGTTGACCAATGAAGAAGGGATCACCGTAGAATTTGAAGCATCTCAAACCGCACCGAAGCAATTGGAGTTGAATCATATGGACGGTGCTGCAATTGAGGAGATTCTGGTGGTGTGTGAATTTTTGGATGTTTTTCCGGATGAGTTGCCAGGTATGCCACCCGATCGAGACATTGAGTCTGTTATTGATTTAATACCTGGAACTGCACCTATAGCTAAGCGGCCGTATAGGATGCCCCCTATGGAATTAGCGGAGCTCAAGAAGCAAACTCAAGAGCAACTAGAGAAGGGTTTTATTCGCCCTAGCTCTTCACCTTGGGGAGCGCCCGTTCTATTTGTGGACAAGAAGGATGGATCCCAAAGGATGTGCGTGGATTACCGAGCTCTCAACGAGGTGACCATCAAGAACAAGTACACCTTGCCCCGTATAGAGGATTTGTTTGATCAGATGAAAGGCGCATGTGTGTTTTCCAAGATTGATTTGAGGTCGGGATACTGTCAAATGAAGATTAGACCATCAGACATACCCAAAATAGCTTTTAGAACACGGTATGGATCTGATGAGTACACCGTGATGTATTGTGGATTGACAAATGCGCCTGCCTACTTTATGTACCTCATGAATAAGGTCTTCATGGAGTACTTGGATAAGTTCGTTGTGGTGTTTATTGATGATATTAAGATCTACTCGAAGGATGAGAAAGAGCATGAGGAACACTTGAGGCTTACGTTGCAGAAATTGAGGGAGCATCAATTGTATGCCAAGTTCAACAAGTGTCAGTTTTGGTTGAGAGAGGTGTCGTTTCTAGGTCATATAATTTCAGGAGGAGGAGTATCGGTTGACCCCGGAAAAGTGAGAGACGTGTTGAAGTGGGAACCGCCGCAAAATGTCAAGGAAATAAGGAGTTTTCTTGGGATGGCTGGATATTACCGTCGGTTTATCAAGGACTTCTCCAAGATAGACAAGCCTATGACGGAGTTGCTAATGAAGGAAAAGGCTATCCAATGGACCCAAGCTTGTCAAAATGGTTTTGAGGAGTTGAAGAAGAGGTTGACAACAGCCCCAGTTTTGGTATTGCCGGATGTGAGCAAGAGTTTTGACATTTATTGCGACGCATCGAGACAAGGACTTGGATGTGTGCTCATGCAAGAAGGTCAAGTGGTCGCCTACGCATCAAGACAATTGAATAAACATGAGCAGAATTACCCCACGCACGATTTGGAACTTGCAGCCGTGTTACATGCATTGAAGATTTGGAGACACTATATTCTTAGACATAGGTGTGAAATTTATACGGATCATAAGAGTTTGAAGTATATTTTCACATAAACGGATATGAACTTGAGGCAACGAAGATGGTTGGAGCTCATAAAAGACTATGATTTGGGGATCAACTATCATCCGAGAAAGGCCAATGTAGTGGCCGATGCCTTGAGTAGAAAGGGAATAAGTCACCAACTCACAGTTTGAGAGTTACCATTCGAGTTATGTAAGGAGTTTGAAAGGTTGAACCTTGGATTTGTAAATGATACGGAGATGATGGAGTTAAACCCAACCTTGGAGCAAGAAATTTGAGAGGCACAAACCGCAGACGAGGAGATCAAGGAAATCAAGGAAAGGATCGAGGAAGGGAGAGAATTCAGATTTGATGAAGACGAACATGGTATCTTATGGCTTGGAAAGAGGATCGTTGTGCCTAATGTAAAGCATATTCGGGAGACGATATTAAAGGAGGCACATGACTCGCCTTACTCAATTCACCCTGGTTGTACAAAGATGTTCAAAGACTTGAAGACTTGCTATTGGTGGGATAGCATGAAGAAAGACATAGCTGAATACATAGCACTGTGTGATGTGTGCCAACGAGTCAAGGCGGAACATCAAAGGCCAGCCGGATTATTGCAACCGTTGAAGATTCCGGAATGGAAGTGGGAAGAAATTGGAATGGACTTTATAGTTGGATTACCGCGAACCCAGTCTGGCTATGATTCAATATGGGTCATTGTAGATCGATTGACAAAGTCAGCTCACTTCATTCCTGTCAAGACCACATATACCACCGCGAAGCTAGCAAAATTGTATATGGAGCATATTGTGTGTCGACATGGAGTCCCTAAGAAGATAGTCTCGGATAGAGGTTCACAATTTACTTTCAGATTTTGGCAAAAATTGCATGAAGCTTTGGGAACGAGGTTGAATTTTAGTTCAGCATATCATCCTCAAACGAATGGACAAACCGAGAGGACCAATCAGATTTTGGGGGACATGTTAAGAGCTTGTGCTTTAAAGCATGGGAAAAGTTGGGACAAAAGCTTGCCATATGCGGAATTTTCATACAACAATAGTTACCAAGCGAGTTTGAAGATGTCACCATATGAAGCGCTTTATGGGAGGAAGTGTAGGACACCTTTATTCTGGAATGAGGCAGGAGAAACTCAAGTATTTGGTCCAGATGTGTTGCAAGAAGCCGAAAAGCAAGTCCAAATAATTCGTGAAAACTTGAGGGTTGCCCAATCAAGACAAAAAGGCTATGCGGACAATAGGAGAAGGAAATTAGCCTTTGAAATAGGAGATTTTGTTTACCTCAAGGTGTCACCAATGAGAGATCATAAGAGGTTTAACATAAGGGGCAAGCTCGCACCTCGTTATATTGGACCATTCAAGATTATGGACAAAAGAGGAGAAGTAGCATATAAGTTGGAGATGTCAGCTCATCTTTCAGACGTACATGATGTCTTTCATGTTTCCCAGCTCAAGAAGTGTTTGAGAGTACCAGAAGAGCAAGTGCCAATGGAAGAATTGGACCTAGAGGAAGATTTGACGTATGCCGAACAACCGGTCAAAATCTTGGAAACCAAGGAGAGAGTCACAAGGAACAAGGTTATTAGATTGTGTAAAGTTCAATGGAAGCACCACACAGAAAAAGAAGCGACGTGGGAATTGGAGGATGATCTCAAGAAGGAATTTCCCTATCTTTTCTCTTCCGCGTCGAATCTCAAGGGAGAGATTCATTTTAAGGGGGGTAGGTGTGTAACACCCTCATTTTCATGCATCATGCCTTGCATAAATTCATATACATGTTTAACATTAATCCACATAAAGAGGAACAAGTTTAAAATTGATTTGGAACAAAACCGCACTTAAAACGCAGGAAAGTGCAGACTAGTCCGATTTTGTGCGGACTAGTCCGATTTCTCTCTGACTAAAAACGGACTTGTCCGTTTTTGCTGCGGACTAGTCCGATTTTGGCACTGGAAATCTTCGGACGTGTCCGATTTTGTGCGGACTAGTCCGATATTCCATGAATCCTTGAAAAATTTGCTAAGTCCCTAGACTTTTTCGGACTAGTCCGGTGTTCCAGCGGACTTGTCCGTTTTCCTTTCTGTTCAAATTCGGACTTGTCCGATGTTTGGCCACACTTGTCTGATTTTCTCTCTGGATGACTTCGGACTAGTCCAGTCCTGTCCGGACTTGTCCGATATTTTGTGACTCCGAATTGATCTTTTGTTTTACGACTTGTTTCTTGGGTTTCACGTTAAGTGGGCCTAGGGACGTCGTGCCCAACTCTTCTAGAGCCCGTGTGGGACTCTAAACCGGCCTCTACTCATCCCAAAACTCGAAATTCATCTAACCCTAGACTCCACCACTATATAAACAGCCCCATCCCTTGGATTAACATCTATTTGCCACTTTTCCACCCACCCAAACCCTAGTTCGTGGGGAGCCACCATCAAGGAGGGAGGAGAAGATCCCAAGCAAGAAGAAGAAGAGGAGGAAACCAAAGAGGATCAAGATCTCCACCAAGTTTCGTTCTTCAACACCAATTCATCTCCAAGTTCATCACCAACCCTAGATCATCAAGATCCAAGTGTTACTTCCAAGTTTCTTGATTCATTGGAGTTCTAAACACCTGGTATATCTTCTATTATCTTTTCCTTACGAGAATTCAACCCCTAATCTCCTAATTCACGTCGATCTAGAAAACCCTAATCTGCTGATCTCGCAGAGGGCGGACTTGTCCGGTCCCTAGCGGACTAGTCCGATCTTTCCGGATAAATTGTGTTGAATTAATTCTAAAATTTGATCTAATTGAATCCAAACCTGTATAAACTTGTTAAAATCTATTAGAACTAGTTAGTGATCATTAAAAGCAATATATTAACAAGTTCTACCTTGCATTTGCATCAATCGTGCATTTCATGTCATATTGAGTAATGTTTGTGCACTCTTTGATTGTGTTTCTTGTATTGTATGTTTATTATGTGGATTAGATGGATTTGCGCTAGAAAGTGCCGCGTAGGATCTACAGCACCAAGAGTTTGAAGGCTTTGACCCTAATCAACAGCAAGAGCAAGGCAAGTGTCCTTGAAGCATATTGATCCTGTTTTTAAAATAAATGTTTTGTTTGCAAAATTGCATGCTTGTGTCAATTTGACGGGAAATCCTATGGTAGGGAGTTTACTAGTTTTGTTGACCACCCTTGTCACCTGGAATACATGGTAGAGAGACGGGAAGGGTTTTTACCTTTTTGCTTCGCTTAATTAATTGGGATGGAAAACAACACTACACATTTACTTAAGCATTAATGATATTCTGGTTGATAAGAACTGGTCGATATGGTATGGTAATGGGTGATCTAAGCCAGCCCGGTATGTGGATGGGTTGGATGTTATGGTGGTTTGCTTGCTTTAGATCTAAGGACCGGTTCATGCGAGAATAAGCCAGGACTACAGTGCCACCACGAGGCCAAGTATGGGTGCGGCGTAGCTGATTAATTAGGGCTTCGCTAGTGCTATTTGGAACATTGTGGATGCTCGGGGAAGGGGTAGTCGAATTGGGTTTGTTGATGATTGGTGGGACTACCCTGGGATCCGAATGGCTCAAGAGGGGGCCCTTGGTTGAAGATGTGCTCTGCGGGAGACGTCGCCACCGATGAAACCTCAGTGGGGTCTAAATAGGCTAGAAATCCCTTTGTAAAGGCTATTTTGTGATCTCTTGGCCATACACCAAAGGAAGTGTAATTGGCGAAAGGGAGGTTCTTTAGTCGCCGACGGGTGATGAAATCACAAACACGTGGGTAAAGAGGTACAATCTCTGCAGAGTTGAATAAAACTATCATGATAGCCGTGCTCCCAGTTATGAGCGCCTGGATGACCTACATGATTAGAGGGAAATTGGTAATTGGGATGGTTATGGTTTGGTAATGGTTATGGATTTATTTCTGGTATTGAATATGGTTATTGGCAAATGGTGAAATCTGGAATTACTGGTGAGGATGGTGAATTATGGACTGGTATTATGATATTATTTATGACTATGATGGGTTTACTTCACATACATATAATATGTATATTGCTTTTCAAATGTTTTACTGTACTTTTCAGCACTTTGTCATTATTATTGTCGTCATTTGAATCAGCCACATGTCATACTTTCCACACTTGCTGAGTACGACATGTACTCACTCTTGCAATCCCCCCAACAGTTGCAGGTCAGGATTGGGAGTTTAATGGTAATAATGCGGAGTTCTAGGCTGTGTCTACCGTCAGCTTTGCCTGTAGTGTTGATTGGAGCTGCGCACATATATATATATATATATATATATATATATATATATATATATATATATATATACCCTATCGCTTATGTTGCTTAGTTGCTTAGTTTGCTTAATTAGTTTATTTCCGCCGCATTAGTTGAACTTGTCGTTAATATTCATTAGAGTTTGTATTCGAGGATAATCTGGTTTGTGTAATAAAATTTGGTCAATTAATCCTGTTCTGTGGTAATTTTCTGAATATCGTTTGTGATTGCACTCGTGTATGTGTGATGAACATCCTGGGCAAACATATGCGTTAGCTTGGTTCAGATTTCGGAACTGGGCGTCACATCCGTCCACATAACCGGACTAGTTCGGTCCATCATGTTTTTGACGAATTTATTAAGTGTGCAGGAAATTTAGAAGGCCTATTCACCCCACCCCCCTCTAGGCCACATTCAGGAAAGTCTTCAAGTACTTGAAGGGACAGTTCTTGCGCTTCACGAAGTAGTAGAAGCCAATCAACTTTGTCCCCTTTCTGATGGTGTGGACCGTGAAGAAGGTCCAGAAGAGCTCAATGCTTGGCGGCACGCTCACCCACATCTCGCAAAAGTGGATGAAGGTCGCCACTAGCAAGAATGAGTGAGGGTTGAGGTGATGAAGCTAGAGCCCGTAGAAGTCCAGCAGCATCAAGAGGAAACTTGAAAAAGGCGGGATCAACTCCACCATGGCGTACGCCGAGAAGTAGATGATCTCTCAGGTGCGTTTCTTCTTGAAGGGAAGCTTGCCTAAGTGGATCGAGTTGTCAAAGGAAGCGCTGGACCACCCCATGTAGGTCCGAGCCCTCGCCAAGTCTTTGTCCTTCTTGATCTTTTTGCGGGGAAGACCCAACTCCATTGCGGCAAAGCGGGGAAAAATTTGAAAAGCCTATGCAAAGGTGGAGAAGTTTTAAGTGCAAGTTCGAATGAAGGCGTAAAGAGCCCTCCAACCATGCAAGCTTTCCTTCTTAAGTAAGCCTCCGCAACGCTTGGATGGAAACCGTGCCAGGATCAAGATCTCATTTCAAAAATATACCCCGTAAATGACAAATGGGTCCAGGTCTACTTTGGCGGAAAAGTCGAAGTTACCACACCAGGCGAACTATTGTCATGATGGGAAGTTGGAAGCCCGAGGGCGGCGGCCTGACAGGGCGCTCGGAACCGATACGGTTTTCGTGTTGGAAACTGGCGACCTTCAATTGCGTGAGATCTGCATGCCTGGATCTCACATGCCGTCATAAAGAGGAGCCACGTGGCGATGGCTTAACTGCAGACTATCACCCCAACGGCCCAAGAAAAGACCTTTGAAGCTGCAGCGCGGAAATTGAAGATGGCCCCACCTTTGGTAGAATAATTTCACTCAAAGGGTTTCTCCTAGAGGTGGGCCCGGGGGCCACTGTCGGTACCCTGCGTACCGGGTACCCAATGATACCGCAAGAAAAGCTATGGAGTTCCACCTGTCTGAGTCGAAGACCTCCGAAGGATCCACGTGTCCCGTAGCACTGGACCCACCTCCCACGTTCGGGTAGCTCTGGCATTGCCACGTGTAATGCAAGGTCGGACCTAACTCCCTTCATAGGGAAGCTCCGATCATGCCACGTGCCCAGTGACCTCGGACCTAACTCCCAATAGAGGGAAGCTCCGGTGCTACCACACATATAGTAGCTTCGGACCTGCCACCCCACAGAGGGAAGCTTCAAAGATGCCACGTGTCAAGCCTCCGGACCTAAACCTACAATGGGAAGGTTATCGGATCTCCAACAGCGCAGACATTCAAGAGGCTATTAAACAGTCATTACAAGACCTGATTAATATGTCATTAATTCAGCATTAATGACACATGATCAGAGGACCTTCAAGGCCGGCAGTGCCGCCATTAAGGCGTGTTATCACACTAATAATCATACTTAATACATGTACATCGTGTATTAGGCAATTGAATACCATCGGGGCCACTTGTTGAGCCAGGCAACCTCTGTAACGGCCAGCTCTTGGCATATAAAAGGGTTGCGCCGCACAGGAGGAAAAAAGAAGAATAGGCACACAAGCAACCACACACTCATACAATTAACAATCACCCCGTGGAGTAGGGTATTACGCTCAGGCGGCCAGAACCATGTAAAAATCCCCTATTTCACTGTCTCGTTCATAATATTATGTGCGCCCCAACCAAATACGAACCTCCGCAGACTATGCTTTAGTGGTACCGGGGGAAGTGTCGTTGCAACATTTCGACAACAACCCCATCCTCACTTTGTTTATTTTTAAACACCATTTAGTTCCAATGAAAGTGTGACCTTGAGGTGGAGGTACAAGTTTCCAAACATTATTTTCTTCAAAATTTTCTAACTCTTCTTGCATGTCAATAATCCAATATTCATTAGTGAGTGTGTGCGATATATCTTTGGGTTAAAAAAAAGCAACAAAAGCAGAATGAGCATGAGAGTTTGGATCACAAAACCTGGACCGTGTGACTCGTTTGTGCAAGCTCCCAATGATTTGTTGTGGAGGATGACTTTTGAGGATTCGGAGGGGAGTAGACACTTCACAAGCTCCTTGTTCTTCATGTTCATCACAGATCGAATTTGTGGCTTGAGGACGATCGGTACCTGCTGCAATAGTTGTTGGTGCTGGTTGTGGTGCAAAATCATTAGTGTGATCAACATCATTTGCTTCTGAATTTTTGAGCAGCGGCACCACTTCTTTATCTTCTTTGATGGAAATACTCCCCCTCTGCGGATATGAATATGGACTATTTACCTCCGAGGGATTGAACATGTGAAGGTCTTACGATGTCAAGGTGCAAAAGTTGACCCGGTTCAATTGTCATGGTCATTGTGAGAGGAGCTTGTGAACCTGCAACCATCTTGGCATGTCTACAAGAAGAGCACACAACTTCTTTGTCCCCTTTAAGCTTAGGCAGCCCACGTATGCGATCAAGAGCACTAACACGCGTTAGATGATCAAAGCCTACGTGACCAAGTCTTCGATGCCCAAAATATAACTACTTTGAATCATTAGCAACTAGACACCTATACTTAGAGGATGACATATCAAAATCAGGTTTAAAAACTCTTCCAAACCGAGACATGTTAAAAATAAGCTCACTGTTTGAATCTACAACATTGCAGCAATTTTTAGTGAAGGCAATTTTCAGATTTTCATCTAGTAATTGTGAAACAGAAAGCAAGTTGTATTTCAAATTTTTAACAAGTGCCGCATCCTTCAAAGTGTAGTGATCATTTACTTTAACCAAACCCTTAGCAATTATAGGAGTTGAAGAATTATCGGCAAAAGTAACTGTCGATTCCCCAGATCTGTTAAGGAGCAGCCCGCAGAGGTTCTTGTTCCGCAGGGCTTAGGCCTCAATCAAGTGTACACGCGTATGAGAGAGTATGATACGGTGGTTTTTACGTGGTTCGGTCCGCAAGGAGCGTAACACCCTACTCCACAGTGGATTGTATTGCTAGTGAGTGTGTATGCGTGTGTGTCTGTATCGGGGATTCGATGTTCGGTCCTTTGTAATGGTGGTGGTCCGGGCCTTTTATAGCTAAGGTCGGACGCCTTAAAAGTGGGGTCCGGGGCCCGACAAGTGGTCCCGGGGTGATCTTATCCTAGAGATCTAAGACTTCTCGCATAAGCTTGCTCTGACCGTGGCAGTGAGGATTCGCCATCTTGCCGCCTCTCTTGTCAGTAGCCCACGCGCCGTTGTTGACGATGGCAGAAGGTGTCCCGTCAGCCTGTCTCATTGCCGCAAGCTACCAACTTCGTTGGGTGGTATAGGCCTGCAGAGCCTTCACTGTGATGCGATTGGTTGCAGCGGTCTTTGACCGTTGGCGTGCTCCGTGTTGTGCACCGAAGGTGGGTGCGCGTCCTCAATGCTTGACTTGGGCAGGGTGCACCATCCCTTAACTCTCGCATATTACCTCCCAAGGCTAGCTGCAGGACACGTGGCAGCGTCGTAGCTGACCCCTGCTGGGGAGGCCAGCCCCGGTACTTTGTGATGTGTGGCAGCTCCGGGGCTCTCCAGAGGACGTGGCAGCTCCAGGCCCTTTCCCGTGGGGGTGTTGATCTTGGCGCTCTGAGCCACGTGGCTGCATTGGAGCTCCCCCCCTAAGGTTGGGGGAGGTCCCATCCCTACACGTGGCGTCTCGGGAGCCCGTCTCACCAGAGGGGACAAATCCCATCTTCAAGACTCTCATGGCAGTACCGGAGCTCAATCTTGATGGATGTCTGGGTCTTGACACCTTCGGGACATGTGGCACCACCGACCGTTCCTCGGTGTCTTCATCCTGTGTGCGATGGTACCCCGTCTGCAGGGTACCAACAGTAACATTGTCTACACATGACAAAAAAGAGGGAGAGGAGAACCAATATTTGTTACCAGTCATGTGGCGTGAGCAACCTGAATCCACAATCCAAATGTTCTCCTTCCTCAAACGTGTAACTTACATAGAAGCACAATACAACAATGACTCAATATTGGGGTTAGTCAAAAGGTATTTAGGAATCCAGTACTGAGTCACACGATGTGCTGCAGGAAAAACACGCGCAAGCTGAGACAAAATAGCAGGTTTATGAGCCAAAGTTTGAGGATTTTTGTACCCAACTACTGACTTACGAGGTGTTACATGTGTAGCACCAAAAACAGTAGGTTTGGGAGCAAACTTTGCATGTTTTTAACTCATAACAGTAGGTTGCATGTTCTAGATATTTGGTTTAGCATGTGCAACAAATGTTACATGAGAGTTATGAGATCTAGCTTGCATTCTTTCCTTTTTCTGTTGTTTAGCTAGTCTAAAAAAATCTATGACATGACCATCTCTACCACAGTGAGTACAATGAAATTTAACTTTGCGTTCATGTCTAGATGAGCAAGCAACATGTTTATTAGAAGCTGAATGAGGCAGCAATACTGCATATTTGAAAACTACATCTTTTTGTTTAGGAACTGTTTTAATTAAACCACTTCCTAATGACTTTACAATTTTAGGTGGATTTTCCTTAGCATGAGCATGGGAATCAAAACCTAAACTAATTTTTATCATTGGAGGATTTAGATGAATTCAACGGCAAGTTTAGATGTTTGTTCCCAATACAAAACTGCTCTAGTGTCCTATTCATGTCATCAAGTTTCTTAGACAATTCTAGGCAATTTACACATAGAGTTTTTCCTTTTAGTTTGTAATTGGAACAATATTTAACTTCATTAGCACGTAAAGCATTGTTCAAAACAAAAAATTCATCCATAGCATCATGTAGTTTCTTATCAAGATCATCACAAGTAGAACAATGCAAATCAATTGTAGAACAGCTAGCATCTTCAAGTTTTTATCATTAAGTGCAGGAAGCTCTCTGTTCTTTTCAATTTCTAACTCAAGTTTATCAAGTGTGGAGGTGTGTGCACTTCTTAGAGAGGACAATTGTTCATATATTAAATCACATGAGGAACAAGAATCATCACTAAGAATCAGATAATTTAAACGATTAATTTCAGATTCTAGTGAATCAATTTTAACAGCATTGTTCCTAAGGTTTTTGTCTTTTTTCTTAACTATAACAGTGACACTAGAAATAGCATCACATATTTCTTCGCAAGTAGGACATACCTCTTTATTGTCGATGTTGTGTTCTGTCTCCTCCATACTTGATCTTGACTTGCCCGTCATGAAGCACAAGTTTGCCAAATCATCTTCATCTTTGTCACTTCTGATGTCCACATCGCTTGAGCCAAGTTCTTGAAGTGCGGAGATAAAACTATTGACCAATTGTCGTTATGTAAAACCCTTCTTTTTCTTGTTGTTGTTTGCAGAGGAGTGCTTTGTCCTTGTTTGCTTTTCATCACGAGAAGTAGTACCTGAAAGGTTAGGGCAATCCGTGCGAAAATGTCATGTATTATCACATTCGAAATATCGTTGAGGTCTGACACTTCCTCTCCTTCTAGTTCTCACATTTTGTAATGCTTTTAAGAACCGAGTATAGATGAGTGCAAGTTCTTCCTCTGTAAACTCTTCAATCTATTCAAGGTTTAGAGAGGACAACAAAGCAAGTGTTCCACAAGATGAAGATTAGTTGGAGCTAGGCATGTCACGTTGAGAAACAAATGCAAGAGACTTGCTCGGGTTCTTACGTGAGATTATGTCAATTTCATGAGTTTTCAAATTAGAATATAGAACATCTAAAGTAAGTGTAGTCATGACAGTAGATTCACGAATATATGTGACTTTTATCTCCCAAATCGATATGAATAATGCACTTAGTAATTGCCTAGCATTTTTAGCATCTGAAAAAATAACATTGACACTACACAAGTTGCTGAGAATTTTATTAAAGCGAGCAAAGAGGTCGTCGATGGAGTCACCTGGTTGCATCTCAAAGCGCATGTACTCCTTTATAAATATTTCTTGCCTTACCTCCTTGATTGTGTTGGATCCTTCGTGGTAATCACATTGAGCTTTCCAAACATCGTACGCAGATTGGAGGTGAGCAATATGGTCGAAGTCGCTTTGAGTTAGTCCTTGTATGATCAAGTTTCGAGCCCTATTGTTGTTGTCGACATGTCTCATATTTGTATCCGTAACTTGATTGTTCGATAACACTTCGTAAGGCTTGTAAAAATTTTCCCATATAGAAAAGCCTTGCGCGTGGATGAAAGCTTTCATATGTGCCTTTCAAACCTGAAAATCAATACTACTAAACACACAAGATTTTGCAGAGTATTTCTCCATGATGATTAGTCAAAAACATGTGAAAAAGCACGTGAAAAAATACCAGAAGGGTGTGAATGGTAGATTACAACTTTTTCAGCGGAAGCAATGAAAACTCCTCTACAGAAAATTGATCTGTTAAATAAATCATGTGTGTGACTAATCTAAATAGGATTAATTGTGACCAAACCAGTATAGACTGTGGAGAATCAAGTCACGAAGACGTCACCACAATAATCATGAAAATCCTTCAAGAAAAACTCAAGTTACGGTCGAGAGATCGAACAATGGTCAATCTGTTCTACCGGAGTAAAAACAGATTTGCAACACTACAAAGAAACTCGTGTACATCAAAAACCACAAATCCATTGACCGTGACATTTTCATAGATGATAGATAATCAAGTTATGAATACAACTCAAAAAGAATCACGTCAATTGGATCTGTAAATCTCAAGTTATGATAAAACCACCAAAGCAAGGTATGTTGTGCAAAAACTCGACGAGAAAAACTTGTCTGAAACAAATCCGATGAAAAAAACACAAAAGTTCCTTTAAACTATGATCTTTATTCAATATAACACAAGAAGAACAGCCCAAAGTCCATGCACCATGAGCTCTAACCTCCCTTGATTATATAACCAGTCCTTAGGCCAACCCAATCCAAACTAGGACCCGTATCCTACTCAGTTTCCACCGAAACTTTTCATAACCGCTCAAGACTCTTCTATACGCAGATAGAAGCAATCTTAAGACTTCCAAACACCTTAGGAATGTATCCCACATTCCTAAAAACAACTCAACTTCGTGACCCAAACGAAATTCTATCATAACCAACTCAAATCAATCCATATTTGAGTCAAACTCGACTCAGTCGCAGCCTGAGTCTATATCCTAGTCGGTTGGACCTTTCTGACCAATTATTTACGTCTACATCTCTTCATCGCGCTTTGGAACCATGCAGCCACGTCCATGCACTCCATGCACACGTGCAAACACCTTCCAACGACGTTCATGATACCTTCATATGCATTGTTCTTGATTCAACCATGTTGCGCGACCTCCTGATCAACTCAACCACAATTCCTCCCGATTTTTATTGCTGAACTTCATCTTCTCCCTAAGACTAGTTCAATGGATCCCGTCACCAGCCATGTCTTGAACTCAAGCAACACCTACATATGAATAAACAACCAATACTTCCGAGCACAAGTCCTCGACTTGACTTATGTTAGTTCCGAAACCACAACACCTTACGTGAGCACCTCACATAAGCATGTTGCAAAACATAGCAAAAATGTTAACCACCATGATCAGCCGAAATGCATAAAAAACTTAGTAAAAGAATACTACGCAAACTTTCTATAAGTGTAAAGCAAGTTCGAAACATTACAAGTTAAAAGTAGAACTATTGCAATCTAGCATCGGGCCTTGCCAAAGCTAACTTGAGCAGGACCTAGCGCCGGAGCTAACCAAAGCTAGTCGGGCCTAGCGCTGGAGCTTATCAAAGCTAGTCGGACCTAGCGTCGAAGCTAACCAAAGCTAATCAGACCTAGCGCCGGACCTAGCAAAAACATATCGGACCTAGTAGCCATAGCAAGTCGGACCAAGCCAAAACATGTAGAACCTAGACAAAGTAAGTCGGACCTTACGTCGGATCCTGCCGAAGCTAACCAAAACAAGTCGAATCTATTATCGGACCTTGCAGGAGCTCGGACCTTGTTAAAAGGGTGTTTTGACAATATTTAAAAAATTTATCGTCATAGTCAATATATTCAGCACACATAGGTCTCACAGTTCAACACATGATATTAAAAAAGTAATTATTGCTAATTGCTAACTTAACACGTGTGTTTGTACGTGTGCAGTAAACACTACATAATGATCTTCATCAAGTCAACGCAGGGTTTGACAACGTTCATGGACTCAGTCGATTACTCACCAGATCGTTACAAAGATTTCCTTGCAGGGTTTGACAACGTTCATGGACTCAGTCGATTACTCACCAGATCATTACAAAGATTTCCTTTCCATTTTGAAAATGTATGATTATTCGATACTTTTAATTTACACACATTTAGAATGTGTTTACAAGTTTTTATATGGCATTCCTTGTATTACAGCGTTTGGCGGTTTTATGCGAAAAAACTTGACCTTCAAGTAAGGATGTGTTGTACATATCAACATATTATCTTTGTCCCAAGCAGCCTCTTGGGAGTGTCTTATACGGGTATTATGTATGCGAGCATTTTCAGACCGCCTGCAAATATAGAGTGGATCATGAAGATATTAGTTATCTTTAATGTCGATATTGTATTTTCTTACTTTTGAGTTTTATTTTCATTGTAAATAGCGTATATTAATATTATATTATTTTATCATTGTCACCAACACATTCTAAACTTTGTTATGTGTTTCATTACAGCACACGAAGAATGTGAACAAAGAATGGAAGATTTATAGAAGTATATCTGGTGGAGGAGCCGATAAGATTGCGAGTGAACTGTGTCACTTTATGCGTCACGAAATTTTCCACCGAAGAGGGTTGTTCTTCGATGACAATAGTGTAATCGCTGCTGTGCTAGAACTTTGTCAGTATGAGCATCGAAACAATTTTTAGTGAAACTTGTAAACTATGAATTGAGATGTACTTTACATATGTATATGAGATGACTTGACTTTTTAGTGATTTTGTGTCGATGATGCTTGTAAGAATATATTGTTTCTACTGTGTGTGAATGTGCATATGAAATTGATCTAGACATTAAAAATAACAACAGGTAGTGTTGTATAAGAGTATACTTTATCACAGACGGTTCTTTACCTACGGTTAGCCGTCTATAAAATTATATTATTATAGGCGGCTAGTCATAGATAAAGAACTGACTGTGATAACTTCACTATCACAGACAGTTGCTCTTAAGTTACAAACCGATTGTGATAAAAAGTCTTAATAAGCAGCTAGTCATAGTAAAGAACCGCATGTAATAGCTCCATTA
Source organism: Tuctoria greenei (assembly GCA_036927565.1). Classification (NCBI taxonomy): domain Eukaryota; kingdom Viridiplantae; phylum Streptophyta; class Magnoliopsida; order Poales; family Poaceae; genus Tuctoria; species Tuctoria greenei. Next base: position 208,356,488 of record JAYESD010000006.1, on the reverse strand, counting down.
TCATAGACGGTTACTCTTACGTTATAAACCGCATGTGATAAAGAATCTTCACAGACGAATTCATTAAGGTTAAAACCACCTATCATAACTTATTTCACATGCGGTTTTAGCTTCCGCCTGTGAAAATTGTCCAAATGAATGTTCATAACAAAATGGGGAGGGGGATCATCCAAACTTATGCCACATCATCTTTTATAAATCTCAAAGCACATACTTGAACATTAAAAATTAAACATAGGCTCGCTCCGCGATTTAGTCCGTTCATCAAACCACGTGGCAGAAATATGTTACAATATACGCAGGTGGAATATGCATGTCGTATCTAGAAATCTCCCCCCCCCCCCCCCCATTTTGAACTGAGAGGTATGTCAATATGCACAGTAAATTATCACAAACTCTTCAGTTCAGAAGGTTTTGAAAACCGTGTAATAATACATTTAGAATCGTATGAGATGAAATTTATTATAGTAGTATACAGAGCTTTATATGGCAGGCACCAGGCAAACAACGTCTGATAAGCCCCTGGTACAAGCACGAGAGCAGACTACCTACGACCTATGAACAATATGTACTTTCCTACTTTCTCTCCTCATTTATTCGATATTTGAAGAATTGATTTTATTTCTCTCAACATCAAATAAATACAAACGGAGAAAGTACAATTCAACTATATCATTTGAATGGCACTAGCCAATAGGGGGGGGGGGGGGGGGGGGGCTCCAGCCCCCCAGTGCCCATCTAACAGTGGAGCCCCCTTTAAGCCCCCCTATGAAGAAAGTAAATATTTAGTGAACAAAACTCTTGTAGAAGAGATGGTTAGTGTGTCTAATTGTTAATTTGGAGGTCTTAGGTTCAAATCACAAACTAGACATTTACTTGTTTCTTTTTTTCTTTTTTTCTTCTTCTTAAGAGTACCTTTCAGCCCTATCTTTGAAGTCTCGATCTGCCACTGTTGCAGCAGTAACCATCACCACGAACAGGAACAACTTCTTGCTTTGCACTGGATTCTTCAGCTTCCCTACCGCGATTTAGACCATCCGCACCAGCAACTATTAAAACATATTTTATCTTCTAAACTATACTTCATATATATACTTTATAAAATTTTATAATATACTTTCCAATACGTTTTACAACCTAACACTACAAATCGCCTTAGTTCTCACCAGAGCCAGTACCAGTTGGTGGTGGTAGGAGTCGCCAGTTGTTGACGGAGCAACCGCCTCCTATGCCTAGCTTTCATCTCTGAGATCTGAGTGAGAGCGGCGAGAACATCTGCTATGGCCTGTCTTTTGCTTGGTGTTTCACTGACGCAGAGTGCGGCAACAAGGAGGGCTCCGCACAATCAAGTCTTGTTGTGCTGATCCTGCAGCCCCGGGTCTGTCAGTTGGACCAAGCTTCGCCAAGACAAAGTCAGATAGCTTTTGATGATACCCTTCTCCAATCAAAATGTCTCCACATTTCACATCACGGTTAATGAAAGGAGGATCAGCATTGTCATGCAATTGCTCAAGACCTTTGGCTGTAACAAGAAGTATCTATTCTTGTACTCCAGTCAAGAGGCTGCTTACCAGGGGGAACATCTGCATAAACCATTTGGCATGCATGATCTGTTTACAAGGTTGCTGCTGGTTTGAACTCTTGACAAAGTATATTTGTGCAAGGGAACTGGAGATCGCAAACCATCATGACATTTAACATAGTACAGCCGATGGCCATTACACAGGTGAGTGCTGAAGAACCACCAGAATTATAATAACTGGAGTTCTTGTTTACCGAAATGTGGCAATCCATGAGCTGCTATATCAGTAATGGAAGGAAAAAATCCTAATTATTGATTTGTATGACTCAAATGCTTGTTGGATTGGAAAGGAGATGTCATTTTTCCGCTTCTTGGCCAGCTTGATCATCTTGTCCAGTTTGTCGCACAAACTGCCCACGAACCCGTGGCCGCTGCTGAGCCAGCTCCTTCCTACTTTGATAGCGAACCTAATAATAGACGGACAAGGATATCAGAAAGATAATGGTTCAATGCAAACAATACTCAAACATTCAGTTATAGAATAGAATTTCGAGAGACAGAAAATAATGCCAGAATCAAGTAAAATGATGATATCATTATCTTAAAAACTAGCCATTCTAAATTATTTCATTGAATTCAGTTAAAGCGAAAATAGGGTACCTTTTTACCAAAGTTCCGATCTTTCCGCTTCAGTCTGAATTTGTTCAATGCAGCTTCTCGTTGGGGGTACCGAGTACGATACATGTCATTACCACTTCCACTCCCACTTCCACTGCCATCTCCAGCTCCATTTTTGCCCATTATACCATTAACACTCTCCATGTTTGGTCTTGCAATGTTGGGAGCAGCGCTACATCCATCCTGCCCATTGCTTTCATTATGACTACCTGAGATTGCCCGATTCACCCTGTAGTTTGCAGCATGACATTCAACGGGAGGATCAAACACATTGGACGATCCACACTGAGCATCTGATGATCCACGATCAGTTGATGGCTGTTGCTGCGCCATAACATGGAGGTAATAATGGACATGCTGATGATGCTGTACACAGCCTTGTGGTGCGTCTGTTCGGTGGCCCAGTTTTAATGCATTCGCAATTCCTTCATCAGCTTTGTCATTCCCTACCACATTAGTTGGTGATGTTTGGTGCTGCACACGACGGAATGCTGAGGTATGCTGGGTAGATTTAAAAGCTGATGGTGAGGTTACTCTCTCCCTGTTCACTGAAGGCTTCGCTATGGCATTATTTGTACTGGAGCCCATGTCATTGTTGTTGCTACTGCCATTTGAGCCCTGCTTTATTGGAGCAGCATCTGAATTGGGCTTCATCGTGCAGGTAGAGTTTGTTTTTGCAGCCTCTGAACTATTGTCTTGTGGTGAACAGCTTTCTCCAAATCCAGCTCCACCTTGATTGGAAGCCACGGATGTATGGTACCTTGCAAATCAGAAACAGTTAGCATGCAACTTACTGTTATGCTCATAACCATGTAATGACACTAATATTATGTTTGGCACCTCGTGAAAGCTGAAAGATCTGATTTTCTCAGAATATTTCGTTCATCATGGCTAGCTGTTGAGGCTCCAGTTGTTTTCAACCTCTTCAAACCCAACACATGGGACATCATGTCAACGTGAGAACCACAATTCTTATTATTCCCATCTGGCATCTCGGAGGGGGAACCATGTATATCAGTTATTTGTACTGCCTGATCGGTTTCTGCGTTTCTAGATATTGAGCTAATCAAGTCAGCAGTTCGAGTATTTGATTCAGTCAGTATGATTGCACCATCACTTTCTACAATTACTTTATTTTTAGAATTGCATTGGGGCATGTGGGTCTCATGCAATTTTTCTGTTCGACTACCAGACATATCATCAAAAGGAGATTGATACTCAACACTTGAATTCCTAGGGGGACCTATTTCCAAATATTTTCCCATGGACTCGTCTGTAAAATAAGGGAAATTTGGTGAGTGAGACAGTAGAAAGAACAGGTTTACTTTGCTTACAGTGAATTTTGTGGTTACGATACCATTATTTTCTTTTTGTTTCTTCCCGCTCCTTTTGTTTGCAGTTGGTAACCACTTGTTGCTGCATATCTCTGACTTGGAGTGAATTACTTGAGCACATGTGCTATCAGGCGGATCAGCTAATTGATCTGGAGACATAGGTTGTGGGCTGTCAATCTCCACAGCACGCTTTGTCCATGAACTCTGCATTTAAAAACAGATTGTTGACGTCAAAATACATTGACAAATTGACATGAAAATACTACACCGAAAGAAATCAGATTTTTCTTATCAAAAAATGAAGGTAGTCAAACAACTTGTACAAGCAGATTTAATGCATGGGATCAAAAATTAATTTCATAATTTTACTATGAATATGATAACTGGTTGTATAATAAATCTCCAGATATTTTAGAGAATTAAGTAACCTCTATGGTCTGACCAGAAGTGATGCGAACTTTGTTGTCAGTAATATTCCAGTACATTATTTTTATGTTTTTAACTATATCGCCGCCATCTTCCCACACAAGTACAACTTCAAATGTAAGAGTAATAAATAACTATCAATAAGTAATTAATGATCTCATACTTGGGTGCCGCTGCCATTATCACTGCCATCCCTAGCATTTAGTCCAATACTGAAGTCGTCGTCGTTGTCTTCATCATCATCATGACTGCTGTCACTGTTGTTCTCAAACTCGTTACCAGCCTTTGCTTTGACGCACTTTTGTGTCTGTATTCCACTTTCGCTAGCACTAGACTGTGTTTTAAAGAGGGGAGTTCATCTCAAGTGCAACCACACACAAAAAAAAAAGGATAAGTAAGTATAGCCATTTTATCTATGGGAGCGACTAGGATGCAAAAAATCTCTTAGGCCACAAGTTCTCCATCCTACGATCACAATTCTTTTTCACTTAAGTCCTTCCACCTTGCAACATTGTTCACACTTCATTTTTTCAATTTACTTTGCTAGGTGGAGGGGCCAAGTGAAAAAAATACAGTGAACGTAGAGGATGGAGGTCGTGTGGCTTAGAAGAGCTTTTTGCATGATTGCACCAAATAGATGTTTGCATCCTAGTCGCTCCCTTCAACCATGCCTTATGATTTAACAAATATACAACATAAAAGCTAGATCAAAACAAATATCTTACACTGTGGCATCGCCTCCATACATGCTGCCAAAGATTCTTAAGCTCATTCTTCCGAAGTGGCTTCACTAAGAAGTCAACTGCTCCCTTTGACAAGCATTTAAATACCATACCCATGGAGCCATTTGTTGACATCACTGCATGTAAAACACTAAAACCACATCAGTTTAGCAGCTAAAGTATTTAGAGAAACATATTAACAAGACAGCATTTCATAATGCATTAGAGGAGGTGAGGATAGCTACATACTAATCACAGGAATGTCCTTGCAGATCTTGTGGCTTGTGATCTTACTGAGCAGACCAATGCCAGACAGATAAGGCATGAAAACCTCAGTCAATACAAGGTCAATGCTACTTTGCGGATCTTCAAGATGCTGCCATGCGTGCAAACCATTTTCGGCAGGGATAACTTAAAGGAAGGAGATAAAATCGCAGTCAATACACTTAAGTAATTAACTTTCTCATTGTGCTGGACAATGTTGATAGCTAAAAGTTTACCAAAGCTGATGATTAGCAACCAAATATAACTCAGACAGGAAGCTGAAGATACATTTTTTTTCGAACACGAAAGCTTTGCGTGTCAATTTTATAGAAGCAGAGGCCGTAAATGGGCTGAGGTTCATGCGCATGCTAGTGCGCTACAAGCCGAAACCGAGGCGGTATATTACAGAGAAGAAAAACAATTGAAGGACTAAGGGGTTGTTTGGATTGTATACTAAGTTTGCCACACAATCTTGCCTAAGGTGACTAAGGGTAGTCTTGCCACACTTTTGTGGCAATAAAATTGGCCAACTAAGCTTAGGCAAAGTGTGGCAAAAAAATTGTGTGTATGACATGTGGGGCAAAGTGTGGCAAAGTTAGTCAGCCTTAGTTGTGGCTAGAACCAAACACTGACTAAGAAAATTGTGGCTGACTAAGTTTAGGCGTGGCAAATTGTGGCCTCAATCCAAACAGGCTCTAAGAAACGAGCACAGGGTAGCGAGAAGGTACCATGCGGTAAATTAGGAAAACCTACTGGTCAGATTAACAAATACAGCAATGATACAACAGCCTATTTCTGGCAGAACAGACAAAGAGGGTAAGGCCAGGCATAATAAACCCTCTATTTTTATATTCAGCATGACAACCACATCGATCAACTCATGGACATAAGGAATCTTCCTCTCAAAGAAAAAATAAATATGTCAAGAATCTGTTGACTATAGAAATTTATCTTGGTATCTAAAGTTTATCTGGGTAAACACCATACATATTTATCTAGAGGTTATCTAAATTTATCTCGGTATCATGGTGACTCTTGAGCTGGGATCAATTTAAAAGTGCCGCTCAAAATCATATTTGCTCTTATACAATGCCCAAAACAGTCAATATAAGTACAAATAACTGATGTGATTATATGCCTATATGGCACATTTCCGTTCCAAAGGTTAGTCCTCATACTACCTATTAAAAAGGGGGAGAGGCAAATCAAAGAAATTCTCACATCGTTTTTTTTTAATCTAGCATGCAATCAGGCTGGCAGTTCTGTTAGTTTATTATAACAAACAGGGCCTTCCCCCCTACAAATATAGTGATAGAAGAGATTGTTACAAGGCTAGTTCATCTCAAATGCAAATCCAAGATGGGACTGGAAAACAAAATAACATATTAACTTTCAGCTTGACGAACCACGTGCAACCAATTTACACAGATGAAACTAGCTTCGTCATTTCCAGGGAATACCTTCATAGCAGCACTTACGAAGCAGGGCACTGACCACTTGACGGGTGGAGTCATCATTCTCCACCAATAAGACTCTCAACGTCTTCACAGGGAGGAACCTCTCCCACCGAATGGTTGGTTCTTGCGGTTCCTTCTGCTCATCCACACACTGTGCAGTAGTTGGCACACTGTGCCCATTGGGTAAATCGTTCCGCTTACCCCTCCATTCCTCCCCATCAGCCTCAACCACATGGCCATCCTCCACCCCCCTCACATCCTTACCAGGAGGCCCATCCGTGTCGGCTTGGCACGCGCTACCCATCAGCTTGATTCAAAGAGGTAGACTACAAAGGTAGTGTGTGCAACAAGAGGAAGTCCACTGATGGTGGAGCACATCCTACGTCGGCGTCAGAAAGGCATCTGCTGAATCCAGCTACTGGAATCTGCATAGGAATAGAAATACAGGTTTGTTCTAAACGCATGAAATGGTCGAACCAAGCTACAATTCTTCAGTAATGGTCAGAGAAGGCTACCTGTAACGGAGCCGGAAGAAAAAGCTCTTTGGCGCCCAAAATCAATTGCTCCTGATTCCTGAGAACTGAGAAGCATGAAGCATGTCGTCAAATACTAAAGCATAATCCCCATACAAATCAACAAAGAAAAGAGATTAGGAGCAGGTAGGATTGACGGACGTTACAAATTGGGTCCGAGTAGACAAGAAACTACCGCCCCCACTGGAAATCCGACGAATCTGCAGCTCCTGGTAGCTAAAAAAAAATACAACAAAAGAAAACTTCATCAGACAGGAATCGAGCCAGCAGGCGAAAATAAGTTTGAAGCAAACAGCAAACGTTAAAGTTAGTAAAAGCAGCACCTCGCGCCGCTTCGCGACTTCGCTGAGAGCGTCGAACTTCCCTGAGATCCGTCAAATTTTAACGTCCCGAACCTTGCACCAAAAAAACCCAGGAAACCAGTTAAATTCCTCAAAACTCTCTCCCTCCCACCGGAGCTAGCTAGCTCTCGATTGCCACTGGTAAGGGGCGAGGCGAGCACCTTTCAGGACGCCGGAGCAACTGGCAGTGGCATGGGCGCGCCGCGCGCTTCAAGAGTCGAGACCCTACAGTCCCTACGATGGGAAGGTGAGGCTGCGAGGGTGTCCAAATGGCGGAGGCGACGCGGTGCGGGCGGGCGAGCGAGGAGGTCGAGGAGACGGTAGATAACGGGGGAGGAGGAAGGCGCCGTGACGTGGAGCAAGTGGAGGTGGGGAGCGGGCGGGAGTGGGACCCGCGGCCCCGGCCGAGATCCAACGGGATCAATAGCCGCGCGCTCCCTGCGCCTGCCGGGATCCGCAGATCACCCACTGCCACGTGGACCACCAACGGCCCTTCTTCTCGGGCGTCTCTGGAGGTGGGGTCGTGGGGCCAGCACGTCTGTGGCTGGAAGGGTCGCTCGGAGCTGTATGTGGGTCCGCGCTCCCTCGAATGGAAAGATCGTCACGGCGCGGGGGTTAACGGCGTTTATAAGAGGGACCCGGACAGAGAGCGATTTGCGAGCGAGAGCACTCCCTCAACGGAGTCAACTTTTATCGCCACCCACTACCAGGCCCTCAGAAAAGTTAAGGTTTTACTAACAATTACTATAACAGTCAACTAGAATCTTCAGGCGATGCATGGCAGAAAACCGTTTGGTACGCTGAGGCCCGTGAAGGAACTCAACTTTTAGTGGCTAACTTGCTGAGAACTTTCTTAAGATCAGGTGAAGGCCGCCGCACACGATGTGCGTATGTATGGCTGAGAGATTACGAGAAGAAACTGTGGCGCACATAAGCACGAGTCATGGGCGGACAAACCAACATCAGAGCATGCTCCCAATCAGCATCAAAGCAGATTCTGACCGTCCTGTGGAGCGTTCCTACTGTTAAACTGTCCGCAGTGTTATATTATAAAACATACTGACTAATAAAAATTTAGAAGATTGTAGAAGAAAAATAGTATATTAGATCTTAGAAAAAATGAGTGCCGATAGCCTCATAGCCTTACGTGCCCGACTTGGTGAGCCCTCTCATTGGCAAGTCCGCAGGACGCGAGGCGCTCACCGATTCGGCTACTCGACTGCTCAGGTCAGCGCGCGGCCGCCGGAGCGGCGGGGCCGAAGGTCGCGTACGCGACACAAAGTTGTGTTTCGTGTTGGTGAACTCGGGTAAAAAGCAGCAAAACCATACGAGAGCAGGTTGTAAAACCATACTCTTTCGCAGCTGGAAACGGACGAGCACAAGAATCGCCAAAAGCGCTGAAGATCCGTCAGTACAGATGTTGGAAAACTACACGGTACTCAGCGTTAACAATCGCTCCATACATTAGTACAATTGAAATTTAAGCTAAGCAACATTATCAGTTTAAGAATGGAAGAATGAACTAATGTACTATAGGTCAAGCAGATGATGATCATCGCACGAGTATCTCCAAAAAAAGTAGTATAAAATTAGCCCCCAAAACTAGTTTTTAGAAGTAACTATAAAAAATTATAAGAGATAACTTTTCTCTTATCCTCTAACAGTTCCTTTAAACAAAGATTTAAGAACTTTTTTAATTATTGCATGTCAGCATTTAGAGACACACTAACTTTTTCTCTATTTTTAGCTACAAATTAAAGAAGTTTAGATGGAAGTAAAATAAGATATGGACCTGAGGTCAATAACTTACATAGTTCCTTTCGTTAATACCGGGATCGGTAGAGTTTGGGGTGGATCCCTGTCATATGAGGTGCGAAATCCACGCGTGTGAGCGAATCCCCGTCCGAACAAAATGTACGTTTGGCAATGGTGTGGATCGCAGATGGCTCAACCCAATCCCGGTCAATATACGAGTGCAGGAAAACTCCTCACCCGAGTTCGGGAACAGTTCCCTCGCCGTGTGATGCTCATCCTTGACAGCTCCTCGCAGATGAATTGCTGCTCCGATGGCTGCACCACACTTCTCTCCGGTCATCCCTTCCTCGACATCTCCTCCCAGGCGAACTGCTCCTCCGACGGCTGCACGGCGCTCTGCTCCAATAGTCGCTTCCTCGACAGCTCCTTCCAGGTGAGCTGCTTCTCCGACGGCTGCACTGCGCTCCTCTCCAGCCATCCCTTCCTGACGTTGGTAGTGTCCCTGATCTCCTTATCCTTCCGTCCGTCCTCCTCATCCAATTTCCCATGCACCTTCTCCTCTCTCGATTTGTTAGGGTTTATGATGATTCCTCTTCTTAATCGCCAAATCTGTGGAGGATAAGCAAGAAAGAGCAGTGGACGCTGTAAATATTCGGGGCCTGACATCCTCCAAATGTTGGTCTTCCTAGCAGAAGCTCCTCCCAGTCCGTATGTGCCACCCTCTGATCTCCTTGTTTTTCCCCTTATTTTTTCTTGTGATTCTGTTTTTGAATACCTGCATACTCAGGTTAGTTGATTTTATTTCCTCCTTTGTGATTTGTAACCTTAGGAAGCATCACAGTTTTATTTGTATTGGGATTGTTCCATTCTCACAATCTTGTACTAGATGTGTTTCTTGCCGCATTGTGCTTGCATTGACCTATTGCCTGGGAAATTATTTTATTAATTATGGTAATTATATTTTGCACCATGTGGACCATGTACACTGGCCAACATAGGTAGGGGCTAGTGGTTTGGATAACAATTTGAGTTAAAACATATTAATAGGAATTTTACTTGCATGTTTCATGCTTCCTTTTGGTTGTTCATTTTTTGATGCACCATCGATGGTTGTGAGGTCGAAAGAAAAAGTTACTACTAAATTGATCGGTTTGTTGGTCTGAGATCAGATTAGTTTAATTTTGCTCGAGTCATTCTCCTCCACAACTTTCCAATTCATTGTCATACACTCATTCTTGAATCATAGTTAGCACAGATGCAAGAACACATATACACTTTCAGTTATTGTTTAAGTCCATCGGGAGAATAACACCGGAACAGTCCCATTTATTATTTCGAACACTTTCAGTCGTTATTGTTTAAGTATATGTGCAAAATGATGTTATCTTCTATTAAGTGTATAGGGCAAAGATGCCGAGTTTTTCTTGTTTTTTAATCTCTGAAATTGCACCCCTGACAAGCTTCTGAAATTGGTATTTTCATCTTACTTGTATGCAGAATTTCTTACTTGCAGCAAGGTGCTCAATATCTCAAGGTCGTCAATGGTTCAGGCATCATGTACTCTCTTTCTGTTCTTAGTTCATAGAATACACTTGTTCTTCACAGCTGTATTAGATTTGGCAGGACCGAATTTTTTTATATGAGTTATTTTTGGATGTGAGTTATTGCCAATGCAGAGTAGTTGATCTGTCAAAGGTAGCCTACTTGAAATCTGCTTGAAATAAAAGCTTTTAATTTCATTGGGATATTTCTTTTCTATCATAAAAAACTAAAGAATGACCAAAAGGTTGTGGAACTTACTAATTGTGATATTGACAGTCTTGCTTGATATGTCATGTCACTTTCTGTAAAATATAACAGTTACAGATCTTTATGGAACATGACAAGGACAAAAATTGTTCTGTTTATTAAATCGGCGTGTATAGGGTTGTCAATTTGACCTCTCCTCACTCAGACAAACTTTGGTGTCAGGAATCTTTCATAGAATTCCCTCCAAGTTATTCTTTTTATGTATGAGACTATATTAGGATTTTATCTGTGGTTTGTCCTGCAAATTTTAATGTTTAACACCATCATATGCACTGCAACAATATTTTGATGAAGAGAATGCAGCTAAGCATGAGTGTTCATACTCTTTCCATTGCAAGACATTCAGTTGTTTTAGGGAAAAAATTGTCAAACACTCAGTTAGTTGTAGACTGTTGATAATACTTTAAATTACATTGTCATTTTATCTTCTCCGATTTCTCTGTTGTTTTTTTAGTAATAAGTTTCTTTACCTCTTTATTTTTTCAGTGTGGATCGGAAGGTGCAACAGTTCGAGTATAATAGATTGCATGTCACAATTTAGAATAATGCAAGGGCAAGACTACTGCTATGAGAAATGAACTATTTATAAATTTAATTTATATAAATTATTATGTTGCTAATAGTTCCATTCAGATGCTGAAAAGTTCATTTTTAAATTGCATGTCACAATTTAGGATAATGCAAGGGCAAGACTACTGCTATGAGAAATGAACTATTTAGAAATTTAATTAATATAAATTATTATGTTGCTAATAATTCCATTTAGGTGCTGAAAAGTTCATTTTTATTATGTGACCGCCAGCGTCATATGTCTTTTCGTCTGTTCACTCAATCCACGCTGATACATGCATCAGCCAAATGCATCTGAGTTTGAGTTCGGAATCCAACGTGTATTAGGTGTGCGCAGGAAATCCACCCAATCCACTAGTGGATGTTGTCACACGTGTGTCTCCTCCCCGATGTGCCAAACGAAGCCTAAATTGTTCCATGATCCAGATGTCCATTTTGATAGCTTATAAACCTAGATGAAAACCCTTAAACTTTAGGAACCCACGGTCGTACAATTTACTAAAAGCACCAAACGTTGCCACACGATAAAGCGATCACATCCAGAAAAGATGCAGAACATCTATCTCGATCCATAATCTTATACCATGCGCATCCAAGGTTCTCAAAAGAAGCTCGGGTCGATTTATTTAGAGCTACAGGCAACAACCTTGTGCAACGTGCCAGCATGGGCTGTTCGATGCCAGTATGCCACAAGCATGTCTGGTATCTCTGTCAGCGTACTATAATGTAGTAGATATGTGTAAATTTAAAGTAGATACTAAAAAATTTTAAAAAAATATCGAGTATGTTTAGTGGAAACGAGTGAGAATAGTTTAAAATGAGCGCCGCTAGATCCGGGATAGCCCGAAAGGTGGTGGTCGTGCCTGTCGTACGGGGAAGGGAGCTGCAATAAGATCGGTTATGGTTGGTACGCCTTTCCCTTGTCCGGCCTCAGCACGGTACGGTGTGGCCGTGCTTTTCCGGCGGTCGACTCCTCGCCATTGCGCCGTGCATATTTGCATCTCCTTTCGGTGTGTGGTGGCCGCGGGCCGAGCCCCTCTTTTCTCCGATTTCCTCGCATGGGGCACGCGAGAAACTAGTACGGACCGGGGGAGTGACGATGATTCATAAGCAAGAACATAGAGCAATGGCTGCCTGGCTACAGAATTGCTGTGCACAAGTGCCGGCTGATGCGCTCGCGATCGATTTTGTAGCAACCTTCTACTGGAGCTGCTGCTCGACTTCGGAAAATTTCAACTGACCCGAAAAAAGCTGTAATTTTTTAAAGAGAAGAGGAAGATGAGCTGGAGAAGGAGAAAATTAACGAGACACGCTTAGACTGACCGCAGCAGTCACGTAGCGGCTTTGCGGAGCCGTAACGGCTACGGTAAAGAGGTCTCTATTTTCCAGATTTGAACAGTATCACGCAAAATGTAGGGTTACCTCTATATGGAGAGAGAAGGAAGGGAAAAGAAAGAAAGGAGTGGAAAAATAAAGGGGGGAAAGGAATAGAATAAGTGGAAAATAATATATGTCTGATTTATAGATGAACGAGTGCAGAGAACAAAACTGTAAAGAGATAATCTTTTTAGAGATGTGATATAGAGATAGAATATAAAGGTAAACTAGTGCTTAGTAGTCTTACGGTCTTCATCCGCCATATTGCTGGCTGCCCGCAAGCACGTGAGTCTGAAACATTGACGACCTCCTCTAGCCTACAAGGTCCAAGCTCCCGCTACGCCGCCTGCTCGTCCGTGATGCCGATTCCAGGCACTGGACTCCTACCCGAATACCCGATTACATGCTCGCGATAGAGTCGATGCTGCAGAGACAGCCACACGCCCGCACCCTACATAGGCCGCCCGGCATTTGCTCAGCCTCTTGCCCAAACACAAGGCCGCGGCGCTTTAGTCCGGAGTTTCTATAGTAGCTATTGTCTGCCTTTTTCAATTTTGAATTTCTAGCAACAAAAATGCACACGAAGCTAACTTTAGTGCATACCGAACTGTAAAGAAAACGATTGCGCCCCTCTCGACGCGGCTTCAGTCACTGTTCATGCCCCACTCCAGTTCACGGCCGGCTCCGCGGCCACTGGCCGTTATATCACTACCAAAAGTTTGGTTTACAATAGCACCAACCTAAATTAATTAATAAAATGCTTCTCTTTTTCAAACCTGATAAACGAAACAATTTATAATACAGAACTTCGCGACAGTGAACAATTTATCAATAAAAAAGAAAGAAAGAATCCGCAAGCCATTAACTGCCTAGAAAGGCTACACAGTGACAACAGATGAGCTGCATGTAACGGCGAGATGAACTTATGGACGAGTAAAATATAGCCATTCAATATGTAGTTCAGAGAAGTCAAAGAGATTAGTGTAAGTGTTCTCCTGGAAAATAATCATAGGACACTACTAAAGCTGGTTAGCCCCTCCAGACATGGAAATCTCCAATCAATTAACACAATGTTGATTCTCCAATACGCTTAGGATGTGAAAAAACACTTGTACATTAATTATTAATCAGAACTCTATATATGGAGATTAACTACAAGAACACATTAGAAACGACTACAATTTCAAATTTTATTTCATATAGAAAGGAAAATTGAAATCAATATTAGTTTGAACCATTTGCTGACTCGTGTCTTCTACGTTAATGAAACATAGATTTGGAACAAAATTGCTAGCACTTTATGCCACAACAGTCCGATCACACCCTTTTTGCGATGAAGTCTTAGTTCACCTAATGTGCTCCATTCCCATAACAGCATCTAGCAAGTTACATCACAGAAAATGTTACAAAACAACCACAGGAATCGGTGGATAGAGCGGCTGACTAGTATTAGTCACTTGGCTAACGTAGACATAAATCACAGTAAAAGGTAAAAGGTGTACCTAGTGCTGTGGGGTCTGGGAAGGGTACATAAATCACAATGTATGTTGATAATAAAATGAATAGCTATATTGATAACCAAGGCAAAATAATCCTATTGATACCAGGTCCAATTTGCAACTGGGTGCAACTAAGTGGTGTGTTTAATCATTCATTTATCCACATGACTACCCACATGTCAAGAGGTCATGATACAAAATTCCAGAAAATAAACAATATACCATGTAGTATGTAGTCAGTGGGGCTCAAACAATCGTTGATAGCCACAAGAAACATGTTACTTTTAGGTAAGGTAATTAAAGAAAAGACACTGATCATAGTGAATAAAAGGAAGTTTAGTCAGCTATTTCAGAGCAATTTCCAATATGATTTTTTTATCAGAAGCTGAAGGGTGTTTCATCAGTGAAGCAAGCGAAGGACATTTGCATGTTGTACAGAGGAAAACATAAAAGGATTTTATAGCTTCTCACATCCTTTCTACCACGGTACCACCAGACAGCTTTCACTCTTAATCCATGGAAATCACTACTGGATGATGATTTCACGATGTTTCAGCATGTGGACTAAAAAGAATTTTGATCTAAACCATGTTGGCTAGCCCAAGGTTTTTCAGGGGCATGTTGACTTCACACCGAACCCTCACTAAAACAATACTATCGAACAGTTAATCAAAAATGCTATCCAACACAAAACCGACTGCTGTGCAAGCAGCGCTTCCGTGCAAGCGTGCAAGCAACAGATTTGAGTCCTCGGATTACAATCCAACGGTGCCGTCGTTTTTTGCACATAAGTCCCCCCACCTCAGCCCACAAAACTCTACAAATGCATATTTTGTGGGCTGAGGTGGGGGGACTTATGTTCAAAAAGCAACGGCACCATCGGATTGTAATCCAAGGGTTCAAATCTGTTGCTTGCACGCTTGCACGGAAGCACTGCTTGCACAGCAGTCGGTGCCCACAAATTAAACTATCGAATCATTCAACATTACTAGCCAACGGCCCACACCTCTCCAACCTCTTCTCGATAGCTAAGCCATGACGCCAGCAAGTAAGAATCTCAGTCCACACATTGTAGAAAATTGGAGGATTGTGATTCAATTCAAATGGGATTGGGGAGCAGTAAACGTAAAAGGAACTCTACAAACAAGTGTGAGATAGATGCCCACCATTTCCCAATAGCACTACGCGGCGCCAGCCTCCTCCTCGAGCTTGCGCACGTAGGCGGAGAGCACGGAGACTACATCCCTGGCGGGCGCCTGCAGCGTAGTGACGAGTGAGGTGGCGGGCCCCTGCAGCGCGCCTAGAAGCTTGGCATACACCTCCGCGCGGCTGGGCATGGTCTCAAGCGCCTTGAAGTCGCCGGGTCCGTAGAACTTGCCCTCGAAGACGGCGCCGACGAAGTCATTGGTCTCCTCGACGCGTTCTTCCTTCTGGAAGGCGCGGTAGGGCTTGAGCGCGGTGGGGACCTCCTCGGTGTGGACGAAGAGCCAAGCGTTCATGCCCTTCATGCACGGTTTGAGCGCCTCCCAGGGGGTGCCCTCGATGGCCTTCCCCACCAGCGTGTTCTTCGCCACCAGCAGGTGGCAGGTGTCCGGCAGCGCGTCGCGGATGCCCTGAATCTGCTTCACCGTGAGGCCCTCATAGTGGATTCCGGCCAGGAGGTAGCACCCCTCCAGCTGCTCGCGGACGGTGGCCACCGTGTCCTCCTTGCGGCCCCGGGTGATGGCCGCGCGGATGGTGGAGCGGCGCGGGCGAGGGCCGGGGCGGAGAGAGGCGGCAGTTGACAGGGTTCGAAATGCTGAGAGGGGTTTTGTGGTGGGAAGCGTGGAGGGGAAGAAAGAGGTCTCCATGGCGAGGTGCGGGCGGTCGCCGCACGAACAGGTTGGGTTGGGCGCGGCCGGCGGGGGGAGACGCGGAGGAAGGAGGAAGAGTGGAGTGGGCGAACTTATCTGAGAAGATGAGGGGCGTTGTCCTGGACTTGGTCTACATGGACCAGGGGACCATGCGGGCCGATTGCACAGTAACTGGACAAGGTCCTTTGAGCTATGTCTAAAAGAATACCTGCCAGCCCAATGCAAAGCTTATGGGTCTCACTCATTTGAAACTCATGAGCTTTTCTAGAATTTTTTTAATAGTTAAAAAATAACCACGAAGCAACACAACACATTCTTTTTCTTGTAGGTCTGCCATAAAAACTGGATGCTAAAACAAATCTGAAGAAAGACATTGGGGGTGAGGTAATCTTCGGTTCATTGCCACAGGCTCACAGCTGAAGCTATGGAGGCTGTAATTGAACTTAAAGTTGCTAAAAAGTAGTATTCGTTCCGTTCTAAAATACTTAACTGTTTAGACAACTTTATATAAATTACGGAACACGCAAAATTATTATTATATCCTCCCACTAACCACTCAACATCTTCATCTTTTTAGAGAATCATGCTTAAAAACTGGAAGTGAAGATATTGTAAGTTAAAGATGGAATATTTTTTCTATTACAATTAGAAGATCAAGTAATAAAACACATTTCATTTAAATAAGAAGGTCAATTATTTTAGAACGGAGGTAATACAATGCTAACACTTTATGAGTGAGTAGTTTCAGTCATGTAACGTCCAGCACAGGACAAGCAGATCATCTTGCATTGAACCAAGGCTATATGATACAAACAAGGTTGTGAATTTGCGCCTGGACGCCTATGCGCCCGAGGAGCGCCGGGACGCCCAGGCGCTCGCCTAAGCGTTCGTACAGGCGGTGCCGCCGGGGGCGGCGGCAGGTGCAGGCAGCGGCAGAGGGCGGAGGCGGCGGTCACGGGTGGCAGTGGAGGCGGCATCGGGCACGGGCGGCTGGAGAAGAAGACGTTGGTCACGGTCATTTTAGGCCGCGGCTCATTTCAACGGTCAGATCTGCCTCATTTCAAATCGGACTGTTCAAAATAGATCTAGCCCTTTTATAATGGACAACACTGGATACAAACGAAATGTATTTCGTTTTTTAGCACCACTGCCTTGGCCGTTGTACAGATAAATTAGCCTTTTAAGCCATAGACACACACGAAAAAAAAAGGCAACATAATATGGTCTGATGTTAGGTGTTGCTGTGTATTTGTTAGAAGGACAAATTAGAGAGAGAACTCCAGACGACAATTGTTCAAATTTACTGGACAAAAAATATGGGTTGTACATGTTGTCAACAACTCGAAATAACAACGAAGGGTAAAGCGAAGGGAGCATTTGTCACCGTATACATTCCTTCTCAAAAATATAGTTGATGGCATCTTCAACAGTATCAACAACCTGCAAGGCAGAGGCTAGTCTATTGAGAATGCCACCAAAGATAAAAACAAATTCCACAAAGACAATCAGGTTCAGTGTAAGATGATCAAATTACTTATGATTGATGACATCAAGACAGAAAATACTATCAAAGGGTACATATATTTTCTCAAGAAATATGGTTATCAGATGAATAACATTTGGTGCAAGAGAAGATGAGTTAACATCCACAGGATATAACCAAAATATCACTTGTATGACGCACCACATCAGCAGGAAACACTGGATCATTATCCTTTCCCCTAAAAACACCTGTTCTTGTAAGGATAGACGACCAAGGATGACCAGCCTGTAAGTGCAAATTTGCAGCTTCAGCATGACATTACAGGAAATAATGGACTACTGGTGTATACTGTTTTCAAAATAATAAAAGGACAACATAGAAAAAGGACGATACTGAAAATGGATGGTTATTTAAAAAGGTAATGCTGTCTTCCAATGTATCACTTAACCAAAATTTGCTGAATTTACATGCTCACTGTTTAACTCTGGAAACATATTTTCAAACAATTGCCCAGTTCACATACTTTATAAGGAAGCATATCATCAAGAACTGTCCAACTTCCTCACAACGTCAACCACTCCATGCATTAAAAAGGAACTGATCAAATATAAAAGATGCTAACCTTCAAAGCTCCGTTGATATCAACTTTGGGATTATCACCCACCATGTAAATAGTTGAGAATTGGCAATCATTTACTTCATTTGATGCCTGTGAATTTGGATACATACTCATAACCAGTTTTTCAAGTATGCTTGCTGCATTCTTGAAAACAAATGGATTAGGCTTTCCATAGGATGCATACTTCAGTGGATGACCATTTACTCTGCAGTGTAAATGAGCAGAAAATAAATAAGAATGCCAATATGCCACACGTTCATCCTTAGAAATTTTAGAAGTAAAAATATTTCATACAATAACAACAACCAAACCTTTGTCCCAAACAAGTTGGGGTCGGCTAGAAATGAAACCCAACGATTTTTGAAAAGAAGTAATAGAAAATAAGATGAGAGTAAAAAATACAAATAAAATAAGATTCTACATTTTATTTATTTTAGAGATGGATTAAATAAGAAAGAGAGAAGTAAAAATATTTCATAAACCATAATAATGGCTTACTGATTATATATGCTTTCCAGTGCTATCCTGAAAGCACCCATCCCAAGCCTCTCAGAAGGAAATGCAGCCTGCCACAGTAACTCAAAACTGAGTTTTTTTTTCCGGTGTTAATGGTTATCTTATATATGAATACATGGAACCTGTATTACAATCAAATAAATTGTGGCCCGCGGCTGCAGGGTATTCATAATGTTGATTCATTCTTGATGCAACATCTTACCTGGTATTCAAGGTCATCTGCTGCAAAATACAAAGGAGGTTGACCCCCTTTTCCACTTCCCGGAAGGCCACCAGTAGACAAGATGTCACAAAGTACCTTTCAATATATATATGAATAAATAAATAAGAAACCTCAGATTATGTATGCCAAACTCTTTGACAGAAATGGAAATAGTCATAAGACTGATATGATTGTTCAGATGTGCTTATATGCGTTTATAGATCATGCCATTAACAGTTTCCATAAAAATGAAACAAATGCAGCTCAAGAACATTTTCCATTAGTGAAACAAGGATATGTCAAGAGTACCTGCAGATCTCTTCCCCAATCAACAGGATCGCTAACAACAAACACTCCTTTAACTCGCTCTGCATAAACATCATATGACGGGTGCACTTTTGCAGACAAGTTACTGTCTGCTTGACCAATAGTCCAAGTCTTGAAAGGAGCAAGGGGGTCAATATCTCTAAAATATGACGAATATTCATCTATGGATATAACTTTTCTGCACATACAAAGAACTCATGAGGGATTGACACAATAAAATTGACCCATGGTCGTAGAACAAGAAGGATTACCTAAATCCATACTCAGACATCACTACTGCAGGCTCCCCTTTTCCAACAGCAACAATAAGGTCATTTTCAAATCTGCAGTGACCAGAGAAAGGGTTCCATTCAGGTGCTCACAAGTCCATCAAGAAACTATATATTGTTGATGGAAAATCAGAAATACACCTATATACTTTATAGCACAGAACTTCAATGCAACTTATGTACTTTAATGGCATACCGATTCACCAGCTCTCTGTAAGGAGAATGACCATGCATGACCTGCACCATCAGAAAAATTTAACATAGTGACCGATTTAAAGTATAATGAAAAAGAAATGCACCCACCGCAACCCCCAGTATAAGGAGTTGATATATTTGTAAAGTTGCACCTGTGTAGGGGAAATATCAACTCCTAAAAGTTTACTTAGCTCAAGAGCCCTCCGGTGCTCTGGAACACCTCCTCCTGCCAGTAAATTGAAAAGCTCACTAATATAATAAATGTTTAAAAAGTTGTGCAATATAATTGAGAAGTGGCAAGTGCAACGGTGCTTTTGCACAAACAATAACGGTGATGACCATGTAACGATGTAAGAGAACAAAGAGTCCAATAGCGCATTGACACAACATCTATTCCTAGCATTAAACATTTGAAATCATTCTTTCCAAAATAAAATCATCAGCCGTCCAGATAGGTCAACATTATTAAAAAATAATAAAATGTACATGTCTGATGTTGTTCATGGTAATTTGGCAGTCTTGTTCAAAATAAGGTCCCCAAATGAGTGAAACTCAGTATCATATTTATCAAAGAACTTGCCGCATTCAATTCATTGTACATACGTATAATGGGAATTATGGTGTAAGCAATATTTAAGATAAGATATTGCCATGTTAAGAAACAATCCTTACAGGAAATTGACCCAAAATGGAAGAAGTATTCCACTACTCTGCCAGAATTAATATTCAATAATGAAAGCAAAACTGGCAGGTGCAAATGATGCAGTGAACTAACTACTCACCGTTAGTTAAAAACAGGAATGGAATCTTCAGGGTGCCTGAAAAGGGGCAAAGCATGAGGATCCATAAGCTTTAACCACTAGAAGCTAGAGGCCTAACTTAGCATTAGCAACATTGGTAGGAATCAGTGGCACAGGTTTGCGACTGTTTCATGTGCTGCTGATATTAGTTTCAGGGACGATGAAACCATGTAATCCACAAGAACATCGCTCCGAGCACAGCCTAGTGCCGTAATGCGTATGACCCCTTCGGCAAAATGCTCAAAAGACACGAATGCGGAAATCAAGGCCCCCGGAGCCGAGTCCACTCCGCCGGTACAAAATAATACACGCGCAGTGTCCGCCTGATGCCTACAAGCTGCTACGCAATGCAGACAATACGGGAATCGCGAGGGTGCTACCGTCTTCCGAGTAGAGGCGGCGGATAGCCTGCGGCGAGCCCCCGATCGGGCTGCGTCCGCGCAGGATGACACCGTCGATGTCGAACGCGATGCCGAAGGACGGCCTCGCCGGCGCCGCCGCGGAGTGAGAAAAACGCTGGGCGAGATCCAATGGCCGGCGGCTCTGTGCGACCTGGAGCTCCGACCGCCACCGCGACCGCGCAGCCCGGGACAGCGCAAAGAGGAAGCTCCTCATGCCGCACCACCGTGCTCTACTACCTTCGGCTTCTCAGCGATCCCGAGGCCTCTGCCGCCGACCTCCGCGCTGAGCGCGGCCCGCGTCGTTGGTGCTCGTGCTGGCGTTGCGACCGCCACCGGAGAGTTCTACACAAATAGTCTAGTCTCTGACGTATGGGACCAGGCCTGGTGCAGAACAAACGCGAGCCAGAAAGAACGGAGCCCCGCATAGCCAGAAACAAATTCTCTGCATATCGGATATAAACTCGCCCATATGCATACCCGTCTAGATCGTTGCCACGTGGTCATCTCTTCAATTGTAAAGCATATCAGATCGACTCGTTTCTAACCGGCCTGTTATCGGCTCGATCGATCACGCGCGCGGCTCCCGGTCGAGTCGCTTCGGCTGCACCTGTAGGTCCCTACCGATTCGCTTCCGCCTCTCCCGATCGTTTGCGGTTTTCTCACGCGCCAGCGTTGATGGGACGGGGACGGGGACGTCGACGGAGAGAGCGGAGGCAGGTCGGTTCGCAGACATCGGAGGTCTGCGTCTGGTTCCAACAGGAGGAAGCGGTCGGCGGGCTTGATGGCGGTGCGCTGTTGCTGGTCGTCGAACTCGACCTCGATGAAGGGATTGCAGAGCCGGTGCCATCCTTGGGCGAGTTCAGAGGCGTCAGAGATATCTACGGCGAGCTTCATTCTCAAGAACTCGACAAGTGATGAAGAAGTAAGCCTAGGCTGCTGCTATTCCTCCAGCCTCTAGAGTGGGAACCCTCATACGGATGAAGCTCGCCGTAGATATCTCTGACGCCTCTGAACTCGCCCCAAGGACGGCACCGGCTCTGCAATCCCTGGCTCTGCAATCCCTTCATCGACGACTAGCGACAGCGCATCACCAACAAGCCCGCCGACCGCTTCCCCCTGTTGGAACTAGACGCAGACCTCCGATGTCTGCGAACCGACCTGCCTCCCCTCTAGAGTGATGAAGAAGCAAGCTTAGGCTGCTGCTATTCCTCCAGCCTCAAGTGGGAACCCTCATACGGATGATGATAGTCAACTAATTATTCAACTTAGCAGCGGTGGCGATTTATGGTGGCAGCGTGATGTGCTCCCATGCTCTGCTCTTGCTCTCTTTCTGCCATGCTATTCTAATGGCTTCTGGAATCTAACATAGCAAGCGTTAGCTTGTTATGTAGGATCAGGCAGGCTGTGAGGTTCATTTAGCAACAAGTATTGTCAGAGAAAGAATGATCAGCCTAATTAAGATGTCACTCGAAAGTGTTACATCGTATATAAATATGAAGCTGTCCAGACATTTAGAAACGTCTATGGCGCTCTATGACCTTTGAGCATGTGTTTAAATTGACTGAATGAATGAGAATGAGAATAACAACAAAAACTGCCTAAACTAAATCAGAGGACTAGCGGAAAGCAATAATGTTATGCCATCGATCACATCTCTCAAATACTGATGCACATCGACCAGATATTTTCAATAAGAACGGGTGCTGCATTTTCTGAGAGGATATTAAGGCATCAAGCTAACGCTTCCTATGTTGGATTCCAGAAGCCATTCAAAAAGAATGAAGCTCGTCGTGGAGATATCTGATGCCTCTGAACTCGCCCCAAGGACGGCGCCGGCTCTGCAACCCCTTCGTCGAGGTCGAGTTCGGCGACCAGTGTCAGGGCACCGCCACCAAGCCCGCCGACCGCTCCCCTGCTGGAACCGGACGCAGGTCTCCGTCCCCCACGACAAATGCCTTCAGGACCCCAAAGCTCGGCACCGTCCGCATCAACGTCGACTCCACCGCTCATGAGGAAAACACAAATGATCGGGAGAGGCAGAAGCAAATCAGTTGGGGCCGATAGGCGGAGCCGAAGGGACTCGATCACGAGCCGTGCGCGTGATGGATCGAGCAGATCTGAGCTCGGTTGGAAACAAGTCGATCTGGTATGCTTTGCAATTGCTGAGATGACCATGTGGCAATGATCTAGACGGGTATGCATATGCGCGAGTTTACATCCGGTATGCAGAGAATTTGTTTCCCGCATAGCCGCACTCGACTTCGAAAGGCTCGCTCTCGCCCGCGCGGCGACAGCCGGATAACCGCGCTCTGGTCACCGAGACCCCACGTAACTACTACGCAACTCGTCGCCGCTGCGCATAGTGCCCCTGCCTCGGCCGGCCACCGCATGGCGGCACACGCGCCGTTTGTCGTGCCGCACTCGGCCGCCAGCGTCAGCGCCCGACCGGCTGCGGGGCTCTTCACCCCGCTACTGTAACACTAAAAAATTTGTAAATAAAATGAATAAAATATAGTACAAGTGTGTATTTTTTATGAATTTTTGAATTCAATCGAGTAGAATACGTTGAAGTTTGAATTTGAAATCAAATCAAAATAAAAGAAAAGGAAAAAAGAATAAAAAAACGCTATCGAGCCAAAACCTCACTCTCGGCCCATTTTCCCCTTCTCTCACCCGCGGCCCAATAACCTCTCCCTCCCCTTCACTCTAACTCGCAGGCCCCACCTGTCATCCCCCTCCTAAGAAATGGTTGCCCCTCTCTCTCTACCGCGCCGCGCCGCACACCCCACCCCCTCTAACTGCCCCTCGATGCAGGAAATCAAGCCAAGAAACCGCCCATCACGCTTGTCATCAACTGATGTCCATTTCCCCTCTATAAATTGCCGCCCACCCTCTCTCTTTCTCTCTCTCCGCGTCTAACCCTAGCCTCGCCGTCGCCAAGGTCTGTCACGCTTGTTCTCGGCTAATCGATGGTTGTCTCCCTCCCCTCTCCCCTCTAATCGATTTGTGGTGACTCTAGGAGCACGCTGGGCAAGGAATCGCGGAGAAATCGATGAAGCTCCGCCGGAATCGACGGGAGCCGCCGCCGTTTGCCACCGTCCTTCGTCGCTGACTCGTCTCCACCCATTTCTGAACCCCGATATCACCCGAGGTGTGTTCCCCTTCTTCCCCTCCTTCGGTCCCCTTAGAAAACGCAAGGATTAGGAGAGGTTTTGGCCGATTTGGCCAACGCCGGCGAGGTCTGCCGCCGCGGACGCCGAGTTCCGCGCGCGCGCATGGCTAGCGTCGTTGGGGTGATGTGGCCGCATCTCAGGTCTCGATTTAACCGGACGACCGAGATTAGATCGCCCGTACCAGTTTGATTTAATTAAACCGCGTGCGTTCATTTTGAATCCAACGGCCTGCATTCAATTCTCTTTTTCCCTCCATCGTATTTACACGCAGGCCCTCAGAATTTTGTGATCTACCCCCTGCACTTTAGAATAACCATATTTTAGTATTTATTTTATCAGTATAGCCCATGTACTCTTTGTAATTAGGTCAAAACAAAGGAATTATGGAATCTAGCCCCTTGAAATTTACTGAATTATATTTTTAGCCCCAGTCCAGTAGAGAAAAATAGCAGAACAACCCCTGTAGTTTTAATTAATTATCGTTTATTGTTTAAAAATACATTTGGAAAGTAGAGTGTCGGTACCCTGCGTACCGTATACCCCTTGGGACTACAAAAAGACCGAAGGAACTTCACCTATCTGAGTTGAAGACCTGCGAAGGCCCCACGTGTCATACGGGACCAGACATGCCTCCATCTATGGTTAGTCTTGGTGCTGCCACGTGTATACTGCAACCGGACCTACATCCCACACATGGGATAGCTCCGGGCTAAACACTTGAGCAACACCCCCGGACCTAACCCTCGACAGAGGGAAGCTCCGGTACTAACACGTGTACATCAACACCGAACCTACCCATCCCAAGACGGACAGCTCCGATGCTGCCATGTGTCCAACCTCCGGGCCTTCAGCCTTAACAATCAAACTAGTGGACCCCCACGGCTCGGACCTTTAAGGGGCAATCAAAGACTTAAAGACCCGATTAAGTGTCATTAATACCATATTAATGACACACGATCGGAAGGCCCTTAATACCGGTAACGGCATTGTTAAGCCCGTTACCATGCTATTAAGGGTAATTAATCTCATTAATTGTGTATTAAGCATCAGTAACCGCCATGGCCACATGTCGGGTCAGGCTAACAGTGTAACGACCGGTCCTTGTACTGTAAAAGGACTGGTCGACGATACACAAGGGACGGCTCTCTCGAACCCTCCCATACACAGCTTTGATACCCAATACAACAACTACACACCCCGGGGAGTAGCGTATTACGCTCAGGCGGCCCGAACCACGTAAATCCTTGTGTCCATTTGACATCGTCTTTTGAATCTCTGTGCGCCCAATACCGAACTACAAACTCCACGAGCTACCAACGGTAGTACCTGGAGAACTGCCGGATCAACACTCCGACAGCTGGCGCGCCAGGAAGGGGGCGCCCGAGATTCGAAGATGGTGAACTCTGTTGCTGGATCGTCCAACGGCAACCCTGCAGTGCAACCTGCTGGAGGCAATCCCTCCAATGTGCAACAGCCAACAAGTGTTGTGGCTCCAGCAGGAGTCATGCCTCCACCATCCGCACCGGCAAATCAAGCTGGACAGCGGGATGGAGCATCTACGTCGGTCACGGCATCGGCGAATAACAACCCAGAACATGCGCTCCAAGATGTGCATGCTCTTCTCCAACGCCCACCACCTCCAGGTGCATCCCAGGGTGCAATGGAGCAGTGGAGGGCTGATGTGGAACATTTGGTTGCAGCAGCAGCCAATCGCATCAGCAACCAAGGTCCCCCCCTCGGGGCGGGCCCCAACGCAGCATCGGACTGTGTGGGTTAGACTTGGTCCGCACGCTTCCCAACATAGGAGGCGTGCTATGTCTCAACAAGTGACGTTGCTGCCTTCCGGGGTGCGACACACTCATATGGTAACCAGACTTTCAACTCACGACCTCCGGATGGAGCTTGATCGCCGTTACCGCCAACAGGACGGTCGCGTCCATATCGAGTGTGCTCGTGAAAGAGAGAGGCTCGAGACAGTCCTGCTCCTGAGGGAGTAGGAGGAGGCTGTTCTGCTCTGCCCATGCACCTACGCATGGTCAGATGGCCACAAAAGTTTCGGCCTCACCTGCCGGAGAAATTTGACGGGACTGTCAATCCCGCCGAGTTTCTCATTACTCCACTGCAATTCTTGCGGTCAGAGGCAATGAGTTTGTAATGGCCAACTACTTCCCCGTGGCTTTGACTGGGACCACCAGGTCCTGGTTCATGAGCCTTCCATCCGACTCCATCAACAGTTGGGCAGAATTGTTCCAACAGTTCACCGCCAATTTTGGGTGTTCATACACCCGACCAGGCACCGAACTGGACCTTTTTACTGTCAAACAGAAGGGGGGAGAACCCCTGTGACCCTTCATCTAGAGGTTCTCCCAGGTACAAAACACTATTCCTTCTATCTCCAGCGCCTTTGTTATTGTGGCATTTAGACAGGGCGTACGAGACAAGAAGATGTTGGAGAAGCTGGCGACCAAGGAAATCACCAGCGTCACAGAGCTCTTCAGCTTGGTAGAAAAATGCGCCAAAGCTGCGGAGGGCCGTGAAATGCACTCCCAACCACCTCCGGAGGACAACAAAAAGTTCTCCAAGGGTGAAGCCACTACCTTCGGGGGTGGTAAGAAGAAGAAAAAATCTAACGGCAAGAAGACGTCGTCGGCCGGCACACCTACAGCCGCAGCTGCTGCAGCTCCGGGTGGCCGGGGGCCACACCCCGAAAAACGACCTCGACCGTCGTCTGAGGACGGAGGCAGCTCCAAGATGTGTTGTCCTATACACAAGTCAAACAGGCACAACTTGGAAGGCTGCCGTGAGGTCCAGAACTTTGCCGAGCGCTACAACAAGCGCCGGGAAGAAGTTCCTTTCTGTCAAAGGGAAGGAAAACAAAAAGTCGACGAAGCTCCGGCTGAAGAGGAGTTAGGCTTCCAGGACCCTAAAAAAGTCTTGAAGGTTGTTTACACCTCCGTCGACGATGATTCCGACGTCTCCAACAACGAACGTCGGAAAACCATGAACACCATCTTTGGTGGTTCGTGGGACATCATCTCCCGTCGGGTCCTCAAGACCATGCGGTTGGACATGGCCTCAGTAGCTCCCACCGCCAGGGCGGAGCCGCACTAGAAGTGGATGGACACTGCCATCACTTTCGATGCTTCGGACTGCCCTCGGAATATGATCGGAGCTGGCCAACTCCCACTGATGGTATCTCCGACCATCAACAACATCCAACTTCACCATGTAATGGTGGAGAGAGGTTCGGGTCTGAACCTCATAAGCTTTGAAGCTTTTGTTAAGCTTCAGCTCCGACCTTCGAACCTTCGCCCCTCCTGACCTTTCTCCGGAGTAGGTCCGGGGGCCATAACCCCACTCGGTGATATTACTCTTCCGATCCGGGAGAATTACCGCACTGAAAAGTTGGTCTTGGACGTGGCGCAGATCAACTTACCTTTCAACACCATTTTGGGCAGGCCAGCCTTATACAAGTTCATGGTTGCTGCTCACGATGGCTACTTGGTGTTGAAGATGCCAACACCAGCCGATGTTCTCCGAATCCGTGGAGATCGCACCGTGGGAGTGACAGCTCTAGAAGAACTCCATGTGCTTGCTACAGCGCAGGAGGAAGAATCTGGAAAGGAGCAAACTCCGAAACCCCCAAGCATTCGTCATCAAGGCTCAACCTTTGCACCTCGCGTGCAACCAAGCGGCGACACCGACATTCCCGTCAAAGTTCTCCAAATCGGTTTCGATGCCGCTCAGACCACCCGTATATCGGGAGGTCTGAATGACAAATAGGAACTCGCGTTCGTCACTTTCCTTCGGGCTAACGTCGACGTGTTTGCCTGGCAACAATCACAAATGTCTGGGATCCCTAGGGAAGTGATCGAGCACAATCTGAAGATCTATCATGACGCTCGGCCTGTACATCAGAAGCCTCGGAAGCAATTAGTAGAGCAATAGAACTTCATACGTCAAAAAGTGAAGAAGTTGCTTGAATCTAGATTCATCCGAGAAGTCTTCCACCCAAAATGGCTGGCAAACCCAGTCGTTGTACCCAAGGCCGGCGGGAAGCTTTGAATGTGTATCGACTACACTACACTGAATAAGGCATGTCCAAAAGATCCATTCCCACTACCTAGAATAGATCAGATAGTGGATTCCACCTCCGGGTGCGAATTACTGTGTTTCCTGGACGCATATTCTGGGTACCATCAAATCAGAATGTCCAGGGAAGATGAAGAGCATACCTCATTCATCACAGTATATGGATTATATTGTTATACCGCCATGCCATTTGATCTCAAGAATGCTGCTTCAACATTTGTACGAGCTATGTACAAAACTTTTGGAGAGCTTATCAGAGACGTAGTGGAAGTGTATGTCGATGACATCGTCGTCAAGATTAAAAACAAGGAATCGTTCCTTGACACCTTGCAAGTTGTCTTCGACAAGTTGCGAGTCACTCGCACGAAGCTAAACCCGGACAAGTGTGTCTTCGGGGTTAGCTCCGGAAAACTTCTTGGTTTCTTGGTGAATCACCGAGGAATAGAAGCAAATCCGGCGAAGATAAAAGCCATTGAAGATATGCGGACACCAGCCCGCATCAAGGACGTCCAGAAGCTGACTGGATGTCTAGCTGCCCTCAGCCAGTTCACCTCAAGACTGGCGGAATGAGCGCTACCCTTCTTCAAGCTATTGAGGAAGTCCGGACCATTCCAATGGTCTGAAGAAGCAGAGAAGGCATTCCAGAAGCTGAAGCAGCTCCTCACTACCCTACCAACCTTAGTAGCTTCGAACCCTGGTGAGCCAATCCTGCTTTACATTTTGGCAACTGACGAAGTTGTCAGCATGGTCATGGTTGCGAAAAGGCCAAAACCATCTCCAATTCAGGAATCCAGACCCCTTCGGGAGGGTCCGGAGCTACCTGAAGTCGAGTCTGGGTCCCAGCTCCCAGACCCAGATCCTCAAGGAGAGTCTCCGGAGGATCCCTCTCCTTCAAATGAAGGAGTCACTGCTGCTGAGCAACAAGATCCGGACCCCTCCGGGAAGGTCCGGGTCACTTCACAAGAAGCTCCGGGTACCTGCAACTGGCACCCAGAGGTCCTCGAACAAGGTCCGGACCCCTCCGGGAGGGTCCGGGTAGATGAGGAGGAAGCTCTGGGCCCCTTCGGGAGGGTCCGGACGGTCCAGCGCCCAGTGTACTTTATCAACGAAGTACTCCATGACGCCAAGAATCGGTATCTGGAGGTGCATAAGCTGCTCTACGCAGCTCTTATTGCCTCCAGGAAGCTTCGACACTACTTCCAAGCTCACAAGATCTCAGTGGTAACTTCTTATTCGCTGCGTGCAATCTTGCATAATCCCAACTCTACAGGGAATATTGCAAAGTGGGCGGCAGAACTGGCCGAGTTCGATCTGGAATTCGTCCCAAGGCAAGCGATCAAGAGTCAAGATGAAAGCATCTATGCCCCTATAAGGTATGGTTTTGGTGATTAATGACAACCATTGGATATCACTAATGAGTTTGTGGATGCAAGGTCTCTCGTATAACTCATCACTCCTAATGGACTCTATATTTATATCATCTACTGCTCATTGGATACAATTGGAGACCCCTAAACAAACTATTTCACGAGGTCAAACAATTTTCATGAAGACTAAAAGAAAAAGCACATATGTCAAAATAATTCCATCAAAATTGACAACACTTGAGACTTGGCCGTCATCAGAAGAACATTTCAAACCAATGTCTAAGAGGTCACTCGAACAAATTCCAAAATAATCACTTAGAACAACTCGAAGCAGACAAAATCAACTCACCGGATCATCCGATGTATCCAGAAAACACTACATCGGTCGAGTTGGCTCAACAGCAGAAAAACACCTCAGACTTGCATATACACCGGATCATCCAAGGATGAAGCAAGTGTTACATCAGTCAATCATTCCAGTAAGCAATTTCCCTGGACCAAGTGTAACACCGGATCATCCGATGTACAATTATAACACATCGGTCAATCACTCCAGTAAGCATTATTTCTGGACCATTCTGGATCAAGTGTCACCGGATTATCCGATGTACAGGTGTATACAACATCGGTCAATCAACGGTCATAGCTGACACGGTGACCTCAGCTAATTTGTATTCGACCGATGACAACTGAAGGGAGAACATCGGATCATCCGGTGTTTGCAGAACAGTGATGTCAGCCTACTTTTCCAACGGCTATCTAGTGGAAGCTGGCTATTTATACCCCTTCAACCAGTCATTTCGATAAGTCTTGATGCCCAGAGCTACCCTACACATTACCAAACATTCAAGACGTTGAGCAAGTCTTGCATAAGTCTTTGCCTTTGAAAAATAATGCTAGGGAGAAGGATTTGATGGATGAAATTGAAAGTCTCCACACTAGTGTGGCAAGATTATCTAAGGGAGAATTCAAGCACAAAGAAATCCTCTTCCAACAAGCAAAGGCCTTCAACAAGAGGGGATTTGGATCCTTCCTGGTGCCTAACAAAGGAAAGGTGCCCTCACTGGAGCTTAAAACAAGCTTCATCAAGGAAATTGGTTCTTATTGCCAACATTGTGAGGTCACTAGTCACCATACAAGGGAGTGTCCTCTTCCTAACCGACCTTCTCCAAAATTGCCTATGTAAGGATCGAAACGCCCAAGAGGGGGGGGCTGAATTGGGCTTTCTTTCAAATTTTAAGGCAATTAAAAACTAACAACCTAAAGCCCAATTCCCTATGCGATTAAACTATGCAATCAATGTAAATTAAAGTTGCGGAATGAAGATTGCATAAGTGTACAAAAAGGGAGAGGGATGCAAACGCTCAAGGGACACGGAGTTTATCCCGTGGTTCGGTAAGATCACAAGGATCTTCCTACATCCACGTTGTGGCACCCACAGAGGGGTTTTGCCACTCCCAAGTCACCGAGACAAGGGGGTCTTCACTATTCTTCTCCGTTCGCCAACCTTGGCAAGGTGGAGCTCAAGCCTTGTACACTTTGGAATCCTCCGGGCTTCCACAATCCTCTTGGCAAGCTCCGGAAGTCACACACACCAAGGGACACTCCCTTATTGCTCTCACTACACTAGAGACTCCAATCACCAAGAGTGGAGGAACCCAAGCACTGTCTCTAGCTAGTTCTAGCCTATCTCTTGGTGTACAAATGATGATCAAATGATGTGAAAGTGGTAGCTCTATTGCTTGAATGCTCTAGGATGTGTAGAGTATGTCTGGGCTTCAAGTCTTTTTTGATTTGACAGGTTGAAGGGGTATAAATAGCTAGCCTCCACGAGATAGCCGTTGGAAAAGTAGGCTGACATCACTTCTCTGCGAACACCGGATGATCCGATGTATCCCCTTCAGTTAACATCGGTCAAAGCCAAATTAGCTGATGTCACTATGTCAGATATGACCGTTGTTAGACCGATGTTGATCTGTCTTCTCATCGGATGATCCGGTGGCTCTTCCTCCAGAATTTTGCTTGATCTTGAAGCTTACTGGAGTGATCGACCGATGTGTGTAAGTCTGCACATCGGATGATCCGGTGCTACACTTGGTCCAATGGTGTTGCAATCTGTGATGATGGACCGATGTCACTGAGCCACTCACATCGGATGATCCGGTGAGTTCTTTGCTCTAAGGTCTTCTTTTTCTGTTGACACAACTCGACCGATGAAGTCAACTCAAAAACCATCGGATGATCCGGTGTGTTCAACTTATTGACTTCGAGTTGTTTTGAGTTGTTCTTTTGGAATTTGAACCTGTGACCTCTTTGACACTTGTTTGAAATGTTGTTTTGATTGTCTTCAAGCATTTGAGTGATGTTAAGTTAGAGCTTTCACTTCTTTTCTTCATATGATTTGATTTGATCTCACTCGTTGAGTTTATATGGGTCTCCAATGTAATTTTGATTTCATTTGATTGAGTGTTATTGGGACCTTACATTCACAAATTCATTAGTAATATCGAATGGTTATCATTAATCACCAAAACCGTACCTCATGGGGCCTAGATGCTTTCAATCTCGCCCTTTTTGGTGATTGATGACAACACAATAGTTTAAAGCGTAATAATAATGAATTTGATGATACAATACTCAAGTAGATATGCAATGAATACAAGATAAGACACATTAAGCTTGTAAAAAGCAAATGAAATTTATGGTGCGAAAAGCTCAATCGATTAAAACCATAAACAAATGAGACAAGCAGAAGAGTGCTTAATTAAAATTACAAAAGAGTACTCAAGCACGAATACAAAGGATAAACACACACTCCCCCTGAGACTACTACTACCACCACTCCCCCTGACTCTTCTACCTCTTCTCCCCCTTTGGCATCAAGACACCAAAAAAGGGATCCGAGCACCTACAGACCCTGAGAGCTGGGCGCGATGACGAACTGGTCACCGCCGCTGTCGTCGGAGCTGCTGGCCGGAGTAGCGGAGGAGGGTGCTGCCAGAGCCGAAGATGCGACCGTCGGTGCCTGCTGAGGAGGAGGTGCTGGAGGTGCTGGAGCAGGTACACTGGTGACAGAGGCCGGCGTCTGAAGGAACAGTGAAGTGGCCGGTAGCGGGGAGTGAAGAGGAGCACCTGGAGCCAACAGCGGGGACATGCTGAACGAAGGGATCGGAGTGGAGGGAACTGGAGCCACTGGTGCAGCAGCTGGAGCCAAGACAGGAGGCGGAGGAGCTACTCCAGGCAGCTGCGATGGAAGGGCGATCCCGGTCTGAGTGTAGAGGTTGGTGATCAACCCCAGGATCCCCATCATCGCCTGCTGCGTCTGCTGCTGCTGGTCCAGAGTGCGCTGGTGCATCTGGTCGATGAGCCCCGTCAGCCGATCAGTGTCTTCACGCCTCTCACGGGCGATCTGACGCTGCATCTCCTGCTGCTGCTGCTGGAGCTCAAGAAGACACGCAGCCTGCTCTGCGCGGGCCTGCTCGGCGGCCAGCCTGTCCAGTCGCTGCTGCTCGACCATCTGCTGGAGGAGCGAAGTCAGCTCAGACGGCTGCGTGACCTGCGCCTCAGTGACGGGAGGTGGAGTGGGAGGTGGCACTGTAGAACCTCCAGCCTCCGCGTCGTGCTGCCGGGGAGAGGGGGGAGGAGGGAAGTACTCCTCGACACTGTCGTCGGTGTCGCTCTCAGACCAGATATGCTGCAGGTCCTCCCCCTGAGCCTCAGCCTCAGCAAGCCTCTCGTCCTCCCGCTCTAGGTCGGACCAATCTTCCTCTGACAGACGGGCCCGGACCTGGCGCTCAACTGGACGACCAAGGCGACGGTCTCCAGGAGCAGAGGAACGATAGTGACCAAAGCGAGTCACGCTCTCGTCAGCAAGCCTGGCCTGTGCTGCATCCCCCTCAGGCACCATCATAGAGCATATGTAACTGATCCAGTGCCCGTAGACCATCTGCCTCATCATGCCAACCCCGTCTGTGATCACGTCTTCCATCTCGCACAGGAGGATGTCCACAATGTCGAAATCCATCCCGTTCATTATGTAGAACAGGAGGGTCTGCTGCAGACTAGTGAACTCCTCCAAGTATCCTGACCTCGGCAGGAGCGTGCGGCGCAAGGCGAGGTGCACAATGCGCGCAGCTGGGGTCAGAAGAGCTGGAACTCTCGGCTGGTCCGGAGAGAACGTGGGGCCAAACAGGGACCGGATCTCGTCAAGCTGTGGTGCTACTCCTCCAGTAAGTGGCCTCCTCGGTGGATCTGCCTGCCCATAGACCTTCTCGTGCACGCAGGTGTCATGCAGGTCCAAACCAAGAAGCTGCCCCAAAGTCTGCCTCGAGAGGTGGTAGCGCTGTCCCATAAACATGAAATCAATAGACCTCCTGCCCTCAGAGATGTACAGGGTCGCATAGAAGACACGGACCCAATCTTCCACATAAGCACTTCTCTCATAAGCAAGCAGCTGCAGCAAACCTCTGTACCTCTCAAAGTATGAACGAACCTCTGACTCCGCTGCCACTGCAAGCTGCCCCCAGTCCAAGTAGTTGTGCTGAAAAAGCTTGTGCCCCCGACGTCTGTAGGTCTCGTAGAGAGACGCCTGGGTGACAGTCCAGAAATGACTATCCACAAGAGCTTCACGGGGCTGAGGGTACCACTCCTCAAGTAGCACGCTCCAACGAAGCTTGCGTAGCTGCTTGGCCTTCATCTTCTGGTAGTCCGTGAGACGAACTCCCTCACCGACACGGACGGCCGTGTCCATCTCGTAGATGGCCCTCTCGGCCTCCCTGTCCTCACGACGGTCGGCAGCCGTCGGTCTCGGACGAGGAGCAGCCTCGGTGTGACCCCCACGCGTCCGGGCTGAGCGCCGGCGGACGAGAGGCTCAACCGGCTCCTCTTCAGCGTCGGAGTCGTCGATCACGGGAGGCTGCCTTGGACGATCCTCGCGGATCCTCAGGCCCCTCGGCCACGCTCACGCTCCTCGGCGGCGCGAGCGGCCATAAGGGCCTTCTTCTCATCCTTCGACAGTTTGCGCTTCTTCGCGGCGGGCTCCGCGATCGCCTTTCCCTTTCCTTTGCGGTCGCGACCCATATAAAAGAAATGGAGAGCTAGGGTTAATGACGAAGAAAGGAAGGACGACGAAAACAACGATGAACGTCGCACGGCACGAAGCAAACCTAGGCGACGGAGAGCAAACGGGGACCGGGTGCAAAGTTGAAACAACGGCGGCGAGGAGAGGCGGCGGCGAGGTCGATGGTGGTGGAGAGGTCGAAGATGGAGGCGGCACGTCGACGGCGCTGCGATTGGAGGCGGCAGGCGGCGAAGGACGGCGGCGGCCGGTGGGCGGAGGCGGCGTCCGGCGGCAGTGGCGCGTGAGGTGGTGGTGGAGCGGCGTGTGAGCGGCGACGAGTGGTGAGGAGAGGCGGCGACGGCGCTAGGGGCGGCGGCGGCGCTAGGCGGCGGCGCTGCGAGCCGATGGACGGCGGCGACGCTAAGCGGCAGTGCTGAGAGGCGGCGACGGCGGTGGTCGGCGGACGGAGGGAGAGGCGGCGGTGCGCGGGCGAGAGGGAAGGTCGGGGAGAGAGGAAAAAAAACGGCGGCAGCGCGCGGGTTTAAATAGTGGGACCCAAACCCTAGCCGAAAAATTAACACCGGATGGACCGATGATGGACATGAGAAGCATCGGTCGAATGCCATAGAAAGGTTTTCCAGAAAAGTGCATTGGACACCGGATGGACCGACGTCTAGGGTTTTGATCATTGGATGAATAGCACAGTAAGGATATTCAAGGAGTCACTGAGGACATCGGATGGACCGACGTTAGATAAGAAAGGCATCGGTGAAATTCATCAAGGTTGTAGATTTGTGAACATCGGATAGACCGATGTTTTTCTGAGTGAACTCATCGGATCATTTTGAGGTTCTGACTGAATTGGCACTTGAAGATTGAACACCTATTGATCCGATGGGGGAAGGACTTAGGCATCGGATAATCCGGTGAAAACTAAACACCAACATCCCATATATGTCCTTTGACCAAACAATCAAACAATAGGAAACACATGTCTTAGGACTTTTTGGGCAACCCCTTACCCCTCAAAAAACTAATATGCCAATAGCTTGGCTAGACCTTGAAGCAAATGGAACACCGAAGAAAAAAGAAAGAAAATAGAGGGAAAATATCCAAATGAAATGTAAGGCCCATGCTTTGTGAGGTAGAGTATGAAGAATGCTATCTCAATGAAGCATGTTCCTCTAGGCATTAACGCACCCAACATTTTGTTCTTCCCACCTTAAATGAGTTGAGATATTGCATTTCAAACAAGTCTCTTTCTCACGAGGTGGGTTCCCCTTTGTGACAATCTACCGTATGCAATGCCAAACAAATTAGTGCAAAAAATAGAATGAGTGCAAGTCTATATGGCAGAGATCATGCAAGGCATAAAATAAATCTATCTTGCCAAGTTTAAACCTTCCAAAGGATTCTTCAGGGAAAACTATTTCTAGCTCGCCCCTATCCTTTGAGAGTTAGACAAGACCTATATGATATGCATCCTTACATGAACATGGCAACTCACATGACGTTGGATGCATCTAGCACATTTAATTCATTTCTAAGTTTAGAAAAGGTTTTCTCATCAAGTGGTTTAGTGAAGATATCCGCCAATTGTTCTTCGGATCTAACACCTTGCAAAGAGATGTCTCCTTTAGCCTCATGATCCCGTAAGAAGTGATGGCGAATATCAATGTGCTTAGTGCGGGAGTGTTGAACGGGGTTTCTAGCTATCTTAACCGCACTTTCATTGTCACAAAGGAGAGGCACACAACCAATTTTAATTCCAAAGTCCAAAAGGGTTTGATTCATATATAGAATTTGGGCACAACATGCACCGGCCGCTATATACTCCGCTTCCGCGGTGGACAAAGCCACGGAATTTTGCTTTTTGCTAGACCAAGACACTAGGGAACGCCCAAGCAAGTGGCACCCACCGGAGGTACTCTTGCGATCTACGCGGCATCCGGCAAAGTCCGAATCCGAGTATCCCAAGAGTTAGAAGGTTGTACCTTTAGGGTACCACAAGCCCATACTAGGGGTATGCTTAAGATACCTAAGTATCCTAAAGACCGCCTTCTTATGCGATTCTTTAGGAGCCGCTTGAAAGCAGGCACATAAGCATACACTAAACATTATATCGGGCCTAGATGCGGTAAGATAAAGCAATGAACCAATCATAGAGCGGTAGTGAGATTGGTCAATAGGTTTACCGTCCTTATCCGTGTCGAGATGGCAATTTGTTCCCATTGGAGTGCTTCTTGAGCTACAATCTCCCATCTCAAATTTCTTCAAGAGATACTTGGTGTATTTCTCTTGGTAGACAAAGGTTCCCTCTTGAAGTTGCTTGATTTGGAATCCAAGGAAGAAGTTGAGCTCTCCAATCATTGACATCTCGAATTCCCTAGACATCATGGTGCCAAACTCATGGCTAAGAGATTTGTTAGTTGAGCCAAAGATAATATCATCGACATAAATTTGACAAATGAATAAATCCCCGTCGATGTCCTTGGTGAAGAGTGTAGAGTCCACCCTCCCGATCTTGAATCCTTGCATGACCAAGAAATCCCTTAGACGTTCATACCACGCCCTAGGTGCTTGCTTGAGCCCGTAGAGCGCCTTGTGTAACCTATACACATGGTTAGGATTCCTCGGATCTTCAAACCCGGGAGGTTGCTCAACATAAACAAGCTCGTTAATATAACCATTAAGAAAGGGACTTTTAACATCCATTTGATAAAGCATTATATTGTGATGTGAAGCAAAAGCAAGGAGTATGCGAATGGCTTCTAACCGAGCGACCGGAGCGAATGTTTCTCCAAAGTCTAGTCCTTCAACTTGTGAAAAACCCTTGGCCACAAGTCTTGCCTTGTTGCGGACCACAACACCATTCTCGTCTTGTTTGTTGCGGTACACCCACTTCGTTCCGATGATGTTCTTGTTCTTGGGTCGCTCCTCCAACACCCAAACTTCATTGCGGGTGAAGTTGTTGAGTTCTTCTTGCATGGCCATCACCCAATTTGGATCTTGGAGTGCTTCCTCTATATGAGTGGGTTCTACATACGAAACAAAAGAGTAGTGCTCACAAAATGAAGCGACATGGTGAGAACGAGTACTTACTCCCCGTGACGGACTTCCGATGATTTGATCAATCGGATGCGCCTTGTAGATGCATCCATGCCTCATAAGTGATTGTGAGGCACTTGGCGGTGGTGGAGCATCTTGCTCGTCTTGTGGTTGGACTTGATCTTGGACTTCTTCTTCTTGTTGTTGGTGTTGTGTGGCTTGTGAGTCTTGCATTGGCAATGTATCATCTTTCTCTTCTTCTTCATCAACTTGAGGCGCCATGGAGGTGTTGATTGTGGAACTTGATGCTCCCCCTTGATCATGGCTCTCCTCAACTTCGGGCTTGATGTCTCCAATGGTCATGTTGTTCATGGCTTCTCGTAGAGACTCATCATCTATATCATCATGACCAAAACTCTCCTCTTGGGAGTCATTAGTCTCATCAAACTCAACGTCACAACTTTCTTCAACTAGCCCGGAGGTTTGGTTGAATACTCGATATGCTTTTGAGTTTGATGCATAACCAAGAAAAATACCAACATCACATCTTCTTTCAAACTTACCGAGCCTTTTCTTGCGGTAGATGTAGCATTTGCACCCAAAGACTCTAAAGTAGGAGATGTTGGGCTTTCTCCCAATGAGGAGCTCATATGGGGTCTTTTGGAGTAGTCGGTGAAGATAGACCCTATTTGCGGCATGGCACGCCGTGTTGATTGCTTCGGCCCAAAACTTTTCTGACGTGCCATAGTCATCAAGCATTGCTCTAGCAAGGGTGATGAGAGTCTTGTTCTTCCTTTCAACGACACCGTTTTGTTGAGGGGTGTATGTGGCCCAAAACTCATGCTTCACGCCTTCACGATCACACCACTCCCCAATGTTGTAGTTTTTGAACTCGGTGCCGTTGTCACTCCGGACCTTGATGATGGGAAGTTGAAATTCCCTTTGAGCACGTTTAGCAAAGGTCTTGAAGATTTCCGGAGTTTCACCCTTGTCACCTAGAAACAAGGTCCAAGCATATCTAGAATAGTCATCAACAATAACAAGACAATAGAAATTACCACCAAGACTTTGATATGTGGACGGTCCGAAGAGGTCCATGTGGAGTAGTTCAAGCGGCTTGGAGGTTGACACCATTGTCTTCATTGGGTGGTGTGAAGCAACTTGCTTCCCGGCTTGACAAGCACTACAAAGCTTGTTCTTCTCAAACGTGACATCCTTCACGCCGGTCACCATCCCAAGCTTGAACGACTTCTTAAGCTTGCTCATCCCAATGTGAGCAATGCGTCGATGCCATAGCCAACCCAAGCTTGTCTTAGTGAAAAGACAAGTGGTCAAGCTAGCATCCTTGTTGGAGAAGTCCACCAAGTAAAGATGTCCATGCCGAAAGCCTTTGAAGATTAGTTCTTTGCTTGATTCACTAGTTACTACAACACCATTCTTGTCAAAGGTGCACGTTAGTCCAAGATCACATAGTTGTGCAATGGAAAGTAGATTGAAACTAAGTGACTTAACATATAGTACATTAGAAATGGACAAATCATGCGAAATAGCAATTTTACCTAAACCAATTACCTTCCCCTTTGAGTTGTCACCAAAGGTGACTTGTTCATGATTATCGGGGTTCTCTATGGTGGTGAACATACCATCATTGCCGGTCATATGTTGAGTGCACCCGCTATCGAGTACCCAATGCTTTCCTCCGGCTTTGTAGTTCACCTACACACATGAAGTTAGTTTTTGAGTTTAGGCACCCAAGCCAACTTAGGTCCTTGTATGTGTGATACAAGTGATTTTGGGACCCAAAGTTGCTTGGGGAGCTTCCCCTTCATGCCCTTAATGTCTTTGCCGATGAACCTTGCCTTCACCTTGCCACCTACTTTGCTCAAGAGATAGTGGTAATCATTGAAAGTAGTTTTGTAGTTAGGAGGCAATTTTGGAGAGGGACGGTTGGGAAGAGGACACTCCCTCGTGTGATGTCCGGTGACCTCACAATGTTGGCAATAGGAACCAACTTCTTTGATGAAGCTCGTCCTAAGCTCCGGTGAGGGCACCTTCCCTTTGTTGAGCACCGGGAAGGATCCAAGTCCTCTCTTGTTGAAGCCTTTAGCTTGTTGGTAGAGGATTTCCTTGTGCTTGTCCTCCCCCTTAGAAAGTCTTGCCACACTAGTGCGGAGACTTTCAATCTCGTCCATCAACTCCTTCTCCCTAAGGTTTGCTTTCAAAGGCAAGGACTCATCCAAAATATTAGTGGCATGTGAAGTAGTTGATACTTTGCCATCAAGGGTTTCATTTTTCATGTTTTTCATTTTTAGTTCAATTGCTTCATAAGCACGGTTAAGCACTTCATGTTCTTGAACCAAGTCATTGTGCTTTCCCAAGAGTGCTTGGTTTGCTAAGTCAAGCTCATGATGATCAAGCTTGATTTGAGCATTTTCCTCCTCGATTTGCTTGACATGTGTTTTGAGCGTGTCATGCTCTTTAAGTATGGTTACATACTTGTCATGCAAATCGAGCTTCACACTCTCAAGTTTAGCACAAGCTTGTTCAAGTGCCTTAACCTTGCTCTTTTCCCTTTTTATGATGACATGGTATTCATTAATCATAGATGCTAATTCATCGGGGGAGAGCTCATCATCATCATCGCTAGAGTCATCACGTACCTTAGTGTTACCTTTTTCCATGAGGCACATAGGAGGTGAACGAAGAGGTGAGTTGTCCTTGTTGATGATGGCAAGGCCCGCCAAGTTTTCTTCATCTTCACTCTCTTCGTCGCTTGATTCTTCATCCGTGATCCACTCATTGGCCTCGCACATGAAGACTTTTTGGGGCCCTCTTCTCTTCTTTGGAAAGAGCTTGGTCTTCTTACCTTTGTCAAATTTCTTCTTTCCAAAGGAGCGCTTTGGCTTGACCTCTTCTTCATCTTCATCACTTTCTTCTAGCTTTCGATTCTTTCCCTTGTGGTTGTCCTTCCTCTTGTCCGGTCTTGGACAATCGTATGATATGTGGCCTTGATCACCACAATTATAGCATGTCTTATTTTCGTCTTTTCTTGGGAGGAAGGCTTTCTTTTTGGGATCAAAAGAGTATCCCTTCTTTGCGATCTTGGAGTTTAGACGTGAGAATTTTCTCATCATCAACGCAAGCTCATCATCGTCATCTTCGCTTGTTGCTTGCTCTTCTTCGCTTGAGCTAGGCTCAACCACTTTCTTTTTCTTGGGAGTTGTCTTCTTAGTTGAAGCCTTGAGAGCAATGGTTTTTGACGATGACTCCTCCATCATTCCAAGTACGCTCATCTCATGAGCATGAATTTCTCCAATGAGCTCCGAGACTTCAATGTTGTCAAGTGATTCCTTTTGGAGCATTGAATTGATAATGTTGTACTTGGGCTTGGGTAGAAGCATGAGGATCTTGCGGTTGATAAGTCCCTTACCAAGAGAAGCAATGTCAAGTGCGTTAATCTCCTCAATGAGCACATTTAAACGAGAAAACATTTGGTTAACATTCTCATGAGGAAGCATTTTGAATTCATCACACTTGGATTTAAGCAAGTGATATTTGAGTTCTTTAACACGAGATGAGCCCTCATGAATTTCAATTAAACATGCCCAAATTTCACAAGCTCTCTCTTTACTAGCAATTCTAGCAAATACGTCTTGACTTATACATTCATAGATGGCATTTCTAGCCTTAGCATCCCATTTTAGTTGATCACCAACATAATTGAGATCTCCAAATCCTGCATGGGTCGCTTCCCAAACTTCGGGAGCAATAGCCTCTAGGTAGGCACGCATGCGTGCTTTCCAATAGGCAAAGTTCTTGCCCTCGAAGGTAGGAACCGAACCCCCATTCTTGGCCATTTAAGCTCTCTAGCGGTGAAGCTAGAATGATCCAATGAGCAACCTCGCTCTGATACCAATTGTAAGGATCGAAACGCCCAAGAGGGGGGGTGAATTGGGCTTTCTTTCAAATTTTAAGGCAATTAAAAACTAACAACCTAAATCCCAATTCCCTATGCGATTAAACTATGCAATCAATGTAAATTAAAGTTGCGGAATGAAGATTGCATAAGTGTAAAAAAAGTGAGAGGGATGCAAACGCTCAAGGGACACGGAGTTTATCCCGTGGTTCAGTAAGATCACAAGGATCTTCCTACATCCACGTTGTGGCACCCACAGAGGGGTTTTGCCACTCCCAAGTCACCGAGACAAGGGGGTCTTCACTATTCTTCTCCGTTCGCCAACCTTGGCAAGGTGGAGCTCAAGCCTTGTACACTTTGGAATCCTCCGGGCTTCCACAATCCTCTTGGCAAGCTCCGGAAGTCACACACACCAAGGGACACTCCCTTATTGCTCTCACTACACTAGAGACTCCAATCACCAAGAGTGGAGGCACCCAAGCACTGTCTCTAGCTAGTTCTAGCCTATCTCTTGGTGTACAAATGATGATCAAATGATGTGAAAGTGGTAGCTCTATTGCTTGAATGCTCTAGGATGTGTAGAGTATGTCTGGGCTTCAAGTCTTTTTTGATTTGACAGGTTGAAGGGGTATAAATAGCCAGCCTCCACGAGATAGCCGTTGGAAAATTAGGCTGACATCACTTCTCTGAGAACACCGGATGATCCGATGTCTCCCCTTCAGTTAACATCGGTCAAAGCCAAATTAGCTGATGTCACTGTGTCAGATATGACCGTTGTTAGACCGATGTTGATCTGTCTTCTCATCGGATGATCCGGTGGCTCTTCCTCCAGAATTTTGCTTGATCTTGAAGCTTACTGGAGTGATCGACCGATGTGTGTAAGTCTGCACATCGGATGATCCGGTGCTACACTTGGTCCAATGGTGTTGCAATCTGTGATGATGGACCGATGTCACTGAGCCACTCACATCGGATGATCCGGTGAGTTCTTTGCTCTGAGGTCTTCTTTTTCTGTTGACACAACTCGACCGATGAAGTCAACTCAAAAACCATCGGATGATCCGGTGTGTTCAACTTGTTGACTTCGAGTTGTTTTGAGTTGTTCTTTTGGAATTTGAACCTGTGACCTCTTTGACACTTGTTTGAAATGTTGTTTTGATTGTCTTCAAGCATTTGAGTGATGTTAAGTTAGAGCTTTCACTTCTTTTCTTCATATGATTTGATTTGATCTCACTCGTTGAGTTTATATGGGTCTCCAATGTAATTTTGATTTCATTTGATTGAGTGTTATTGGGACCTTGCATTCACAAATTCATTAGTAATATCGAATGGTTGTCATTAATCACCAAAGCCGTACCTCATAGGGCCTAGATGCTTTCAGCCTACTAACTACAAGTCTACCTTTAATGATCACTATTATCTCTTGAGTAAAGTAGATGGCAAGGTGAAGGAAAGGTTCATTGGCAAGGACATGAAGGGCATGAAGGGGAAGCTTCCCAAGCAACTTTGGGTCCCAAAAACACTTGTATCACACATACAAGGACCTAAGTTAGCTTGGGTGCCTAAAATCAAAAATTGAATTCATGTGTGTAGGTGAACTACAAAGTCGGAGGAAAGCATTGGGTACTCGATAGTGGGTGCACTCAACACATGACCGGCAACGATGGTATGTTCACCACCATAGAGAACCCCGACAATCATGAACAAGTCACCTTTGGTGACAACTCTAAGGGGAAGGTAATTGGGTTGGGTAAGATTGCAATTTCAAATGATTTATCTATTTCCAATGTATTGTATTTTAAGTCACTTAGTTTCAATTTGCTTTCTATTGCACAATTATGTGATCTTGGACTAACGTGCACCTTTAGCAAGAATGATGTTGTTGTGACTAGTGAAACGAGCAAAGAACTAATCTTCAAAGGGTTTCGGCATGGACATCTCTACCTAGTAGACTTCTCCGACAAGGATGCTAGCTTGACCACTTGTCTTTTCACCAAGACAAGTTTGGGTTGGCTAT
This sequence comes from Tuctoria greenei, assembly GCA_036927565.1. Taxonomy (NCBI): domain Eukaryota; kingdom Viridiplantae; phylum Streptophyta; class Magnoliopsida; order Poales; family Poaceae; genus Tuctoria; species Tuctoria greenei. The sequence goes on along the minus strand of JAYESD010000006.1, from coordinate 208,312,864 downwards.
GACATCGAAGCATAGCTCACATTGGAATGAGCAAGCTCAAGAAGTCATTCAAGCTCGGGATGGTGACCGACGTGAAGGATGTCACAATTGAGAAGAACAAGCTTTGTAGCGCTTGTCAAGCCGGGAAACAAGTTGCTTCACACCACCCGATGAAGACAATGGTGTCAACCTCTAAGCCACTTGAGGTTCTCCACATGGACCACTTTGGACCGTCCACATATCAAAGTCTTGGTGGTAATCTCTATTGTCTTGTTATAGTTGATGACTACACTCGCTATGCTTGGACTTTGTTTCTAGGTGACAAGAGTGAAACTCTAGAAGTGTTCAAGACCTTCACTAATCATGCCCAAAGGGAATTTCAACTTCCCATCATCAAGGTCTGGAGTGACAACGACACCGAATTCAATAACTACAACATTGGGGAGTGGGATGATAGTGAAGGAGTGAAACATGAATTTTTAGCCACATACACTCCTCAACAAAATGGTGTCGTTGAAAGGAAGAACAAGACTCTCATCACTCTTGCACGAGCAATGCTTGATGACTATGGCACGTCCGAGAAGTTTTGGGCCGAAGCAATCAACACGGCGTGCCATGCCGCAAATCGGGTCTATCTACACCGACTACTTCAAAAGACCCCGTACGAACTCCTCATTGGGAGAAAGCCCAACATCTCCTATTTCCGAGTCTTCGGGTGCAAGTGCTATATCTACCGCAAGAAAAGGCTCGGTAAGTTTGAAAGAAGAAGTGATGTTGGCATCTTTCTTGGTTATGCATCAAACTCAAAAGCATATCGAGTATTCAACCAAACCTCCGGTTTAGTTGAGGAAAGTTGTGATGTTGAGTTTGATGAAACTAATGGCTCCCAAGAGGAGAGTTTTGGTCATGATGAAATAGATGATGAGCCTCTATGAGAAGCTATGAAGAACATGACCATTGGAGACATCAAGCCTAAAGTTGAGGAGAGCCATGATCAAGGGGGAGCTTCAAGTTCCAACATCAACACATCTATGGCACCTCAAGTTGACGAAGAAGAAAAAGATGATACATTGCTAACACAAGATTCACAAGCCACACAACATCAATAAGAAGAACAAGTCCATGATCAAGTCCAACCACAAGAAGAGCAACACGCATCACCACCGCCAAGTGCTTCACAACCACTTATGAGGCATGGACACATCTCCAAGGCGCATCCGATTGATCAAATTATCGAAAGTCCATCAAGGGGAGTAAGTACACGTTCTCGCCATTTCACTACGTTTTTTGAGCACTACACGTTTGTTTCATGTGTAGAACTCACTCACATTGAGGAAGCACTCCAAGATCCAAATTGGGTAATGGCCGTGTGTAACACCCTCATTTTCATGCATCATGCCCTACATGCACTCATATACATGTTTAACATTAACCCATAACAAGAGGAACAAGTTTAAAATTTATTTGGAGCAAAACCGCACTTAAAAATGTAGGAAAGTGCGGACTAGTCCGGTGTTGCTGAGGACCAGTCCGATTTCTCTCTGTCTAAAAATGGACTTGTCCGTTTTGCTGCGGATTAGTCCGATTTTTGCCTCTGGACAACTTCAGACTTGTCCGATTTTGTGCGGACTAGTCCAATATTCCATGAATCCTTGAAAATTTGCTAAGTCCCTGGACTTTTCCGGACTAGTCCGGTGTTCCAGCGGACTTGTCCGTTTTCCTTTCTGACTAAGATCGTACTTGTCCGATTTTTGGCCAGACTTGTCCGATTTTCTCTCTGGACGACTTCGGACTAGTCCGGTCCTGTCTGGACTTGTCCGATATTTCGCGACTCCGAGTTGATCTTTTGTTTTACGACTTGTTTCTTGGGTTTCACGTTAAGTGGGCCTAGGGACGTCGTGCCTAACTCTTTTAGAGCCCATGTGGGACTCTAAACCGGCCTCTACTCATCCTAAACTAGAAATCCATCTAACCCTAGCCTCCACGTCTATATAAACAACCCCACCCCTTGGTTTGACATCTATTTGCCACTTTTCCACCCACCCAAACCCTAGTTCGTGGGGAGCCACCATCAAGGAGGGAGGAGAAGATCCCAAACAAGAAGAAGAAGAGGAGGAAACGAAGGAGGATCGAGATCTCCACCAAGTTTCGTCCTTCACCACCAATTCATCTCCAAGTTCATCACCAACCCTAGATCATCAAGATCCAAGTGTTACCTCCAAGTTTCTTGGTTCATTGGAGTTCTAAACACCTGGTATACCTCCTATTCTCTTTTCCTTACGAGAATTCAACCCCTAATCTCCAAATTCACGTCGATCTAGAAAACCCTAATCCGCTGATCTCGCAGAGTGCGGACTTGTCCGGTTCCTAGCGGACTAGTCCGATCTTCCTGGTTAAATTGTGTTGAATTAATTCTAAAATTTGATCTAATCAACTCCAAACCTGTATAAACTTGTTAAAAGCTATTAGAACTAGTTAGTGATCTTTAAAAGCAATCTAGTAACAAGTTCTACCTTGCATTTGCATTAATCATGCATGTCATGTCATATTGAGTAATATTTGTGCACTCTTTGATTGTGTTTCTTGTCTTGTATGTTTATTGTGTGGATTAGACGGATTTGCGCTAGAAAGTGCCGGGAGGATCTACAACATCAAGAGTTTGAAGGCTTTGATCCTAATCAACAGCAAGAGCAAGGCAAGTGTCCTTGATCGAAGCATATTGATCCTGTTTTTAAAATAAATGTTTTGTTTGCAAAACTGCATGCTTGCGTCAAATTGATGGGAATCCTATGGTAGGAAGTTTACTAGTTTTGTTGACCACCCTTGTCACCTGGAATATATGGTAGAGAGTCGGGAAGGGTTTTTACCTTTTTGCTTCGCTTAATTAATTGGGATGGAAAAACCAACACTACACATTTAATTATGTATTAATGATATTCTGGTTATTGCAAACTGGTCGATACGGTTTGGTAATGGGTGATCTAAGCAAGCCTGGTATGTGGATGGGTTGGATGTTATGGTGGTTTGCTTGCTTTAGATCTAAGGACCGGTTCATGCGAGAATAAGCCAGGACTACAGTGCCACCACGAGGCCAAGTATGGGTGCGGCGTAGCTGATTAATTAGGGCTTTGCTAGTGTTGTTTGGACCATTGTGGATGCTCGGGGAAGGGGTAGTCGGATTGGGTTTGTTGATGATTGGTGGGACTACCCTGGGATCCGAATGGCTCAAGAGGGGGCCCTTGGTTGAAGATGTGCTCTGCGGGAGACATCGCCACCGGTGAAACCTCAGTGGGGTCTAAATAGGCTAGTAATCCCTTTGTAAAGGCTATTTTGTGATCTCTTGGACACACACCAACGGAAGTGTGTAATGTGACCGACGGGTCATGGGCATAAGAGAGGTTCTTAGTCGCCGAAGGGTGATGAAATCACGAACACGTGGGTAAAGAGGTACAAACTGTGCATAGTGTTAACTAAAACTATCATGATAGCCGTGCTCCCGGTTATGAGCACCTGGACAACTTCCATGATTAGAGGCAAATTGGAATTTTGGGATGGTTATGGTTTGGTAATGGTTATGGATGGTTATGGATTAATCTCTGGTATTGAATATGGTTATTGGCAATGGTGAAATCTGGACTTATTGATGATGGTAATGAATTCAGTTTGGTATTATGGTATTACTCGTGATTATGTTGGGATTACTTCACATACTTATACTATATTGCTTTTCAAATGTTTTAATGTACTTTTCAGCACTTTACCATTATTATTGTCGTCATTTGAATCAGCCACATGTCATACTTTCCACACTTGCTGAGTACGACATGTACTCACTCTTGCAATCCCCCACCCCAACAGTTGTAGGTCAGGACTGGGAGTTTAATGGCGATAATGCGGAGTTCTAGGCCGTGTCTACTGTCAGCTTTGCCTGTGGTGTTGATTGGAGCTGCGCATATATATACCCTGTTGCATAGTTGCTTAGTTGCTTAATTAGTTTATTTCCGCTGCATTAGTTGAACTTGTCATTAATATTCATTGGAGCTTGGATTCGAGGATAATATGGTTTGTGTAATAAAATTTGGTTAATTAATCTTGTCTTGTGGTAATTTTCTGTATACTCTTTTGTGATTGCACTCGTATATGTGTGATGAACATCCTGGGCACACATATGCGTTAGCTTGGTTCAGTTTTCGGAACCGGGCGTCACAGATTGGTATCAGAGCCACAGGTTGACCGTAGGATGCAGCCTAGATAGAATGGACACTTTAGAGCACATAGGAGCACTCAGGAATCGGTGTGTTTTTGCTTGGAGTGCTGCTTGCTATATATTGGTTGCTTGTGTACTTAATAGAGGATTTTGGGATGCTTTAGCATTGCCATGTCCACCTAGGCTAGTGTAGCTAGTTGTTTAGTTTCATATCCCTTGATGCATATAGTTGGGGCGTTTTCTAATTCTTACCTACTGCTTTTCTTCAGATGGTGAGGACTCGCAACCAGAGGGATGGTAATGATGAAGAGGAGAACAATGGAGTGCCTCAGAACAACAATGGGCAAGGGTCTACTCAGGGAGCTATCAACATCGAGCAGCTATTGGCCATGCAAAACCAGCTTATGCAGACCATGATACAGACTATGGGACAGCTGCAGGCTGGCAATATCAACAATCAACCCCACATGCCTCCACCGCCACCCCCACCTCCTCATAACCGATTGGGAGAGTTTATGAGGACTAGGCCGCCAACCTTTACTCAAGCCGCAGACCCTATGGATGCGGATGATTGGCTCAAGTCCGTGGAGAAGAAGCTAGCCATTGTCCAATGCAGTGACCGAGAGAAGGTGCTATTTGCTTCTCATCAACTCGTTGGAGCAGCTGCAGATTGGTGGGATTCTTATTGCAATGCTCATGAGAACCAAGAGAGAATTACCTGGGCGGAATTCAAGGAGAGTTTCCGTTCTCATTATGTGCCGGAAGGTGTTATGATCTTGAAGAGGCAAGAATTTGAGAACTTGAGACAAGGAAAATCAAGTGTGAGTGAATATCTCAATAAGTTCACTCAACTCTCAAGATATGCGCCTGAGGATGTTAGCCGGGACAGCCGGAAGCAATACTTGTTCATGAGGGGATTGAACAATACAATCCAAGTGCAATTGCTCAACTGTGATTATGTTAATTTTCAGAAGCTTGTGGACAAAGTAATTGTGGTTGAGAACAAGATCCGTGAGATGGAGCAAGAAATCAAGAGGAAGGCGCCATATCAAGGACAGCAACAAGGAAGTAATGTGCACCCTCGCTTTGCGCCGCCCAATGCGCCACATTACAGCTCCTCTATTCCTGCTCAGCGCCCTGGTTATGCACCGCGCCCAACTCAGTTTGTGCAGCAGCGCCCTGTTATGCAAGCACCTAGGCCTCCAATGCCTTATGCACCTCGTGCTGATTTTCCTGGAGCCAATGCTCAAAACCAAACTCGTCCCAATAATTCTGGTGGAGTTAAGAAGTGTTATACCTGTGGAGAAGCTGGACACTTTGCACATCAATGTCCTAAGTCGGGCCTTGGTCAAGGAAGCAATGCATCGAGGCAAAACCCAAGACCTAATGGAGGACAGCCACAAGGAAGCCGTGGACAGCAAAATTTTGCTCGTGGCAACGTGAACCATGTCTCTACGGAGGATGCTCAACAAGCGGATGATGTGGTCATTGGTATGTTTCTCGCCAACTCCAACCCCGCGACTATGTTATTTGATTCTGGAGCATCGTATTCATTCATTGCATCGAAGTATGTTGCCAAGTATAGTTTGCCTATCTCTCATATGAAGTTTACTCTGTTGGTTAAGTCTCCTGGAGGAGAGATGAGGACAAGTATAGTATGTCCAAAAGTAAGCCTTAGAATAAGGGGGGTAGACTTCTCCGTCAACCTCATTGTTTTAGATTCTCAAGGGTTGGATATTATACTTGGTATGGACTGGTTGAGGAAGCACAATGGAGTTATTGAATGTGCCACAAAGACGGTGAAGTTGACTAATGAAGAAGGGATCACCGTAGAATTTGAAGCAACCCAACATGCACCGAAGCAATTAGAGCTGAATCATATGGACGGTGTCGCAGTTGAGGAGATTCCGGTGGTGTGTGAATTTTTGGATGTTTTTCCGAACGAGTTGCCAGGTATGCCACCCGATCGAGACATTGAGTTTGTTATTGATTTAATACCTGGAACTGCACCTATAGCTAAGAGGCCGTATAGGATGCCTCCTATGGAATTAGCGGAGCTCAAGAAACAAATTCAAGAGCAATTAGAGAAGGGTTTTATTCGCCCTAGCTCTTCACCCTAGGGAGCACCCGTTCTATTTGTGGACAAGAAGGACAGATCCCAAAGGATGTGCGTGGATTACCGAGCTCTCAACGAGGTAACAATCAAGAACAAGTACACCTTGCCACGCATAGAAGACTTGTTTGATCAGATGAAGGGTGCTTGTGTTTTCCAAGATTGATTTGAGATCGGGATACTTTCAAATGAAGATTAGACCATCGGACATACCCAAGATAGCTTTTAGGACACGGTATGGATCTTATGAGTACACCGTGATGTCTTTTGGATTGACAAATGCACCTGCCTACTTTATGTACCTCATGAATAAGGTCTTCATGGAGTACTTAGATAAGTTTGTTGTGGTGTTTATTGATGATATTATGATCTACTCGAAGGATGAGAAGGAACATGAGGAACACTTGAGGCTTACGCTGCAAAAATTGAGGGAGCATCAATTGTATGCCAAGTTCAACAAGTGCCAGTTTTGGTTGAAGGAGGTGCCATTTTTAGGCCATATTATTTCCGGAGGAGGAGTATCGGTTGACCCCGGTAAAGTGAGGGGTGTGTTGAAGTGGGAACCACCGCAAAATATCAAGGAAATAAGGAGTTTTCTTGGGATGGCTGGATATTACCGTAGATTCATCAAGGATTTTTCCAAGATAGCCAAGCCTATGACGGAGTTGCTAATGAAGGGAAAGGCATTCCAATGGACTCAAGCTTGTCAAGAGAGTTTTGAGGAGTTGAAGAAGCGGTTGACAACAACCCCAGTTTTGGTATTGCCGGATGTAAGCAAGAGTTTCGACATCTATTGTGATGCATCAAGACAAGGACTTGGGTGTGTATTGATGCAAGAAGGTCAAATGGTCGCCTATGCATCAAGACAATTGAAGAAACATGAGCAGAATTACCCCACGCATGATCTTGAACTAGCAGTCGTGGTACATGCATTGAAGATTTGGAGACACTATATTCTTGGACATAGGTGTGAAATTTACACGGATCATAAGAGTTTGAAGTATATTTTCACACAAACGGATCTGAACTTGAGGCAACGAAGATGGTTAGAGCTCATCAAAGATTATGATTTGGGGATCAACTATCATCCGGGAAAAGCTAATGTAGTGGCCGATGCTTTGAGTAGAAAAGGAGTAAGTCATCAACTCACGGTTCGAGAGTTACCATTCGAGTTATGTAAGGAGTTTAAACGGTTGAACCTTGGGTTTGTAAATGAGATGGAGATGATGGAGTCAAAACCAACTTTGGAGCAAGAAATTCGAGAGGCACAAACCACAGATGAGGAGATCAAGGAAATCAAGGAAAGAACTGAAGAAGGGAGAGAATTCAGATTTGACAAGGATGAACATGGTACCTTATGGCTTGGAAAGAGGATCGTTGTGCCTAATGTAAAGCATATTCGGGAGACAATATTAAAAGAGGCACATGACTCGCCTTACTTGATTCACCCCGGATGTACGAAGATGTACAAGGACTTGAAGGCTTGCTATTGGTGGGATAGCATGAAAAAGGACATAGTTGAATATGTAGCATTATGTGATGTGTGCCAACGAGTCAAGGCGGAACATCAAAGGCCAGCTGGATTATTGCAACCGTTGAGGATTCCAGAATGGAAGTGGGAAGAAATTGGTATGGACTTCATAGTTGGGTTACCGCGTACTCAGTCCGGGTATGACTCAATTTGGGTAATTGTGGATCGCTTAACCAAGTCAGCTCATTTTGTTCCTGTGAAGACCAAGTATACAGCTGCACGATTGGCCGAAATATACATGGAGCATATTGTGTGTCGACATGGAGTCCCTAAGAAGATAGTCTCGGATAGAGGTTCTCAATTTACCTCCAGATTTTGGCAAAAATTGCATGAAGCTTTGGGAACGAGGTTGAATTTTAGTTCAGCATATCATCCTCAAACGGATGGACAAACCGAGAGGACCAATCAGATTTTGGAGGACATGTTAAGAGCTTGTGCTTTTAAGCATGGGAAAAGTTGGGACAAAAGCTTGCCATACGCAGAATTTTCATACAACAATAGTTACCAAGCAAGCTTGAAAATGTCACCATATGAAGCGTTTTATGGGAGGAAGTGTAGGACACCTTTATTCTGGAATGAGGCAGGAGAAACTCAAGTATTTGGTCCGGATGTGTTGCAAGAAGCCGAAAAGCAAGTCCAAATAATTCGTGAAAACTTGAGGGCTGCCCAATCAAGGCAAAAAGGCTATGCGGATAATAGGAGAAGGAAATTAGCCTTTGAAATAGGAGATTTTGTTTACCTCAAGGTGTCACCAATGAGAGGTCATAAGAGGTTTAACATAAGAGGCAAGCTCACACCTCGTTATATTGGACCATTCAAGATTTTGGACAAAAGAGGAGAAGTAGCATATATGTTGGAGATGCCAGCTCATCTTTCAGACGTACATGATGTCTTTCATGTTTCCCAGCTCAAGAAGTGTCTGAGAGTACCGGAAGAACAAGTGCCAATGGAAGAATTGGAACTAGAGGAAGATTTGACGTATGCCGAGCAACCGGTCAAAATCTTGGAAACCAAGGAGAGAGTCACAAGGAACAAGGTGATTCGATGGTGTAAAGTCCAATGGAAGCACCATACCGAAAAAGAAGCAACTTGGGAGCTAGAAGATGATCTCAAGAAGGAATTTCCCGATCTCTTCTCTTCTGCGTCGAATCTCGAGGGCGAGATTCATTTTAAGGGGGGTAGGTTTGTAACACCCTCATTTTCATGCATCATGCCCTACATGCACTCATATACATGTTTAACATTAACCCATAACAAGAGGAACAAGTTTAAAATTGATTTGGAGCAAAACCGCACTTAAAATTGTAGGAAAGTGCGGACTAGTCCGGTGTTGCTGAGGACCAGTCCGATTTCTCTCTGTCTAAAAATGGACTTGTCCGTTTTGCTGCGGATTAGTCCGATTTTTGCCTCTGGACAACTTCGGACTTGTCCGATTTTGTGCGGACTAGTCCAATATTCCATGAATCCTTGAAAATTTGCTAAGTCCCTGGACTTTTCCGGACTAGTCCGGTGTTCCAGCGGACTTGTCCGTTTTCCTTTCTGACTAAGATCGGACTTGTCCGATTTTTGGCCAGACTTGTCCGATTTTCTCTCTGGACGACTTCGGACTAGTCCGGTCCTGTCCGGACTTGTCCGATATTTCGCGACTCCGAGTTGATCTTTTGTTTTACGACTTGTTTCTTGGGTTTCACGTTAAGTGGGCCTAGGGACGTCGTGCCTAACTCTTTTAGAGCCCATGTGGGACTCTAAACCGGCCTCTACTCATCCTAAACTCGAAATCCATCTAACCCTAGCCTCCACGTCTATATAAACAACCCCACCCCTTGGTTTGACATCTATTTGCCACTTTTCCACCCACCCAAACCCTAGTTCGTGGGGAGCCACCATCAAGGAGGGAGGAGAAGATCCCAAACAAGAAGAAGAAGAGGAGGAAACGAAGGAGGATCGAGATCTCCACCAAGTTTCGTCCTTCACCACCAATTCATCTCCAAGTTCATCACCAACCCTAGATCATCAAGATCCAAGTGTTACCTCCAAGTTTCTTGTTTCATTGGAGTTCTAAACACCTGGTATACCTCCTATTCTCTTTTCCTTACGAGAATTCAACCCCTAATCTCCAAATTCACGTCGATCTAGAAAACCCTAATCCGCTGATCTCGCAGAGTGCGGACTTGTCCGGTTCCTAGCGGACTAGTCCGATCTTCCTGGTTAAATTGTGTTGAATTAATTCTAAAATTTGATCTAATCAACTCCAAACCTGTATAAACTTGTTAAAAGCTATTAGAACTAGTTAGTGATCTTTAAAAGCAATCTAGTAACAAGTTCTACCTTGCATTTGCATTAATCATGCATGTCATGTCATATTGAGTAATATTTGTGCACTCTTTGATTGTGTTTCTTGTCTTGTATGTTTATTGTGTGGATTAGACGGATTTGCGCTAGAAAGTGCCGCGGAGGATCTACAACATCAAGAGTTTGAAGGCTTTGACCCTAATCAACAGCAAGAGCAAGGCAAGTGTCCTTGAAGCATATTGATCCTGTTTTTAAAATAAATGTTTTGTTTGCAAAACTGCATGCTTGCGTCAAATTGATGGGAATCCTATGGTAGGAAGTTTACTAGTTTTGTTGACCACCCTTGTCACCTGGAATATATGGTAGAGAGTCGGGAAGGGTTTTTACCTTTTTGCTTCGCTTAATTAATTGGGATGGAAAAACCAACACTACACATTTAATTATGTATTAATGATATTCTGGTTATTGCGAACTGGTCGATACGGTTTGGTAATGGGTGATCTAAGCAAGCCTGGTATGTGGATGGGTTGGATGTTATGGTGGTTTGCTTGCTTTAGATCTAAGGACCGGTTCATGCGAGAATAAGCCAGGACTACAGTGCCACCACGAGGCCAAGTATGGGTGCGGCGTAGCTGATTAATTAGGGCTTTGCTAGTGCTGTTTGGACCATTGTGAATGCTCGGGGAAGGGGTAGTCGGATTGGGTTTGTTGATGATTGGTGGGACTATCCTGGGATCCGAATGGCTCAAGAGGGGGCCCTTGGTTGAAGATGTGCTCTGCGGGAGACATCGCCACCGGTGAAACCTCAGTGGGGTCTAAATAGGCTAGTAATCCCTTTGTAAAGACTATTTTGTGATCTCTTGGCCACACACCAACGGAAGTGTGTAATGTGACCGACGGGTCATGGGCATAAGAGAGGTTCTTAGTCGCCGAAGGGTGATGAAATCACGAACACGTGGGTAAAGAGGTACAAACTCTGCAGAGTGTTAACTAAAACTATCATGATAGCCGTGCTCCCGGTTATGAGCACCTGGACAACTTCCATGATTAGAGGCAAATTGGAATTTTGGGATGGTTATGGTTTGGTAATGGTTATGGATGGTTATGGATTAATCTCTGGTATTGAATATGGTTATTGGCAATGGTGAAATCTGGACTTATTGATGATGGTAATGAATTCAGTTTGGTATTATGGTATTACTCGTGATTATGTTGGGATTACTTCACATACTTATACTATATTGCTTTTCAAATGTTTTAATGTACTTTTCAGCACTTTACCATTATTATTGTCGTCATTTGAATCAGCCACATGTCATACTTTCCACACTTGCTGAGTACGACATGTACTCACTCTTGCAATCCCCCACCCCAACAGTTGCAGGTCAGGACTGGGAGTTTAATGGCGATAATGCGGAGTTCTAGGTCGTGTCTACTGTCAGCTTTGCCTGTGGTGTTGATTGGAGCTGCGCATATATATACCCTGTTGCATAGTTGCTTAGTTGCTTAATTAGTTTATTTTCGCTGCATTAGTTGAACTTGTCATTAATATTCATTGGAGCTTGGATTCGAGGATAATATGGTTTGTGTAATAAAATTTGGTTAATTAATCTTGTCTTGTGGTAATTTTCTGTATACTCTTTTGTGATTGCACTCGTATATGTGTGATGAACATCCTGGGCACACATATGCGTTAGCTTGGTTCAGTTTTCGGAATCGGGCGTCACACCATGCAAGAAGAACTCAACAACTTCATCCGCAATGAAGTTTGGGTGCTGGAGGAGCGACCCAAGGACAAGAACGTCATCGGAACAAAGTGGGTGTACCGCAACAAACAAGACGAGAACGGTGTTGTGATCCGCAACAAGGCAAGACTTGTGGTCAAGGGTTTCTCGCAAGTTGAAGGACTAGACTTTGGAGAAACATTTGCCCCGGTCGCTCGACTAGAAGCCATCCGTATACTTCTTGCTTTTGCATCACAACATAATATAAAGCTTTATCAAATGGATGTGAAAAGTGCCTTTCTTAATGGTTATATTAACGAGCTTGTTTATGTTGAACAGCCTCCCGGGTTCGAAGATCCGAGGAATCCTAATCATGTGTATAGGTTGTACAAGTCGCTCTACGGGCTCAAGCAAGCACCTAGAGTGTGGTATGAACGACTACGAGATTTCTTGATCATGCAAGGATTCAAGATCGGGAGGGTGGACACTACACTCTTCACCAAATACATCGATGGACAACTATTTGTTTGTCAAATTTATGTCGATGATATTATTTTTGGTTCAACTAACAAAGCTCTTAGCCATGAGTTTGGCAAAATGATGTCTAGGGAATTCGAGATGTCGATGATTGGAGAGCTCAACTTCTTCCTTGGATTTCAAATCAAGCAACTTCGAGAGGGGACCTTCATCTATCAAGAAAAATATACCAAGGACCTCTTGAAGAAATTTGAGATGGGAGATTGTAGCTCAAGAAGTACTCCAATGGCAACAAATTGTCATCTCGACGCAGATAAGGACGGTAAACCTGTTGACCAATCTAATTACCATTCCATGATTGGTTCATTGCTTTATCTTACCGCATCTAGGCCCGATATCATGTTTAGTGTATGTTTGTGTGCTCGCTTTCAAGTGGCACCTAAAGAATCGCACCGGAAGGCGGTCTTTAGGATACTTCGGTATCTCAAGCATACCCCAAGTGTAGGCCTGTGGTACCTCAAAGGTGCAAAATTCCATCTCTTGGGTAACTCGGATTCGGACTTTGCCGGATGCCATGTGGATCGCAAGAGTACCTCCGGAGGGTGCCACTTGCTTGGGCGTTCCCTAGTATCTTGGTCTAGCAAGAAGCAAAACTTCGTTGCTTTGTCCACTGCGGAAGCGGAATATATAGCGGTCGGTGCATGTTGTGCCCAAATCCTTTATATGAAGCAAACCCTTTTGGACTTTTGTGTTAAACTTGGTTGTGTGCCTCTCCTTTGTGACAATGAAAGTGCGGTTAAGATTGCTAAAAACCCCGTTCAACACTCCCGCACTAAGCACATTGATATTCGCCATCATTTCTTGCGTAACCATGAAGCTAAGGGAGACATCTCCTTGCAAGGTGTTAGGTGCGAAGAACAATTGACAGATATCTTCACTAAACCACTTGATGAGAAAACCTTTTCTAGACTAAGTAGTGAATTAAATGTGATAGATGCATCGAACATCATGTAAGTTGCCATGGTCATGTAAGTATGCATCACATATAGGTCTTGTATAACTTTCAATGGATAGGGGCGAGCAAGGGTTAGCTTGGGATGGCGGTTCTTCTGGGTTTCCCCAAGACTTGGAGAGTGGCTCTCCCTGAAGAAGCCTTTGAAAGGTTCAAATTTGGCAAGATAGATTTAATTTATGTCTTGCATGATGCCTGCCATGTAGACTTGCACTCACGTTTAATATCCTGCATTAAAAATTGTTTGGCATTGCATACGGTAGATTGTCACAAAGGGGAACCCACTTCATGAGAAAGAGACTTGTTTGAAATGCAATATCTCAACTCATATGATGTGGAAAGAACAAAGTGTTAGGTGCGTTAATGCCTAAAGGAACATGCTTTAAAGAGATAGAAGTCTTCATCCTCTAGCTCACAAAGCATGGGCCTTACATTTTATTTGGATTTTTCCTTGATCTTTCCGGTGTTCTATTTGCTTTAGGGCTTAACCAAGTTATTGGCAACTAGTGTTATAATCTTTTTGAGGGGTAAGGGGTTGCCCAAAAAGTCCTAAGACTTGTGTTTCTCTTTGTTTGTTTAAGTCAAATGACATATATGGGGTGTTGCTAATCTTTTGTAGTCATTGGATTATCCGATGCTTAGGGCAGAAGCTTCATCGGATCAGTTTGTGCTTAAGTACAAGGGTCAGCTCAGTCAGAAAGTCGAATCAACCGATGAGTTCACTCTGAGAAACATCTGAGCATCTGATGTTCACATTTCTAGAGTTGTGCCAAATTCAACCAATGATAATCGTTTCCACGTCGGATCATCCGATGCCGAAGGTGCCTCTGGAATACCCTTAATGTACCATTCGACCGATGCACCTCTCAACTGACGTCGGATCATCCGATGTTAAAATTTGAGCTAGGGTTTGGGCCCCACCTATTTAGTGCCTCTTCGTTTCTTCTCCCTCCCCGACGCCTCACTCCTCGCCCTGCCGCCACCCGCCATCGCCACCCCACTCGCACTCTGGCCGCCGCCGCCCCACGCAACGCCGCTGCCGCCTTGCGCCGCCGCCCTCAGCACCACCGCCGCTACCCCACGCAGCACCGCCGCCGCCCTGCGCCGCCGCCCTCCGGCCGCCGTGCTCCTCGTCGCGCTGCCGCCCTTTGGTTGCCGTGCTCTCCGTCGCACCGCCGCCTCCTCTTCGCCGCTAGGGTTCGCCTGGCCGCGTCGTACTTTGCATCGCCATCTCGTGCGCCCGGCATTGCTGTCCCGCGACCTCATCTTCACCGTCGTCACTCGTCTCATCGAGATTGGCCGTGACAAGAAAGGAAAGGGCAGGCTATTGAGGAGCTGGCAACTAAGAAACAGAAGCCGTCGAAAGAGGAGAAGAAAGCTCTGATGGCCGCTCGCACCGCTGAGGAGCAAGAGCGTGGCCGAGGAGGATCGCTGAGGATCCGGGAGGCCCAAAAGAGGCAGTCACAGGTGCCTGAGGAGCCAGAGGAGACAGAGGAGCCTGAAGTGCCGCTTGTTCGTCGGCGTTCAGTCAGGACCCGTACAGGTCATCCAGCTGCAGCCCCGAGACAGAGACCTTCTGCAACTGAGCTTCGGGAGGACAGGGCGGCCCAGAGAGCCGTCTATTAGATGGACACAAATGTCCGTGTTGGTGAGGGTGTCCGCCTGACTGACTACAGGAAGTTGAAGGCAAAGCAGCTCAGGAAGCTTAGATGGAGCTTTCTGCTTGAGGAGTGGTTCCCGCAGCCCAGAGAGCCACTTGTGGACAGCCCCTTCTGGACCCTGACACAGGCGTCGCTGTATGAGACTTACAGACGTCAGGGCCATAAGCTTTTCCAGCACAACTTCCTTGACTGGGATCAGCTCGCACTTGCAGCCGGGACTGAGATTCGCCCTTACTTTGAGAGGTACAGAGGGCTAGTGGAGCTGATGTCTTTCCAGCGGGGTGCCTTCGTGGAGGACTGGGTCCGAGTGTTCTATGCTACACTCTACGTTTTAGAGGCCCGCAGATCCATTGACTTCATGTTTATGGGCCAGCATCACCATCTGAACAGACAGACCTTGGGACAGCTGCTAGGCGTGGATCTCCATGACACCTGCCTGCACGAGTTAGTCTATGGACAGGCTGACCCACTGAGGAGGCCGCTCACTGGAGGTGTGGCACCACCTTTTGAGGAGATTCGCTCACTGTTTGCTCAGCCCTTCTCACCTGACCAGCCGAGGGTACCTGCTCTACTCACTCGAGTTGCGTGGACTGTGCACCTTGCCTTGCGCCGCACACTTCTACCCAGGTCCGGATATCTTAAGGGCTTCACCAGTCTGCAGCAGACCCTCCTATTCTATGTCATGAACAGGATGGAGTTCGACATCGTGGATATTCTCATCTGTGAGATGGAGGATGTTATCACCGATGGAGTTGGGATGATGAGACAGTTTGTGTTTGGCCACTAGATCAGTCAACTACTCTACCTGTTGGCTCCAGAGGGGTCCGCCGTGCGTGACAGTCTCACTGACGAGTGAATGTGGCCTAGAGGGGGGGTGAATAGGCCTCTGAAATTTCTTGCACACTTCAGAGAGTCGTCAAAGACTGGTTTGACCGGACTAGTCCGATTGTGTGGGCAGACTAGTCCGATGTGCTGATAAATGTGAATTGATTAAGTATTGTTTGGGAAATTAAATTCTTTTAGCAGCGGAAATGAGAACAACAGATTCTTTGATTTAAGATTATTGTATGAATGCACATGGAAACTTATAAGCAACTTAATTGATGTTTAGTAATCAAGTGATCTAGTGAACAAAAAGTAAAGTAAATGAGGCACAAGAGACAAGCGAATTTTTACCGAGGTTCGATCTCACCACGAGATCTACGTCCTCGTTGAGGAAGCTCACACAGAGCCGGGTCTCCAACCCTTTCCCTCTTCAAGTCACCACAGAGGCCAACTTGATTCCACTAGCATGGGTAATCACCGAGTTTGTGGGGCAACCTCACACGTTGAGGGCTCCCACGAGAATTACAATGAAAGAAGTGATCAAATACACTTAAAAGTATTACAATGCAGAGTATAAGTGTAGAAAGATCAAACCCCAAGAGCTCACAATGAAGGAACGACGATCTCCCAATCCTGAATCCAAGTGTTCAAATGATTTGACTCTTTTTGCACCTTAGATGTGTGGGGAGATGTGTTTTGGGCTCTTGGGACAAAGTGGTGGCGCTAGGGTTTGTGTTTTCAGCGGTATTCGACATGTATTTGCTGTGGAAGGCCGTGGATTCTCTATTTATAGGGTTTCCAAAAAGTTACCGTTGAAAAACCCTAACACCGGACTAGTCCGGTGCAAGTCCGGACTTGTCCGATCACAGTGTAACTCGAAGTCCAGAAAGTCTGGCGGACTAGTCTGGTTGGAAAACGGACTAGTCTGACCTTTTGTGAAAACAGACTCAAGAAAGTTCATCGGACTAGTCCGGTGGACACACGGACTAGTCCGGTCTCCAGAGATGGGAGACTCCAGAAAGTCTGGCAGACTAGTCCGATCCAAGCTCAGACTAGTCCGGTGCTATGTGAAGGTAGACTCCAGAAAGTTTGGCGGACTAGTCCGGTGGACACACGGACTAGTCCGGTCTCCAGAGATGGGAGACTCCAGAAATTCTGGCGGACTAGTCCGGTCCATGATCGGACTAGTCCAGTGCACTGTGAAAGTTAGGTTTATTTTAAAACCCTTACCCCTGTGCAAAGTCGTGAGCTCTTGGAGTGTGTCTTTCATACACTCCATATATATTTAAAATCTAATTTGTTCTTCCAAGCTCCATCAAAGTATCCCTCTTTGGAAACCACTCCATTTTTTACCTTTTTGTGTGCACCGAGCTGTTTCACTTTGTTTGTCCTGCAATAATCTCAATAGTTTAATTAGGATCTCATATTTTTGTCATCAATTAGCCAAAACCCACAAGGGATATCCTAGATGCACTTACAATCTCCCACTTTTTGGTGATTGATGACAACCATTTGAGATATCACAATTGAGAGTAAAATTTTGATTTTCATAAGGTGTGCACATATGAAAATAACGATAGATCCACAAAAAGTTTCTCACATATGCACATACCTTATGGTGGGGTGCCTAACAGGTGTGTGATCAACAAAGTGTGATGAAATAAAGATAATCAATAATGAGCATAGAAATAAGCATTAGAGCAACAATAAGCATCACACATAGGAAAAGAAATAGTGCATTACAAAGTTTTAAAAATAGGTACATGTCCTCGATCACAAAAGCATAAGAACTACTACTCAAGATAGTCTCAAACTAGTCTCAATCTCTCCCCCCTTTGGAATCAAGGCACCAAAAAGGGAAAAATCGAGGGGAGTCACTCATCTCCGCTCCCTTCTTCAGTTTCGGTCTGATCTTCATCTTCATCATCATTCACTGGGGCAGGATCTTCCTCGGAGTCCTCGAAGGCGGGCGGTGATCAAACCGGCTCAATCTCAAGCTTGTCACAGATAGCTTTGATGTTGACATTCACATATTGTTGATGTTTCTTCTGCCGAACTTCGATCTTGCGGCAGCAGACAAAGATGGAGGAGAGCATTTTGAGGACACCACCGGAGGGTTCATGGACAGGTGCAGAGCCAGGAGGAGCAGCTGCAGATCTTGTGGCATTCACATCCCGAGATTGTTTGGACCTCCTCTCAGCTTCGGGGGAGGAAGGGGTAGTTGGTGCTGAGGGAATGGTGTACTCGGTGGGCTTTTGTGGCTTCAACCCCGTATGAGAGACATCCTTGACAAACTCAAGTCCCATCACTTTCTCAATCATGAACATGATGTACGGGGCATACTCGCAAGACCTATTGGGAGTGATTGAGATGTTCACAATGTCGATGTAGATGTACTAAAAAACATTGAATGGTCTCCTTCCACTAATGACCTTCATAAGGGTCCTCAAGGTTCCTTGGATAGTCCCCGCATCTCCATCTTTCGGGGCTATTGTCTTCCTCAATATTCTGTTGAGGACCACAAAGAAGGGCTTCAGATATTTGATGTTGGGAGGAATATAGGGCATCCTTGTGTCATAGAGGAACTTAAGCTCATCCTTCTCCAAGGGTTGCAGATTGTGGATGAGAAGGTCATGATCCAGAGTGTGTTCAAGGTGAAGAATTCTTGCAAATTCATCATAAGTGACACTATACTTGGAACCATGAGTCATCCAAGTAAGACTGTCTCCATTACCACGAGCAAAGTAGAGGGTAGAGTAAAACTGTGTGATGATCTCATTGTTCCAGTCATTCTCAAAAGAAAGCAATTCCTTCAGACCGTGCCTCTCCAGAGCCTCAACCACCTCACGAAAAGTAGGATACTTCTTCGACTGCAGGTATCCAATATTCACCCATTGACTTTCCACAACAGGATTCTTCATCTTCATGTACACGTGCTCGTAGTAGTCGGCATGGAAGTTGCTCCAGAATCTTGGGTCAGAGCATTGCCTATGTTGATTATACACATTAATCTTCCTGAAGCTATCGACTAGCTCACCCCCTTTTCCGGTGAAATCCTCACTAGAAGGTTGCTTGTTGCGGTGACTGGGGTTTTCATCTTCAAGGGTCCAATGGGACCACTAGCAAGCCCCTTCCCTTTATTGAGAACCCTTCTTGGCCCTGATGAGCTCTCAGCAGCTTTTCCTTGGGCCTTTTTGACAACAACCTTCCGCTTCTTAGGCAGATTGTCGTCGGAGGGTGGAGAGGGGACATTGACATCATGTCTTTTCTTCATGTATCTCTCCTTGGCCCTCCTCGCTCTTTTGCGTTGAACTTCTTCATCAACGTGGAAAGAGCTGTCATCTGAGCCGGAAGACATCGTGCCTGGTAAGGAGTTCATGGATTAGATAAGAATGAACCAAGGGTTGAAGGAATTGAAGGGATTTAGATGTCAAAGACCGGACTTGTCCGGTTTTAGAGTCCGGACTTGTCCGCACCTGAGAGTCGGACTAGTCCGGCCTGGCATAAGAACCCTAGCAAATCCTTTGAATCAAAACTCCTATCTAGAGATACAAAAGGGTAGGGAAGTGACAGGAATACATCTCTGAAGCTAATGTACAACCTTGGAATCAAGTGAAATGAGCTAGAACTAGAAAAGTGGAGAGTTTGGTTTTAGGGTGAAATTTACCGAGATTTTACGATCCGCGTGAAGGAGCAAGAATCTGTTCGGATGAGTCTGGAGGGGAGGATCAACTCGTCGAGGAGAGGATTTCCCACGGAGAAAACTTAGTTTTTGAGGGCTCAATTCGAAGGTCTCTTTGGGGGGCTAGGGTTTAGGAGAGAAGAGGAGAGGTGAGGGAGGCCAAGTGGAGGGAGGTTTAAAATTTTGATTTGGGTCGGCCAACCACTTATATACGCGGCTGACCGGACTAGTCCGGTCAAAGAGGCGGACTAGTCCGGTGCCCCTGGAAAACCTAAGTATTTCGACTGTCCAGACTAGTCCGGTGGATAATCGGACAAGTCTGGTTCCAACAGAATGATGCATAGAGAGATGATTAAGTGTGATCCAAGGACAATAGTTTTGCAAATAATCTTGGTATTTATGACCAGTAGGAAATTAACAATAAAAGTGGTCATAAACTACAAGATTTCTTCATTAAAATAGTTTTCTTAGAAGAAAAAGAGATGAGGAGCAATTTTCAACAATAAAATGCGACGTTTGAAGTTTCAATCATGTATGCAACATTTCAAGCCACATTTCGAGAGTCAACAATATTAAGTTCATTCCTAAGCTCACAAAACCTTTTCTCATGTAATGGTTTGGTGAAAATATCCGCAAGTTGTTTTTCAGTCCTAACATGTGAAATAGCAATGTCACCTTTTGACGAATGATCTCTAAGAAAGTGATGACAGATATCTATGTGCTTAGTTCTTGAGTGCTCTACAGGGTTGTGTGCAATTTTTATAGCACTTTTATTATCACATAGAAGCGGGATATGGCTAAGATGGTAGCCGTAGTCCCTAAGAGTCTGTCGCATTCAAAGTAGTTGTGCGCAACAACTACCGGCTGCAACATACTCTGCTTCCTCTGTGGAAAGAGCAATGGAGTTTTGATTTTTAGATGACCAAGAAACTAGGGACCTACCAAGAAATTGACAAGTCTCTGACGTGCTCTTTCTATCTACTTTGCATCCTGCATACTCAGCGTCGGAGTAGCCTATCAAGTTAAACTTGGATCCTTTGGGGGTACCAAAGGCCCATGTTGGGTGTGTGCACAAGATACCTTAGGATTCTTTTTACAGCAATTAAGTGACACTCTTTAGGTGCGGCTTGAAACCTTGCACACAAGCAAACACTAAGCATAATGTCTGGCCTAGATGCACATAAATAAAGTAAGGAGTCGATCATGGACCAATATACCTTCTGGTCCACATTTGTACCGTCTTCATTGAGGTCGAGATGTCCGTTAATGGCCATGGGTGTCTTGATGGGCTTGGCTTTGTCCATATTGAAGTTCTTGAGAATGTCCTGTGTATATTTGGTTTGGCTTATAAATGTACCTTCTCTTAGTTGCTTCACTTGAAATCCCAAGAAGAACTTCAATTTGCCCATCATTGACATCTCGAACCTATCTGTCATAATTTTGCTAAATTCTTCACAGAAAGACTTGTTAGTGGATCCAAAGATAATGTCATCAACATAAATTTGACATACGAATAGATGATCATCACAATGTTTAGTGAAGAGTGTATAGTCAGCTTTACCAATTTTGAATCCATTTTGAGTCAAAAAATCTCTAAGGCACTCATACCAAGATCGAGGAGCTTGTTTGAGGCCATAGAGAGCCTTACGCGGTTTGTAGACATGGTTGGGATGCCTTTCGTCTTCGAATCCTGGTGGCTGCTCCACATAAACTTCCTCCTTTATTGGGCCATTTAAGAAGGCGCTTTTGACGTCCATTTGATACAACTTAAAATTATGGTGAGTAGCATATGCCAATAAAATACGAATGGACTCAAGTCTAGCTACAGGAGCGAAAGTTTCATCAAAGTCCAAACCTTTGACCTGAGAATAACCTTTGGCCACCAATCTCACTTTATTTTTTGTTACTACTCCATGTTCATCTTGCTTGTTCTGAAAGACCCATTTGGTTCCAACGATGTTCGCCTTTGGTCTCTCCACCAGCTCCCACACTTTATTTCTTTTGAAGTTGTTCAATTCCTCTTGCATTGCAATCACCCAGTCTAGATCCCTTAAGGCTTCTTCTACCCTGTATGGTTCCATAAAAGACACAAAAGAATAGCATTCACAGAAATTTGTAACTCGAGATCTAGTAGTTACTCCCTTAGCAATATCTCCAATGATATTGTTGACAGGATGGTCTCTTTGCACGCTCTGATGTACTCTTGGGTTTGGAACTTGTATAGTTGCTTGTTCTTCATTATCTTCATGTGTATTGTCTCCCCCTAGATCATTACTTCCATGATTGTCTTGATCTTCTTGATCTTCCTCATCTTCATCTTGTGAAAGAGCTCCCCCTTGATCATTGCCTCCGTGTTGAATTTCATCTTGTGCATTTGAGTCGAATGTTCGCTCTTGTGGTAAGATGTCACCAAGTGCCATTTTCTTCAGTGCTTCATATGGAGTTTTCTTTAGTAGTCGGTGAAGGTACAACCGTTTTGGGGCATGACAAGCGGTGTTCACCGCTTCTGCCCAAAACCGATCTGATGTCTTGTATTCATCCAACATAGTTCTTGCCATTTCGATCAATGTTTTGTTCTTCCTTTCGGCCACTCCGTTTTGTTGAGGGGAGTAGGGTGCCGAGAACTCATGCTTTATCCCTTCTTCATCGAGATACTCTTCAACTTGGAGGTTCTTGAATTCTGTCCCGTTGTCACTTCTGATGTTCTTTATGGTTGATGAGAATTCGTTTTGAGCTCTTTTCAAGAACTTTTGAGGGTTCCCTGAGTTTCTGATTTATCATACAAGAAAAATACCCAGGTAAATCTTGAAAAATCATCAACAATTACTAAATCGTATTTGTTACCGCCGATGCTGATGTACGAAATTGGACCAAAGAGATCCATGTGGAGGAGTTCCAGCGGTCTTCCGGTAGTCATCACATTCTTGGCGGGGTGTGGTGCTCCGACTTGTTTTCCTGCTTGACAAGCGCTGCACGGCCTGTCTTTTTCAAAAACCACATCCTTAAGACCACGGATGTGACCATCTTTTAGAAGTTTCGGCAGATTTCTCATCCCCACATGGGCTAGCCGTCTATGCCACAACCGTCCCATGTTGGTCTTAGCAACCAAGCAAGTGTTGAGTTCGGCTTTATCTTAGTTGAAGTCAACAAGATAAAGCTTTCCCTTCAACATTCCCTTGAATGCAATCGAGCCATCGCTTCTTCTAAAAACGGTCACACCCTCATTAGTGAATAAACAGTTGTAACCTTTGCGCATAGTTGAGATATTGACAAAAGGTTATAATCTAGAGAGTCTACATGTAAAACATTAGATAAGGTGTGTTGAGAGGATAGTTCAATGTTACCGCTACCAAGGACTTTTCCTTGGCTGTTGTCTCCAAAGTATATGCCTTCACTTGGATCCTTGTTATACTCATACTCCACAAACATACCTCTCTCTTCGGTCATGTGATTTGTGCATCCGCTATCTAGCACCCATTTAGATCCACCGGAGGAGTAAGCCTACAAAAAGAATTATTCTTTGGTTTTAGGTACCCAAGCTTGCTTGGGTCCTCTCAGGTTAGTCACAAGAGTCTTGGGTACCCACACACAAGTTTTCAAGTTCTTGTGGCGTGGCCCTGTATATTTAGCAATGACTTTTCCATATTTGGTTTTCATAAGAACATAGGAAGCATCAAATGTATGAAACAATATTTGTAAATCATATTCATGAGACTTTTTCTTAACAAAGACAATTCTATTCTTAGCATGAGGAGTAGACATGTGTTTATTTCTGTCAAAATCAAGGCCATCTTTGACATTAGGAGGTCTAGTGACCATATATGCACTTCGTGCATATTTGATCTTCTCCTTATCAAAGATGCGACTTGGAGAAGCATGCATATTATGAGAAATTGAGGTATTAGAAATAACATTCTTCTTACTAGAGCAAGTGCAAGTTTCGATTGTTATCGAACTCATATCTTTGGAGGAAGAGCTCTTGGAGGAAGAGGAGTCACTTTGCTTGAGTGACTGAACTTGCACCTCAAGGATCTTGTTAACTTTTGACAAGTTAGCAAGTTCTTCCTTGATTGCAATATGCGAGTCCTCTAGCTTTAAGTAAGTTTCCTTACTCAAGGATAGCTCAACTTCAAGCGACTCATTCTTCTCTCTTTCAAGCTCGAGAAGCTTTTCAACTTCTTGATATCTCTTCCTTTCACGGATGAGCATATCTTCTTGTCAGTTAATAAGTTCCTCCTTTTCAAAGATTTCGTTCGACAACATTTCCATTTTCTTTAAAGCAGTTTTACTTAATCCTTTAAACATTTCTTCATTATCACTAGAGCTATCAAAGTCATCAATAGAGGAATTTAGCGTGGGAGGAGTAAGTCGAACCTTTTTCTTGCCTTCCTTAGCCACAAGGCAAGTGTGGTTGTTCATATCTCGTCCTCCCATGTTTGGGAAGAGTGTGGCTTTCATAGTAGGTTTCTTGACTGCGATAGTGGCTATCTCTTCTTCTTCATCGGAGGAGGACTCATCGTTTGAGTCCCACTCCTTGCCAATGTGAGCTTGATGGGCTTGTCTTCTTTTTCTGAATTTTTTCTTTTCTTGAGGTCTTGTTTCCTTCTTCTTTTTGTTTTCTTCGTAAGGGCAGTCCACTATGAAGTGACCATACTCTCCGCAGTTGTAGCAAGTGCGTCGAGCCTTGGATTTTCCTTTATCCTTGCTTTTTCCTTCATTTGAATTGTTGCCGTGTCTTCTTTTCATCATGCGCTTGAACTTCTTGATAAAGAGTACCATTTCTTCATCATCAAGATCGATACTCTCGTCGCTTGTATGCTCGTCGTCTTGGTCTTCATGAGTTTCTTTGAGTTTGGGGCTACACGTTGCTTTGAGAGCAACTTCTTTCTTTTTGGAAGAGGTGAGTTCAGCTAAGTCTTTGATGTATTGAGCCTCTTTCTCCATCATTTCATGATTTATGATCTTCCCCAATAACTCATCGGGAATCATTTTGTGAAATCCGGGGCTTTCTCTAATCATTGAGCAAAATGTGACATTCCTTGGCATGAAGGCTCTAATCATCCTTTTAACCACCTCGTGATCCGTCCATTTCTTACTTCCATAGGCACGAATTTTGTTGATGAGTGCTTTCATCCGATTGTACATGTCTTGAGGTGATTTGCCTTCTTCAATAGCAAATCTCCCCAACTCTCCTTCAAGCATCTCAATTTTAGCTTCACGAACCGACCTATTTCCTTCGTGAGCTGTCTTAAGTGTATCCCAGATTTCTTTTGCACTTTCTAAACCATCGATCTTGGTGAATTCCTCTCTGCTTAGTGACGATGTGATCACGGCGACGTCTTGTGCATTTCTGTGAATCTCTTGTTCTTGTTCTGGAGTGAGTTCCTCATCCGTGTCCAGGGTATCTATGCCTGTGCAAACATTGTGCCACAGACTAGGATTCAGGGATATTAGATGCATTTTCATGTTGTACTTCCACATGGTGTAGTCACTTCTGTTAAACTGTGGAGGCTTTCCCATAGTAATAGAGAGATAGTGATTGCTTGAATTGAGACGGTTGTAGTTGTAAGGATATCGGGAGTAGTCGTGATGACCACTCCCTGTCGTCTTCTCTTCTTCTTTTCCTTTTTGTGCCAGCAACTTCTTTCTCAGGAGTGCCTTTAGCTGTCGCACTTCTTCATCATCATGTGGACTTTCTTTCAGCACATCGAAGGCTTTAGCTTCTTGTTCCTCATTGAAGTTCATCTTCGGGATATCGTTGTTCTTCTCAGAGGCCATTGATCTCTCCGAGATGTGAGTCTCATTAACGGAGAACCTTGCTCTGATACCAATTGAATGTGGCCTAGAGAGGGGGTGAATAGGCCTTTGAAATTTCCTGCACACTTAACAGAGTCGTCAAAGACTGGTTTGACCGGACTAGTCTGGTTGTGTGGGCAAACTAGTCCGGTGTGCTGATAAATGTGAATTGATTAAGTATTGTTTGGGAAATTAGATTCTTTTAGCAGCGGAATGAGAACAACAAATTCTTTGATTTAATATTATTGTATGAATGCACGTGGAAACTTATAAGCAACTTAATTGATGTTTAGTAATCAAGTGATCTAGTGAACAAAAAGTAAAGTAAATGAGGCACAAGAGACAAGCGAATTTTTACCGAGGTTCGATCTCACCACGAGATCTACGTCCTCGTTGAGGAAGCTCACATAGAGTCGGGTCTCCAACCCTTTCCCTCTTCAAGTCACCACACAGGCCAACTTGATTCCACTAGCACGGGTAATCACCGAGTTTGTGGGGCAACCTCACACGTTGAGGGCTCCCACGAGAATTACAATGAAAGAAGTGATCAAATACACTTAAAAGTATTACAATGCAGAGTATAAGTGTAGAAAGATCAAACCCCAAGAGCTCGCAATGAAGGAATGACGATCTCCCAATCCTGAATCCAAGTGTTCAAATGATTTGACTCTTTTTGCACCTTAGATATGTGGGGAGATGTGTTTTGGGCTCTTGGGACAAAGTGGAGGGGCTAGGGTTTGTGTTTTCAGCAGTATTCGACGTGTATTTGCTGTGGAAGGCCGTGTATTCTCTATTTATATGGTTTCCAAAAAGTTACCGTTGAAAAACCCTAACACCAGACTAGTCCGGTCATAGTGTAACTCGAAGTCCAGAAAGTCTAGCGGACTAGTTTGGTTGGAAAATGGACTAGTCCGACCTTTTGTGAAAACAGACTCCAGAAAGTTCATCGGACTAGTCCGGTGGACACACGGACTAGTCCGGTCTCCAGAGATGGGAGACTCCAGAAAGTCTGGCAGACTAGTCCGGTCCAAGCTCGGACTAGTGCGGTGTTGTGTGAAGGTGGACTCTAGAAAGTTCGGCGGACTAGTCCGGTGGACACACGGACTAGTCCGGTCTCTAGAGATGGGAGACTCCAAAAAGTCTGGCGGACTAGTCCGGTCCATGATCGGACTAGTCCTGTGCACTGTGAAAGTTAGGTTAATTTTAAAACCCTTACCCCTGTGCAAAGTCGTGAGCTCTTGGAGTGTGTCTTTCATACACTCCCTATACATTTAAAATCTAATTTGTTCTTCCAAGCTCCATCAAAGTATCCCTCTTTGGACACCACTCCATTTTTCACCTTTTTGTGTGCACTGAGCTGTTTCACTTTGTTTGTCCTACAATCATCTCAATAGTTTCATTAGGATCTCATATGTTTGTCATCAATTAGCCAAAACCCACAAGGGATATCCTAGATGCACTTACAACGAGACTGTCATTCAGTTCGGACACTATCATGCTCCAGCTCCTGGAGACTGCCGTCTTGGCCGCCCAGTTGAGCGTCAGGTCCGAGCTCGACTTTCAGAGGAAGACCGGTCAGACCTAGAGAAGGAAGACGAGATCCTAGCATAGGCTGAGGCTCAGGGAGGGGATCTACAACACATTTGGTCAGAGAGTGACACTAGTGATAGTGTCGAGGAGTACTTCCCACCTCCTCCCTCACCCAGGCAGCACGACGCGGAGGCTGGAGGCTTGACTGTACCACCTCCTACTCCACCTCTGGTGTCTGAGGCACAGGTCTCTCAGCCGTCCGAGCTTACCTCTCTTTTACAACAGATGGTTGAGCAACAGCGACAGGATCGGCTTGTAGCTGAGCAGGCCAGAGCTGAGCAGGCTGCGCATCTTATGGAGCTCCAGCAGTAGTAGCAGGAGATGCAGCGTCAGATAGCCCGCGAGAGACGAGAGGACACTGACAGGCTCACTGGACTGATTGACCAGATGCATCAGCGTTCTCTTGACTAGCAGTAGCAGACGCAGCAGGACATGATGGGCATCCTGGGGTTGATCACCAACCTCTACACTCAGATCGGGATTGCCCTGCCCTCACAACTCCCTGGTCTAGCTCCAGGTCCGCCTGTTCTAGCACCAGTCTCAGCACCAGTGCCGACCACGCCGATACCGACTATCAGCATGTCACCACTGCTTGCTCCAGGCGCACCGATTCACTCTCCCCTGTCGGCTTCGACACTCTTCCAGCAGACTCTGGCTTCACCTGTCAGTGCCCCGCTACCAGCAGTCTAGACTCAGCTAGCACCCTAAGCACCGACAGCAGCTCCCATAGCACCAGTCTCCTCCACTCCGGCCTCAGCAGCAGCAGGCAGCAGCTCCGACGATAGCACCCCTGACGGCGACCAGTTTGTCATCACCCCGAGCGCTCAAGATCCTTAGGCACTCAGCTTCCCTTTTTAGTGTCTTGATGCCAAAGGGGGAGAAGAGTCAGGGGGAGGGATAGCTTAGTCCTAGGGGGAGTCCTGGTTGTAGGGGGAGTATTTATTTTGGGAGCTTTTGTAATTTGGTAGCTTTGCTATTCTTTTGCTATCTTTGAGTTTTTCGTGTGCTACTTAAATTCTCTTGTGCTTTATTGATCGCTTTTGAGCCTTCGAGTTTAGTGTGTTGGATCTTGTACTTGTTGCATATTCTTTCTGAGTATCGCATTACTGTTATGCTTTACTCGTTGTGTTGTCATCAATCACCAAAAAGGGGGAGATTAAAAGCATCTAGGCCCCCATAAGGTATGGTTTTGGTGATTAATGACAACCGTTGGATATCACTAATGGGTTTGTGGATGCAAGGTCTCTCGTATAACTCATCACTCCTAATGACTCTATATTTATATCATCTACTGCTCATTGGATAGAATTGGAGACCCCTAAACAAACTATTTCACAAGGTCAATTGATTTTCAAAATTGACAACAAAAATTACCTCCTTGAAGAGGGAAGGTGCCAAGCAACTGTCCGGAATGCCCGATACCGCCAAACTCTTCGGCGCTATCACCAACGGCATGTTCACAGCCGATAGCTCGAGGAAGGCGATCTGGTGCTACGAAGAATACAATCCAGAGAAGGGTTAAACAAACTCCCCCCCCCCCAGCTGGGAAGGACCCTTCCGAGTGATCAAAGTATCCTGTCCCAGATGCGTTCGCTTGGCAACCGAGGATGGGACACCTCTCCCAAATCCTTGGAACATTGAGCACCTCCGTAAGTTCTACGCTTAATATCATGGAGGTGAGTCTGTAGTTACATGTGATGTATGTTATAGAGTCATTGTACAGAGTCGGGTAGCTCCTTCGGGAGAACAGCCGGACCTTCTCTAGAAGGTCCGCAAAGTTCAGGCAACACTTATCACAATCTCAGAACTAAAAGTGTAGCTAGCTACGTTGGGTCAAATGAGAAACAAAACACACTTAGCCTGGTTCCATACCCTAAGAGTGTACTTGTTTCCCCTGTACCCCGAACCTATAATGAAAGACATCATTGTGTGAAAACAGACTCCACGTGCATTTATTTTGTACAGGCTCAATATTTTTTATTTTTCTCTTTCTTGTCTATAAAAAAGTTGTGCAATTCTTAAGAAACTTTAGTTCGACCAGTTCATGTACAATTTGAGTTGCATCGTCTATTCTTCCGGGTCCAAACATTGTTAATGGCCTACTCGTCTGAATGCCGCCAAGCCAATCTAGGGCCGGAGTGTGCTATCGACTTAGTCTGGTCATGCACCCTAAGTACGCCACTCTACCTACACCCCGACAGGCCGAAGTAAGGTGAGTCAAGAAAAGATCGGACCTGAAGGAAACAAGGCAGTGCACTTGATTGTATTTAGAATTGTGTTCGACCTAAAACTTTCTCGGGAATAGTAAGTCGCAGTTGAGTTATAGATAGGAAATGGATTTTACTATTTTTCATGGCTCCAGTGTGCAGGAAAAATAAAGATCTCACGATGATGGTGAATCAAGCCGGAGCTATCAAAGCTCCGACATCCCCTAGGTGGCTTGTAGTCGGTGTTTCAAACAGTGATAGCAAGCGTCGCTGGAGCTACACAGCTCCGGTAAAACCAGGGGGCCAGCGGTCAATGTGAAGAAAAGATGGTGGGAAGACTCTACAGTAGGGTCTGTTGTCAACACACCGCGTGTTGACAGAGGTCAATGTCGGAGCTACCAAGCTCCGACACCCCAGAGGACTAACCGTCGATGCTCTACGCGTTGATGAAGACTGCTACTGGAGCTACTAAGCTCTGACGATGGTCAATGTCGGAGCTGCTAAGCTCCGACGACCTCAGGGGGCCTTCACTGTCGAAGACTTTAGACCTATGTTCTACAAGTTCGAAGCACGCAAGTCTTCAACAACAGTTACATTCTCTTGGTACATGTTCACAATGGAGCTACAAAGAGATGGTCCTAGACCCTATGGAAGAACGAGGCGACCTTCTGGGCAACCTCTGATACGCTGGCTTGGGCAGCTTCTCCCTCTCCGTCGATGGGGCCTTCAAGCATCGGGTCTAGTGAGAACTGAGGGTCCCAGCTTGTGTAGCACGTCAGCATGAATTCTGCGACGTTCTTTGCCAGTGATTGCCCCTCGGTTTCCAACTGGTCCGCAATGACATCGCTCATCTTGGTGAGCTTGTTGCCTGTCGAACTCAATGCCTGCAACGCCTGGTCCAGCTCCGGCTCTGGGTCATCCGGACGCACGGGACTAAAACCCATTGGTGTCAGCGCATCGTTGGCTTTTCCCAGGAAATCCCAAACTTGTTGGGACTCCACAGCCCTCGAGCTCCACATCTCCTCCAACGATCTTCTGGCTGATGCAAGCTCTGAATTTTCCCGGGCGAGGCGCTCGACCTCTTTGGCATTATGCTAAATCTTTTTAGCAACCTGCCTTTCGAGTTTGTTGAGCTCCTCCTCCCGGAGGTGGATCTTGTTCTGGCGGTCGACCAAGTCCTTCTCCCGGCCCTGCACTTTCTTCTCCCTACCAGCAATTTCATCCTCCATCTAGTGGAGGTCCTGTCCTCGGTGCCAGGCCTTCTTCTCCTCTTTCTCGCAGCGCTCGTCCAACTTGTTGGTGCGCTCCTCGAGACTCTTGTCACCCAGAGTTAGCCTCTGAGTAAGCTCTTCCTCCCTCTTCATGAGGTCATCCCGCAGCTCCAGGATCTTTTGCTCTTCATCTTCGAGCTTTTTCTCCCGCTCCTCAAGGGCCTCCTGGCGCTTGACGAGGCTGTCGTGGATAGTGCTGACCTTCTCCCTGCGATCATTTGCTGCGTTATTAGCAGCTATGGCATGTTCGTGGATGGCCCGGGACTGGTTGTCGAGAGATCACACCATGCTTTCCCTCTCGTCCAGCAACTTACCCCAGTACTCCAACCGGACCTTCTCCCTCTTCACCCACTCCTTGTCGTCAGCCAGCCTCGACTGTGCCAGCTTGGTCTCGAATTGGAGCCAGTTGCACCACCTCCTAAGAGTTTGGCGCTCCTCCTTGAGCGCCTTGCTGTCGTGGTAAAAGCCAGCTGAACCTGCCGGGGTCCCCTCCGCTGGCTCCAGCGGCTCCTCTGTGTCAAAAATCGGGTCCCACTCTACAAGAGCAGTCCTCTGAGCTTCCACGGCAATAGGGCTGTCTTCCAGGATGGCCTCGGCCGCCGCCGAGGAAGGTCCTGCAATAGAAGTTTCAACCTCCGGAGTTGGCTCTGAAGGTACCGCCGCCAGGTCATCAACAACTGGCCCCTCAGGCGGGGGCCGGCAGCTTCATCTTGGCACCTTGGCTCAGGCGTGGGCACCTCCAGGACCACTGCCTCCGGGGCAGGCGTTGAAGATTCTGCCAGACCTGAAGCCACTTCCGGCTCCGACGCTGGCACCTCCTCTATTGCCGTCTCGGGCGCTGGCACTCTGACTATCATGTGCTCGGGTGCCGATACTTCTGCAACAACCGGCTCAGGCGCCAAAACTTCTTCGACGACCGGCTCGGGCGCTAGAACTTCATCAACCACTGGCTCTGCTGCCGGGGCTTCAACAACGTCCGGCTCTAGGGCCGGGACTGCAGCTACCTCCGGCTCTGAAGCAGGAGCGTCCGTCATCTCAACATACAAACCCTGAGCTTCAACCTCCGGGGCTGGTGCCGCTGGTACATCTTCATTCCCGTGGTTCGGCACTACCACATGAGCTTCTGGGGATGAGTCGAGGTCCAGGACCATAACAGCCAGCGCCGGAGCTACCGCAACCTCAGCCACCTCTTGGGGCGGCGCTGGAATTGGAGCCGGAGCTTCCGTCTCCACAGCATCAGTTGCTGTCGCGGGAGCCAGAGCTTCAGTCCTTCTCTTGGGGACACTACAGATGAAGGACGAAGAAACTCAAGACGCAGTTACAACCAAAAAACAACCAACTGAGGTAAAAAACAAAATTTACCTCGGAAGGATTCTACCAGCTAGCGCGGAACCTCTTCTCCGAACGCTCGGCGCCGAACCCTGTCACCCCTGGCGTGCCAGCTCCGGAAGGTTCCCCAGAGCTCGCTGCTGCCGATGTCACTTTGGTTGAGTCCCCCCTCGACCGGGAAGGACCTCCGGACCCAGAGCCCTCAGCTGGTATTGGAGCCATATGGCCAGAGCTAGCAACCCGGGGAGATGCTGATGCTGGAGTGGTTGCCACCGTTGAAGACCTTCCCCTCCGGGGAGAAGGAGCCGCTGTGGAAGGAGCAGGTCTGACGGACCTCCCGTCAGAGTGCTTCAGCTTCCTTTTACGGCTCGAGGGCTCGGCCAACTCCTTGCCCTTGCCCACGACTTCAACTCTTTGTCTCGGGGCGGAAGGGGGACCACCCTCAGAAGCTCCGGGGATCGCCAACCCGGTGGTCGGACGCCTCTCGACTTCACCAAGGTCGTCAAGCACCGGCATCTTCCGCCGGAGCTCCCTGCTGAACTCCGCCTCCATGTTCAGAGGGAGGAAAGCCGCCGGCGGAGTCAAGTCGTTAGCCTCAACGTTGATGCCGTGCTGGAACTTCTTGAGGTGAAACTCCAAAGTTGCGCCTTCCATGTTGGACTTCAAACCGGTCTTGATTCGATCGTCGTCCATCACACTGTTGAGGGCCCATGCAAGCTTCTTCCTCTTCTTCAACGGAGCCCATATCTTAACCAGGAAGTTGCGAAATACCGCCTGAAGAGTCACCCCTCCTTCCACGCATTGGCAGATCCTGGTCAGAGCAGGGTTGAAGGCGTCCGATAACACCGGAACTTCGCTCCAAGTTTCAATGTCGACGTTGGGGAGGCCTTCGGGTAGCTCCAGCTTCTCATGCTCCTCCACCCTGATGACAATCCAATCCTTCTTCCAGTCATCCCACTTCTCAGAAGGGAACAATCGCAAGTACTTGTATGGGTACTTCTCGCGCTTCACAAAATAATAGAAGCCAAGGTACTCGTCACTCTTGCCGGTGGTGTGGATGGTGAAGAAGGTGCGAAAGAGCTCGATGAAGGGGGGAATGCCCACCCACATCTCGCAGAAGTGGACAAAATTAGACACCAGAAGAATGGAGTGGGGACCGAGATGGTACATCTGCAGACCATCGAAGTCTAGCAGCATCAAGAGAAAAGTGGAGAAGGGTGGGATTAGTCCCTCCATGGCGTACGCGGAGAAGTACACCATGTTGCCGGCGTGTTCCTTCTTGAACGGAAGCTTGCCGGCACGGACCTGATGGTTGAAGAAGTCACTGGACCACCCCATGAGGGCCTAGACCTTCTTCAACTCACCGTCGGTCTTCAGTCGGCTCTTGCGGAGACCCAACTCCATCGCAGCACAGCGGGGTGAGAGATGAAAAGCAAGCAAAAGTTTGGAGGATTTGATCACGAGTTCGAATGAAGGCGTAAAGAATCCACAAACGGTGCGCACTTTCCTTCTTAAGTAAGCCCCCGCAATGCTTGGATGGAAACTGCAGAGGACCCAACGATACAATTCAAAAACTTCACCCTGCCAATGACAAGGGGGCCCGGGGCCACCTTGACGATCAAGTCGAGGTTCTTACCCCAAGCGAACGGTTGTCCTCATGAAAGGCGGGAAACCCGAGGCGGCGGCCTGACAGGGCGCGCGGAACTGATACGATTTTTGTATTGAGAACCGGCGACCTTCAATTGTGTAAAATCTGCACGCTTTGATCTCACCTGCCGCATCCCGGATATGCCACGCGTCGTTGGTTTAACTGCGAACTACCGCCAACGGCACATCTGAAGACCCTTGAAGACGCGGCTCAAAAACTGAAGGATGGACCCACCTCCGGCAGAACAACTTCATCCAAAAGGTCTCTCTCAGAGGTGGGCCGAGGGGGCCACTGTCGGTACCCTGCGTACCGTATACCCCTTGGGACTACAAAAAGACCAAAAGAACTTCACCTGCCTGAGTCGAAGACCTGCGAAGGCCCCACGTGTCATACGGGACCAGACCTGCCTCCCATCTATGATTAGTCTTGGTGCTGCCATGTGTATACTGCAACCGGACCTACATCCCACACATGAGATAGCTCCGGGCTAAACACTTGAGCGGCACCCCTGGACCTAACCCTCGATAGAGGGAAGCTCCGGTACTGACACGTGTACATCTACACCGGACCTACCCATCCCAAGACGGACAACTCCGATGCTGCCACGTGTCCAACTGCTGGACCTTCAGCCTTAAAAATCACACAGGTGGACCCCCAGACCTTTAAGGGGCAATCAAAGACTTCAAGACCCGATTAAGTGTCATTAATATCATATTAATGACACATGATTGGAAGGCCCTTAATACCAGTAACGACATTGTCAAGCCCGTTACCATGCTATTAAGGGTAATTAATCTCATTAATTATGTATTAAGCATCAGTAACCACTAGGGCCATATGTCGGGCCAGGCTAACGGTGTAATGACCGGTCCTTATACTATAAAAGGACTGGTCGACGATACACAAGGGACGGCTCTCTCGAACCCTCCCATACACAGCTTTGATACCCAATACAACAACTACACACCCCGTGGAGTAGGGTATTACGCTCAAGCGGCCCGAACCACGTAAATCCTTATGTCCATTTGATATCGTCTTTTGAATCTCTGCGCGCCCAATACCGAACTAAAAACTCCGCGAGCTACCAACGGTAGTACCTGGAGAACTACCGGATCAACACTCCGACATAGAGAATAGTTATTAATGACATAATAAATATAAAAATAGTAGGAAAATTGGTATTAAATCTTTTTATGCTGTAATAAAATTGTAGAGTGCAAATAAAATATTTTTTGGCCATAGAAAATTCATTAAAATGATTTTAGCCCATAAATAAATCCTAAAAATGTAAAATAAATGGTAGATGCATATTTTTGGCTATGAAAAATAATAAATGTTTCGTAGGGACGTATTAGTGTAGGACTTTATGCTTATGTGCATGTTGTGATGAATTGCATTCTGTGATATGTACTTGTTTAGCCTTTATTTCTTGTTGCCTTGCTTTGGCATTATAATTAGAGTCATTCCACGACCCGACTTTTAACCTTCAAGACCAAGTCTTCAACGACAACCAAGTCTTCAAGGAAGGCAAGTTCCCTTGACCATCTTGCATCTATTTTAGGATGTTTAGCTAGTTGCATGAAACATAAAATGATGTCAATTTCATGTTATATGTTCTGTTCCATATTATTCCTTGTCACCAGGATTGGGTTGGGAAGTAGATAGTGTTTTATTATGCTTGGCCATGCTTAGACTTTGGGAATGGAATTTCATACACATGAAATATACTATATTTTATGGTTATTTTAATTATGATGGACACACAATAGTAGTTGATAGGAATCTGGTGGTTGGATGGATTTGGTATAATGCAGTTTATACGAGAACTAAGATTGGGGTTGGTACCACCGGACTCTAAGGACCGGTTTATAGAGGAAGTCATTAAGCTTTATAGTACCACCACAAGACTGAGATGGGGTAGCTTGGTCAATTAATTAGGTTTCTCCCAATGAAATGCTAGTAGTTGGATGGTGCGGGGAATGATGCAGGGGTACTGCTCTGGGAACCGCAAGGCTCAAGAGGGGGCTTCTGAGGTGGAGGGTTACTCCAAGAATGCCTCAGCGGTGAAACCTCAGTGAGCTAGCACTAGTTGGGAGTACCTTTGTAAAGACCATGTAGTGATCTCCTAGCCACACACCTACGGAAGTGTGAAATGTGGTTGATCATCACTAGCAAATTGGAGGTTTACTCAGTCCACCTAGCAACAGGGGATGAAATCACTGCTTGTGGGTAAAGGTACACTCTCTGCAGAGATTTGGAAAAACTGTCATGACAGCCGTACTCACGGACAAGAGTGTCTCGGGGCCAGTTCATAATTAGCTTATGGTTGGGAAATGGTGGTTATTTATGATTCAAGATATCTTTATGATTTGGAATATGTATTTGATATTGAATTGATAATGAAAGCTAAAGTTAGGTTCAAAGCATAGTGCTTAAGCCAAAGTTGGCTTATCCTTGTTCTAACCATTCATGTCATCCTCTTCCCACACTTGTTGAGTACTCTATGTACTCAATATGATTTCCCTCTCTTCCCTTCAGAATATGAAGAAGAAGTGGCAAAATAAGATTTCTTCGTCAACCCGGAGGACATGGTCTTGGCTGGCGATCCTTCGCGCAACTGCTTGTGGAGTTGGAGCCTTATCTATCTATTCTTCCCCTGTAGTCTGGGCTTTGTAAATAGTTTGGATGATGTAAATAGGTTAGTGGTGTGTAATTGTAGACCCGCGGGTCATATTGTAGGACTTATTATGTATTCGAACGTGGCTATGTGATGATATTTTACTTTTGTCAATGCATGTATGATTCAACTGATCCTGGCGTACATGTGGTTAGCGTCTGTTCATCTTTTCAATGACTGGGCGTACAAAGTGGTATCAGAGCCGTATTGCCCGTAGGATGCAAGCCTAGTTATAAATGGTCGAAATAAAGACTATACTATTTTCTTATAAAATAGTATTTCCAAAATTTTGTGCTTCCTACCTCAATCCTTGTGCTTCTTACCTTACTGTACTTATTGTTTCTATTCTAATTTGATTTATTGATTATTGATCTCACTCTCTCCTTTTCAAATATTTATAGATGGCATGCACAAAGCAGATGACACACAAGATGACTGGTGGACGTGTTCCACGACACGCTCTAGCCAGCCGCTTTGCACCTCACGCGCCCAGCAGGGAGACAATGCTTATCTCTTCTGGACGTGCTGCAGCGGGGATGCGCAACCGCCTTCGCTCTCTCCTTCGTGCAGCGGGGTATCGAGACTAATGAGTTCGCTTCGTCTACCACACTACTAGGGCCTCAGTGCCATCTTCTGGTGGGATGGAGTGGAGTAGCCAGCTGTCGATCTACTACGACTCGGAGCTATACACGTGCACTACTCTCCGGCTTGGAGGAGCTCTCAGCGTGCTGCTGAGGAGGACGCTAGTGGGAGGCGACCACGTATTGGAGTCACGCCCACAGGTTCCAACTGGAGTGCACGGAGCACGTGTTCACCCCTCAACGCCCTAGTGGCACAGCCGACTTCACTGGACGCAACGTTGAGGGACCTCTGCACCTCACTCAGAGCTAGAGGCTTGTTGACGACATCGTGGAGTTGTCCTCATGACTCCAGTGTTGTCAGCAGGGGTTGCAGGACTGCAGGCTGTTCATTGACCTTTATGAGCAGCTTATTCGACGCTATCGGAGGATCACTGCGACTGATCCAGACTACCCCCAGTACGTGTCGGACGGTGAGCCTTGGGACCCAGACTCGCCTGACCGCCGGGAGCGAGCACCGGAGGACAGAGGAGGACACCGAGGAGGACTCAGACAAGGACCCAGACGAGCAGGAGTAGATTCTCTACCCGGTTGGATGACTCAGGACACCTACCCGTAGTATGTAGGAGCGTGTAGCTATGCCCTCACTAGTCTTGAGTCGTGTTATCTATGGTTATGTATTAGTTTTGTGCTTTATGGTGTGTATGTGTGGGACATGAGTTGTGGAATGCTTAGGTATCCTGTCCACATCCACGTCATTTGTATATAGGGTTGCTTGTGTGTTGTGCGAGTTGTGGAATGTCTTGGCATCCTGTCCACATCCGCACTAGTTGATTAATGGATTTGCTTTCTATATATAGATATATTATCCTTGATGCATATAGTTGGGATCGTTTTACCATAGTATACTCTTCTATATCTCGTCTATTATTCTAAAGTTTCAGTTATTTCCAATACAAATGGCTGGTAGAGGCACAGGTCGTGGTTGGAGTGTTCCACCCCAAGAGGATGCACTTGGAGGTTTACTAAGATGGATGGGTAGGGGCGCTCACGGAGCCCCAGCAGCACAGCAGATGCAACAAATGATGGTAATTCAGACCCAACTGCTAAACAACCTCACCCAGATAGTGATCAATATGCAGCAAGCACCACCACCACACAACCCTCCACCACCCCCACCCTTTCAGCCCAGGTCGTTCCTAAGAGACTTTTTTTAACACCCTTCCATGCACATTTGCCACAGTTAGTGAACCAATGGATGCTCACGATTGGCTTAGAGCAGTTGAGAGCAAGTTGAGAATTATTCAGTGTGAAGGAAGGGAGAAGGTACTATTAGTTTATCACCAACTCCAAGGGCCTGCAGCCGATTGGTGTACTTCCTTCACTAAAGCCCATTAGAATCTGGAGAATATCACTTGGGAGGAATTCAGGACTAACTTCTGCAATCATTTCGTGCCTGAAGGAGAAGTCCAGGCAAAACGTGAGGAGTTTCTCATGTTGAAAGCAGGGTCGTATGAGCGTGCGAGCTTATTTGAACCTATTCAGACAATTGTCTCGCTATGCACCAACAGATGTGGACACTGATTCTAAGAAGAAGTTCCGTTTCAAAAATGGGCTTGACAAAGAGTTGTTTGCCATGTCTTCCTGTGATTACAACAGCTTTCAGAACTTAGTTGACAAGACTTTTGAAGTAGAGAGGACCAAGAAAGAGTTAGATGATGATGACAGGAAGAGGAAGTTGGCTCAAGGACATGCTTCTGGTAGCAATGTACGCCCTCGCTTTCCCCCCCAACCTGCAGCACCCATGACTCGTCCTATGAACTCTTAGACAGGACAAAGGTTTCCAAACCCCAACTACAGGCCACCCAACCATACAACCAGCAGATGCACCAGCCACCACAGCCTCCACGCCAAGCAATGCAACCCCCTCGCCAACAAATGCAACCACCTCGTCCATCAGCACCAGCTAATCGTCCTATTGGACAGCCACAACGGAACCAACCAGGAGGTAACAAAGGTCAAAACAATACCGCCGGAATTCAGTGCTACAAGTGTGGATAAATGGGACACTACTCCAACAATTGTCCAAAGAAGCAGCAAAACCCCCCCGAACGTGTCAATCATGTGACATTGGAGCAGGCTCAAGAAGCACCTGATGTGGTGATCGGTATGTTTCCCGCTAATTCACACCTCGCCACAATATTGTTTGATTCAGGTGCTACACATTCTTTTATATCCAAAGATTTTGTAAAGAAACATGGCATGATAGTTACATTTTTTAATCAGGCAATGATAATTAACTCTCCTGGAGGAGAGATGGTAGCAAGGCATGTATGCCCTCATGTGGGTCTAAATATAAGGGAGTAGTCTTTGTGGCCAACCTAATAGTACTGGACTCACAAGGACTTTACATCATTCTGGGAGTGGACTGACTGACAAAGAATCAAGGAGTGATTCATTGTGCAACTAGGACAATTTTCCTAACGCATCCAGATGGCACTATAGTGGAGTTTATGCCAGATTAGATGCAAGAGGCGGTTCAACTCAACCATCTTGAGAGTACAGAAGGCATCAAAGTTGTGAGTGAGTTTTCGGATGTATTTCCAGATGACTTGCCAGGTATGCCCCCTGATCGAGATATTGAGATTATCACTAAGTTAGTGCCTGGGACAACCCCAATATATAAGAGGTCGTATAGAATGGATTCTAAACAACTAGCTGAGCTAAAGAACCATATTGAGGAGTTACTGGGGAAAGGATATATTCGTCCTAGCTCATCGTCTTGGGTAGCACCAGTTATATTTGTACCTAAGAAGGATGACAGTCAAAGATTGTGTGTGGATTATCGTGCTTTGAATATAGTGACCATCAAGAATAAGTATCCACTTCGAATGATTGAAGATTTGTTTGATTAGTTGCGAGGAGCATGTGTATTCTCAAAGATTGATCTTCGCTCGGGTTACCACCAGTTGAAGATTCGACCATCGGACACCCCCAAGACCGCATCTGTCTCTCGGTATGATCTTTATGAGTATATTGTTATGTCATTTGGATTAACCAATGCTCCTGCCTATTTTATATACCTGATGAACAAGGTATTCATGGAGTACTTGGATAAGTTTGTAGTGGTGTTCATCGATGATATACTTATCTACTCCAAGACTGAAGAAGAGCATAATGAGCACATCAGGATGGCTCTACAAAAGCTTCACCAGCATCAGCTGTACGACAAACTTAGTAAGTGTGAGTTTTGGCTAAAGGAGGTATCATTTTTGGGTCATGTCATATCTGAAGGAGGTATAGCAGTAGATCTGGGCAAAGTGGCAGATGTCCTCAAATGGGAAACACCCGAGAGTGTACATGACATCCAAAGATTCTTGGGTATGGCTGGTTATTATCATCGATTCATCGAGGGATTTTCAAAGATCTCTCGGCCGCTAACCAAGCTACTTGAGAAAGGAGTTGCTTTCAAGTGGACCCCTGAATGTGAAGTGAACTTCGTTGAATTGAAGAAGAGGTTAACCAGTGCGCCAATTTTGGTGATGCCTGATATGCAGAAGGAGTTTGTTGTTTATTGTGATGCATGAGGTCATGGTTTAGGGTGTGTCTTAATGCAATAAGGACATGTTGTAGCCTATGCTTCAAGACAGCTTCAGAAGCTTGAGAGGAATTATCCAACCCATGATTTAGAGTTGGTAGTTGTCGTCCATGTACTGAAGATATGGATACACTATCTAATAGGAAAAAGAAGCGAGATATACACTGATCACAAGATCTTGAAGTACATATTCACCCAGCCAGATCTCAACCTTAGACAACATCGTTGGTTGGAGTTGATAAATGATTTTGATGTGGGAATCAACTACCATCCAGGAAAAGCTAATGTGGTCGCTGATGCTCTAAGTAGAAAGGGACAATGTAACAAATTGTCAGTACAAGATCTTCAACCCCAGTTATGTGAAGAGTTTGCAAGGTTAAACTTATGCATGGTGTCTATCACTGAAGCAGTTGCTATGGAAGTGGATTCAACCCTTGAGCATGATATACGAGAAGGACAAAAGAATGATGAGAAGGTCAAGGAGATCAGGCAATTGATGAAGAAAGGAAAAGCTCCGAACTTTAGAGAGGATGAACAAGGAACCCTATGGCTTGGAAAGAGGATCTGTGTTCCGGATGTAAAGGAGATTAGAGAGTTGATACTAAGAGAAGCTCATGACTCGTCGTACTCCATTCATCCCGGAAGCACGAAGATGTATCAAGATCTTAAAGACAGGTATTGGTGGCATGAAATGAAACGGGATGTAGGAGAATATGTGGCTATTTGTGATACGTGTCAACTAATTAATGCGAAACATGAAAGACCAGCAGGGTTATTGCAACCAATTAAAGTGCCAGAATGGAAATGGGAAGAAATCAACATGGATTTCATTGTGGGACTGCCAAGGACTCAGTCTGGATATGACTCTATATGGGTAATAGTAGATCGTTTGACTAAAGTTGCCCACTTTATCCCTGTGAAGGAAAGCTATAATGGTCCCAAGTTCGCAGAATTGTACATATCTAGAATTGTATGCTTACATGGAGTTCTCAAGAAGAAATCTCAGTTAGAGGCACTCAGTTTACCTTAAGCATCTGGCAGAAGTTACATGAGTCAATGGATACTCGACCGAATTTCAGCTCTGCATATCACCCGCAGACTGATGGTCAGACAGAGCGCACCAACTAGATACTAGAGGATATGTCGAGAGCGTGTGCTTTGAAGAATAACCGAAGTTGGAATAAGAATATGCCATATGTTGAATTCTCTTATAACAACATTTATCAAACTAGTTTGAAGATGTATCCATTTGAAGCATTGTATGGGCGGAAATGTAGAACACCTTTGTTTTGGAATCAGAATGGAGAAAGTAAAGTTTTTGGGCCCGATGTATTGAAAGAGGCTGAAAGACAAGTACAAGAAATTCAGAAGAATCTAAGGGTAGCTCAAACAAGACAAAATAGTTACGCATATATTAGAAGGCGTGATTTAACATTTGAGGTTGGTGATTATGTATACCTGAAAGTGTCACACATGAGAGGGTTGAGAAGATTCAAAGTAAAGGACAAGTTGTCACCCCGCTACATTGGTCCGTTCAAGATATTGGAACGACGAGGAGAAGTAGCTTATTGGCTTGAGCTTCCATCCCACCTGTCAGATGTACATGATGTGTTCCATATATCACAGTTGAAGAAGTGTTTGAGAGTACCTAAGGAACAATTGCCTAAGGAATTTGTAGATGTACAAGAAGATTTATCCTATATAAAACAACTTGTCAAGATACTTGAGACATCAGAAAGGGTTACCAGGAACAAGGTCAACCGCATGTGCAAAATGCAATGAAAGCACCACTCGGAAGCAGAAGCAACGTGAGAAAGAGAAGAAGATCTCAAGGTCGAGTTTCCTCATCTTTTCTCTTAGGACGCCCGAATCTCGAGAGCAAAATTCCTTTAAGAGGGGTAGAGTTGTAACACACAAAAATTTGTAAATAAAATGATAAAATATAGTACAATTGTGTGTGCATTTTTGTATGAATTTTTGAATTAATACGTTGAAGTTTGAATTTGAAATCAAATCAAAAGAAAACAAAAGGAAAAGGAAAAAGAATAAAAAACCGCTATCGGGCCAAAACCCCACCCTCAGCCTGTTTTCCCCTTCTCTCACCCATGGCCCAACAACCTCTCCCTCCCCTTCTCTCTTTGACTCGCGGGCCTCGCCTGTCATCCCCATCCTTGGGCAATTGTCGCCCCTCTCTCTCTATCGCGCCGCGACGCACGCCCCACCCCCTCTAACTGCCCATCGACGCACAGAATCAAGCCAAGAAACCACCCATCGCGCTCGCCATCAACCGACACCCATTTCCCCTCTATAAATTGCCGCCCACTCCCTCTCTTTCTCCCCGTCCGTGCCTAACCCTAGCCTCGCCGTCACCAAGGTTCGTCGCGCTTGTTCCCGGCTAATCGACGGTTGTCTCTCTCCCCTCTCCCATCTCTAATCGCTTTGTCGTGACTCCAGGAGCACGCCGGACAAGGATTTGCGGAGAAATTGATGAAGCTTCGCCGGAATTGACGGGAGTCGCCGCCGTTTGCCTCCGTCCTTCGTCGCCGACTCGTCTCCACCCATTTCCGGACCCCGATAGCACCCGAGGTGTGTTCCCCTTCTTACCCTCTTTCGGTTCCCTTAGAAAATGAAAAGATTAGGCGAGGTTTTGTCCGATTTGGCCAACGCCGACAAAGTCCGCCGTCGCGGGCGCCGAGCATCTTGGCCCTCAGTTTTAACCGGACGACCGAGATTAGATCGCCCGTACCAGTTTAATTTAATTAAATCTCGTGCGTTCATTTTGAATCCAACTGCCCGCATTCAATTCCCTTTTTCCCGTTGTCGCATTTACACAAAGGCCCTTGGAAATTTGTGATCTACCCCCTGGACTTTAGAATAACCATGTTTTAGTCTTTATTTTATCAATCTAGCCCGTGTACTCTCTGTAATTAGGTCAAAACAAAGGAATTATAGAATCTAGCCCCTGGAAATTTACTGAATTATATTTTTAGCCCTTGTCCAGTAGAGAAAAATAGCAGAACAACCCATGTAGTTTAATTAATTACTGTTTATTGTTTAAAAATACATTTGGAGAGTAGAAAATAGTTATTAATGATATAATAAATATAAAAACAGTAGGAAAATTAGTATTAAATCTTTTTATGCTGTAATAAAATTGTAGAGTGCAAATAAAATATATTTTGACCATATAAAATTCATTAAAAATGATTTTAGCCCATAAATAAATCCTAAAAATGTAAAATAAATGGTACATGCATATTTTTGGCTATGAAAAATAATAAGTGCTTCGTAGGGACGCATTAGTGTAGGATTTTACGCTTATGTGCATGTTGTGATGAATTGCATTGTGTGATATGTATTTATTTAGCTTTTATTTCTTGTTGCCTCACTTTGGCATTATATTTAGAGTCGTTCCACGACTCGACTTTTAACCTTCAAGACCGAGTCTTCAACGACAACAGGTCTTCGAAGAAGGTAAGTTCTCTTGAACATCTTGCACCTGTTTTAGGATGTTTAGCTAGTAGCATGCTACATAAAATGATGTCTTATTTCATGTTATATACCATGTTCCATATTATTCCTTGTCACTTAGATTGAGTTTGGAAGTAGATAGGTTTTGATTATGCTTAGCCATGCTTAGACTTTGAGAATGGAATTTCATACACATGAAATATACTATATTTTATGATTATTTTAATCATGATGGACACAAAATAATATTTGATAAGAATCTAGTGGTTAGATGGATTTGGTATGGTGCAGTTTACACGAGACCTGGGATTGGGGTTGGCACCACCAAATTCTAAGAACCGATTTATGGAGGAAGTCACTAAGCTTTATAGTACCATCACGAGACTGAGATGGGACAACTTGGCCAATTAATTAGGTTTCTCCCGAGGAATGATGCAGGGGTACTGCTCTGGGAACCGCAAGGCTCAAGA
Source organism: Tuctoria greenei (assembly GCA_036927565.1). NCBI lineage: Eukaryota > Viridiplantae > Streptophyta > Magnoliopsida > Poales > Poaceae > Tuctoria > Tuctoria greenei. Next base: position 208,268,726 of record JAYESD010000006.1, on the reverse strand, counting down.
GGGGGCTTCTGAGGTGGAGGGTTATTCTAGGAATGTCTCAACGGTGAAACCTCAATGAGCTAGCACTAGTTGGGAGTACCTTTGTAAAAACCATATAGTGATCTCCTAACTACACACCTACGGAAGTGTGAAACGTGGTTGATCACCACTGGCAAATTGAAGGTTTACTCAGTCCACCTGACAACAGAGGATGAAATTACTGCTTGTGGGTAAAAATACACTCTCTCCAGAGATTTGAAAAAATTGTCATGACAGCCGTGCTCACGGACAAGAGTGGCTTGGGGCCAGTTCATAATTAGTTCATAGTTGGGAAATAGTGGTTATTTATGATTCAAGTTATCTTTATGATTTGGAATATGTATTTGATATTGAATTGATAATGAAAGCTAAGGTTAGGTTCTAAGCATAGTGCTTAAGGCAAAGTTGGTCTATCCTTGTTCTAGCCGTTCATGTCATCCTCTTCCGATACTTGCCGAATACTCTATGTACTCAAAGCGATTTCCCTCTCTTCCCTTCAGAATATGAAAAAGAAGTGGCAATAGAAGATTTCTTTGTCAAAACGGAGTACATGGCTAGGCTGACGATCCTTCGCGCAACTGCCCGTGGAGTTGAAGCCTTATCTATCTATTATTCTGCTGTAGTCTGGACTTTGTAAATAGTTTAGATGATGTAAATAGGTTAGCGGTGTGTAATTGTAGACCTTCGAGTCATATTGCAAGACTTATTATATATTTGAACATGGCTATGTAATGATATTTTATTTTCGTAAACGTATATACAATTTAACTGATCTGGCGTACGTGTAACTAGCGTCCCGCACCCTGTCTCCGCACGAGCGCCCCCTCCTCGACAAGCGTCCCACACCGCGCGTTCTGACCCATCATCCCTGCGGTGAAGTCCGGGGCCATAGGTACCCGGTACCCCACCCGCTCCGCCCTGCCGGTGGATTCGATATCGTTCGGTCCGGTGAAGAAGCCTCGCGAGCACACGCTCACGCTGCCTGTTCCGTACGATTTACAGGGAACGCCGCGGAGGCCGCGCCGAGGGAGGGGCTCGCGAGGAAGCTGCAAGGGGTGGAGGTGTTCGACCTCAGTGGCAAGCCGGTGCCCGTCGTTGATCTGTGGAAGGATAGGAAGGCCGTTGTTGCGTTTGCGCGCCATTTCGGGTGGATTTTGCCGTTTCTGCGTGAATTATTTGTTTGAGTTTTGAGAGATTGCCGTGGCTGAGATGATGGAGTGCTGCTGGTTGTTTACAGGTGTGTACTGTGCCGGAAGAGGGCCGACCTTCTTGCGTCCAAACAGGTTCCCTAGCTCTGCTTGTCTGTAGCCAATAAGCACAAGTTTAATTGCCATTTGTCGAGGTGCAATAGCAAACAATTGAAATCGTTAATGTCTGTAGTTTGTTAACTTCCCTTGAGCTGCCAGCTGGTTTATGTATCTTACACAGAACACCATTTGTGAATGCCATAGTAATTGTCTCTTTCAGTTTCCATTAAGTAATATTGGTTTTCCTAGGCATCGCGTAAGCTTTATGTTTGTGCAGTGGTTCCCAAATTTGACTTATGTTTAAGGAAAGAATAAGCCACAGCTTTTTTGGCCTGTCTGGATTCTGAACTTATTTCTTGGCTTGCCATTCATGTGTAGGATGTAATGCAAGCTGCTGGAGTTGCGCTTGTTTTAATTGGTCCTGGTAATGTTGAACAGGTATCTGGTCATCTATCACAAAAGAATACTACCTCTTTCTATTATTCTCTTTGATCTTGATTGTGTTAGAGGTGTAGGGGTGTGTTTTATATTTCCCCTTTTGCACAAAGGCTTTTATGTTTATTGATCATCTCTGTACATCTATTTATAGAGGTCTCCGGTCTCCTGAATAATACAAGCCCACAATTCATAACATGGTATCACAGCCACCAAATTAGGGTTAGAATTTTTTGAGAGCCGTCACCATCGGTTTTCTCTCCGACTTTCCGGCGCCGCTCTCTCCGACTCTTTCCGTCGGTTCCGACTCTTCCCGTCGGTTCTCCCTGCGGATCTTCCCGTCGGTTCTCTGGTGCTTATCCACGTTCCACAGCCTACGTGAAGGAGCAGTTTCTTCTCTGCTGCCCACGTGAAGGAGCAGTTCCTTCTCTGCTGGAGGATCTCTGCTGCCCACGTGAAGGAGTTTTCTGGTGCTTATCCACGTTCTGCTGCCCACGTGAAGAGCTGCTCTCGTGCCCACCTGAAGGCACCCCACGTGAAGGGCTGCTCGATCTGGTGAATCTCCGTTCTTTTGGCGCTGTCTCCAACGCGCTTGAGCCTTCCTGTGCTGCCGCCCACTTCGGGCTCAGCCATGGTGGAAGGTGATTAGGGTTTAACCCTAAAAAAAATTAAAAAAAAGAAAAAAAATCAGAAAAAAATCTTGTTATTATTTTCCTTTTCTTTCTTTTGCTCTCCCGCCATCGTCGGTCATCTTCATCATGATGACTTCTTCGGGCGGGCTTCCAGTCGTGCGGTGTCCGGTGCTCTTTGATGGCACTAATTACCGTGACTGGGTTCCTCGTATGCGCCTGCATATGCGTGGTCTGCGGCTCTAGGAGTATCTTACGGGCGATCTCCAATGTCCGTCTTGTCCTGCAGTTCCTTCTGAGCCTGTAATTCCAGATAAGGCTACCGATGATGATAAGAATAAGCTGCTGGTAGATTATGATGTACGCTGCTCTACATATCAGTCTCACGTCAGTTTATACAGGAGCTGGCTAGATGATGATGCTCGGGCTGCTGCTATTCTTGCTGCCAGTATGGAGGATCGTCTTGCTGCAGACATAGTTGAGTTTGAGTTTGCACATCAGATGTGGGCCTTTCTTCGCTCTCGTTATGAGTCTACTGGACAATCTACCTACCTTGCTGCTATTCGTTAGGAGCAGTTGTTGCAGCAGGGAGATACTTCAGTAGAGGAGTTCTTCGATCAGATGTCTGCTATTTGGCGTCAGCTTGATGCTCTTGGTCCTCGGTTGTCGACAGATACATGTTCGTCTTGTCAGAGTCAGAAGGCTGCAATTGAGCTTCGACGCACCTATGACTTTCTGACTCGTCTTCATGCCGAGTTTGAGCCTCTTCGTGCTCAGCTGCTTGCTCGTCACCCCTGTGTTTCTCTTATGGATGCTCTGACGAGTGTTCGTAATGAGGAGACTCGTCTTCAGGCTGCCGGGTTGCTGCATGCTACTTCAGTATTGGCAGCCCGCTCTTCGACATTGGTGCATACTGTCGCTCCGTCGACGACTTCAGCTTCTTCTTCTACGCCAGGGGGGCATGGTACTCGTCATTGTGATTATTGCGGTAAAGATGGTCATGAGGAGACGTCTTGTTTCAAAAAGAGGAAGGCTCAGGCTCGTCGGTCTTCACAGGGTGCTGGTGGTGCTAGTACTGGAGGATCTCAGGTGAGTTCTGCTCCTACGGATGCCCAGATACTCATGCTTCTTCGTCGCCTTGCTACTTCTGCACCATCGGGAGCTGCTGGTTCTGTGACTCAGTCTTCTGCGCCTTCGAGTACTGCTGCTGCTTCTTCGTTTTCCACTAAGGGACCACCCTCTACTTCTGCTCCAGGTAACTGTCCATGGATTCTTGACTCTGGTGCTTCATTTCATATGACTCCTTATCATACTAGTTTGTCTTCCTTGAGTTCTTCGTACCGTCCTTCTATTGTTCATACTGCCGATGGTTCTCCTCTTTCGGTTATTGGACAGGGCACTCTTCTGTCTGACTCTTTTGCTGTTCCTGCTGTTTCTTTTGTTACTGGACTTACAATGCAACTTATATCTGCTGGTCAACTCACTGATAATGATTGTCGAGTGATTCTTGATCATGATTGTTGCTATGTTCAGGATCGTCGCACGGGTCGCCTGCTTGGTACTGGCCCTCGTCGTCGTGACTCACAGCGTCTTTGGGAGCTTGACTGGCTTCGTCTTCCTTCCGCTGCGCCTGCCAGTTCAGTCGGCTCCACTCTTGCTGCTTCGTCCACTTCGACGTTTGCTCAGTGGCACCACCGTTTAGGTCATCTTTGTGGCTCTCGCCTCTCCATTCTAGTTCGTCAAGGTGTTTTAGGATCGGTTTCTAGTTTTGAGTCTTTAGCTCATTGTCAGGGTTGTCGGCTAGGGAAGCAGATTCAACTTCCTTATCCTTCTAGTGAGTCAGTGTCTAAGCGTCCTTTTGATCTTGTTCATTCTAATGTATGGGGTCCTGCTCCTTTTGCTTCGAAAGGAGGACATCGGTATTATATCATTTTTATAGATGATTTTTCTCGTCACACATGAATCTACTTTATGAAGCATCGCAGTGAGGCGTTATCTATCTATAAATCATTCTCGACTATGGTCCGTACTCAGTTTGACACCTCTATTCATATTTTTCGAGCTGACTCTGCTGGTGAGTATCTATCTGATGCTCTTCGCCATTTACTTTCTAAGCATGGAACACTTGCACAATTCTCTTGTCCAGGTGCTCATGCTCAGAATGGCGTTGCAGAGTGCAAGCATCGACATATCCTTGAGACAGCTCGCACTCTTCTGATTGCCTCTTCTGTTCCACCTTATTTTTGGGCTGAGGCTGTTTCTACTGCCACTTTCTTAATCAACATTCAGCCATTGTCTACCCTTAAAAGTGGAATTCCCTTTGAGCGCCTTACAGGCAAGATGCCTGATTATACCAGTCTTCGTCTCTTTGGCTGTGTGTGCTACGTGTTGCTTGCACCACGTGAGCGCACTAAGTTGACTGCTCAGTCAGTTGAGTATGTTTTCTTAGGCTACAGCTCGGAGCATAAGGGATATCGTTGTTGGGATCCAGTTGGTCGACGGATGAGAATTTCACGGGATGTTGTTTTTGATGAGACACGTCCTTTCTATCCCCGACCATCTTCTGATACTTCTTCTGTATCAGTGATTGATCCTATTTCGTTTCTTTTCCTTCCTGATGCTCCAGTTGTGAGTGTTTCTCCCTCACACTCAGTACCTCCATTCATGACCTCCTCTTCTTCGGAACCTTCTTTGATGGTTCCTGATTATGCTTTGAAGGCTCCGGTGACGCAAGTCTATACTCGACGAGTTGTGCCTCCTACAGATGTGCCATCTTCTTCTGATGAGCCGTCTACTCCAGTTGAGTCATCTGATGTCTCAGCTTCTCCAGCTCAGTCTGACTCTCCGGATACGCCTTCTTCTTCTGAAGAATCATCTCCTTCTGATGATTCTTCTCCTGAGCAGCCCCTTGAACGAGGTCATCGTTCTCGCCAGCCTCCTGATCGGTATTCTCCTTCTAGTTTTGCTGCTACTGCTCTTCCTGAGCCGGCTACGTATCGTGATGTTGTTCCTCATCAGGAATGGCAGCATGTGATGGCTGAGGAGATTGCTGCTCTCGAGCGTACCGGCACGTGGGAACTTGTGCCCTGTCCCCCACGTGTTCGGCCCATCACTTGTAAGTGGGTTTATAAGGTTAAGACCCGCTCGGATGGTTCACTTGAGCGATATAAGGCTCGATTAGTTGCCCGTGGCTTCCAGCAGGAACATGGTCGTGACTATGATGAGACCTTTGCTCCTGTCGCACACATGACCACAGTTCGTACTCTGCTTGCTGTGGCCTCTGTTCGTGATTGGTTCATCTCTCAACTTGATGTAAAGAATGCTTTTCTCAATGGAGAGCTGCGTGAGGAGGTTTATATGCAGCCACCACCTGGGTATTCTGTTCCTGAGGGTATGGTTTGTCGCCTTCGGCGTTCTCTTTATGGCCTTAAGCAGGCTCCTCGTGCTTGGTTTCAGCGCTTTGCGTTTGTGGTCACTGCTGCTGGTTTCTCTGCCAGTGCTCATGATCCAGCGCTTTTTGTGCATACTTCGTCACGTGGCCGCACTCTTCTTCTTCTCTATGTTGATGACATGATCATCACCGGAGATGATTCCGAGTACATAGCCTTTGTGAAGGCCCGTCTCAGTGAGCAGTTTCTTATGTCCGATCTTGGTCCTCTTCGTTATTTTCTTGGGATTGAGGTTTCTTCCTCTTCTGAGGGAATTTATCTGTCTCAAGAAAAGTACATTCAAGATCTTCTTGATCGGGCTTCTCTTACTGATCACCGGACTGTTGAGACTCCCATGGAACTCAATGTCCATCTTCGGGCCACTGATGGTGAGCCTCTTGCTGATCCTACTCGTTACCGTCATATTGTAGGGAGTCTCGTGTACCTTGGTGTCACTCGTCCTGATATCTCGTACTCTGTTCACATTCTGAGCCAGTTTGTCTCTGCTCCCACCCAGGTTCACTACAGTCACTTGCTCCGTGTCTTGCGTTACCTTCGTGAGACTATCTCTAGACGTCTGTTCTTCTCACGCTCTAGCTCTCTACAGCTCAAAGCATATTCTGATGCTACTTGGGCTAGTGATCCCTCTGACCGTCGATCTCTTTCTGCCTATTGTGTTTTTCTTGGTGGTTCCCTTATTGCTTGGAAGACTAAGAAACAGGTAGCAGTTTCTCGTTCGAGTGCAGAAGCTGAGTTGCGTGCTATGGCTCTTGTGAGTGCAGAGGTGATCTGGTTACGGTGGTTGCTTGAGGACTTTGGTGTTTCTGTTAGTATGCCGACTCCCCTTTTATCTGACAGTACAGGTGCTATCAGCATTTCTCGTGATCCGGTCAAGCATGAGCTCACTAAGCATATTGGTGTTGATGCTTCTTATACACGAGCGCAGGTACATGATGGTGTTGTTGATCTTCAGTATGTGCCTTCAGAGCTTCAACTAGCTGATTTCTTCACGAAGGCACAGACCAGAGCTCAGCATTGTTTTTATCTCTCCAAACTCAGTGTTCGTGACACCTTGAGTTTGAGGAGGGGGTGTTAGAGGTGTAGGGGTGTGTTTTATATTTCTCCTTTTGCACAAGGGCTTTTATGTTTATTGATCATCCCTGTACATCTATTTATAGAGGCCTCTGGTCTCCTGAATAATACAAGCCCACAATTCATAACAGATTGTTTTGACTGACTGCTTGATATGAAGTTGGTAGCTATTATACATTCAGCTTTTGTGCAGCAAGAGCAATTTGTGACTATAGTTCCTATACATGCAATGAGTTTAGTTACAGTATAAATTAACTTCTCGTTCATTTGAGAATGTTACCTGAACGTACAGCTCTCGAATCAGAGTTGTCTTAAAAAAACAGAATTCTGACGACCAGGATTTTTGGATTAGTCATTTGATAAAATAACATGTCAGTAATTTTTTTCTAAAGTTCATGTCACTAATTATTATATGTCTTGTCTTTTTCATGACGCAGGCAAAGGCTTTTTCTGAGCAAACCAAATTCAAAGGAGATGTGTTTCTTGAATAACCTTTACTCGAATTCATATGGCCTATAACAACAACAAAGATTCTTCTTAGATAAACTATAAGAAAAATATCGAAATAAAACTTGCGGATCGCTTCATAGTTGTCCAATAATAAAGTCAGTGAAAATCACATGTTGTCATACTTAACTATCATCTTCCTTTGGACGGTATGATTCTTTTGACCAACTATCAGTACCACACTTCATTCCTTTTTATTGTGTATCATTGCAGAAGTATATGCAGACCCAACTCACTCATCGTATGATGCTCTTGAGTTTGCATTCGGGTTGTTCTCCACGTTTACGCCATCAGTAATTCCTACTGAACAAGTTTCGCTTGCTGTGTAGTTTGTATTCCTCAAGACCTCAAGAAATACTGTACATAATTGTTTCGTTTATCATTTCACAGGCTGGTCGCAAGATAATACAGCTGTACAGGGAAGGATACAGGCAGGACTGGGAACTTTCATTTGAAAAGAACACTAGGACCAAAGGCGGATGGTATGTTTGCAACCTTGTTTTTGACTCTTAGAACTTTGGTAGTTGTCTTTCAGGTTGGCCATTACTATGTTAGAGCTTCTGTAGTTTGCTACTCTCTCCATCTCAAATTACTTGTCACTCTTTAGTTCAAAAATGAATTAAAAGTGACAAGTAATTTGAGGTAGAGGGAGTATCAATCTGTCCCAGTTAGATAGAGTTTTGGTGATTCTTTCAAGCAAGTGATTGAACTGAGTAATACATTTCTCTATTTTAGGTACCAAGGGGGACTACTTGTTGCAGGTCCAGACATCGATAACATCTCTTGCATCCACAAGGTCAATACGACTCTTCGACCTAATGGTCAGCAAAGACACTGAATACTGTACGTAACTTTTTCCTGCTATCCTTTTTACAGGACAAAGAAGCCGGTGATGATCCTGACATGCAGCATCTCTTGAGAGCATGTTGTTCCTAGAACGACCTGTTCAGTGGCGCATGAAAAAAAAATTGCGCGGTGAAAGAAAAACTACATGTATATTTGTACTATTTTTTTTTAAACGAAATGTACTCCCTCCGTTCTCGAAAGTTTGTTTTTTTATTCATTTTTGAATTAGAAAGCGACAAACTTTTGAAAACAGAGAAAATATATATCTAATTTCTTTGCGTAATGGGCTAGTTGAATAAACTGGAAAGGCCCCCAGTCCCATACGAACATCAGCCTACGAGGCCATAAGAAACATCGGCCTTAGTTTCCCACAAGAGTTCCCTTTCCCTCCCGCTCTACCACTCCCACAACATCCAAGCCGAACTGCAGCCATGCTTAAGTACTGCACAGTCGAGCCCCCGATGAAAACGGATCCGATATTTTCTGATCCGTCCGATACCGTATCCGAAAAATATCTGATTCATATCCATTTTAGTCAAATTTCAGTCGGATATGGATCGGATGTTAGATTTCTCATTCGGATACGGATCGGAAACATTACGGGTTAATATCCGTCCGAATAAGCGAATATCCATATTGAGTCGGATATATTCGATTAATATCCAAAGTATATCTGATTTCCAATTTGGGCCATAGATCGCGGCGACCCAGCTGTCCAGTCAGCCCATCTTGGACTGAGGCCCAACACTGGCGCTCCGCTAACCTAGTAAGCCAGTAACCGTAGCCACAAGCCATGTCCGGTGTCCACGATGCACGCCGGCACGTCCAAATCATCAATATATATTTGATTGCCTATAATTTAGTATAGTGAATTTTAATATTATGTACTTATATGATGTGATATGTGAAAAGTTTTTTTCAAAATAAATATCCGAGTTCATCTGATATCGATAAGTTTCCGATCCGATGAATCTATTTCCGATGTTTCTGACATATCCGATAAATCTGAATCCTTTTCCAAAATTATTATATGATACGGATATGGAAAAAAATTCCACTCATACATATCCATCCATTTTCATCCCTACTCGTCCGCATCCTACGCTGAGTGCCTCTGCTCGCAGCTCTATCACGATGCCTCCATTGGTACAGATCTTCCTCCTAGGTGGGCGCAGGGAAGGAAGTAGCCTCTGCCTTGATGAAGTGTCTGATCTGAGAGGGTAGCGAGAACAGTAGAGGAGAAAGAGGACGTGTCGCCTGGGCTGGAAGACTGTCCAGACAGGGCGACCAAGAAACAACCCTAGATAGAGGAATTCTTTATTTCTTCGATGATGGATTACAGCTATATTGCCACCCTTTTATAGACCAGAAAGGGCATAACTTATTTGAGGATCAGATCTCTTAAGCAGATTTTATCTAAACAACCAAAACAAACTCAAACTGAATCCCCTTATCCTTATCTAACTAACTCTGTTGGCGCCTGACATATGGACGCCCATAGAAGGAGTCGATGACATTTCTCTCCTCATCGAGAAACAGCTTGTCCTCAAGCTGAAGTGAGGGTACTTCTTGAATTCCTTGAGCGGTTCCGAAGTAGCTTCTGCAGCACTTCTCTTCCCAGTGCACCATGAGTTCCCACCTTCTCCTATTGAGCCTAGCTCTTATCACTTGGGCTGGAGATAGAATAACTCTGCCATGAAGACCATCTGGTAGTTTTGCTGTTTCAGCAGGAATCTGACCTTCATACTTCTTGAGGAGAGCCACATGGAACTCATCGTGGAATTTTGCTTTTGGCGCAATTTCAGTTTGTAGGAAACCTGGCCGATTCTCTTGCACCTGGAACAGTCCATAAAAACGTGGCTTACATTTTTTTTGTTGTGTCCTTTGTAATTCCAGCTGCAGTTCTGTGATGGAAGTTTCACCCAAACCCAGTCACCTACTTCAAACTGTGGGAATCTTCTTTTCTGGTCATGATAGAACTTCATTATGTCTTGTGTCTGCACCAACCGTTCCTTAATTCCTCCAAAAACTCATCTCTCTCTTGAATTTGTTGGTCCACTGCTACTACTTTAGCTCTCCCTGGTTAATAAGTCATAATGACAGGGGATCTCTCTCATATATAACTCTAAATGGTGTAGTTTGTAGAGAAGTATGAAATGATGTGTCGTAGCAATATTCAGTCCATGACAGCCACCTGAGCCAAGTCTTGGGTCGATCTCCAGCCAAACACCTTAAATACATAGTAATAATTTTAGTGACCGCTTCGAACTAACTGTCGGTCTTAGGGTTGAAAGCTGAACTCATCCTTAACTTGACTACTGCATGTTGAAGCATTTCTGTCCAGAAGTTACTGGTGAAGACCGGATATCTGTCACTCACAATGGAACATGGAAAACCATGTAGTTTCACAATCTGCTCAAAAGATTCCTTGGCTACTGATGATGCCGAATAAGGATGACCCAAGGGAATGAAATGAGGAAATTTTGAAAATGATCAACCATTGTGAGTGTAACTGATTTACCTTCCACTTTTGAAAATCCTTCCACAAAATCCATAGCTATATCGCTCCATTTATCAGATGGGATGGGTATGGGTTGGAGTAACCTGGTTGGGTGCAAATGACCACTCTTATTCCTCTGACAAGTAGTATACCCTTTGACGAATTCCTTCACCTTCTAGCAACCAGATGGCTATAAAATTGAGTTCTAAAATGATGCAGCATCTTCTCTATGCCCTCAAGGCCCATGTGTGAGATCTCCAACACCTGCTGCCAAAATCCAGAATTTTCAGGCAGAAATATTTTCCTTTGAACAACAACAGATCATCCACTAAATCCCACCCCTCAGGTGTTGTTTTATCCAGAACTTCCTATTTTTTTCTGTTGTCTTGTCTGCGGCCAATTCAGGTTTCAGTTCATCAAACAGTGAAAATTTTGGTCCAAACAAGGCTTGTAAGCTCCCTTCTTCTGCTTCCCTTCTTGACAAGGCGTCAGCTGCCCGATTCTGTTTTCCAGGCCTATACTCCACTGAAAAATCAAACCCAAACAATTTACTCGCTCAAGTGCGTCGAGGGATAGTGGTGAGTCGTTGATCCAACAGAAACTTCAAACTATAATGATCAGTGCACACCATAAACATTCTTCCCCATAAATACAGTCTTCAATGGCGGACTGCTTTCATTAAGCCAATTAATTCTCTTTCATATGCTGGCAGTTTGGCATGTTGGAGTGCCACCGGCCTGCTGAAATACGCAATGAAACATTTCCCTTGATGCAGGACTGCACCAAAACCAGTCCCCGAAGCATCACAATCCATCATAAACTGCTTCTGAAAACCGGGAAACTGCAAGACCGGCACCGAAGTTAGAGCTGTTTTCAGCCTTTGGAAAGCTTCTGTTGCTGCAGTAGACCAGGAAAAAGAGTCCTTCTTGAGAATAACGGTTAATAGACTAGCGATTTTCCCATATCTTGCAATAAACCGCCTGTAGTATCATGCTAAGCCCAGAAAACCCGAAGAGCCTTGATAGTGGTTGGAATGGGTCAAGCTTGAACCGCAACCACCTTTGATGGATCCATGGCTACTCCATGAGAAATAATGTGACCAAGATAAGAAACTGATTGCTGCCCGAAAAAACACTTAGATTTTTTTAGCACCAAATGATTATCACGCATGATTTGTAGCGCTGTCTTGACATGTTGGAGGTGCGTCGGCCAAGAAGAACTAACTGTATATCAGAATGTCATCAAAGAATACCAGTATGGATTTCCTGAGAAACGGTTGCAGCACTGAGTTCATCAACGCTTGGAAGGTGGAGGGCGCATTCGTCAAGCCAAAGGGCATAACGAGGAACTCGAACTGGCCATGATGAGTGTGGAATGTTGTTTTCTCAACATCTGTTGCATGGATTTGTACTTGGTGATAGCCACTCCGGAGATACATTTTAGTGAAGAAACGAGTCTGTTTGAGTTCATCCAGCAACTCTTCCACCACAGGTATTGAAAAACGGTCTTTAAGGTCTGCTCGTTAAGGGCTCGATGATCCACACGGAACCGCCAAGTTCCGTCTGCCTTATTGACCGGTAGTACCGGAGAAGAGAAAGTTCAAGTGCTGGGGCGAATAATGTCTTGCTTCAACATTTCTTCGTACCTGTGGTACCTGTAAGGCCTCCGCAACTGTGGTACCTGTAAGGCCACCGCAACAGGGGACACTCCAGCCTTCGAATGAATGTGATGGTACTGGACCTGAGGAGGAGGAAGTCCCTGAGAATAACTCACAATATTCCTGCAGCAAAACAGCCATCAAATATGTTGTTGTGAGTGACTGCAGTGCCGAAACAGGGTGCTTGTTGACCCCAACCCACCTGATATCTCCAACCAGAATGTGAGTGGCATGGCATCAAAATTCCATAAAATCGGTCTAAAAGTCTACAGCCACTTGACTCCCAACACCATTTCTACCCCCATGTAAAGGTAGCACAAAGCAGTCAATAAAAAGACTTCTTTCTCAATTCTCACTGCAGTGCAACTGCAGACCCCCAGATTGGTCATTTTCTCCCCATTGGCCACCTGAAAAGAGAGCCCTGACTTTGTAGTAATTGGCAGCTTCAACTCACGAGCCAAATCTTTATTTATGAAGGTATGAGTAGACCCTGAGTCCACCAAAGCTTTGACCGTTTTATGCCCCACCTTGGCCATCACCTGCATAGTCTTAGGAATTCCAATGCGAGTGAAAGCATGAAGAGATATGCCCAAGTCCTCAGCTACTTCTTCTAGCTCTTCATTGTCTTCATCTCCATCACAAATATAGCCTTCCCACTGCACTTGTGATCTGCAGAATATTTTTCTGCGCAGTGATAACACTCCCCATTAGCGCGTTTGGCTGCTAGTTCTTCAGCTGAAAGACGCCTGAATCGAGGCTTCGAATCCCCCCTTAAGGCCTCTTGGATGATGACTCCACATTTGTTTTTGAAGCCCAGGAACAATACTCCTGGAAGGGCTGCGTACAGGCACTTTGGAGGTGGTTCTGTCCTCCTTCTCCAGGCGTTGTTCAAATGCACGGGTCAAACTCATGGCTGGTTGCAGACTCGTCGGGGCTTGTAATTCAACATCCGTCCTCAATGATTGGTCCAATCATGCAGTAAAGAGATTAATTTATTGCTTCATTGAGAGGTCTTCACATTGACATAGCAGCGCCAAAAACTCTCGCTGATATGCCTCCACTGTCCCTGTGCGATATAATTCCTTGAGTTCTACCAGGCCATTCGAGCGGAGGGGGGGGGGGGGGGGGGGGGGACTGCAGGTTTACAAATTCTGCAAACCTTGGCCACGACAAAATCCCGTGATCCCTTTCCAGGGCATAATACCATTGGGCTGCCGTACCCTCCAGGTGCAAGGACGCCAACCACACCTTGTCCTCATTCAATGTCCGCATACCCCAAAATTATGACTCACATTTTGTGAGCCAGGTCAGGGGGGCCGATTTCCCATCAAAACCGGGAAAGTTAATCCTGAAAAATCGCGACGACTGCTGACGATCATCACCCTGCGCTGCCCAGCTTGCAGATTCAATCTCAGGACGCTTGCTGGACTTGAAGAAACCCCCCATCTAGCATAACAAATCTTAAGTTCTGGCAATTGCAGTCAACCTATAATTCTTTATTTCTTAGATAATGGATTACAGCTATGTTGCCGCCCTTTTATAGACCAAGAAGGGCACAACTTATTTGAGGATCATATCTGTTAAGCAGATCTGATCTAAACAACCAAAACAAACTCAATCTAATAGCAACAGAATCCTCTTATCCTTATCTAACTAACTATGTTGGCGCCTGACATATGGTCACCCATAGGAGTCGATGACATCCATCCTCACCACCCTCCGCGCCCTCGCCTCCACCTCGTCCTCCGCTATATCCAAGCCGCGGTGAACTTTGCTAACTACCTCGTCTTTAACAGGTGTATGGATAATCTGATACTCCCTCTGTCTTTGTCGTTTTCTAGTTCAATTTTGAATTAGAAAGCAACAAACTATTGATGACGGATGAAGTATATTTATGTATCTGAACGCCAGCTATTTTGTTTATTTATTTCAGCTAAAGGTCATGGAACAATTGCTTCCGGACTTGTACTGAAAGATGGTATCACAACAGGAAAAAATGAATGTTAGAACTATCACTTGACATTGTCATTAGAAATGCTTCGAAATTTAGTGATGCAGTTAAAATTACAGAACAAATGTTGTGATGCTTTTGTATCTGAATTTCATGGCAACGTAGGCTCCATTGGACGTCCTATCAGTAAATCCTTTTTTTGAATCATGTTGTTTGGCTTCATTAGGAGTAGTAACCATTTTTCATATGTACATTATCCAATCCTGGATGACTTTGCCTGTGCTTGTCTTTAAGTTGCAGATGGACAAAAAATGTCAGAAATATCACTGTACAACTCTCACAGATTTCTTCCTCAACCAATGATTCAGTGAGTTGATAGTGATTTTTATCACTCCATGTGGTCTCCTGGCAATATCTTGAGTTGATTGTACTAAATTATTCCTAGATTTTGGTGAATCATTGGGAGTTGATGAGATAGGAGGACAGCTTCCAGGCCCAATCAAAACTTCAAGACCCAGATCATTAGTCAAAACAGCAACTATTGCATGTTCGACGTCCACGGCACTAGTTTGAACTTCACTGTTTGATGCCTTCTCATTACCAGTAATGATAACCACATCATCCTGGACTGTTCTTCCTACTCAAGTTTAAGAGTAGGGAATTGTCAACTAGAAACATAGCAGTACAATTTCAATTGCAATACAGAAAAAAAAAACTCATGTTACCTAATATATAATTTTCTTTTATCTTCCGGAGAACAGAGAGAACAACAATGCGGGATTCAACCTGTGTAATCAATAATTAATCAAACAAATTAGATATATAATATGTAATGGCATATTCCCAAAGTTAGGAATTATGTTCAGCCCAAGTCTGCACTCACAACTTATGTGCTAGTTTTTGGTTTCCCCATAAAAAGAAAAATACCATATCATGTATAAATAATTTGTTAATTACCTTTGAAAGTCCACGGACATCAACAATTTTGTTTTCACCGACATCTTCTTGCAAGAATGTTGCTACTTTCTCTAGCAAAAGGTTGAAGGATTCTTTCCTGTTATGGTTTAAATCCAGATCATAAAAATCTCGATTTCCGTTGCCACTGGATAGAACTCCTTCACACCACTCTACTATTAGTTCCTTGAGATAGTAGTCATTGGCTTGAAACCTGTTATGGGGAAAATTGTATAATTAAGGTCATGTTTAGAACCCCTAAAACTATTTATTAGGTAGCTAATAATCTATTAGCTGAATTGGGTCAACTAATTATTAGCTAGAGAGTGTTTGGAATCCTTAGAGCTAATTTTGTTCCTAAACACATTTGACTGTAGTGCCCCTGGATTGCGAGGCGGGGGCGGCAGCGCGAGCGGCAGGGGGCGGCCCACAGGCGGCAGCGCGAGCGGCAGGGGGCGGTGGCACGAGTGGCAGGGGGTGGCGGCGCAAGCGGCAGGGGGCGGCCCACGGGTAGCGGCGCATGCGGCTTCGTTTGACAGAGAAGGCGGCAGGTATGGGAGGAGAGGGAAAGATGAGGGCAGAAGTAATTTGGACTTTAGCCAACAATTAGCTGAGATTAGTTGGGTGTTAGAGCAGCTAATGAGATAATTGTTAGCTGGGTTGAGACAGCTAATGAGATAATTGTTAGCTGGAGGTTAGCTAATAATTAGTTGTGCTATTAGTTGGGGGTTTGGAACCTCTATAGCTAATTTTTAGCAGCTAACTATTAGTTTTAGGTGTTCCAAATAGGGCCTACATACCAACAAAACATATACAAATATCCGATTTAGAACATGCACTCCTAATATTTGTCAATAAGACTAACAGGTTGTCAACATGCCCCTTACAAAGCAACCTTGGAATCAGCAGCAGTAAACAACCAGACACCTAGGGTGTGTTTGGTTTGCGGGATATGGTGGTATGGGACGGGACGATCTCACTTTTCTATTGTTTGGTTCAGAGACAGATGAGATGGAATCATCTCTCAATGAAGAATATTCCCTCCAGATGCGGAACAGACTCATCCCTTCAAAAACATAAGGACGAGTCCATCCCACCTACACTACATGTGCGCTGGTCACTGCTCTATCCCACATCATCCTCACAAGCGTTGTCCCATCCCATAATACAAACAAGAGACGGGATCATTCCTCCCACATCATCCTCCAAAGCAAGCAAAAAACAGAGGTTGTCTTATCCCTTCAAACAAACAAAAAATGGGACCATCTCATCCTTGAAAAATGGGACGGATCCGACCCATCCCACTTTGTCTCCGAACCAAACACATCCTACACATTAGTCCCTCCAGTTTTTAATCATCTTACGAAATGTTTTCCTAACGTAAGATGATTAAAAACTAAAGGCTACAACAACAACAACAACCAAACATTTGTCCCAAACAAGTTGGAGTCGGCTAGAAATGAAACTCAAATTTTTTTGAAAAGATTAAAAACTGGAGGCTATTTAAAATTATTGTAGCTTGAAGGAATTCTAGTGCATATTAATATGTCATAATTCGTAAATTAATGAAAAGCCTCTGTTGTACATAACATAGAAACCCTCGTTCTGTATGAAGAGAAAGATAGCCCTCTAGCGTTGCATCTTTTGTAAATTGCTATCTTCTCAAAGCAGTAATCTAAAAACAAAAAAAGGAAAAGGGTCTGAAAGAAACAATGTACAGATGTCATCACATACCCTGCTTTCCTCATTTCCTGATAGATTGCTAAACATTGTTGGACTTCCTGTAATGATCCATACTTGCTACGTGCTGTCAGGAGAGTTTTATATGTCACCTGAACATGGACTCATTCTTCAGCGTCTCATATGCAGTTGGATATGAATAAAATACTTGAATACTGTCCATACAAGCAAACTTCAGAGTAAAGTATGATATAAAATTAATAATGTAAAGGGATGGATAAAAATATCATGCAACCATGCCAAGTATCATATTGTCATGTTTAACATGAAAAAACTATGGACAATAACCAAGAAATCAACTGTGGACAACTTGACACCAAAAGAGTAACAATGCCCCATATAAGAGTTTGAAAATTTAGAGATCGCACTAGTATAGAAAGTTTATGCCTTCGTACCAATCCCAGATGCTGCCAAGTGCCAAATAGTTCATGGTACAATAAATATTAACTCCACAGTGCATTCTATTAGTTGAAAGGAGGAACAAAGCATATAAGTTCTGTATCATACTTACAAAAAAGGAACTCACCAAATTTGGTTTCAGTTTGTGTGTTTTCATTTCTTCAAACAAGTGCAACGCCATCTTCAAATCTTTGCTTTCAACACATGCCTACAGGAAACTATATCATAAGCTTACTGCCAAATCATAAGTTTTATAACTAACATGGTGTGCACAATGTCCTGAATCTTGACCAAATTAACTAGGTTGTATAGTGACCAACCTTAATTGCAACAGTATATGCAGCAACATTAAGCCTTATTCCAATGCGCTGCATTCTTCTGAGTGCCTACGCCAACCAAAAAAAAATGACTGGATAGCATTATTATCATTATATTATTGGAAAAGTATAAAACACTAAAATCATCATAATCCACACATAGATAAGGACATAAGAAGCACACTTTTTATCCAGAAATTGTCAGCTCTGACCACATGGGAATTGTTTCATGGTAAGCCATGAGGATTGGGATGTACTGACTGGAAACAAAAGCTACATTGTTTAGGATCTTCTCCCACAATTGAGAACAAAGAAACAAATGATGTATCCAATGCAAAGTAATGTGTACTGTAGCAACAGATGTTGGAAGTGTTATCTACTTTCAAAACTCCCCAGGCCATTTAATTGTACTAATAAAGCAGTACTTATGAAGTTTCAAGTGGGCTATTCATAACTTCGAAAAAATTTAACTGTCACCTTCCTTTCCTATCAAACTTTTCTCTGGATAATTAAATGTATTGGCTTTCAGTCTACCAAGGACTATCAGTTCTCAAGAGTGGAATACTTCAACAGAGGATAATGGTTCTGTTTGGCACAATTGGAACTTGTTATAAAAGCAGCTTGTCTGAAAAGCTGGTAGAAAGCAGTTTCTGCTTATGTCCTGCTTTTAGTTCATTATAAGAAGCAGCTGAACTAATAAGTTGTTACAGAAGTTTTCTGTTTGGCACACCTTCAGCTTATTTTTATGAAGTTACAGCAGAAGCTGTGCCAAACAGGACCAATGACAAGACCATATGTAGCTGCCACAACAGTAAATATCAGGTCAAATACCATCGAGCTTATGGTGTGCAGTGTGCACAGAAAATAGCAACATAAAGCTTCAGGACCAACCTGAATAGCTCCATTCCTGTTCCGAGATGTACCATAAATATTCATGAGAGTGGACCAGCTAACAATGTCAGGGCAAAGGCCGCTCCGCCTCATCTCATTCATTACAGATTTCGCACGTTCACCGTTAGTGCCACAGGCCTTCATCAAGATGTTATAGGTAGTAACAGTTGGCCTAAAAGGAACCACCAATATAATACCATTATTACTTGGATGCTCTATACAGAAGGTGAAACTGCCATCAATGTATCCTTTCTCTTCAGGGGATAAAGATATCTTGATTCCAGACTCCTTCCAGCTATAGAACAACCGGAAAGCTCTATCATATTGGCATGACTTCACACAAGCAGTAAGAATAATATTGAAGCAAGGGGCAGTAGGTTGACAGCCATCCCTTATCATTTCTTCAAGAACCTCTATGGCACGATCAACCAGACCAGAATTTGCATAGGCATTGATTAATGATGACCATGTGACCAGGTTGAGACAAACACCAGATGCTTGCATATCCTCTTTGATTTTGGAAGCCATCTTCCACATTTTTGCATCTGCAAACACCTGGAATTAAAGAGAAAAGAGCTCTGCAAACCACAAAAAGGAATAAAAATATAGATGAAAATAGGAGCAGCATGATACCTTCATCATTGTACTATACGTAAAAACATCTAACTTTAAAAGGCCATCAGACTCCTTTTTCTTCATTTCCTCATAAATTTCTTGAGCCAAGTTGAATTCTCTTGCATTGCAGCATGTCTTCAGGAGTATGTTATATGTTGTTAAATCAGGAGGGACACCAAGCTCCTGCAAATTAACGGAGTAAAGAAAAGCGTAAGATTGCTGCGCACAAACTTGTAAAGGACATTCTGCATAAGATGCAGGAAAAAGTAGCATAACCAAATACACACTGTATCTATTCTTTTTAGTTGATAAATTAAAAACGGCCTGAGTGGGTACAAGAACAAAAGAGGACAAGAAAAAATAGGAAGCTCAGATAAAGAAGTGAGAAGCACTAGTTACGAAAGGTGGATACACAATGAAATGAGTTTATCAGAATGCATTGGAATCAATTTGAACCTAAAATAACCTACTTATGAACATTTCAAAAAGGTAGATAAAAGATGCATTACTTGCATATGTTTGTAGACTGAAAAGTTGTAGCTGAAACTATGAGCATTCACATTCATAAGGCTGTTGAAGACGTATGTATTTGGAGTAATCTTATCATCAAGCAGCCCCTGCATAACAGTCACATATATGACTATATTGTAACACCCATATTTTTGTAAAAAAAAAGAAAACTAAATCTATATAATTAAATAATAAAGAAAAAGAAAAAGAAAGAAAAAGAAAAGGGAATAAAACTTACCTGGGCCGAAATCTCACCCAGCAGCCCATCCTCTCTCTCTTCTCCACCCCCAGCCCAGCCCAACCCGCACCCTCCTTCATCCCCTCTCTCTCTTACACGCGGGCCCCACCTGTCACCTTCTTCCTCACCCCAACCGCCGCTTCCCTCTCGCCTCAAACGCGCCCGCGCGTGCAGCCGCGCCCGACAACCGCCGCGCCTAAAAGCACCCCGGCCCCTTCCCCATCCCCCCCCCCCCACTCCCCATTTCGTTTTCCCCTCCGAAACCCTAGCCCCAACATACCGCCATGGCCGCCCTCGACCGAGCCCGATGCCCCGCGGTTTTCCGGCATTCCGATCGTCCCCGACGAGCCGCCAAGCATCTCCACGCCGCAACACCCCCCTAGGAGTTGTCCGCATCGAGAAACGCCGCCCGAGACCCCTCCCCGACGGCACCAAAGTCCGAAACGTCGACCTCGCCGTCGCCCGCCGTCTCCGGCCGTTTTCCGGCGTGCGCAACACCCAGGGTGAGTCCCCCTTCTTCTCCTCTCTCATTTTCATCATTTTCCGGCGAGTTTTGTGGTCTCTAGCGCCACCTCGTGCGTCGTCGGCCGTTCCGGCCATGGCGCCGCCGCCCCTGTCTGCGCCGGCCGCCGCGCGCCGCCCCTATGCCGGCCTGGGTGACGTGGCCGCACCTTGGCCGTTGGATCCGGCCGGACGACCAGGATTAGGCCACCCCAAAGGGGTATGGCCTTTGGTCCACCGTGGACCACGGACCGCACCCACGCCCACGGTCCACAGACCTTTAGACCCAGTTCATGCCCTTTTTCTTAAGAAAAATAAATAGGAATAAGAAAGGAAAATGGAGATTTGCATTTAAACCCTTGCAGTTTGAGTTAAAATTAAATATAAGCCCCTGATCTTATGAAGACACCCCTAGCCATTATGTTAATTATGTAAATAATCTGAAAATATGTAAACTTGCATTTAAGCCCTTGGAACTTTATAAAATACTACTTTTAACCTCTGTCATATATGGAAAAATTACAAAACAACCCCTGAACTTTAGAGAAATTAGTTTATACTTTATATTATCACTGTTTTTAAAAGAAAATTCCAATAAATATAATTAAATTGCAGAAAATATATTTAATACATAGAAAATGTTTTTAAGTGATAAAATAAATATAGAAAATATAGGAAAAATGGTTATAAATCTTTTTATACTGAAATAAAATTGTAGAGCTTATATAAAATATATTTTGACAATGGAAAATTTAATAAAAATGTTTTTAGTTATAAATAAATATTAAAAATAGAAAATAAATGTGAAAATAGTAGGAAAATTATTTATAAAATATTTTATGCTAAAATGAAATTTATAAATTGCATATAAAATATATTTTGGCTATGGAAAACTCATTAAAAATGTTTTTAGCTTGTAAATAAATTCTAAAAATGGAAAATAAATAGTAAATGCATTTCTTTGACTAAGAAAGATAATAAATACTTCGTAGGACGTATTAATATAGGATTTTATGCTTATGTGTATGTTTTGGTGTATTATTCTTGAATGTTTTATTTCTCTTTTGACGGTAGATTACACGCATTCGTATCTCGATCAAGAAGTGACATGAAGATATGAAGACAAGAGTTCAATCAAGAAGACTGAGCAGCTATTTAATATAAGGCAAGTGTTGTTGACCATCTTGTACCAATTTTAGGATATTAGTTAGTTGCATGCTACATAAAATGATGTCCTAATTCATGTTTCATGCCCTGTTCCACATAATTCCTTGTCACCTGGTTTGGGATTGGGAAGTAGACAGGTTTTGATTATGCTTAGCCATGCTTAGACTTTGGGAATGAAATTTCATACACATGAAATATACTGTATTTTATGGTTACTTTAATCATGATGAACACACAATAGTACTTGATAGGAATCTGGTGGTTGGATGGATTTGGTATGGTGCAGTTTGCACGAGACCCGGGATTGGGTTTAGCACCACCGGATTCTATGGACCAGTTTATGGAGGAAGCCACTAAGCTTTATAGTACCACCACGAGACTGAGATGGGGCGGTTTGGTCAATTAATTAGGTTTTTTCCAACGAAATGCTAGTAGTTGGATGGTGTGGGGAATGATGCAGGGGTATTGCTCTGGGAACCGCAAGGCTCAAGAGGGGGCTCTGAGGCGGAGGGTTACTCCAGAAATGCCTCAGTGGTGGAAACCTTAAAGGACTAGCACTAGTCGGGAGTACCTTTATAAAAACTATGTAGTGATCTCCTGGCCACACACCTATGGAGGTGTGAAATGTGGTTGGCCGCCACTGGCATTAGGGAGGTTTACTTAGTCCACCTGGCAACAGGGGATGAAATCACTACTTATGGGCAAAGGACACACTCTCTTCAGAGATTGGAAAACTGTCATGACAGCCGTGCTCACGGACAAGAGCGGCTTGGTGTCGAATTCATAATTAGTTTATAGTTGAGATGATGGTTGAGAATGATATTGATATTATTACATTATTATTATTATTGTTATGATTGGGAACATTCACCTAGAAATAGGTTGCTAATAAAAGCTAAGGATAGGTTTAATACTTAGTGCTTAAACTACTATCAACCTTTCCTTTTTGATTGGCCTACATGTCATTTATTTCCCGCACTTGCTGAGTACCACGAGATGGTACTCACACTTGCTTTGTTGTATTTTTGATATGCTGCTCAGTGAAGACAAGATCTAATGAGGACAGTGACAAATGAAGATGGTGCATAGGTCACTTTGTTGCCAGTCGATTTGCCTGTGGTTGCCCTAGATATTTATATTTTCCGCTGCTATTCAAAACTCCCTTCAAGGTATTAAGGTTGTTTCTATTCGATATAGAACTATTTATCACTTTTTGCCGTACATGTATGGTAAAACTGATCCTGACATACATGTATTTGCAGCTGGTTTTATTCTTAATAAAACCGGGTGTGACATATATGAGTGAAGTTAAGAACCTACCTGCCTAAGTTATTAAAGGATTTGGCCAAACACATGAACTTATGGTAATATTTTACTGCATAATGTACTTTAAGTTAGTTAGATGCTCCTATGTCAGGATATGGATTGTAATGAAAGAACATAAAAGAAGGGAATTATTTTTATTTTCTTACTTGATAACGGAATCAATAATATCCCTTATATGCGAAAACTTGACTCCTATGAAACAATCCTAAAATTTGGAATGCTTATTTCTGATAAATGAGTATTTATTGCAAACATACAGAAATAAATTCAGATAACAATGATATTAATTATTTATATTTCAAATATTTTAACAAAAAATGTGTCAGCAGGCATGGTGAACACTACTGAACATCTAGATCTGGGATCAATTGAAATTATGGTCAACAGAAATATATGATACCTCAAATATAATTCGAGCCTGCACAGAAGAACCGCAATGACCGCATATATCAATGACACTTCGGCATGCAAACATATTGATGCCTCCAATCTGGCTCTTAATAGCTCCGAAGACTGTTAGAGCATGTTTCAACACCTTTCTTTTCCCAAAAGCTTCCATAGTATTGCATAGTAAAAGTTGGGAATGAGGGAAGATGCGTGCATACCTAAATGTCAGAAAGCAATGCTTGAGCATGTATAAAGACTGCCAGGAAATATAAAATTTGAAGCTATCCCAAGTGGAAAATTATAAGTATGTGGATGTTACTATCAGATAGTGGAAACTAAACACAAAAACCAAGCTGCCACAAAAACATGTCTAATCAACAAAAGTAACTAGAAGCTATCGTCATTTTTTCAACTATAAAAAGAAAGACCAGTATGACCACCTTATCGCCATATGTGGGTCACGCTTCCTGACAAATATTTTCAATACATCCATTGGGTCCACAATGCTTTGAACGAAGAAACCATATTCTAGACAAAGAAAGAACAAAGAAAAACCTTAATATTCAAAAAATCAAACTAAATGAACATTACAAGTAAATTACCAACCAAAATTAAGCAGGTAGAAACAATATCCATTATGTAAGTGGTTGGTGATCATATCAATTAGATCAGTGCACTGTGCTGAAACTAGCAGTCCACATGCCAAAACCTTGATTTTTAGCTTCCCTTTTTTACCTTAACCTTTCGGTCTTTGCTTTCTCCTCCTTTTTTTTTCTTTTTTCACCTCTTTTTCTGTTTTCTCTATTTTTAATTATTTTTTTATTGTGAGTTTCATGTATACTATCCTATCTAGCTTGGGACAAAAGGCTTTGTTATTGTTGTGGTTTTTGTTGTTGTTGTTGTTGTTGTTGTTGTTGTTGTTGTTGTTGTTGTTGTTGTTGTGCTGAAGTTGGCATCCAAACTGTAGTGTATGCAAGGGCTACCTAATATATTAGCTAAAGAGCAACCAAATGATCCGGTCAACAAACATATTAGAAGTAGTATGATTGGTGCATCTAAAACGAAAGCCACTAGTTAAAATATGCAGCATTATGTCCTTTCCATACGAGAACAGCGTGAAGATTGGTGGTGCATAAAACTATGTTTGGCGGCCCAAATCGCGATTAATGCACAACTGCATCAACTGACTGAAGAAGCATATAAACATCAAGAGGTTGAAGGCAACATTACGAGCTAGGGCCTCGACGGCCTGGACAAACTGCGCCATGAGGCGCTCATCCAGCAGCACCCGGCAGGCGGCCCCAATGGCGTCTGAGGCTTCCCTGTCGATCATCCCGGCGGCGGGGACGCCAACGCGCTCGGCGTCGCGGAGGAAGTCCAGCACGTGGTGCAGGCCGCGGTCGTGGAGCGCGGCGACGACCCCGCGCGAGAGGAGGCGGGCGCTGATGCGCGCCGCGAAGCCGGGGTCGTCCCCGGCGGCCGCGCGGAGGCCCTCGGCGGCGAGAAGGAAGTCGCGGAGGCGGCCGGCGCCCGCGAGGTTGGAGGCGACGCTGGCGTAGTACTTGATGGCGGCCGGGTCGCGGCCGACGCCGACGTCGGAGAGGAGCGGGAGCGCCTTGGCCCTGGGCCTGGATTTGGCGTTCGGGATCGGGGTCGCGGGGTGTGAGCGGCGACGGCGGCGGTGGGAGTCCGGGTGGGGCGGGGGCTGCGGGGAGGAGGAGATCATGGCCAGCGCCATGGCGATGGTCTGGAGAGTGGGATTGGCGGAGGTGGATGGAGAGGCAACGGGCCTTGTCAGGAAAATTTGAGTGGCGCGGATTTTTCTTCTTTTCGGATATAGGCAGATGACCCCGAACTCAGAATTTTTTTGTTTTAGCGTTAAAAAAAACCTTATTCGCAAAAGTAGCATGTATATTAATTTTTTTCAAAACTAGCAGAGCAATCGCACATTTATCGTGCGAGTCGCATAGTAGAGGTGCGACTGGACACGTGTCCCACCTGGAGCGCTTGCTGACCCAGTCAACAGGTATTCTGCCGTGGGGCCCACTAATTCGCAGAGCAGAAGTGCGACTCGCACCGTAGTTGTGCGACACGCACTTTAGTCGTGCGACTTGCACTGTAATCTTGCGTCCGCCGTGGACAGTACCGTATGTCCATTGGTTCTTTAAGTGTAAATTAATAATAGTTAACGGTTTATTTTAAACATTTTGTAATAAAGTATTATAAAGAGCGTAATATGAACTATAATTCTACTATATTTTATAATCATTCAACGTAGAGCAATGAAAGATATTGAGATTGAAAATTTGAATGATTGTTTTTTAAAATTTGACGGTTGTTAGTATTGAACTTTGAACTGGAATTATAAAATAGTTGGAGGTTTATTTTTGAAAAATTATAATGAAGTTTTCTGCACATGAGAATGTGAATAATACACATAAGGAGTTTTATAAAAAATTAAGCTAACATAAATGAAACATATTTGGATTGAAAGTAAGAACGACGATAATAAATTTTTGTGATAAAAATCACGTAAATATATATTATTTATAAAAGAAGATATATATGTAATCATGAATAAGCATTACAACCATACTGAAATTACATAAATTGAAATTACATAGTTTCAAAAATATGTATATGTTGTTTGCCTGTCTACTACTAGGATACATAAGGCAAAATCCAGTTACACATACTTATGAAATAAAACGTAAAGTTCACGATGCAAATGGTGTGTGTACAATGCACTAAACATTTAACCTACGTGCATCGTCGTACTCATAACACACCTTACTTCTTGATTACTACTTGTGATGTGGGCAGTTACAATACATGTTATTGCACACCATGTTATCTTCATTTTCATGTGTGTCACTTGTAGTAGGATAAGACTCCATTTGTTGAAGTTCCATTTCAGCAAGTTCGGCCACCAAATCTTGATTGCGACGTTTTAGATGTTTAATGTACTCTTGTATTGGTTTAATAGGTGGTGGATCAACCCAAAGTGTATATCCACAATTTTCATCATCGTAGTAATACTGAAAATATAAATTGGTATTAGAACTTCATATATCAGAAATTTGTGTGAAAATAAGATTGTATACTTACTCCACTAATAGGACAACGAAAGAAACAACGTCCGCTGTCGTCTCCTTGATCCATCATTTGCACAACACAATCAAGAGCACAACGACACTGAGACCACTCTTGCTTACTGTTATCATATGGACGAAGAGGGCGATAGGAACTAAAATCACTCTTGGAAAAAAGAGGAAACTCATCTAGTGTTGGTTCGTACCAAGCTGGACCTCCGATCATGTAATTCTGAGGAACTGCCCTCGAGTTTCCACCTCCTCGCGTACCACGACCTCTATTGGCCATCCTTTTTTTGTGACTTGGTTGCAGAAGACGAGTACTCACGGGTAGACCTATTTATAGAGGGTGAATTTTGAAAAAATATCCAGTTGATGTAGACAAGACACTTATTGCATTAAAGTGGATAAGGATTGATGTTCTGACAACTTTACAGTTGATGTAGACAACACACTTATTGCTTTACAGTTGATAAGGATTGATGTTCCGAATACTTTACAGTTGATATAGACAACACACTTATTGTTTTACAGTTGATAAGGATTGATGTTCTTAAAAATTTACAGTTGATGTAGACAACACACTTATTGCTACATCGTTTGAAAGTTCCACATATTGTCAAAGTACATAGTCACAATGATACACAAATATAGCATCGTATGAAAATAGCATCGACATGAAATAACATAGATATTTGTTGCATAAACAACATCATTTGAAAGTTCCACATAATGTAAAAGTACATAGTCGCAACAATATACAAATATATAACATCGATACCTACTACTGCCTACCACGCCGAATCCGCTTATGTGTCGGTCGATGCCTAATCTGAGCCTCCAGACTATAGAAGTTAGGTGGACGACCCCTATTAGTGTGGTCTGCAGGATGAAGCGTGCTATACTGATCCTCATCTTGAGACGGCTGCGTCACCGGTGGTGGAACATCATCTAAATGCGACTCATCTTCAAAGTATGACTGCCAAGCAAACTCATCAGCAAGCGATGTCTCTCATACAACGTCCTTGAATCCATAGTCGCTAGAGGCCATACCTATAATATATAAGTTAGTACAAATGAACAGTATAGAAAATGGAAACAAATGAAGTACTATACCTTGATACCAAGTAGAAGGTCCATCTGCAACTGGAGGGGGCGGGGGATGAGAGTAGGTCATCGAGGGTCCAACATTATCAAAATGTGGGGGACGGGAATATGATGTAGATGGTCCTACAATGCCATAATTAAAGGTATGAAATATTAATATACAAAAATTATCATACGAACAAAATGCAATTTATCAATTTATAGAAAAATGTCTCACCAACAGCATGCGGCGGTCTAACCGGTGGTGCCAAAGTCGAAGGACGTGGTTGCGGAGGTGGAGCGTACCTAGGCTGCTGTACCAAAGTGCCCCGACGACAAGAATGTGTGCAAGACAAACTTTTCATAGCACTTTTGATCCTACCATTAACCTTCTTCAGTGTTTGAACCAAGTCGGCCATGGTCACGTGCATGCCTCTCTCCACTCTATCTACGACGGTAGAAGACTCGTAATCTGCATGTTCCAGCTCATCGTACTGCAAAGAGAAATAAATGGTTATAGAATTATGAATTCATAAGTCAAATCATGTGATGTACAATGTAAAATATTTTGTTACCGCTATGAAAGTCCCGCGATCTCTATGGATCGGATACGTGTCTGACGTAGAAGGAATGTGTGGCTCTGGGTCATGTGGTGCATATGTCACTCTAGTACGTGTACGAGGAACATACCACCGTAGGTACTCCACGTACGCCTCAGGCGTGAACACCGCTGTATCGTGAATTATGTCATGGAGAGCATCTCTCCATTGCTGGACCCATGGCACCATACACGGCATGTAAACCGCGTTGGCATGACCCTTACGCGAGTACCTGCATATGACATATGACGTTACAAATCATAACAAAATGTTTTCATAGTTATTTGTATTATGTACAAAAAAACTTACTCGTGAAATTCCTTAGGAACCCGTAGACCTCTAGGCACGGGTATTGGTTGCTGCTGACCAAACTGGCGCATCACACAATGTGCTGAGTACTCCTCGACATACACGTCGAACACAAGACTTTTCCTTGTACACCAGTACTTTCTGTCTCGCGTGCACAACGAGGACAACCCACTCGGTGCTCGGTATGACAAAGACTCATCAGAGTAGGGCATCCAAATGACATATTTGTTACCACATAGGCGATCAAACTTAGACACAAACTCTGGATACGAGTTTCGTGTCTGACCGGATCCATACTTACGCTGCATAAGACATAACTTGATGTTATTTATGAAAGAATTGAACATTATAGTATAAATAATTACAAACTTTAAAAACACGTACTGTGCATCGAAGCCAAACCGTCCCCATCGTCGGAACATCCACGTCATCGTCCTCACCCGCGTAGTAAGAGTACTCATATGGACTTAAGTCCACAAAAGGGCGACCAATGGAGAAACGCTCATAGGACCAAAGAATCAGGAGTAACGGACAACCTGTCAAAACACCCCTCTGGTTTACCTGCATGAAAGTTAAATAGTAATGAAAATGTTAGTACAACTGACATAGTAATATAAAATTTTCAATGAAATTGTACCTTCGCGCAAGCATCACACAAGCCTCGATAAGTGGCTGCGAGCACAACAGACCCCCAAGAGTACTAAGGAACGTTGTCGGATGTAGCATCTGCTATATCTCTAGCAAAGTAGATTAGTCGTTTGTCCACCGAGTCTCCTTGAGTACTCGTGAACATAATCCAACCGAACAACCACAACAGGTAGGCCTCCAAATGCCTACTCACTGAGTTTTCATCCGCTTCACGATGTATGTTATTCGCCTACAAAAAATATGCACTTACATAAATATGTAAATAGTAACACATATTTATTATGATACTTACGTAATTTATGACGCACCTGCCACTGCAACAACCACTTCTTAGATGGTCTGTGGTCCTGGTTCAAGGGCAAAGTAGGTCTATCCGCATCCCTGACACGGGGGTGAAGGGCTATACTGTTGAAAGGGTATAGTATGTCGTCACGCCAATTATCACCATAATCAGGGTGACATACGACATCGCCAGCGATCGGTAGACCTAAGAGGTACGACACGTCCTGTAGTGTTGGTGCCATCTCTCCACACGATAAGTGGAAAGTGTGAGTCTCGGGTCTCCATCGATCCACCAAGGCTGACAAAAGAGCCTTATTAAATGCCAACTTCTTCAACATTTTGTTCTCCTCAACTGATGTCTGAGCTTGCATCATCCTACAAAGAGGAAGGAGTCCAGCTGCACGTAACCCGTACGGTGCCATGAGCACTAAGTAACTAAAATGGTATGAGTACAAAGTAACTAAAACATTATGACCATGAAGTAACTAAAATGGTATGAGTACAAAGTAACTAAAATGTTATGACCATGAGTACCAGTTTAAATAAGATCATACCGTCCAATCCATCGATCGTCTATCTGCATAAGCTCGTTACAAGGCCTAACTTGAAGAACTCCAACCGGTTGACCTTGTTCTGCACTAAGATGTGAGCGGTGGCGAAAGTCCGGCTGTGGGTCCAACAACTCTAGACATCTGCTCCCTCGTGTAGCCATAACCAGCACAAAAATTATTGAAACATTGCATAACAAGAATGCATAATTTATTATAATATATCTTTATTTATGACAACATAATTCAAGTTCTTGAAATACGACATAGTGCATTATCATATATTACAACATAATATATATTGTATTAAAAAATGTCACAACTTCTTGTACGACTCATAACATCTCAATGAGCGAACCCGTCTGGCACATCCTGTGCCCTACGTGGGCGACGAGGACGTCGACCATCTTGAGCATTCCCTGAAGGTCCCGCTTCTGCTGCACCAGTAATGTTTCCTTGAATGCAATTCTTATAACTATGACCACTCTCATTACATGTGCTACATCTAACTTGAAGTCTTCTACTTTCTGACTCATCCATATCATTTCTGCTAGATTTGATGTCATAATACCATGACGAGCCCCATCTTTGTCATACAACAAAGCCCATTTTTCTTTAGGCTCATTCTTAATCCAATGTGAAAAAGATCGAATAGATGTTCCAGGTCTACAAACTGTATTATGATCATCTGACGGAAGATTGCTAAGAGGTGCCGAAACTAGAACTGCTTGTGAATTTGAAGCTCTTGCCAATCTTTCGTCAGTTTGTTTCCTCGTTAACTGATCCAGGCGTTTCCATAAAGCTTCAAACTTCCTTTGTTGGTTCTGACAACATAACCTTTTGAACAAGTTCATAAGTTCATTGTTCTTAAAGTGACTGTAAAAATTGGCACCCAAATGCCTCATACACCATCTCGATTCTATATCTGGCCAAATAATAGGAATGTCCCGGTTAGGACATCTGTTCTTTAAATCCATTATAGCTTTCAGAAGTCCAGCGTGACGGTCATGTATGACACAAACATTTTCGCGACCTTGAATCACGCTACATTTAACCCGATACAAAAACCAATACCAACTATCAGTATTTTCACCTTCCACAAAGGCAAATGCAATAGGTAACAATTGATTGTTACCATCCACTGCAATAGCAGTCAAAATCTGTCCTTTGTACTTTCCCGTTAGAAAAGTTCCATCAATGCAAAGAATTGGTCTACAATAGTTAAATGCATTTATCGTTTGCCCAAGAGCAAAGAAGGCACGTTGAAGAATCAACTTCCCAGGAATTTCGGGATTCGGAACATCCATAATGTCAATAAATGTCCCAATATTTCTCCTCTGTATGGTATCTAACAATTTAGGCAAATTATCATAAGATGCTTCAAAAGTACCAAATCTCTTCTCTAACACCTTCACTTTGGCATTCCAAGCCTTCGAGTAGCTTATTGTGTATTTGAAATCTTGTTGAATAGTGTTGATAATAGATTTTAGCTCAAAACCAACATTATCTACAACTCGAGCATACATGTAATTTGCAATAAACTCTGATTTAAGAGCAGTATTGCACTTCTCAAGTTTATGCAACTCACAAGTATGATCAATGAATATAGAACATTTCCAAAGGCCGCTCCACTTTTGAGCATATCCGTGGACACGAAACGGACACGTTGAATCAACGCATCTGACATCATAAATTTTTTTATTAGACCTTGCAGTTACGAATGATCTTTTCATTGAAAGAGACCAGTATTTCATTGCATCCTTTAATGATTCTTTATCTTTGAATAAAGATCCCACTGTTATATCATTCTCGTTATATTCCCATGGAATATGAGGATCTTCATGAACTCTAAAATTATGAAATTGTTGATTGTTCCATTCTGCAGGTACTGGAACATTTTCATCATCATCTGAAGAATTATTATCAGAAATATTCTCATAATCCCTATCTTCCTGAACAATTTGATCAACTAAATGATTCAATTGTTCTCCTTCATCTGCTGCACCTGTAGGTTCAATGTGAACATCAATAGGTGCATCACTCTCCTCATCATTTTCTGAATCTTCACCTTCTCTACGATCACATTGTTCGTTCCCATCAACGACCATATGAGGTGTCTCATCAACTCTCTCTCTAGTTCTTACTTCCAAAAAGAGAATTAAAGGCCATCCGTATTGAATGACCCTTTCAGTATAATTCCTCCAAACTGCTGTTCCATTCATTTCAAGTAACTCTCCATAAAAATTCACATATGTACGACTAATAATTGTGTAATACTTCAGTTCAAATTGTTCTTCATTGAGCTTAAAATTCCGCATCAACCAATTACGAATACCCATATATGTTCTCGCTGTTGGATTTGGTATTCCTTTCGTTACTGACCTAAATGCAGATAAATCCACTCCATTTGGACCATATATTATCTCCCCTTCTCCAAAATATATTTGAAATGGTACTTTATATTCCATACCTACTAAATATTTGATTTTGTTACTATAAGAATTATTATTATTATTATTATTTCCAATTTTGTAATAATTATTGAACTACTTTTTTACATCAATACAATTAATAGACTTTCTTTATTTTATAAAGGATCTATTTGCGTTTATGGTTTATTTTTTATATGTTTATTACCATTATTGTATGACCAAATCTGTATTACACTATTATATTCACAAAATGCATGCAAATAATTTTTGTAAGCTATTTTATACATGCTTACATATAATATACAAATTTATATATCATAAACTAATGATAATTATAGTTCAATTCATACATAAACTAATGATAATACAATTTATTACACTATCTATTTCTAGTAACAATAAGAATATACATAACTTTTATACCACGCCTAAATACAATTAATAATACTAAAACTACTACTAATTAAATATTACAACTACTGCTAATTCAAAAATAAAATAACTAATTAAATTACCTTTTTTCTCTTCTTCCTCTTTTTTTTTCCTTCCCTCTTCCTCTTTTTTTTCTTTCCTCTCTTCTTGAGTCTGGAACCAGGCAGCTTGCAAAAGAACCGGAGGCGGAGGACTCCTTTTATAGCCGGCGCGGCCGCTCACTGACGCGCGCCCGTGACTGCGCAGCGCGCGCTCACGCCAAACTCCCGTGAACCTCGCGGCCAAGCGCCCGTGAAGAAGTGGGGTCCACTCGCACATCAGTCGTGCGACTGGCATCACAGTAGTGCGAGTCGCTGTATTAGAGTACGAGTCGCACGTTAGAAGTGCGACTAGGTGGGTCCCGCAGGTAAAAGCACGCGGAATCGGTCAGCGCCTAATTGTGTCGCGACACGTGTCAACTCGCGCAACCGATGTGCGACTCGCACATTTACTGTGCGAATAAGTTGCTACTTTTGAAAAAAAATATTGTGACATGCTACTTTTGCGAATAAGGTTTTTTTTAACGCTAAAACAAAAAAAATCTCGAACTCACGAGCTGCCGAGTCACGGGAATTTTTTTATTAATATATCTTTTTAAAAATCATTTATAATAAATAACTCACAGATTCGAAAATTTGTCAAAATGATCCAGCTTCGTATGTGCTACATACGAAATGATACGTGGCACACATATTTCGTATGTGGTACATACGACGGTGACGTGGCCCACCACACGTTCCCGAGGTGGCGGTTCCCTTCCCGAGTAGAGCGAATCTCGTATGAGCCGCATATGAGATTCGCATTTCGTATGCGACTCATACGAAATTCGCCCGCCTCGTGGGGCCCGTCGGATCTGTCGTATGTGGCATGGACGAGTTGCGTGCTGCTATAAAACGCACCCTGTGCCCTCAGAACACATTCGCCGCATCAGTTCCTACCGCCGCCGCCTTAACCACGCCGCCGCGCTGCCGTCCTCTACGACGCTCCTCCGACTGCCTCCTATGCGCTCCACTCCCCTCAGTATATTTCTATTACCTATTTGTCTCTAGTGCTGAAATAATTTTTATTATTAGGTTGCATTCTCATGTCAATAGATATTCCGCTCTACTTAGTGATTTGTTAATGGTGCTATGGACTATTGATTTGTGGATAAGTTTTGGACTTGTTAGGTAGTGACTTTAGGTAGTGATTTGTAAATAGTGCTATGGACTATTGATTTATGGATAAGTTTTGGACTTGCTAGGACTCCTATATATGACTCTTTTAGGACTTGTTAATAGTGCTATGTGGTAGAGTAGGTAATGTTAATTTAGGTTTTTATATAGGACTTGTTAATAGTGATTGTGCTATAGGACTTATAGCTTTTAGGTAATATTTATAGATTTGTATTAGTATATTATTTGTATTATGTGATACATTTGTAGTTTTATAATTAATGTAAATTATTATGTTAAGTTTTTAGTAGGTGTATATTTTTAGCATGTTAGTTTTAGAAGTAAAACTAAATTTATAGTTTTATAAATAATGGACTTGTAAACTTAAATGTTAGTTTTAGATATGTTTAGTTTTTAAATTATGAACATGCGATTACTGTTATTTTAGAAGTAATCATATATGATTTATTTGTATGTATAAATTCCAATAGGAATGTCAGAGAAGTTAGTATTTCGGATATTTTATGGAGAAGGAACAATAGTTTATGGCCCTACTGGGATTGATTTGTCTGGTTTCGCGTCGTGTGATGGAGGAACAACAAGAGCAAATGAGAGGATATATAGTGGTGTCGTAAACTGGTTAATGAAAAATTTTAACCTTGATCCACAACAACATCAGTTGACATTGAAAGGAATGATTAATCGGGCAAGAAATGGAATTTATTGAGATTTGATTATTATTAAGGGAACACAAAATTGGAGGAAATATGTAGATTTAGTTGTGGAGCGGGGTTGACCTCTAGTGCTTCTTGCGCAAGCGGAAATGAAAGAAGTAGAGATTGTAGCGGAAGCTGATGAAGCAAATAGTGTGCAAGATGATGTCAGAGTAGAAGAAGCTGGAGAGAACTCGATACATGTAGAAGCACGTGGTGTGGCAGATGAAGGAGAGCACGTTAAGAACATAGTTGAACAAATAAGGATTGAAGATATGGAACATGAAAATGTTCCAGAAGTTGACTCTTCTGATGATGAGAATGAGAATGATACTATTGTTCCGGCAGAGTGGAACAATCCAATCCTGACTAATTTATCAGCTACAGAAAAGTATTGTGGCTTATCGGGATACCACGAGAATCAGTTAACACAAGGAGATATCTTTAAAGACAAAGATAGTTTGAAGGATGCCATGAAATATTGGTCTCTAGGTGTGCAAAGATCCTTTACAGTTTACAAGTCAAGTAAAAAATATTATGATGTTAAATGTGTGTTCTCAAGTTGTCCTTTTCGGGTCCATAGTTTCGAAGAGAAGTGGACGAAACTATGGAGAGTATCCAAAATGATTGATCACACATGCGAGTTGCATGAATTGGAGAAGTGCAATAGTGCTCTTACATCGTAGTTTATTGCGAATCACATGTACGCCCGAATTGTGGACAACATTCGGTTTGAGCTGAAATCAATAATAAACACTATTAAGGAGGAGTTCAAGTACATTATAAGTTACTCCAAAGCGTGGAAGGCAAAACAGAAGGTGATTGAGCAAAGATTCGGTTCATTTGAAGCTTCTTATGAAAATCTTCCGAAGTTATTGTAGACCATCCAAGAGAGAAATGTTGGTACTTATTGTGACATTATGGATGTGCCGAACAGATATATGTCGGGGAAGTTGTTTCTCCATCGTGCATTTTTTGCATTAGGTCAATGTATTGCTGCATTTAGATATTGCAGGCCTATCTTCTGCATTGATGGTACTTGTTTAACTGGAAAGTACAAATGTCAAATTCTAACAGCTATTGCAGTTGATGGGAACCAACAGGTGTTGCCTGTAGCATTTGCTTTTGTCGAAAGCGAGAACATTGATAGCTGGTATTGGTTTCTTAGTCGGGTAAAGATGGCTGTGGTGCAACAACGACCTGATGTTTGTTTGATACACGATCGTCATGTTGGTCTGCTTAAAGCAATATCTGATTTGAAACATGGTTCCTCCGAGCGTGGGCAACGACCTTATTGGACAGACATTCAATCATATTGCATGAGACATTTGGGCGCCAACTTTTCCAGTCACTTCAAGAACAAATAACTTATGAATTTGTTCAAGATGTTGTGTAGTCAGAATCAAGAGAGGAAGTTTATTGCTCTATGGCAACGTCTAGACGAATTAACTACGACACAAGCAGAGACGTCCTCAAGCAGAGCCAATCCTAATGAAGTATCCGTTCCAACTGTAGGTTCATCCAACCGAAACTTCTCTAGTTGGATTCGACGCGAACCAAAAGAGAAGTGGTCTTTATTATACGACACTAATGGTGTTAGGTATGGCATCATGACAACTAATTTAGCTGAGGTAAGGTTCTTCTGTTACATTACTTCTATTAATTTTTATTTAGTCTTCTATATTTTACACATGCTAATGCAGTGGTACTCAATACAGATATACAACTGGGTGATACGTGGTTTAAGAGGGTTACCTTTGGTTGCTAATGTCGAGGGCATTTTATATGGGACATGCAAGTACTTTCGTGAGCGCTACGCTACTGCAATTTCAGTAAGGAATGATGTCAATTTGGCTTATTCACCCTACATGTGCAAGTTCATGGAGAATAATATATTGGTCTGACATATTTTGTTCTTTATGCAGCGTGAGTGGAGTAACAAGCAGATGCACAAGGTGTACCAAGAGTTCGTCAAGGAGTTTGATCGGTTAGATGCGGATGAGGACGTGCGCTAGACACCGTATGATATGGAGGAGCACGACTGCCGAGCACCGAGAGGACTAGCGTATTTGTGCTACAGAGACTCGGATTACTGGCTTACACGGAAGCCGCTGGTGT
Organism: Tuctoria greenei; assembly: GCA_036927565.1. Classification (NCBI taxonomy): domain Eukaryota; kingdom Viridiplantae; phylum Streptophyta; class Magnoliopsida; order Poales; family Poaceae; genus Tuctoria; species Tuctoria greenei. The sequence goes on along the minus strand of JAYESD010000006.1, from coordinate 208,231,919 downwards.
ACGATATCTATGTCGAGGAGTACGTACCACACCGAGTGTTGCGTCAGTTTGGCCTACACCAGGCATTTCCAGTGCTTTCACATTCTATTGTGCCTTATGCAGTTCATACGTAAGTAATTCGACTAATGAATCTTCAATACAATATTATTTCTGAAATATTAATGTACTTATTTGTCCTGCAGGTATTGTCGTAAGGGTACCTCAGCGCCGGGTCTTTGGTTGCAGCACATGCATCCGTGGCTTCTACAGTGGACGACTGCCTTACAGGAGGTTGTGCAGGAGACATGACCGTTCTCACAGGTCGTTTACCAGGAGTACTTACAGTGGTATCTTCCTTGGACGCGAGTTGTTCTCGCACACACACCAGCCGAGCGACAGACGCACATACCCTCGGTGAGAGATACGTATCCGCGTCATAGAGATGAAGCGACTTCAATGGTGGTATGATCGAATTCGTTGAAGTTCATTTGCAACGTTTTACTATGTTATTTTCATGAAACATGACTAATTAATTGTTGTATGACCAATCGCTTCGAACTTGTGAAGATGAGTCGATTCCGACACGTTCTTGTGGAGTCCTCTGCTAGACTCCAACGTCTCAGGCAGGGGATATCGATGACTTCGTCAGAGATGGTGCACATGCTGCAAAACATATACAGTCATGCCAAAGAGGGGCTGAAGTTGGCTTCTTGTGCACAATCATGTGCACAAGACACTACTGTATCGACCGCACATCATGTTAGACATCCCAACACAGCAGGTACGTAATATTAGTAAACTTGACATATTTGCACGATACTAACATTTCTGTTCATATATCTTCTGCAGGTACCTCCACACAAGTACCTACTTTGGGTGCAGGCCCGTCCACGCAAGTACCTGCTTGGGTCCCAGGCCCATCCACACATGTTCCTGCTTGGGTTCCAGGACCGTCTACACATGTACCTCCTGTTTGGGCTCTAGTCCCATCCACACAGGCACCTGCTGCTTGGCCTCCAGGGCCGTCGACACAGATACCTGCTGCTTGGCCTCTAGGACTGTCGACACAGGTACCTGCTTGGGATTTTCCAGACGCGTCGGCACAGATACCTGCTTGGGTTCCTTCTTCGAACCAGGCTGGCCCGTCCACGCATGTTCCACACATGGGCGTAGGTATGACGTGCAACAATTATGCTACTTAAATACATATTGGACACAATGAACATGCTAACTATATATTATATGCGAATGCAGGAGACGATGTAACAGACTACGATACTACCATTTCCGGCAGTCCTCCAGTTTCACCTTTCCAGATCGACGACTACCTGGTGGACGTGCCGCAGCAGGACACAGTTCATGCATCGCAGTTGGATGGTGCTCCCATTCCGACTCAACCTTCACAGCAGTTTGAGACACCGGCGCCTGCACAACAGTGACGGAGGAGGGTAGCTCCTACGCGCGTGTCTTACGATCGGGCTCATGTGAATGCAGCGCGTAGGTTCGACAACAAGTGTGGTAGACGTTAATAATGTGTACCCATGTATGTGTCTGTTATATTATAGAAGAACTATGTTATGTTTCTTTATGCACTATATCTTTCATCATGACAATGCACTTTATCGTGTTCGGCGAATTTTATCCACGACATCAACAGATACATGGCAGACGAATCTCGTATATGAAAAGAACGACATTGCAGGCGAATCTCGTACGAGAGAAGAACGACCCTGCACTCATCAGCCTATATAAATAGGACTCCTTATGCATCCCTGTGTTCATCACACCAACAATGACGAGTAGAGGTCGAGGTAGGCGTGGAGGTGAAACATTGGCGAGTACAAGTCGTGCTACGCGAGAAGGTAGAAACTTTAGGGCAGTGTCTGAAAATTACTTGATGGGAGGTCCAACTTGGTATGAACCACCATTAGATGAGTTCCCGCTTTTTAGTAAGAGTGATTTTAGCCCATTTAGTCCACTACGGCCATACGATGGCAGCAAACAAGAGTGGCCTAAGTGTCGTTGTGACCTGGATTGTATTGTCCAAACGATGGACCGAGGAGACGACATCGGTCGTCGATTCTTCCGTTGTCCTATTGGTGGAGTAAGTACTACATATCATTTCCAAAACATATTTCATATATGCATTTTTCATGACAATACTTTTGATTTAGGCTTACTATGATGATGACAACTGTGGATATACACTCTGGGTTGATCCACCACCTATTAAGGCTACTCGAGAGTACATTAAACATGTACAACGTCGCAATCAAGATTTGATAGGTGAACTGGCGGAAATGGAACTTCAACAAATGGAACTTCATCCTGTTACAAGTCAGACGAATGATAACGATGAAAACAACATTTGCAATAACATGTCTTGCAACTGTCCGCATCACAAGTAGTAGCGAATTAGCGAAATATGTTTCAAATTGTATCAGAAGTATGTTTTATATGTATTAGAAGTATGGTTCCCATGTATGACAACTATGTTTTGAATGAGAATTTTGTTAAAATTACTTTATCGTCTTCGTACTTTGCGACTCACCATACTACTTTCTACCTTGTAAGACGAATCTTGTATGACGAATCTCGTACAAGAGAAATACAAAATTGCTCTGCTCCATGTCAGGCGAATCTCATACTCCATGTCAGACGAATCTCGTACAAGAGAAATACGAAATTGAACTGCTCCATGTCAGGCGAATCTCGTACTCCATGTCAGGCGAATCTCGTACAAGAGACATACAAAATTGCACTGCTCCATGTCAGGCGAATCTCGTACTCCATGTCAGGCGAATCTCGTACAAGAGACATACAAAATTGCACTGCTCCATGTCAGACCCCGTGAAATGTCAGTTCACACTTATACATGACAAGGATGAATTTTCTCATAGACTAGGTCTATACACCATCATCCGCTCGTCTATATAACACTCACCCCGGTAACAGCTTCACCACACACTAGCTACAATCATTCCATATACTTCACTACCATGGACGAGAACTCACCACCCACCAATAGAGAAAAGGTTCCAATCCCCGAGGGATTACAACCTCCAATGTGTTTCTGTGGCACTGATTGTAGATTTGTAAGAGATCTTCGACCTCATTACTCGTATGGTTGTCGACTTTGGATGTGCGACAACTACGAGTACGATCCTCCTCATAGGTCATGCCCATTTCTTCCAGGTGGTAGGAAACAGATAATATGCAACATTATTTCTGTTTTATGAATGCTATAGAATCTAATCTTTTGTACAAATACTTGTGCAATCGCCACCACCTCTTTGCGACTTCAGGAATTACATCGACCAAGAACAATTGGCAGAAGACGCCGCAGAGGTTGAGAGAATGGCTCGACTTGCATATTGGAAGTTCAAAGAAAAAAGAGAGTGGGATGAAAGAATAGAGCAAGAGAGGAGGAATAGAGCTGCACAGGAGGAGCGTCGTCGCAAGAGGCAAGAAGAAATTCGATAATGGAGAGCAGAGTGTGATCGCAAAGCTGCAGAGGAGGAACGCGTCACAGCACAAGCACGAGAGGCTGAGCGAGAACGCATGCACGAGAGAGATCGTCGCGCAAAAGAAGTCAGTCCGGATGCTTTGCGTAAGGGAAAATACCCCCGTTGCACTCAGTAGCAACTTGGGTAAACTATGCTCGGCGTTTAATTCAACTAAGGCGTGTTAGGATTAGATCGACGCATCTTTAGTGCGTCGTACACACACAATTTGTATTACCTATTTTACATTTTCTTCCAGAAATATGTGTACTTATGTTTTGCCTCATGTACCGTAGTAGTAGAGTGACAAACAATATGCATATATTTTCGGAACTTTGTAATTTCATTTCATGTAACCACCGCCGAGCTTATAATTAATTACCTTCAATTAATATGCATTTGTATAAATTAATATATTAATTGTATAATTTTCCAAACTATGCATTTGTTATCGCTATAGGATTTTAAAAAATTTGAAACTTCTATTAAACTACCATAAATTATATTCATAACTTATTTTTTATACTCATCAAAACTTACATTACAATAACCTTTATGGACATTTATGTCAATTCTAACTATAAATATTTGTAAACAAAAAACCAAAACTGAATACATTTTACAAATGTGCAGAAACGTGATCGTATTGCTTAATAACATATACAATTACTCTAGTTTCTACATATTAAATATAGAGGAAGTTCATTGAATTCAAAACTTCACAATGTATTCTCTATTTTATACTTTAGAAGTTTTTAGCAAATCGGTCTACAAATGTTTCTAAAACTTTGCCTAAAATCCATTAAAAGATGGTTCAAAACTGGGGTTAGGGTTTAGGCACGGACGCATTTCGTACGTGCCTCATACGACGGCACTGTTCACGTCGTATGGGGCACGTACAAATTTCGTGCGTGCCCATTTCTTCTACCGTGCCAAGCTTTAATCTACCGTGACAGACACCAAATGACGTGACGTCGACCAGATGGGCATTTCGTATGTGCCTCATACGAAACTCGAATTTCGTATGTGGCACATATGAAGCTGGGCCATTTTGACAAATTTTCGAATCCGTAAGTTATTTATTATAAATGATTTTTTAAAAGGTATATTAATAAAAAAATTTGCGGCGCGGCGGTACGCCCAAGCCCAACACACCAGAGTCGGGTACTCAGCTGATCGAGTCAGCTCAGAGAAGAGAACTCCAAGTGCCCGTTATTTCCTGTACTATAGCGCTGGCAGTGTTTGTTATACACGGCTTCACCTTCACGCAAGGAAGGCGGCAAGAACAACAACAGAGAGAAAGACGGAAAGGAAACATAGTGGGAGGCACATCATTCATCAGGATTCACAAAACGAACGACGGTTACACAACCAAAAACCATGTAGCTCAAAACACTTGCATGATGTATGTACACTAGTGCAACACCAATACACCATCGTTCTCATCGATCACATCCTGCCCTACTCCGTCGTCCGTGGACAACCATCAACGACCGTGGGCTTTTGATAGAATACAGGTGACAACCATGGGTCATGCACACTAACCATTGTATCCGGCCGCACGCTGCGTCGTCACCGCCTCCGTTGCCGTTGTTGCCGGCGTACTTCTTGCAGAACCATTCGCGGACGATCACTTGCTTGATCACGCGCCCTCTTGGGGTACCGGTTCCCGTGGGAATTCTTCCTCTGCCCAGCGCCGTCCATGGTGCCACGTCGCGCATACGGGATCGGAGGCTAGATCGAGGCGCCGAGCCAAGACCGAGAGTGGTGCAAGTGACAGCTGCTAGTGGCGTGGAGGGAGGAGCTCGACGTTTGCCTAGATATAAGAATCATCTTCCTCCTCTCGCCGGGACCGCATCAACCACCGGAGCCGACGCTACGGCCGCCGCCGCCTTCCTTGCCATTGGTGCCGCCTCCTTCCTTGCGTGGGGCCAGAAGAAGAGGCAGCGGAACAGGCTCGCGAATAGGGGTGTCCTTTCGGTCTACCTGGTTTGGATATTTCAGTCTTTTTCAAAATTCGATTTCTTGAAATTACTACCCAAATTGTTGTAGCAATGTTAGGTATCCCGAAAATTTTAGGTATCAAAATTTCGGTTCGGTCTTCGATCCTACCCGATATATCCGAATTATACATTATGTCCATATCATGTTTGCACAAATTTAATATGATTCATGAATTTAATTCCATGAAGTAATTTATTATAAATTAACAAATGGCAAATCACAAATAAACGTTTAAATCCAACAACTTCACACATCACAACTTAAAAATAAAATATCAAAATGTGAATTGTTCATACTTACCACACATAATTTAATTTATTATTTGATGGAATGACCATTCGGTTATTCCGCTACTCGAGGGTGGTACCTGAACCTGAAATTTATTTTTCGGTTATTTAGATTCGCTACCTGAAAATTACCCGAGACCCGATATTTTGGTCATTTTGGTTCCAGTCTCGTTTTTTTTTTGCTTCGGTTTTTCGGTCCCGTTTTTTTTTGCCCACCCCTACTCATGAAGATGCCCGCCTTCACCTGGCCACATCGCGGCAAGGTCCGCTTCGCGTCCTGCTGTTGCCGCTCCATCGCTGCTACTTCACAAAGTGTGTTACGTGCACTACAGGAAACTCGCCAATTAACGAGGGGGGAATTATTTAGGACGGTGCCGTCGTTAATAAATTATTAACGACGGTTAAAAATAATCCTCGTAAATAAGTCGACTGTTTACAACGGTTAAAGGAAACCCTCGTAAATTAAATTATTAACAACGGTACCGTCATAAATACATGGACTATTTATGACGGTTGATCTAGCTATCGTAAACAAGTCTCTTTGTTTACGACGGTTTCTTGGAACCATCGTAAATAAAGATATTAATAAAAACATGTCGCGCGGGAGGGGAGTAGTTTCGCTCCCCTCCCGCGTGTCGCTTTTGCCTCCCGCCCGCCTCCTCCCGCTGCCGCCTCCCGCCCGCCCGCCTCCTCCGATGCCCTACCGCTCGCCACCTCCCGCGCCCTCTTCGAGGTTGTTAATTGCTCTTGTTGTTAATTGCTTAGGTTTTTTTATTAAGTAGATTACTTTGCTTAGGTTTTTTATTAGATTATTAATATGTTTAGGTTATTATATTTTTTAGTAGTTTACTTTGCTTGTCAAATTGCTTAGCTAGGTTGTTAATTGTTGAATTAGTTTGTTAATTGTTTAATTAGTTGTAAATTGTTTAATTAGTTCTTTAATTGTTTAATGAGTATGTAATTGTTTTATTTTTTTAATGTTTATTCAATGTTTGTGAGTGTTTAATACTATATGTATATAAATGGGTCTTGAGCCGGTCTGGTTTGGCACAATCTAATCCTGCACAACACGACACACATAAATGGGTCGAGATGAGCACGATGACGGTCAACGAGAATGATGACGTCAATGAGCACATGCGCGTGGATGGTGCAACCATACTAGCAGGAACTTTCAACTCTGACAAACTTCTCTCCTCTTTCTCATTCTTCCCTCTCTCGTACATAACTAGAAAATGAATATGTTTAACATAACCTATAGAAATTGATCACCCGTTTCGAATCTGCACGTTTCAGATGCGATAGGCATGTGAGCCGTACAGATTTAAAATTATCCCTTTTTGGATAGCCTGAGAGTGACCGAGGATGTGCTTATGACGAGCTAGGTACGAGGTCTAGATCCGAACGTGTGATGTCAGTGTGAGCGAGTGAGGGTCAAGGGAGGCGCCGGCGCGCTGTGTTAGGCGCTCCATCGCCGCCGCTTCGAAGTGTGTGTTACGTGTGATGTTAGTGTGAGCGAGTGAGGGTCAGGGAAGGCGTCGGCGCGCTGTGTTAGGCTATCCACACTCGTTTGTGTAAATCATACTCTATACACTAATTTTTCTATTTTTACAATATCTTCTCTAAATTTAGATAAACCCAATATGCTTTACAGTATGCCGGACAGCCTTATAGCAGCAGATGAGCAGCTGCGCCGAACAGAGCAGAGAAGGATGTTGGGAAGAGTGAGGAGCAAAGAGCTTCTCCCCCGAGTTTTAAAAAGATCAGAATTTTACTGGGTTTGCACGTTTCAATGCATCACCTTATAGTCAATCTAGTTTTGTGTCTGAAATATAGGTATACTTGTAAGTCAAGTACTCTCTCTATTCCACAATAATTGTCATTATAGACAAAATTATTAGTTTATTTTAAACTAACACTTTTATCTAAAACGATAATTATTATGAAAAAGAGGGAGTACCTCAAGAAGACTGTATTGTATGCTTTCACATCCCAGGAGGGAGGAGGTGGAAGGGGCACAAAAATTCCGTTGTTTTCTTGGTGCAGTGCCAACTATTCAGAGGGTGGCTGGTCTCCTCGTCACGGCAAGAGCGAGTTCTGCGCCAGATGACGGGCATCGACAACATCCTCGTCCGGTTCGGTCGCTGCCAATGGGAACAAGTTGCACACTGGTGTCTACGTCTCCGGCTGCCCCCTGTATCGACAGACCTAAGTTACATTCATAACAAAAAAGGCCGATGCTGATGTCATCATTACATCATCATGACGTCATCATCATTGGCTTCGGCTTGTCATCATGTGTGACCTCGATCTTGCGCCGCGGCAGTTTGAGGGTTTCGAGTAAAAAAAAAAAAGAAAAAATGACAACGTCGGCTTCTCTTCGAATCTGGGATGAAATTGACATCTTTTGGTGCCTTCGTTTTGGATACTCGTGACCTCTTGATCCATCGTTGATTCAGAAGCTTTGCCCCTACCTCGTAAAAAAACTTGTTGATTGTGTCGCTTTTCTTTGTGCACTCACCGTCCTCTGCCGCTGCTTATTTTGCGCTCTCGCCGTCATCGGCCATCTTCTTCATGATGGCTTTTTCTTTTTCGGCTGGAATTTCGGTTGTGCAGTGTCTGGTGCTTTTCAATGGCATCTTACCGTGACTGGTTCCTCATATGCATCTACATATGTGCGGTCTACGACTTTGGGAGTTGCTCATAGAAGATCTTTGGTTGTACTGAATCTCGTCGTCATGATTCACAACATCTTTGGGAGCTCGACTGGCTTTGTGCAACACCCTCATTTTCATGCATCATGCTCTACATACATTCATATACATGTTTAACATTAATCCACATCAAGAGGAATGAGTTTAAAATTGATTTAGAATAAAACCGCACTTAAAATGCTGAAAAGTGCGGACTAGTCTGATTTTGGTGAGGACTAGTCCGATTTCTCTCTGACTTCAAATGGACTTGTCTGTTTTTGCTGCGGACTAGTCCGATTTTGCCTCTGGACACTATCAGACTTGTCCAATTTTGTGCAGACTAGTTCGGTGTTCCAAGAATCCTTGAAAATTTGCTAAGTCTCTGGACTTGTCCGGGCTAGTCCGGTGTTCCAGCGGACTTGTCCAATTTCCTCTCTGACTAAAGTCGGACTTGTCCAATTTTTGGCCAGAGTTGTCCGATTTCTTTCTGAATAACTTCGGACTAGTCGGTCCTTTTCGAACTTGTCCGATATTTTGCGACTCTGAGTTGATCTTTTGTTTTACGACTTGTTTCTTGGGTTTCACGTTAAGTGGGCCTAGGGACGTCGTGCCTAACTCTTTTAGAGCCCATGTGAGACTCTAAACCGGCCCCTACTCATCTCAAACTCGAAATCCATCCAACCCTAGCCTCCACCTCTATATAAACAACCCCACCCCTTGGCTTGACATCTATTTGCCACTTTTCCACCCCACCCAAACCCTAGTTTGTGGAGAGACGCCATCAAGGAGGGAGAAGGAGATTCCAAGCAAGAAGAAGAAGAGGAGGAAACAAAAGAGGATCAAGATCCCCCTCAAGTTTCATTCTTCATCACCAATTCATCTCCAAGTTCTTCATCAACCCTAGATCATCAAGATCCAAATGTTACCTCCAAGATACTTGATTCATTGGAGTTATAAACACCTGGTATACCTTCTATTCTCATTTTCTTACGTGAATCCAACCCCGTTTTCCCAAATTTACGTCGATCTAGAAAACCCTAGTTCGCTAGTTCTGCGAAGTGCAGACTAGTCCGGCCTTCTGCAGACTAGTCCAATTTTGCTGATTAAATTGTGTTGAATTAATTCTAAAAGTAGATCTAATCAAATCCAAACCTGTATAAACATGTTAAAAGTTGTTAGAACTAGCTAGTGATCATTAAAAGAACCCCATTAACAAGTTCTATTTTGCATTTGCATTAATCATGCTTGTCATGTCATATTGAGTAATATTTGTGCACTCTTTGATTGTGTTTTTTATTTGTATGTATATTGTGCGGATTAGACGGATTTGCGCTAGAGAGTGTCGCGGAGGATCTCCAACACCAAGATTTTGAAGTCTTTGATCCTAATCAATCCCAAGAGCAAGGCAAGTGTCCTTGAAGCATATAAATCCTATTTTGACAATAAATGTTTTGTTTGAAAATTGCATGCTTGTGTCAATTTGATGGGAAATCTTATGGTAGGAAGTTTACTAGACTTGTCTAACCACCATTGTCACCTGGAATTTATGATAGAGAGTCGGGATAAGCTTTTTACCTTTTCGCTTCGCTTAATTAATCGGGATGGGAGAACAACTATGCCACTCAACATAATTATGCATTAATGAGATTGTGGTGAACATGATCTGGTTAATATGATATGGTAATGGGTGATCTAAGCAAGCCTGGTATGTGGATGGGTTGGATGTATGGTGGTTTGCTTGCTTTAGATCTAAGGACCTGTTCGTGGAGCGACCATCCAGGGTTTACAGTGCCACCACGAGGCCAAGTATGGATGCGGCGTAGCTGATTAATTAGGGTTTTGCTAGTGCTATTTGGACCATTAAGGATGCTCGGGGAAGGGGTAGTCGGATTGGGTTTGTTCATGATTGGTGGGACTACCCTGGGATCCGAATGGCTCAAGAGGGGGCCCTTGGTTGAAGATGTGCTCAGTTGGAGGCATCGCCACCAGTGAAACCTCAGTGGGGTCTAAATAGGCCAGTAATCCCTTTGTAAAGGCTACTTTGTGATCTCTTTGCCACACACCGACAAAAGTGTGAGACGACATTATAGAGGTTCTAGTCATCGAAAGGTGATGAAATCACAAACACGTGGGTAAAGCAGTACAACCTCTGCAGAGTGTGTTTAAAACTGTCATGATAGCCGTGCTCCCGGTTATGAGCAACCTGGACCCTCACATGATTAGAGGAATATTGGGAACTTGGGATGGTTATGGTTGGTATTATGGTTATGGATGGTTATGAATTGAATTCTGGTATTGAATATGGATATTGGGATATGACGATGTATATGGAATATGGACTGGTATTATGATAACTACATGGCTTATGATGGTTTTATTTCACATACATACAATATATTGCTTTTCAAATGTTTTAATGTACTTTTCAGCACTTATTGCTTGAATCAGCTACATGTCATATTTTCCGCACTTTTTGAGTACGACATATACTCACTCTTGCAATCCCCCCCCAACAGTTGCAGGTCAGGATTGAGAGTTTAATGGCGATAATGCAGAGTTCTAGGCCGTGTCTACCGTCAACTTTTCCTGTGGAGTGTTGGAGCTGCAGTATCCCTTATGCCTATTTGCTTAGTTGCTTAATTAGAGTATTTCTGTTGCATTAGTTGAACTTGTCATTAATATTCATTAGAACTTGTATTCGAGGATATGTTGAATTCTGTAATAAAAGTACTTATTTAATAATTAGAGTTGTGGTAATTGTCTGTATATCGTTTGTGATGCACTCGTGTATGTGTGTTGAACATCCTGGACACACATATGCGTTCACTTTGTTCATTTTCAGAACCGGGTGTCACAGATTGATATCAGAGCCACAGGTTGACCGTAGGACGCAACCTAGATAGAATGGACACTTTAGAGCACATAGGAGCACTCATAAGCCGATGTGTTTTTGTTTGGTGTGCTGTTGCTTTATATTGTTTGCTTGTGTGCTTAATAGAGGATTTTGGGATGCTTTAGCATTGCCATATTCACGTAGGCTAGTTAGTTGTCTAGTTCCATATCCCTTGATGCATATAGTTGGAGACGTTTTCTAATTCTTACCTATTGCTTTTCTCCAGATGGTGAGGACTCGCAACTAGAGGGATGCTAATGATGAGGAGGAGAACCATGGAGCACCTCAAAACAACAATAGACAAGGACCTGCTCAGGGAGCTATCAACATTGAGCAGCTTTTAGCTATGCAAAATCAGCTCATGCAGACCATGATACAGATTATGGGACAGCTACAGGCTGGTAACATCAACAATCAGCCCCACATGCCTCCACCACCACCCCCACCTCCTCATAATCGGTTGGGAGTGTTTATGAGGACTAGGTCACCAACCTTTGCTCAAGCCGTTGATCCTATGGATGCGGATGATTGACTCAAGTCCGTGGAGAAGAAGCTAGCTATTGTCCAATGCAGTGACCGGGAGAAAGTGATTTTCGCTTCTCATCAACTAGTTGGAGCAGCTGCAGATTGGTGGGATTCCTTATGCAATGTTCATGAGAACCAAGAGAGAATTACTTGGGCCGGATTCAAAGAGAGCTTCCATTCTCATTATGTGTTGGAAGGTGTTATGATTTTGAATAGGCAAGAATTTGAGAACTTGAGGCAAGGAAGATCAAGCGTGGGTGAATATCTCAACAAATTCACTCAACTCTCAAGGTATGCCCCTGAGGATGTTAGTTGGGACAGCCGGAAGCAATATCTGTTCATGAGAGACTTGAACAATGAAATCCAAGTGCAATTGCTCAACCGTGATTATGTCAATTTTCAGAAGCTTGTGGACAAAGCAATTGTGGTTGAGAATAAGGTCCGTGAGATGGAGCAAGACAACAAGAGAAAGGCGCCATATCAAGGACAGCCGCAAGGAAGTAATGTGCGCCCTCGCTTTGCGCCTCCTAATGTGCCTTACTTCAACTCTTCTGCGTCTGCTTATCGCCCTGGTTATGTACCATGTCCAGCTCAGTTTGTGCAGCAGCACCCTGTTATGCAAGCACCTAGACCTCCAATGCCTTATGCACCTCGTGCTAATTTTCCTTGTGCAAATGTTCAGAACCAAACTCGCCCCAATAATCCCAGTGGAGTAAAGAAGTGCTATACTTGTGGAGATGCTGGACACTTTGCACATCAATGTCCTAAGTCAGGCCTTGGTCAAGGAAGCAATTCGTCGAGGCAAAACGCAAGACCTAATGGAGGAGCGCCACAAGGGAACCGGGGACAACAGAACTTTGCTCACGGCAACATGAACCATGTCTCTATGGAGGATGCTCAACAAGCGGATGACGTGGTCATTGGTATGTTTCTCGCTAACTCCAACCCCGCGACTATGTTGTTTGATTCTGGAGCATCACATTCATTCATTGCATCAAAGTACGTTGCCAAGTACAGTTTGTCTATCTCTCATATGAAGTTTACTCTATTGGTTAAGTCTCCTGGAGGAGAGATGAGGACAAATATAGTATGTCCAAAATAAATCCTTAGAATAAGGGGGTAGACTTCTCCGCCAACCTCATTGTTTTGGATTCTCAAGGATTGAACATTATACTTGGTATGGACTGGTTGAGGAAGCACAATGAAGTTATTGAGTGTGCCACGAAGACAGTGAAGTTGACCAATGAAGAAGGGATCACTGTAGAATTTGAAGCATCTCAAACCGCACTGAAGCAATTAGAGCTGAATCATATGGATGGTGCCGCAATTGAGGAGATTCCAGTGGTGTGTGAATTTTTGGATGTTTTTCCGAACGAGTTGCCAGGTATGCCACTTCATTGAGACATTGAGTTTGTTATTGATTTAATACCTGGAACTGCACCTATAGCTAAGAGGCTGTATAGGATGCCTGTAAGGATCGAATGCCCAAGAAGGGGGGGGGGGGTTGAATTGGGCTTCTTTTCAAAAATCTAAGCAATAAAACTTAATTCCTAAAAGCCCAATTCCCTACGCAAGCGATCTATGCATTGAAGTAAATAGCAACTTCGCGGTATATAAAATGCATAAATGTAAGGGAGAGGAAGAGGATGCCAACTCCCGAGGAGACACGAGGATTTATCCCGTGGTTCAGCAAGATCGTCAAGATCTTCCTACATCCACGTTGTGGCACCCACCAAAGGGTATAGCCACACCCAAGTCACCGAGACTAGGGATCTTCACTATTCTTCTCCGTTTGCCAACCTTGGCAAGGTGGAGATCAAGCCTTATACAACTTTGATCCTCCGGGCTTCCACAATCCTCTTGGCAAGCTACGGAAGTCTCTCTCAGTTACAAACACCAAGGGACACTCCCTTAAGGCTCTCACTACCCTAGAGATTCCACTCACCAAGAATGGAGGCACACAAGCTCTCTCTCTCTAGCTAGTTCTAGCCTATCTCTTGGTGTGTAAGTGATCTAAATGATGTAGAAGTGATGGCTCTTTGTCTTGAATGCTTGTGGATGTGTAGATTATGTCTGATGATCAAGACTTGTCGATTTGACAGGTTTAGGGGGTATTTATAGCCAGCCTCCACGAAATAGCTGTTGGAAAAGTAGGCTGACAGAACTTTTCTGCGAACACCGGATGATCTGATGTCCCCCCTTTAGTTATCATCGGTCAAGTTTACTTTAGCTGACGTCATTATGTCAGATATGACCGTTGTTAGACCGATGTTGCACTTGTCTTCTCATCGGATGATCCGGTGGCTCTTCCTCCAGAATTGGCTCAAACTTGATGCTTACTGGAGTGATTGACCGATGTGCATATTTCTGTACATCGGATGATCCGCTGCTACACTTGGTCCAAGGATATTGCAAATTGTACTGATGGATCGATGTAGCTTAGCCCTTAACATCGGATGATCCGGTGAGTGCTTTGTTCTGAGGTCTTCTTCTTCAGCTGAACCAACTCGACCGATGTGTTGTTCTCTAGAAACATCGGTTGATCCGGTGAGTTGATTTTGTTTGCTTCGAGTTGTTTCTAAGTGATTCTTTTGAACTTTGCTCGATTGACCTCTTAGACATTTGTTGGAAATGTACTTCTGATGGTTGTCAAGCATTAAGTGTCATCAATTATGGTTGAATGACTTTGACATAAGAGCCTTTACTTCTTATCTTCACAACATTGATTGATCTCATAAATTGATTGTTTAGTAGTCTCCAATGACATATGGATTTCATTTGATTGAGTGATATGGGAGACCTTGCATCCACAAATTCATTAGTAAAATCCAATGGTTGTCATTAATCTCCGAAACCATACCTCATGGGGGCCTAGATGCTTTCAATCTCCCCCTTTTTGGTGATTGATGACAACACAACAATTAAAGCACAATGGTAATGAATTTGATAGTACAAAACTTAAGAGAATATGCAATGAATACAAGATTATCACACTTGATAGTAATGAATTTGAAAGCTCAATCAAGGAATAACTCAAGTTAATAAGTGATCATAAGATATAGATAGACACCAAATAAGCTCAATCGATTAATAACTTAAGAGTACTCAATAAACACCAAATGAGTAGCAAAAACATAGAATTACAAAAGATGATATAGGTAAAATCATATGGATAAACTCCCCCTACAGCTAGGATACTCCCCCTGAGACTAAGCTATCCCCCCTGACTCTCCTCTAACTCTTCTCCCCCTTTGGCATCAAGACACCAAAAAGGGATCTGAGTGCCTAAGGACCCTGAGTACTAGGCGCGATGACGAACTGGTCACCGTCGGGAGTGCTGTCGTCGGAGCTGTTGCCTGGAGTAGAGGTGGAAGGAGCTGTCAGAGCCGTAGGAGCCGCCGTCGGTGCCTGCTCAGTAGTAGCTGCTGGCAAGGGGGCACTGATGATGGATGCCGGCGTCTGCTGGAATAGCGTCGTAGCCGGCAGTGGAGAGTGGATCGGTGCACCTGGAGCCAGCAGTGGAGACATGCTGATCGACGGGATCAGCGTGGTCGGCACTGGAGCTGCAGCTGGAGCAAGGACATGTCATGGTGGAGCAATGCCTGGCAGCTGCGACGGCAGGGCAATCCCGGTCTGGGTGTAGAGGTTGGTGATCAACCCCAGAATGCCCATCATCGCCTGCTGCGTCTGCTGCTGCTGGTCGAGGGAGCGCTGGTGCATCTGGTCGATCATCCCAGTCAGCCGTTCAGTGTCCTCTTGCCTCTCACGGGCGATCTGGCGCTGCATCTCCTACTGCTGCTGCTGGAGCTCCAAAAGACGTGCTGCCTGCTCAGCTGCAAGCCGGTCCAAGCACTGCTGCTCAACCATCTGCTGCAGAAGTGAGGTGAGCTCTGACGGCTGAGAGACCCGTGCCTCTGTGACGGGAGGTGGAGTAGGGGGTGGCACTGTAGAGCCTCCAGCCTCCGCGTTGTGCTGCCTGGGTGAGGGAGGAGGTGGGAAGTACTCCTCAACACTGTCATCTGTGTCGCTCTCGGACCATATATGCTGCAGGTCCTCACCCTGAGCTTCTGCCTCTGCCAGCCTCTCATCCTCCTTCTCCAAATCCGACCAGTCTTCCTCAGATAGACGAGCCCTGACCTGACGCTCGACTGGACAGCCACGGCAACAGTCTCCAGGAGCTGGAGCACGGTAGTGGCTGAACCGTGTGACACTCTCGTCAGTGAGACGGTCACGCAAGGCGGACTCCTCAAGAACCATCATGGAGAGCAGGTAGCTGATCCAGTGTCCATACACAAGCTGCCTCATCATGCCCACTCCATCGATGATCACGTCCTCCATCTCGCATATGAGGATGTCCACTATATCGAACTCCATCCCGTTCATGATGTAGAACAGGAGGGTCTGCTACAGACTGGTGAACCCCTCTAAGTATCCTGACATCGGCAAAAGCATGCGGCGCAAGGCAAGATGCACTGTGCGCGCAGCAGGAGTCAACAGTGCCGGTACCCTCGGCTGATCTGGAGAGAAAGTCGGTCAAAACAAAGAGCGGATCTCCTCCAGCGGTGGTGCCACTCCTCCAGTGAGCGGCCTCCTCGGCGGGTCTGCCAGTCCATATACCCTCTCATGCACGCAAGTGTCGTGCAGGTCCACTCCTAGCAGCTGTGCCAGTATCTGCCTCGTCAGGTGATGGTGCTGGCCCATGAACATGAAGTCTATCGATCTGCGGCCCTCAGAGACATATAGGGTAGCGTAGAATACGCGAACCCTATCCTCCACATATGCACTCCTGTCGTAGGACATCAACTGCACCAGCCCTCGATACCTCTCAAAGTATGGGCGTATCTCTATCTCTGCTGCCAGGGCGAGCTGATCCCAATCCAGAAAGTTGTGCTGGAATAGCTTGTGGCCTCGTCGTCTATAGGTCTCGTACAGAGACGCCTGTGTCACAGTCCAGAAACGACTGTCCACAAGAGCCTCTCTGGGCTGCGGGTACCACTCCTCAAGCAGAACACTCCATCTGAGTCTTCTTAGCTGCTTGGCCTTCATCTTTCGGTAATCTGTCAACCGGACACCTTCACCAACACGAACGTTGGTGTCCATCTCGTAGATGGCTCTCTGGGCCTCCCTGTCCTCACGACGATCGGCAGCAGTCAGTCTCGGACGTGGTGCTGCCGTGGGAGGACCCCCACAGGTCCTGGGTGAACGTCGGCGGACAAGTGGCACTTCCAGCTCTTCTTCCGCCTCGGACTCATCGATCACGGGAGGCTGCCTCGAACGAGCCTCGCGGATCCTCAGTGATCCTCCTCGGCCACGCTCTCGCTCCTCGGCGGCGCGAGCGGCCATCAACGCCTTCTTCTCCTCCTTCGAGAGCTTCTGATTCTTTGCGGCCAACTCCGCAATGGCCTTGCCCTTGTTCTTCTTGTCATGAGCCATTGCAATGAGGCGCAACGACGTCAAGCGCATGACACGACGATCGACGTGGCCGGAAACCCTAACGGCGACGAGACGGCGACCGTTGAGGGAGGCACCACGACGATGGTGGAGAGGGTGGTGGTGTGGCTGCTGGGGGCGTTGGCGGTGGTGGTGCACGGGCGGCGGTCGACGACGTTTGGCTGCGGCGGTGGAGGAGAGTGGCGGCGGCGGCTGCGGTGGTGGAGGAGAGTGGCGGCGGCAGCTGCGGTGGTGGAAGCGGCGGCGGCCGGAGGGTGGCGACGGCCGGAGGCGGCGGTGGCACAGGGTGAGAGGGGTGGCGGCGGAGGTGAAGTCAGGATCGGGGAGAGAGAAAATGGGAGGTGAAGAGCCGTTTAAATAGTGGGTCCCAAACCCTAGCTGAAAATTTAACACCGGATGGACCGACGTTAAATGTTAGAAGCATCGGTCGAATGGCACAGTAAGGGTATTCAAAAAGGTGCCGTTGGCACTGGATGGACCGATGTTGAAGGGAATAGCATCGGTGGATTTCAGCACAGTTCCAGAAGTGTGAACATTGGATTGACCGATGTTTTTCAGAATGAACTCGTCGGTTGATTTGTCACACTTGACTGAACTGACTCTTGGCTTTTGAACACCAACTGATCCGATGATAGTCTGACCTAAGCATCGGATAATCCGATGCCTACTAAACAGCAACATCCCATATATGTCCTTTGACCAAACAAACAAACAATGAGAAACACATGTCTTAGGACTTTTTGGGCAACCCCTTACCCCTCAAAAGTACTAATATGCCAATAACTTGGCTAGGCCTTAAAGCAAATGGAACACCGAGAAAAATAGGAGGAAATCATCCAAATAAAATGTAAGACCCATGCTTTGTGAGGTAGAGTATGAAGACTTCTATCTCTTTAGAGCATGTTTTTCTAGGCATTAACGCACCTAACATTTTGTTTTTTCCACCTCATATGAGTTGATATATTGCATTTCAAACAAGTCTCTTTCTCATGAGGTGGGTTCCCCTTTGTGACACTCTACCGTATGCAATGCCAAACATTTTATAATGCAAGAAATTACAAGTCTATATGGCAGGCATCATGCAAGGCATAAAATAAATCTATCTTGCCAAATTTGAACCTTTCAAAGGCTTCTTCAGGGAGAGCCACTCTGCAAGCCTTGGGAAAACCCAAAAGAACCTCCATCCCAAGCTAACCCTTGCTCACCCCTATCCTTTGAGAGTTAGGCAAGACCTATATGAAGTGCATTCTTACATGACGTTCGTTGCATCTAGCACATTTGACTCACTTCTTAGCCTAGAAAAAGTTTTCTCATCAAGTGGTTTAGTGAAGATATCCGCCAATTGTTCTTCGGACCTAACACCTCGCAATGAGATGTCTCCCTTAGCTTCATGGTCCCTCAAGAAATGATGGATAATATCAATGTGCTTAGTGCGGGAGTGTTGAACGGGGTTTTTAGCTATCTTAACCGCACTTTCATTGTCACAAAGGAGAGGCACACAACCAAGTTTAATACCAAAGTCCAAAAGGGTTTGTTTCATATAAAGAATTTGGGCACAACATGCACCGGCCGCAATATATTCCGCTTCCGCCGTGGACAAGGCGACAGAATTTTGCTTCTTGCTAGACCAAGATATTAGGGAACGCCCAAGCAAGTGGCACCCACCGGAGGTACTCTTGCGATCCACGCGGCATCCGGCAAAGTCCGAATCTGAGTATCCCAAGAGGTGGAATTTTGCACCTTTAGGGTACCACAAGCCCACACTAGGGGTATGCTTAAGATACCTAAGTATCCTAAAGACCGCCTTCCTATGCGATTCTTTAGGTGCCGCTAGAAAGCGAGCACAAAAGCATACACTAAACATGATATCGGGCCTAGATGCGGTAAGATAAAGCAATGAACCAATTATAGAACGGTAGTTAGATTGGTCAATAGGTTTACCGTCCTTATCCGCGTCGAGATGACAATTTGTTGCCATTGGAGTGCTTCTTGAGCTACAATCTCCCATCTCAAATTTCTTCAAGAGGTCCTTGGTGTACTTCTCTTGATAGATGAAGCTCCCCTCTTGAAGTTGCTTGATTTGAAATCCAAGGAAGAAGTTGAGCTCTCCAATCATTGACATCTCGAATTCCCTAGACATCATTTTGCCAAACTCATGGCTAAGAGCTTCGTTAGTTGAACCAAAAATAATATCATCAACATAAATTTGACAAATAAACAAATATCCGTTGATGTCTTTGGTGAAGAGTGTAGTGTCCACCCTCCCGATCTTGAATCCTTGCATGATCAAGAAATCCCGTAGTCGTTCATAACACGCCCTAAGTGCTTGCTTGAGCCCGTAGAGCGCCTTGTGCAACTTATACACATGATTAGGATTCCTCGGATCTTCAAACCTGGGAGGTTGTTCAACATAAACAAGCTCGTTAATGTAACCATTAAGAAATGCACTTTTCACATCCATTTGATAAAGCTTTATATTATGATGTGAGGCAGAAGCAAGAAGTATACGGATGGCTTCTAGTCGAGCGACCGGAGCAAATGTTTCTCCAAAATCTAGTCCTTCAACTTGCGAGAAACCCTTGGCCATAAGTCTTGCCTTGTTGCCGATCACAACACCGTTCTCGTCTTGTTTGTTACGGTACACCCACTTTGTCCCGATGACGTTCTTGTCCTTGGGTTGCTCCTCCAACACCCAAAGTTCATTCTGGATGAAGTTGTTGAGTTCTTCTTGCATGGCCATTACCCAATTTGGATCTTGGAGTGCTTCCTCAATGTGAGTGGGTTCTACACATGAAACAAGCGAGTAGGGCTCACAAAACGTAGCGAAATGGCGAGAACGTATACTTACTCCCCTTGACGGACTACCGATAATTTGATCAATCGGATGCACCTTGGAGATGCGTTCATGCCTAATAAGTGGTTGTGAAGCACTTGGCGGTGGTGATGCGTGTTGCTCTTCTTGTGGTTGGACTTGATCATGGACTTGTTCTTCTTCTTGATATTGTGTGGCTTGTGAATCTTGTGTTGGCAATGGATTATCTTTTTCTTCTTCGTCAACTTGAGGTGCCATAGATGTGTTGATGTTGGAACTTGAAGCTCCCCCATGATCATGGCTCTCCTCAACTTTAGGCTTGATGTCTCCAATGGTCATGTTCTTCATAGCTTCTCGTAGAAGCTCATCATCTACTTCATCATGACCAAAACTCTCCTCTTGGGAGCCATTAGTTTCATCAAACTCAACATCACAACTTTCCTCAACTAAACCGGAGGTTTGGTTGAATACTAGATATGCTTTTGAGTTTGATGCATAACCAAGAAAGATACCAACATCACATCTTCTTTCAAACTTACCGAGCCTTTTCTTGCAGTAGATATAGCACTTGCACCCGAAGACTTGGAAATAGGAGATGTTGGGCTTTCTCCCAATGAGGATTTTGTACGGGGTCTTTTGAAGTAGTCGATGCAGATAGACCCGATTTGCGGCATGGCATGCCGTGTTGATTGCTTCGGCCCAAAACTTCTCGGACGTGCCATAGTCATCAAACATTGCTCGTGCAAGAGTGATAAGAGTCGTGTTCTTCCTTTCAACGACACCATTTTGTTGAGGAGTGTATGTGGCTGAAAATTCATGTTTCACGCCTTCACGATCACACCACTCCCCAATGTTGTAGTTCTTGAATTCGGTGCCGTTGTCACTCCGGACCTTGATGATGGGAAGTTGAAATTCCCTTTGAGCACATTTAGCAAAGGTCTTGAACACTTTCGGAGTTTCACTCTTGTCACCTAGAAACAATGTCCAAGCAATACCGAGAGTAGTCATCAACTATGACAAGACAATAGAGATTACCACCAAGACTTTGATATTTGGAAGGTCCGAAGAGGTCCATGTGGAGCAACTCAAATGGCTTGGAGGTTGACACCATTGTCTTCATCGGGTGGTGTGAAGCAACTTGTTTCTCGGCTTGACATGCGCTACAGAGCTTGTTCTTCTCAAATGTGACATCCTTCACGCCAGTCACCATCCCGAGCTTGAATGACTTCTTGAGCTTGCTCATTCCAATGTGAGCGATGCGTCGATGCCATAGCCAACCCAAACTTGTCTTGGTGAAAAGACAAGTGGTCAAGCTAGCATCCTTGTCGGAGAAGTCTACTAAGTAAAGGTGTCCATGCCGAAACCCTTTGAAGATTAGTTCTTTGCTTGTTTCACTAGTCACAACAACATCATTCTTGCCAAAGGTGCACGTTAGTCCAAGATCACATAATTGTGCAATAGAGAGCAAATTGAAACTAAGTGACTTAACATACAACACATTGGAAATAGATAAATCATGTGAAATTGCAATCTTAGCCAACCCAATTACCTTCCCCTTAGACTTGTCACCGAAGGTGACTTGTTCATGATTGCTGGGGTTCTCTATGGAGGTGAACATACCATCGTTGTCGGTCATGTGTTGAGTGCACCTACTATCGAGTACCCAATGCTTTCCTCTGGCTTTGTAGTTCATCTACACACATGAATTCAATTTTTGATTTTAGGCACCCAAGCTAACTTAGGTCCTTGTATGTGTGATACAAGTGTTTTTGGGACCCAAAGTTGCTTGGGAAGCTTCCCCTTCATGCCTTTCATGTCCTTGCCAATGAACCTTGCCTTCACCTTGCCATCTACTTTACTCAAGAGATAATAGTGATCATCAAAGGTGGACTTGTAGTTAGTAGGCAATTTTGGTGAAGGCCGGTTAGGAAGGGGACACTCCCTTGTATGGTGACCGGTGACCTCGCAATGTTGGCAATAAGAACCAACTTCCTTGATGAAGCTTGTTTTAAGCTCCTGTGAGGGCACCTTTCCTTTGTTAGGCACCGAGAAGGATCCAAGTCCTCTCTTGTTGAAGGCCTTTGCTTGTTGGAAGAGGATTTCTTTGTGCTTGACTTCTCCCTTAGATAGTCTTGCCACACTAGTGCAGAGACTTTCAATTTCATCCATCAAATCCTTCTCCCTAGCATTCTCTTTCAAAGGCAAAGACTTATGCAAGACATTAGTGGCATGTGAAACAATGGATACCTTATCATTAAGGGTTTCTTTCTTTATGGTTTTTAATTCTTGATCAATGACTTCATAGGCAAGGTTAAGTACTTGATGCTCTTGGATTATCTCGTTGTGCTTTCCCAAGAGTGCTTTGTGTGCTAAGTCAAGCTCATGATGATCTAGCTTGATTTGAGCCTTATCCTCCTCAACTTTCTTGACATGAGATTTGAGCGTGTCATGCTCCTTAAGTATGCTTTCATACTTGTCAAGAAAATCGAGGTTAGCACTCTCAAGCTTAGCACGAGCTTCTTCAAGAGTCTTGACCTTACTCTTTTCCCTTTTAATGATAGTGTGGTATTCATTTATCATTGAAGCTAAGTCATCGGGGGAAAGCTCATCATCGCTAGAGTCATCACATAACTTGGTGTTACCTTTTGCCATGAGGCACATGGGAGGTGGACGAAGAGATGAATCATCATTGTTGGCAATGGCGAGGCCGGCCAAGCTCTCTTCTTCTGCTTCACTCTCTTCATCACTAGATTCTTCGTTGGTGATCCATTCATTAGCCTCACACATGAACACCTTTTGTGGACCTTTTCTCTTCTTTGGAAAGAGTTTTTCCTTTTTTTCCTTTTTCATACTTCTTCTTCCCAAAGAATCTTGGCTTGGGTTTGACCTCTTCTTCATCATCCTCACTATCCTCAAGCTTGCGATGCTTGCCCTTGTAGTTCTCTCTTCTTTTGTTCGGCTTTGGACAATCATAGGAGATGTGGCCTTGATCACCACAATTATAGCAAGTCTTGTTGTCATCTTTCCTTGGTAGAAATGCTTTCTTTTTGGGATCAAAGTTGTATCCCTTATTGGCAATCTTGGAGTTCAAGCGAGAGAATTTTCTCATCATTAATGCAAGCTCATCATCGTCATCTTCACTTGATGCTTGCTCTTCTTCGCTTGAGCTAGGCTCGATCACTTTCTTTTCCTTGAGATTTGTTCTCTTGGTGGAAGCCTTTAGAGCAATTGTCTTTGAAGATGATTCCTCCATCATCCCAAGCACACTCATCTCATGAGCGCGAATCTCTCCAATAAGTTCAAAAACTTCAATGTGATCAAGAGATTCCTTTTGAAGCATGGAGTTGATGATGTTGTAGTTTGGCTTAGGAAGGAGCATAAGAATCTTGCGGTTGATGAGTCCCTTGCCAAGAGGAGCAATATCAAGAGCATTAATTTCCTCAATAAGAACATTTAAGCGAGAAAACATTTCATTGACATTCTCATGAGGTAGCATTTTGAACTCATCATATTTGGCCTTAAGCATGTGATACTTTAGTTCTTTAACGCAAGAAGAACCCTCATGAATTTTAATCAAGCAAGCCCAAATTTCACAAGCTTTTTCTTTGCTAGCAATCCTAGCAAACACATATTGACTAATGCATTCGTAAATAGCATTTCTAGCCTTGACATTCCACTTGATTTGATCACCTATGTAGTTATGCTCACCAAACCCCTGCATGGGTCACTTCCCATACCTCGGGAGCAATAACCTCTCGATAAGCACGCATACATGCTTTCCAATAGGCAAAGTTCTTGCCCTCGAAGATGGAAACCGAACCCCCAATCTTGGCCATTTTGGCTCTCTAGCGGTGAAGCTAGAATGATCCAATGAGCAACCTTTATCTGGTACCAATTGTAAGGATCGAATGGCCAAGAGGGGGGGGGTGAATTGGGCTTCTTTTTTAAAAATAAAGCAATAAAAACTCAACTACTAAAAGCCCAATTCCCTATGCAAACAACCTATGCATTCAAGTGAATAATAAGTTTGCGGTATATGAAATGCATAAGTATAACGGCAAAGGAAGAGTATGCGAACTTCCGAGAAGACACGAAGACATGGTGATTTATCCCGTGGTTCGGCTAGATCATCAAGACCTTCCTACATCTACGTTGTGGCACCCACCAAAGGGTGTAGCCACTCCCAAGTCACCACGACCAGGGATCTCACTAAGAGTCTCCGTTCGCCATCTCCGGCAAGATGGATCTCAAGCCTTGTACAAGTTCGATCTTCCGAGCTTCCACAACCGACTTGGCAAGCTCCGGAAGGATCTCTCCGATCACCGACTAATACACGGTGAATGCAATCACCAAGAGACACTCACTTACAGCTCTCACTAGACTAGAGACTCCAATCACCAAGAATGGAGGCACACAAGCATCATCTCTAGTAAGTTCTAGCCTATCTCTTGGTGTACAAGTGGTGTAAATGATGTGGAAGTGGTTGCTCAACGTCTTGAATGTTCGGTAATGTGTAGAGTAGCTCAGGGCATCAAGACTTGTCTGAATGACTGGTTGAAGGGGTATAAATAGCCAGCTTCCATGAGATAGCCGTTGGAAAAGTAGGCTGATATCACTATTCTGCAAACACCAGATGATCAGATGTTCAGCTGTCATCGGTCGAATACAAATTAGCTGAGGTCACTGTTTCAGATATGACCGTTGATCGACTGATATTGTATACACCTGTACATCGGATAATCTGGTGACACTTGGTCCAGGATGGTCCAGAAATAATGCTTACTGGAATGATCAACCGATGTGGCATATTTGTACATCGGATGGTCCGGTGTTACTTGGTCCAGGGAAATTGCTTACTGGAATGATCGACCGATGTAACACATGCTTCAACATCGGATGATCCGGTGTATACCCAAGACTGAGGTCTTTTTCTACTACAGAGCCAACTCGACCGATGTAGTTATTTCTAGATACATCGGATGATCCAGTAAGTTGATTTTGTCTGCTTCGAGTTGTTCTAAGTGATTCTTTTGGAATTTGTATGAGTGACCTCTTAGACATTGGTTTGAAATGTTCTTTTGATGATGACTAAGTCTCTGTGCTGTCAATTTTGATGGAATAATTTTGACATATATGTTTTTTCTTTCAGTCTTTATGAAAATCGATTGACCTCGTAAAATAGATTGTTGAGGGGTCTCCAATTGTATCCAATGACCAGTAGATGATATAAATATAGAGTCCATTAAGTGTGATGAATTATATGAGAGACCTTGCATCCACAAACTTATTAGTGATATCCAACGGTTGTCATTAATCACTGAAACCATACCTTATGGGGGCTTAGATGCTTCCAGTTGGATATTACCGTTGTCGGTACCCTGGGAACCGTATACCCCTTGAGATTGCAAAGATCTCAAGGGAACGTCATCTACTTGATTTGAAGATCTTCGGAGGCCCACATGTCAGACATAACCGGATCTGCTTCCCCGACATGGTACTATCAAACCGGAGCTACCGCCCACAAGGGGAAAGCTCCGGGCTATGTACCGAAATGGCACCCCCGGACCTAACCCTAGACCAAGGGAAGCTCCAGAACTGACACGTGTCAGGTGGCTCCGGACCTATCTGTTCCCCACAGTATGCTCCGGAGCTGCCAAGTGTCCAACTGTCGGATCTTCAGCCTCTAACCTCCGGAAGACTCCACAACAGCACCAGATCTTCAAAGAGGAATCAAGGACTTCAAGAACCGATTAAGTGTCATTAATACTATATTAATGACACACGATCGGACGACCTTAATTACCAGTAATGGTGCTGTTGAAGCCTGTAACTCGGTTATTAAGGGTAATTAAGCGCATCAAATGTGTATCAATATTAGTAACCGCCGGGGCCACATGTCGGGCCAGGTTAACTTGTAACGGCCTACCCTTGTACTATAAAAGTACAGGGCGACGATACATAGAGGAGGCGCTCACTCTACACTCTCAACTGACATTGAGCTCATACATCCAATACAACACCAACACACCCCGTGGAGTAGGGTATTACGCTCAGGCGGCCCGAACCACGTAAATCTTCGTGTCTCTTGTGTCACTTAACACTTCACCTTCTTGAATCTCCGCGTGCCCACACCGAACCTCAAACTCCTCTAACACTTTAGTTGTGTCGGGAGATCTGCCGGATCAAAACCACCGACAGTTGGCGCGCCAGGTAGGGGCACCTGAGATTTCAAGAATGGTGAACTCAGCCGCTGGATCATCCAATGGTCATCCCGCTGTTCAAGCTGTTGGGGGCAATCCCTCCAATATGCAGCCACCAGTAGGAACCACGGTTCCAGCTGGAGTTACACTTCCACCACCGTCGCCTCCACCAGCAAATCAAGTCGGGCAACACGATGGTGCACCGGCATCAATCACTGCGTCGGCAAATCATGACAACCCGGAACACGCGCTCCATGCAGCACGTGCTCTCCTTCAGCGCCCACCACCTCCAGATGAATCCCGGGATGCACTGGAGCAGTGGAGGGCCAATGTGGAACACTTGGTTGCAGCAGCAGCCGACCGCATCAGCAACCAAGGTCCTCCTCCTTCAGGACGGGCCCCGTCGCAGCGATGGACCTTGTCTGGCAGACTTGGTCCGCACATTTCCAACAGCAGGAGACATGCTGCGTCACAGCAGGTGACGTCGTTGCCCTCCGGGGCACGACGCACTCGCACGGTATCAAGGCTTTCAACTCATGACCTCCGGGCGGAGCTTGATCGCCGATACCATCAACAAGACGGCCGAGTCCATATTGAGCATGCTCGTGAAAGACGAGAAGCTCAGGACATTCCTGCTCATGAAGGAGTAGGAGGAGGCTGTTCGGCTCTGGCCATGCATCTGCGTATGGTCAGGTGGCCACAGAAATTCCGGCCTCACCTGCCGGAGAAGTTTGACGGGACCATTAATCCTGTCGAATTTCTTCAGATTTACTCCACTGCTATCTTGGCAGCTGGAGGAAATGAGGCCATAATGGCCAATTATTTTCCAGTGGCTTTAACTGGGACCGCCCGGTCCTGGTTTATGAGACTTCCACCCAACTCCATCAACAGTTGGGAGGAGTTGTGCCGGCAGTTCACCGCCAACTTCGGGAGTTCATACACCCGACCAGGCACCGAACTCGACCTTTTTGCAGTCGTGCAAAAAGGAGGAGAATCCCTGCGATCATTCATCCAGATATTCTCTCAGGTACGAAACACTATCCCTTCTATCTCTAGCGCCTCTGTCATTGTGGCATTTAGACAGGGTGTGCGGGATAAGAAGATGCTGGAGAAACTGGCGATTAAGGAGATTACAAGTGTCATGGAACTCTTCATCTTGGCTGACAAATGTGCCAGAGCTGTGGAGGGCCGTGAAATGCACTCCAAACCACCTCCGGAGGGTCACAAGAAATCCTCCAAAGGAGAAGCCACTACCTCCGGGAGTGGCAAGAAGAAGAAAAAGACCAACGGCAAGAAGAAGCCATCGGCCGGTGCATCTAATGCTGCAGCTGCTGCAGCTCCGGGTGGCCGAGGGCCACGCCCCGAGAAGCGACCTCAACCATCTTCTGAAGATGGTGGAAAACCCAAGGTGTGGTGTCCAATTCACAAAACGGACAGCCACAGTTTGGAAGACTGCCGAGAGGTCCAAAACCTTGCCGAGCGCTACAACAAGTGCCGGGAAGAAGTCCCTTTCCGATAGAGGGAAGGAAAACAAAAAGTTGACGAAGCTTCGGCTGAAGAGGAGTTAGGTTTTCAGCATCCTAAAAAGGTCCTGAAGTCCGTTTACACTTCCGTCGACCACAATTCTGACGTCTCTGACAACGAGCGTCGGAAGACCATGAACACCATTTTTGGTGGATCATGGGACATCACCTCCTGCCGCGTCCTCAAGACTATGCGCTGGGACATGGCCGCTGTAGCTCCTACAGCCAGGGCGGAGCCTCATCGGAAGTGGATGGACACAACCATCACTTTTGATGCTTCAGACTGCCCTTGAAGCATGGTTGGAGCAGGTCAGTTACCTTTGATGGTATCTCCTACCATCAATAACATCCAGCTCCACCATGTTATGGTAGACGGAGGTTCGGGGCTCAACCTCATAAGCTTCTAAGCTTTTACCAAGCTTCAGCTCCGACCTTCAGATCTTCACCCCTCCCGACCTTTCTCCGGAGTAGGTCCGGGAGCCATTACCCCACTCGGTGCTATTACCCTCCCCGTTACCTTCAGGACCCGGGAGAAGTATCGCACCAAGAAGTTGGTCTTTGACGTTGCTCAGATCAACTTACCCTTCAATGCCATATTGGGTAGGCCTGCCTTGTACAAATTCATGGCAGCTGCTCATTATGATTACCTGGTGTTAAAGATGCAAACACCAGTAGGCGTTCTACGGATTCGCGGAGATCGCACTGCCGGAGTAACTGCTCTAGAAGAACTCCATGCGCTTACTACGACACAAGAGGAGGACTCCAGACAAGGGCAAGCTCCAAAACCTCCGAGCATTCGTCAGCGAGGCTCGACTTCTGCATCTCGTGTGCAGCCAAGCGAAGACACCGACATTCCCATCAAAGTCGTCCAAATCGGTTCCGATGCCGCTCAGACCACCCGTATATCGGGGGGATTGAACGACAAATAGGAACTCGCGCTCATCGCTTTCCTCTGGGCTAATGTCGACGTGTTTGCCTGGAAACCGTCACAAATGCCTGGGATCCCCAGGGAAGTGATTGAGCACAATCTGAAGATCTACCCCGACGCCTGGCCCGTGCATCAGAAGCCTCGGAAGCAATCCGTGGAGCGACAAAACTTCATTCGACAAGAAGCGAAGAAGTTGCTCGAAGCTGGGTTCATCTGAGAAGTCTTCCATCCAAAATGGCTGGCAAACCCAGTCGTCGTGCCCAAGGCCGACGGGAATCTTCGGATGTGTATTGACTACACAACGCTAAATAAGGCATGTCCAAAAGATCCATTCCCACTACCTAGAATAGATCAGATAGTGGATTCCACCCCCGGGTGTGAATTACTGTGTTTCCTAGACGCATATTCTGGGTATCATCAAATCAGAATGTCTAGGGAAGATGAAGAGCATACCTCTTTCATCACAGTAGATGGATTGTACTGTTATACTGCCATGCCATTTGGTCTCAAGAATGCAGCTTCAACCTTTGTACGAGCTATGTACAAAACTTTTGAAGAACTCATTAGAGACATAGTGGAAGTGTACATCGATGACATCGTGGTCAAGGTCAAGAACAAGGAGTCACTCCTTGACACCTTGCAGGCTGTCTTCGACAAGCTGCGGGTCACCCGCACAAAGCTATACCTAGACAAGTGTGTCTTCGGGGTTAACTCTGGAAAACTTCTTGGTTTCCTGGTAAGTCACCGGGGCATAGAAGCTAATCCGGCGAAGATCAAAGCCATTGAAGACATGCGGCCACCAGCCCGCATCAAAGATGTCCAAGAGCTGACTGGATGTCTAGCAGCCCTTAGCCGGTTCATTTCAAGACTGGTGGAACGGGCACTTCCCTTCTTCAAGTTATTGAGGAAGTCCGGACCATTCCAATGGTCTGAAGAAGCAGAAAAGGCATTCCAGGAGCTAAAACAGCTCCTCACCACCCTACCAACTCTGGTAGCTCCGAACCCTGGTGAGCCTTTGCTGCTTTACATTTCAGCAACTGACGAAGTCGTCAGTATGGTCCTAGTTGCGGAGAGACCAGAACCATCCCATGTTCAGGAATCCAGACCCCTCTGGGAGGGTCCGGAGGTTCCTGAAATCGAGTCTGGGTCCCAGCTCCTAGACTTGAGTCCACAAGAAGTTACTTCAGAAGACCCAGACCCCTCCGGGAGGGTCCAGGTCGCTTTTGAAGAAGCTTCGGGTCCCTCCAGCCAGGACCCGGAGGACCCAGATCCCTCAGGGAGGACCCGAATCAATGAAGAGGAAGCTCCGGGCCCCTCCGGGAGGGTCCGGACCATGCAGCGCCCAGTGTACTTCATCAGTGAAGTACTTCATGACGCCAAGACTTGATACCTAGAGGTGCATAAGCTGCTCTATGCAGTTCTTATTGCCTCCAGGAAGCTTCGCCATTACTTCCAAGCTCACAAGATCTCAGTGGTGACTTCTTACCCGCTTCGAGCAATCTTGCATAATCCCAATTCAACTGGGAATATTGCAAAGTGGCCAGCGGAATTGGCCAAATTCGATCTCGAATTCATTTCAAGGCAAGCAATCAAGAGTCAAGCATTGGCAGATTTCGTGGTGGAATGGACTCCCTCTCCATCAAACCCTGGGGGCCCCAGTGAGCAGAAGCCGGAACACAAGGCTCCGGTCTTCACTGAGCCTCACTGGACCCTCTATTTCGACGGCTCCATGCAAAAGCAGGGGGGCGGAGCTGGAATCCTTCTCCTTGCACCAACTGGGGAGAAGGTAAAATACATGGTACACCTTGACTTCAAGGCGACCAACAACATGGCGGAGTACGAAGCACTCATCTAAGGACTAAAGGTGGCACAGTCATATGGTGTCAAGCAGCTGCTGGTCAAGGAAGATTCACAGCTCATCATTAAGCAAGTGAAGGGTGAATGCTCCTGCAACAATCTCCAGCTAGCTGCTTACCTCCTCGAAGTCCAGAGGCTTCAGAAGGACTTCGAAGTCCTAGACCTCCACCATGTTCAGCGTGCTCACAACGCTGAAGCCGACGAACTCTCGACGAAAGCGTCAACCGGAGCTCCGGCTCCTGACGGAACTTTTGTCCGGAGGTTGTCAAAACCCACATCTCAGCCTGCTGAACTGAGCGAAGGGGGCGAGATCAGCATCCCGAAGCTGACGGTCCTGATGGCCCTGTTACCATGGCAGCCATCAAGGGTCGTAGGTGCTGCCGGAAGCTCCGAGCAACCCAGCATGCAAGACTCAAATGCTCAAGTTAGCTTCGATGCATGGATCTCGGAGATCCAGAGTTACTTGAAAGACAACATCCTTCCTGACGATGATGTATCCGCTGACCGGATAGTCAGATTGGCTAAAAGATACACGTTGGTAGAAGGGGATCTCTACCGGCGTGGTGCCAACGGCATCCTAATGTGGTGCATCACAAGGGAAGAAGGTTGCGAGCTCCTCGCAGAAATCCATGGAGGCGAGTGTGGGAACCACGCATCTTCCCGCACGCTGTTCGGTAAAGCCTTCCAGCATGGCTTCTACTGGCCCACAGCACTCCAGGATGCAACTGAGCTGGTTAAGAAATGCGAAGCATGCAAATTTCAGGCAAAGCAAATTCACACACCGGCTCAGCCCCTACAAATGATACCTCCTACATGGCCCTTCGCTGTGTGGGGGATGGACATCTTGGGACCTTTCCCAAGAGCCGTCGGAGGTTACAAGTTCCTGTACGTTGCCATTGATAAGTTCACCAAATGGACGGAAGCAACTCCAGTTGTGAAAATCAACAAGCAGTCTGCTATCAACTTTTTGCAGTCCATTGTATGCAGATTTGGAGTCCCAAACAAAATCATCACTGATAATGGGACCCAATTCACAAGCTCCGCATTTCAAGGATATTGCGAAGACCTCGGCATTCAAGTTTGCTATGCCTCCGTAGCTCACCCAGCAAGCAATGGCCAACCTGAGAGAGCAAATGCTGAAATCCTTAAAGGACTCAAAACGTGCACCTATGAGCGCTTGAAAAAACACGGAGCCAACTGGATTGAAGAGCTTCCGCCCACTCTATGGGCCAACAGGACAACTCCAAACTGGTCAACTGGAGCGACACCCTTCTTCCTGGTGTACGGAGCTGAAGCAATCCTTCCTCCAGAAATCACCTTGGGGTCACTCCGGGTCCGGACCTTCGACGAAGCCACGCAGGACCAGCTCCGGCGTGAAGACCTAGACCTCCTAGAGGAGGTAAGGTGCCAAGCAGCTGTTCGGAATGCTCGATACCGCCAAGCCCTTCAGCGCTATCATGAGCGGCATGTACACAACCGACAGCTCGAGGAAGGCGATCTGGTGCTAGGGAGAATACAATCCAGAGAAGGGTTAAAAAAACTCTCCCCCATCTGGGAGGGACCCTTCTGAGTGATTAAAGTATCCCGTCCCAGAAGCGTTCGCTTGGCTACTGAGGATGGGACACCTCTCCCAAATCCTTGGAATATCGAGCACCTCCAAAAGTTCTACACTTAATATCACGGAGGTGAGTCTGGAGTAGCTTGAGGTGTATGTTATAGAGTCATTGTACAGAGTCGGGTAGTTCCTCCGGGAGAACAACCAGACCTTTCCCGGAAGGTCCGCAAAGTTCATGCAACACTTGTCACAGTCTCAGGACTAAAATTGTAGCTAGCTACCCAGGGTCAAACGAGAAATGAAACACGCTTAGCCTGGTTCCGTACCCTAAGAGTGTACTTGTTTCCCCTATACCCCGGACCTATAATTAAAGACATCGTCATGTGAAACAGACTCCACATGCATTTATTTTGTACAGGCTCAACATTTTTTATTTTTCTCTTTCTTATCTATAATAAAGTTGTGCAATTTTTAAGAAATTTTAGTCTGACCGGTTCATGTACAATTCGAGCTGTATTGTCAATTCTTTTAGATTCAAATATTGTTCATGGCTCACTCGCCTGAATGTCGCCAAGCCAATCTAGGGCCGGAGTGTGCTATTGGCTTAGCCTGGTCAAGCACCCTAAGTACGCCACTCTACCTACACCCCGGCAGGCCGAAGTAAGGCGGGTCCAAGTACAATTGGATCTGGAAGAAAAGACAACGCATTCGGTTGTATTCAGAATTGCGCTTGACCTAAAACTTTCTTGGGAATCATAAGCCGCGACGAAGTTATAGGCAAGGAACAAATTTTACTATTTTTCTTGGATTCAGTGTGCAGAAAAAATAAAAAATCCACGTTGATGGAGAAAAGCCGGAGCTAACAAAGCTCTGAATCCCCCTAGGTGGCTTGTAATCGATGTTAAACATTGAAAACGAGCATTACCGGAGCAACCAAGCTCCAGTAAAGTTAGGGGGGCCAGTCGTCGACGCAAAATAAAAGATGGTGAGAAGACCCCACAAGCGGAGTCTGTTGCCGACAAACTACGCGTTGGTAAAGGTCATTGCCGGAACTACCAAGCTCCGACACCCCAGAGGGCTAACTATCGATGCTCTACGCATTGATAAGGACTATTGCCGGAGCTACTAAGCTCCGACGATAGCCAATGCTGGAGCTTCTAAGCTCCGACAACCTCAGGGGGCCTTCACTATCGAAGACTTCGGACCTACACTCTACAAGTTAGAAGCAAATGAGTCTTCAACAAAACACAATATCCTCTTGGTACATGTTCACAATCAAATTGTGTACATCTACCAGGGGGCCAAGTGAAGACAAAAGTGTTGAAGACAAAAATGAAATTCACAAAAATTTGGGGATTTCATTCATTTGGAGACAAGGGATTACAAAATTGGGGAAGAAAAAGAGAGAATACAAGTGGGAGCTACAGAAATGGTCCTAGACTCTATGGAAGAACTGGGCGACCTTCTGAGCAACCTTCGACACGTTGGCTCGGGTGGCTTCACCTTCTCCTTCGACGGGACCTTCAAGCACCGGGTCCAGAGGGAATTGGGGATCCCGACTGGTGTAGCACGTCAGCACATACTCTGCGACATTCTTCGCCAGGGATTGCCCCTCAACCTTAAACTGGTCTATGATGACGTCGACCACCTTGGAGAGTTTGCTACCCGCCGAGCTCAACGCTTGCAATGCCAGGTCCGGCTCCGGCTCTGGCTCCGGATCATCTGGACGCACGAGACTGAAGCCCATTGGTGTCAGCGCGTCGTTGGATTTGCTCAGGAACTCCCAAACCTGTAGGGAGTCCGCAGTTCTCAAGCCCTTCAGTTCCTCTAGAGATCTTTTGGCCGCCGCCAGTTCAGAATTCTCGCGAGCAAAGCGGTCAACCTCTTTGGCATTTTGGTGAATCTTTTCAGCAACCTGCTTCTCGAGTTTGTCGAGCTCCTCCTCCCGGAGGTAGATCTTGTTCCGGCGGTCGACCAGGTCCTTCTCCCGGTCCCTAACTTTCTTCTCCCTAGCAGCGAGGGCACACTCTTGCCAGTAGAGTTCCTGCCCTCGCACCGAGGCCTTCTCCTCCTCCTCAAGGCAACGCTCCTCCAACTTTTTGGTGCGTTCCTTGAGACCCTTGTCATCCAGAGCCACCTTTTCGGCGAGCTCCTCCTCCCTCCTCAAGACGTCATCCCGCAGCTCTAGGAGTTTTTGCTCTTCATCTTCGAGCCTTTTCTCCCTCTCCTCAAGTGCCTCCCGGCGCTTGATGAGAGTAGTGTTAATGGCTTCAAGCCTTTCTTGGCATTCATCAGCCGCATTATTAGCTGCCTTGGTCTGCTCATAAATGGCCCGAGATTGAGCGTCGAGGGCGTGAGTCAAGCTCTCCCTGTCATCCAATAATTTGCCCCAGTATTCCAGGCGGACCTTCTCCTGCTTGATCCATTCTTTGTCATCTACCAGCCTTGACTGCGCCAGCTTGGTCTCAAAGTAGAGCCAGTTATGCCACCGCCTAAGGGTTTGGCGCTCCTCTTCAAGAGCCTTGTTGTCGTGGTAGAACGCCAGCTGGACTTGACGTAGGCTGGAGCAAGCGTTGTCAATAGACAACGACAGGGGAATAGGCTCCGGACCTGCTGGGGTCTCCAACGCTGGTTCCAGCGGGTTCTCGCTTACAAAAATTGGGTCCCACTCCACAAGAGTGGTCCCCTGAGCCTCCACGGCACTAGGGCCGTCCTCCGGGATAGCCTCAGTTACCACTGAGGAGGGTCCCGCGGAAGAAGTTCCGACCTCCGGAAGTGATTCCGAAGGCCCTGTCGCCAGGTCTTCATTTGCCCCCTCAGGCAGGGGGCCAGCGACTTCATCTGGGTACTCTGGCTCAGCAGCAGGCACCTCCGCAGACAACACTTCTGGAGCAGGGGCTACTTCTGGCTCCGGCCTGGGCCCCTCCTCTGCTGATTGCTCGTGTGTTGGCATCTCGACCACCATGGGTTCGAGTGCTGATGCCTCCGCAATAACCGGCCGTGAGGCCGGAGCTTCAACCTCAACCGGCTCGTGCACCGAAAGGTCTTCAACTGCAACCAGCTCTAAGGCCGGAGCTTCGGAGGTAGCCGGCTCAACTGCCGGAGCTTCCTCCACATCCGGCCCACTTGCCGGGACTTCAATAACCTCCGGCTCAACCGTCGGGGCTTCGACAATTTCCGGCTCTGGGGCCGGAATTATTGCTTCCTCCGACTCAACGGCCGAAGCTTCCATCATCTCAGCACCAAGACCCGGGGCTTCAACCTCCGAGGCAGGTGCCACTGGCGCATCTTCTCTCCCGTGGTCCGGCGCTACCACGAGAGTCTCAGGGGATGAGTCATGGTCCATGACCACGACAGCTGGCGTCGGAACTGCCGCAGCCTCAGCCACCACTTGGGGCGGCACCTGGACAGGAGCAGAAGCTTCCGCCCTCACAGCTTCAGCTGCTGTGGCTGAGGGTGGAGCCTCACTCCTCTTCTTGGGAACGCTGCAGATGATGGATGAAAAAGCTTAAAAAATAGTTACTACAATAAAACAACTGTTTGAGGTAAAGATTAAAAATTACCTTGGGAGGCTTCCGCACCAGCTTGCGCGGAACCTCTTTCCCGGGCGTTCTGGGCTAACCATAGCCGCCGCCGGCGTGGAAGCTCCGGAAGGCCCCCCTGAACTCGTTGCAGCCACGGGCATTTCCTTAGTCGAGGCCCTCCTCGACCGGGAAGGACCTCCGAACCTAGAGGCCTCAACTGGCCCTGGTGCTGGAGTCGCATGCCCGGAGCTAGCACCCCGGGAAGACGCCGGTGCGGGTACAATCGCCGCAGTTGTAGAAGACCTCCCCCTCGGGGAGAAGGAACTGATGCAGAGGTTGCAGGCCTGACGGACCTTCCGTCGGCATGCTGCAGCTTCCTCTTCCGGCCCAAGGGTTCGTCTGCCGGCTCCTTGCCCTTGCTGACGACTTCGATCCTTGGCTTCGGGGCAGGGTTGGAGCCACCTTCGGAAGCCCCAGGGATCACCACCCTGGAGGTCGATCTTCTCTTGACGACACCAAGGTCGTCAAGCACCAGCATCGTCCGCCGGAGCTCCCTGCTGAACTCTACTTCCATGTTCAGAGGGAGAAAGGCTGGTGGTGGGGTCAAGTCATCACCCGCGACGTCGATGCCGTGCTGGAACTTCTTGAGATGAAACTCCAAGGTTGCCCCCGCCATGTTGGACTTCAGCCCGGTCACGACCCAGTCGTCATCCATCACGCTGTTGAGGGCCCAAGCGAGTTTTTCTCTCCTCTTTAGCGGTGCCCACCTGTTGACTAGGAAATTGCAAAATACCGTCTGAGGAGTTAATCCTCCCTCCATGCACTGGCGGATCCTGGTCAGAGCAGTGTTGAAGGCATCCGACAGCACCGGAGCTTCACTCTAGACTGCAGTGTCGATGTTGGGGAGGCCTTCGGGCAGCTCCAGCTACTCGTGCTCCTCCACCCGAATGACTATCCAATCCTTCTTCCAATCATCCCATTTTCCAGAGGGAAATGACCGGAGGTACTTGAATGGGCACTTCTTGCGCTTCACAAAGTAGTAGAAGCCAAGGTACTCATTACTCCTACCGGTGGTATGGACGGTGAAGAAGGTCCGGAAAAGTTCCATGCAGGGGGGATGCCCACCCACATTTCACAGAAGTGGACCAAGACAGACACAAGAAGAATGGAGTGGGGGCCAAGGTGATACAGCTGCAGACCATAGAATTCTAGCAGCATCAAGAAAAAGGAGGAAAAAGGTGGGATCAACCCCACCATGGCATACGAAGAGAAGTACATCATCTCGCCGGCGTGCTCCTTCCCGAACGTTAGCTCTCCCCCGGCGCGGACCAGGTGGTTGAAGAAGTCCGGGGACCATCCCATGAGGGCCCGGACCTTCTTCAGGTCACCTTCGGTCTTCAAACGGCTCTCGCGGAGACCCAACTCCATCGCGTCACAGCGAGGCAAGAGAGGAAAAGCAAGCACAAGTTGGGAGTTTGAGCGCAAGATCAGATGAGAGGCGTAAAGAACCCCAGACGATGCGCGCTTTCCTTCTTAAGTAAGCCCTCGCAATGCTTGGATGAAAACCGCAAGGAAGTCGAAGATACTACTCAAAAATTCCACCCAGCCGATGACAAGAGGGCCCGGGACCACCCCGACGATCAAGTCGAGGTTCTTACCCAGGCGAATGGTTGTCATCATGAGGCGGGAAGCCCGAAGGCGGCGGCCTGACAAGGCGTGCGGAACCGATACAATTTTCGTATCGGGAATCGGCGAACTTCAATTGCGTGAGATCCACACGCCAAAGATCTCATTTGCCGCATACAGGATATGCCACACGGCGAGGATTTAACTCCAAACTATCGCCAATGGCACATCCGAAGACCTTTGAAGTTCAAAAGTCGAAGGATGGACCCACCTCTAGCGGAATGACCTCACCCAAGGGATCTTCCCCAGAGGTGGGCCCAGAGGGCCACTGTCGGTACCCTGGGAACCGTATACCCCTTGAGATTGCAAAGATCTCAAGGGAACATCATCTACTTGATTTGAAGATCTTCGGAGGCCCACATGTCAGACATAACCGGACCTGCTTCCCCGACATGGTTAGTCCCAGGGTCGCCACGTGTACTATCAAACCGGAGCTACCGCCCACAAGGGGGAAGCTCCGGGCTATGTACCGAAATGGCACCCCCGGACCTAACCCCAGACTGAGGGAAGCTCCAGAACTGACACGTGTCAGGTGGCTCCAGACCTATCTGTTCCCCACAGTATGCTCCGGAGCTGCCACGTGTCCAACCGTTGGATCTTCAGCCTCTAACCTCCGGAAGACTCCACAACGGCACCAGATCTTCAAAGGGGAATCAAGGACTTCAAGACCCGATTAAGTGTCATTAATACTATATTAATGACACACGATCGGACGACCTTAATTACCAGTAACGATGCTGTTGAAGCCCGTAACTCGGTTATTAAGGGTAATTAAGCGCATCAAATGTGTATCAATATTAGTAACCGCTGGGGCCACATGTCGGGCCAGGCTAACTTGTAACGGCCTGCCCTTGTACTATAAAAGGACAGGCCGACGATACATAGAGGAGGCGCTCACTCTACACTCTCAATTGACATTGAGCTCATACATCCAATACAACACCAACACACCCCGTGGAGTAGGGTATTACGCTCAGGCGACCCAAACCACGTAAATCTTCGTGTATCTTGTGTCACTTAACACTTCACCTTCTTGAATATCCGCGCGCCCACACCGAACCTCAAACTCCTCTAACACTTTAGTAGTGTCGGGAGATCTGCCGGATCAAAACCACCGACAACCGTTGATTCATCAAGGACTTCTCCAAGATAGCCAAGCCAATGACGTAATTGCAAATGAAGGGAAAGGCTTTCCAATGGACTCAAGTTTGTCAAAACAGTTTTGAGGAGTTGAAGAAGAGGTTGACAACAACCCCAATTTTGATATTGCTGGGCATGAGCAAGAGTTTTGATATTTATTGCGACGCATCGAGACAAGGACTTGGATGTGTATTGATGCAAGAAGGTCAAGTGGTTGCATATGCATCGAGACAATTGAAGAAACATGAACAAAATTACCCAACACACGATTTGGAACTTGCAGCCGTGGTACATGCATTGAAGATTTGGAGACACTACATTCTTGGACATAGGTGTGAAATTTATACGGATCATAAGAGTTTAAAGTATATTTTCACACAAACGGATCTGAATTTGAGGCAACGGAGATGGTTGGAGCTCATCAAGGATTATGATTTGAGAACCAATTATCATCCAGGGAAGGCTAATGTTGTGGCCGATGCATTGAGTAGGAAAGGAGTAAGTCACTAACTCACGGTTCGAGAGTTGCCATCCGAGTTATGCAAGGAGTTTGAACGGTTGAATCTCGGATTCATAAATGAGATGGGGATGATGGAGTTAAATCCGACCTTGGAGCAAGAAATTCGAGAGGCACAGACCAAGGATGAGGAAAATTGGGAAATCAAGGAAAGGACCCAAGAAGGGAGAAAATTCAGATTTGATGAGGATGAACATGGTACCCTATGGCTTGGAAAAAGGATTGTCGTGCCTAATGTGAAGCACATTCGGGAGACGATATTAAAAGAGGCACATGACTCACCTTACTCAATTCACCCCGATTGTACGAAGATGTCCAAAGACTTAAAGACTTGTTATTAGTGGGATGACATGAAAAAGGACATAGCTGAATATGTAGCATTGTGTGATGTGTGTCAACGAGTCAAGGCGGAACATCAAAAGCCAGCTGGATTATTGCAATCATTAAAGATTCTGGAGTGGAAGTGGGAAGAGATCGGTGTGGACTTCATAGTTGGTTTACCATATACTGAGTCCGGTTACGACTCAATTTGGGTAATTGTGGATCGGTTAACTAAGTCAGCCCACTTTATTCCCGTCAAGACCACCTATAATGGAGAGAAATTGGCGGAACTGTATATGGGAAGAATAGTATGTTTGCATGGAGTCCAAAAGAAGATAGTCTCGGATAGAGGTTCTCAATTTACTTCCAGGTTTTGGCAAAAATTGCATGAAGCTTTGGGAACAAGGTTGAATTTTAGTTCAGCATATCACTCTCAAACGAATGGACAAACCAAGAGGACCAATCAGATTTTAGAGGACATGTTAAGATCTTGTGCTTTAAAGCATGGGAAAAGTTGGGACAAGAGCTTGACATATGCAGAATTTTCATACAATAATAGTTATCAAGCAAGTTTGAAGATATCACCATATGAAGCGCTTTATGGAAGGAAGTGTAGGACACCTTTATTCTAGAATGAGACAGGAGAAACTCAAGTATTTGGTCCAGATGTGTTGCAAGAAGCCGAAAAGCAAGTCCAAATAATTCATGAAAACTTGAGGGTTGCCCAATCAAGACAAAAATGCTATGCGGACAATAGGAGAAGGAAACTAGCATTTGAAGTGGGAGACTTCGTTTACCTCAAGGTGTCACCAATGCGAGGTCACAAGAGGTTTAACATAAGAGGAAAGCTAGCACCTCGCTACATTGGACCATTCAAGATTTTGGACAAAAGAGGAGAAGTAGCATATAAGTTGGAGATGCCAACTCATCTTTCAGATGTTCATGATGTCTTTCATGTTTCCCAGCTCAAGAAATGCTTGAGAGTACTGGAAGAACAAGTGTCAATGGAAGGATTGGAACTAGAGGAAGATTTGACTTATGCCGAACAACCAATCAAAATCTTGGAAACCAAGGAGAGAGTCACAAGGAACAAGATCATTAGATGGTGTAAAGTTCAATGGAAGCACCACACAAAAAAGGAAGCAACGTGGGAATTGGAGGATGATCTCAAAAAGGAATTTCCCTATCTCTTCTCTTCCGTGCCAAATCTCGAGGGCGAGATTCATTTTAAGGGGGTAGGTTTGTAACACTCTCATTTTCATGCATCATGTCCTGCATACATTCATATACATGTTTAACATTAATCCACATCAAGAGGAATGAGTTTAAAATTGATTTGGAACAAAACCGCACTTAAAATGCTAAAAAGTGTGGACTAGTCCGATTTTGGTGAGGACTAGTCCGATTTCTCTCTGACTTCAAACGGACTTGTCCGTTTTTGCTACGGACTAGTCCGATTTTGCCTCTGGACACTTTCAGACTTGTCCTGTTCCAAGAATCCTTGAAAATTTGCTAAGTATCTGGACTTGTCCGGACTAGTCCGGTGTTCCAGTGGACTTGTTCGATTTCCTCTCTGACTAAAGTCGGACTTGTCCGATTTTTTGCCAGAGTTATCCGATTTCTTTCTGACTAACTTCGGACTAGTCCGGTCCTTTTCGGACTTGTCCGATATTTCGTGACTCTGAATTGATCTTTTGTTTTACGACTTGTTTCTTGGGTTTCACATTAAGTGGGCCTAGGGACATCGTGCCTAACTCTTTTAGAACCCATGTGGGACTCTAAACCGACCTCTACTCATCCCAAACTTGAAATCCATCTAACCCTAGCCTCCACCTCTATATAAACAACCCCACCCCTTGGCTTGACATCTATTTGCCACTTTTCCACCCCACCCAAACCCTAGTTTGTGGAGAGACGCCATCAAGGAGGGAGAAGGAGATCCCAAGCAAGAAGAAAAAGAGGAGGAAACGAAAGAGGATCAAGATCTCCATCAAGTTTCGTTCTTCATCATCAATTCATCTCCAAGTTCTTCATCAACCCTAGATCATCAAGATCCAAGTGTTACCTCCAAGATCCTTGATTCATTGGAGTTCTAAGCACCTGGTATACCTTCTATTCTCATTTTCTTATGTG
The DNA here is from genome assembly GCA_036927565.1 of Tuctoria greenei. Lineage (NCBI taxonomy): Eukaryota > Viridiplantae > Streptophyta > Magnoliopsida > Poales > Poaceae > Tuctoria > Tuctoria greenei. The sequence goes on along the minus strand of JAYESD010000006.1, from coordinate 208,190,388 downwards.
AATCCAACCTCGTTTTCCCAAATTTACGTCGATCTAGAAAACCCTAGTTCGCTAGTTCTGCGAAGTGCAGACTAGTCCGACCTTCTGCAGACTGGTCCGATTTTGCTGATTAAATTGTGTTGAATTAATTCTAAAAGTAAAGCTAATCAAATCTAAACCCGTATAAACATGTTAAAAGCTGTTAGAACTAGCTACTGATCATTAAAAGCAACCCATTAACAAGTTCTACCTTGCATTTGCATTAATCATGCATGTCATGTCATATTGAGTAATATTTGTGCACTCTTTGATTGTGTTTCTTATTTGTATGTTTATTGTGCGGATTAGACGGATTTGCGCTAGAGAGTTCCGCGGAGGATCTCCAGCACCAATAGTTTGAAGTCTTTGATCCTAATCAATCCCAAGAGCAAGGCAAGTGTCCTTAAAGCATATTGATCCTGTTCTGACAATAAATGTTTTGTTTGAAAATTGCATGCTTGTGTCAATTTGATGGGAAATCCTATGGTAGGAAGTTTACTAGACTTGTCTAACCACCCTTGGCACCTGGAATTTATGGTAGAGAGTCAGGATAGACTTTTTACCTTTTTGCTTTGCTTAATTAATCGGGATGGGAGAACAACTATACCACACAACGTAATTATATATTAATGAGATTGTGGTTAACATGAACTGGTTAATATGATATGGTAATGGGTGATCTAAGCAAGCCTGGTATGTGGATGGCTTGGATGTATGGTGGTTTGCTTGCTTTAGATCTAAGGACCGGTTCATGGAGCGACCATCCAGGATTTACAGTGCCACCACGAGGACAAGTATGGGTGCGGCGTAGCTGATTAATTAGGGTTTTGCCAGTGCTATTTGGACCATTAAGGATGCTCGGGGAAGGGGTAGTCGGATTGGGTTTGTTGATGATTGGTAGTACTACCCTGGGATCCGAATGGCTCAAGAGGGGGCCCTTGGTTGAAGATGTGCTCAGTTAGAGGCATCGTCACCGGTGAAACCTCAATGGGGTATAAATAGGCTAGTAATTCTTTTGTAAAGGCTACTTTGTGATCTCTTGGCCACACACCGACGGAAGTGTGAGACGACATTATAGAGGTTCTAGTCATCGAAAGGTGATGAAATCACAAACACGTGGGTAAAGCGGTACAACCTCTGCAGAGTGTGTTTAAAACTATCATGATAGCCGTGCTCCCGGTTCTGAGCAACTTGGACCCTCACATGATTAGAGGAATATTGAGAATTTGGGATGGTTATGGTTGGTATTATGGTTATGGATGGTTATGAATTGAATTCTGGTATCGAATATGGATATTGGTAATGTTGATGGATATGGAATATGGACTGGTATTATGATAACTACATGGCTTATGATGGGTTTATTTCACATACATATAATATATTGCTTTTCAAATATTTTAATGTACTTTTCAGCACTTAGCCATGATTATTGTCGTCATTTGAATCAGCTATATGTCATACTTTCTACACTTGCTGAGTACGACATGTACTCACTCTTGCAACCCCTCCCACCTAAACAGTTGCAGGTTATGATTGGGAGTTTAATGGCGATAATCCAGAGTTCTAGGCCGTGTCTAACGTCATCTTTGCCTGTGGAGTGTTGGAGCTGCGCTATCCCTTATGCCTATTTGCTTAGTTGCTTAATTAGAGTATTTCCGCTGCATTAGTTGAACCTGTCATTAATATTCATTAGAACTTGTATTCGAGGATATGTTGAATTCTGTAATAAAAGTACTTATTTAATAATTTGAGTTGTGGTAATTGTCTGTATATCGTTTGTGATACACTCGTGTATGTGTGTTGAACATCCTGGATACACATATGCGTTCACTTGGTTCATTTTTGGAACCGGGTGTCACACTTTGTCTTTCTTCTGTTGCGTCTGCCAGTTTTGTCATCTCCAGTGTTGCTGCTTCATCTACTTCGACGTTCTGCTCAGTGGCACCAAGGATCATCTTTGTGGCTTCAGCATATTTTTTATCTTCAAACTCAATTTTCTTGGCGTACCTTGAGTTTGAGGGGGGTGTTAGAGATATAATAGTAGTATTATATTAGATGATGTATTAGAGACTTATTTGCATATTTGTAATGCTCCGGCCTCCTCAACAATATGAAGATCTAATATTCATAACAGTGTTAACATGGAATCAATCAACCACATTTACTGGTGGCCAGCGGTCAAAACTGATTTACAAGAACAACAGTGTCTTCATCCGGTTTGTTGTTTGTTTAAAGTAGTAAGAGAATTGATCCAGAAACATGCTGGATTACAGGACTAACTGACCCGGTTCTTGTTCAACGTTCCAGCTGGATTGGAACAGAAAAGTATTGCTGATTATCTTGGTACTCACGATGATATTGAGTTTTTTTGCAGATGAAGAACAATAGATACTTCTATCCCGTCCGTGACAGTGATGGGCAGGAGTACTGGAATAGTGGGCTTCCATGCATACTGCCTCTTGTGTTATAATTCCGCTTCGTAATCTCTGTAATGAGGGTTTGAACGCGTTTAACTATATCCTCATTTCTGCGCTATGTAGTTGTGCAACATAGCATTTTAGCTCTAAACTCCTTTTTGTTGTCATATAACTTGGGATGAAAACTTATTTTATAAATCAAAACTTGTGCTATATGTGTATCTCGTAACGAGATGATGGTTAAAATTGTGGTTTAACCATATGCATATTGATCTTGGGTGTTGAACTGCAGTCATCGTAATTGGTCACTATTCGTGTAATTTGGTAGGCTCCCCGTTACCAGTCTCCAACCTTTCTGATTTTGCGTGGACAACTTTTCCAGCTTCAGTTCGGAAATCGCGTGAGGCATGAATAAACTGGGTCTTCTTCTTATAGGTAGCCAAATGGGTCAGATCAAACACTACAGGAAACAATGAATAAGGTGTCGGTTTTTATTTAAAGGTGTCGGCCCCAACGTATTTCAATCGATTAAGAGTGTCGGTTTACGAAAACCAACACACATAAACTAAATGTGTCAGCTGAACTTAAAAACCGACACACTTAATAAATAAGTCGGTGTAACCGACATTTTTAATAAATGTGTCAGCTCAAACCGACGCATCTAAATGAGACGAATTTCACCGGCCGCCCACGCTCCGGAAAATTTGATTGGCCGCCCGCGCGCTACCGAAATTTTGCTGCCCACCGCGCGCCCTTCAAATCCAAATTTTTAATTGAGCTTCTCTTGGGACTCCGTCCGTGTTTCTGTTTAAATGGAGCAGCGTCCCCGGCCGCTTAGCATGTTTCTTTCTCCCTCCACTAGTACTAGTACGGCGTTGAACGAGCGACTGGGCAAGCATCAAAGGCGCAGCACCGCCACCGGCGTTGAGCCCCCGCAGCGGCCGCCGCCTCCACGCCCCTACGACCCCTGCGTCCTCAACGCCCGCCACCGCCTCCCCGCCACGGCCATTGTCGCGTCGATCTGCGCTCTCGCGCCCCGCCGCCTCAATCCGCACCCCCACGGTCGTCGCCTCGATCTGTGCCCTCACGGCCGCCGCCGCCTCGGTCGCCTCGATCTGCGCCCACCACCTCCCCGCCGCAGCCGTTGTCGCCTCGATCCACACCCGCCGCCTCTGCACCCTCGCGGCTCCGCGCGGCCGCCTCGGCGCCCCGACCCAACACCGCCCCGCACCCACCGTCACCTCGGCACCTGTCCCGACGACCTCCGCCCCCGTGCCCATCGCGGCGACGGTGTAAAATGCAAGAAGATCCACGTGCACGATTGTGTTGAATGATGATTTTAGACTCCTATGTAAAAAATAAAAAAACTCCCGGTAATGCCGTAAAAGACTCTTGGTGTAAAAAAAACAAAAGAACGTCGGTTTTTAGAGGCTGAAACACATATGTGTCTACGTTGGTACATATGGCCGACGCATTTATGAGTAAGAGCGTCAGTTTTTTCAAAATGACGCTCATAAATGATAAGGGCGTCGGCCCTGACACATTTATGAGTTAAATGTGTCTGCTGGATTTCGTCGGTTAAAAGCGTCGGTTTACCAACCCTTTTACTGTATGAGTGTTGGTTTCTATAGACAAACGACACTCATATGACCGACCTTATTCGCATATTCCTATAGCGAAACAGGTCGGTTCAAAGTCCGATAAAATGGTCCGGCACGAGCATGACCCGGCAAGGAAAAATCGGGCTTGGATTGGTCCAAGGCCCAGCATGTATCGTGCTCGGGCTTGATCAGATTAAGGTCGGTCCGGCTGATCTGGTGGTATGAACTGGTTAGTCTGCGGAGATCCGGCCTGGCACGATCCGGATAAGCACGTTCTCGTGCCTTCTGCTTGAATCATGTTACAATGAGCGAAATATCCTGGCATTGTTCTTCTGTTCCTGAATATGGATTCGCTTGGTTTTGTTCACAGTTCGTGAGGGTGTCAAAAGTTGCGTGATTGTGTTTCTTGTTGATTGTGTGGATGTGTCTAGACTGGATTTGTCTTGGCAGCTCGTGATCAACTGACAGGAGGGCTCCAACCCACAAGGCCTGCTTACACTGGTCATGTGATGAGCAGGACAACTCCCAAGTTTATTTGTTATGACTGCTGGTTTTTTCGAGAAAAACTGTTTATGACCGCTCCTAATGAAAATAAACTGTGCATACATTATTGTTCAGAAAGAAACCTTCATATTGTCTTTGTCTTCGACTACCCATCTTACTTCTTTTCGAAGATAAAGGCAGATGCACTGCGGCTTCATTAGAGCAGATAAGAGTCACATAGTCTAGTACATACTAAGCAATTTGAATTGCTCAGAAAAGGGAAAAAGGAAAAAAAGGAAAAGGAAAAGGAAAAAGATGGAAAGGTACAAACGGATCCTGAGATGATCTATAGAAAATGAACGGCACACTTATTTATTGATTGAAGGTGCAATTTATACACGAGAACAACTGAATCCAGTCCTACAGCTACGCCAGAGCTATCGGTGAGCCGTTGGACGTGACAACCGTGTGAGACGAAGTCGTGGATGGCGAGGCGTAGTGCTGGTCGTGCGCTGATAGTTGATCGTGAGCGCGGATGTAGGAAGACCAATAGAACGAGTCTACTCAACACCCCCCTCGGTCGATGCGTCGTCTGAACTGGTGACGCAAAGACCGCGTCGGAAGTCGTCAAATATCTTCGTGGGAAGGCCTTTGGTCATGACATCCGCAAAATTGAAGATGAGTTGGCACGTGCAGCACCTTGAGTTGTCGAAGAGCCACCTTCTCTCTGACAAAGTGAACATCCAGTTTGACGTGTTTAGTGCGTCTATGATTTACTGGATTTTCAGAAAGGTACATGGCCGAGACGTTGTCGCAGTAGATAATGCTAGTCTTCGGCACTTGCACATGTAGCTCTTGCAGGAGATGATGAAGCCAACACACCTCTGCAGCACAATTCGCGACCCCACGGTATTCTGCCTCGGCACTGAATCGAGAAATAGTTGTTTGCCGCTTAGAAGACCAAGACACCAGAGAATCCCCAAGGTAGACACAATAGCCAGAAGTGGAACACCGCGTATCTGGACAGCCCGCCCAATCCGCGTCCGGATAGGCTTGTATGTTGGACGATATGGAGGCATCAATGTGCAATCCGTAGTGAAGTGTCCCTTTGACATAGCGTAGATTACGCTTAATGAGTGCCCAATGAGATGATCTCGGTGAATGCATGAAGAGACACACTTGATGGACAGCATATGCAATGTTCGGACGTGTCAACGTCAGATATTGCAGCGCGCCCGCTATGCTTCTGTAGGTAGAGTGGTCATCACTGGGATCGCCGTCCTGAGAGGAAGTCTTTGGTCTGGTGTCAACCGGTGTGGATGCGGGTTTGCAGTTCTGCATCCCGGCGCGCTCCATGATCTCGGTAGCATATTTGGACTGGTTGAGGAAGAATCCCTTGGTAGACCATTATACTTGTATGCCGAGAAAGAAATGGATGTCGCTGAGATCCTTCATGGCAAAGGAATTGCTGAGTTGAGCAGTCACCCGATGTATGATGCTCGATGAAGTGGCTGTAAGAACAATATCGTCCACATACAATAGGAGATAAGCCATATCAGACCCTTGGCGCAAGATGAACAGAGAGGAGTCCGAGATTGATATCTTGAACCCCAAGGATGTAATGACCGATTGAAAAGTCTGAAACCACGCCCGCGGTGCTTGCTTCAACCCGTAAATGGATTTGGAGAGAAGACACACATAATCAGGGTAATCTTTGTCAACAAACCTAGTTGGTTGGGAGCAATAGACACGCTTGGACAGATCACCATGTAAGAAGGCATTCTTCACGTCGAGTTGATGCACCGGCAATTTCTGGAAGCAACAATATGAAGGAAAGTCCTGACAGTTCTGGGCTTGACCACCGGCGAGAAGGTTTGGTTGAAATCAACACCGTGGCGCTGGTGAAAACCCCGAACGACCCAACGGGCTTTGCGACGTTCCAAGGAACCATCTGCACGACATTTGTTTTTGAACAACCATTTGCCGGTGATAATATTTGTACCTGGTGGTTTTGGAACGAGAGTCCACGTCCGGTTTGCTTGAAGAGTGTCGACTTCTTGTTGCATGGCAACCAGCCAATCAGGATCCCGCATGGCCGCTCGAACAGTAGTGGGTGGTGGCGGAACCGAGGATGATGCAGCAGCCAGATGCGCGTACCTCAGGTTTGGCAGCGAGATACCAGCCTTCAACCGAGTAACCATCGGATGACTGGGCCCACCTGGAGCAGGACCATGAGACTGCAGTTGTTGCGGGCAGAGTGATGATGAGGCCCCCTGGTCTACTGCGGTAGACGCGGGCCTGATTGGTGCAGTAGTAGTCGGTGCAGACGATTGGACGCCTGGATCCGAGGTTGTCGTACCTCGGGAGCCATCGCCGGGAACGCCGGGATCAGGGGATCGTCTGTGGGAAGGGGCCACAGGATGACGGTGTCGTGATCCCGTAGGGAGGAACACCGGGTACTCCTGAACCTGTGTGGAAGCCACTTTTTTTACGCTTGGTCCCTGAGACCTAAAAGGGAAAATATCTTCATCGAACGTAACGTGTCTCGACGTGATAACACGGCGAGACTCTGGATTGTAACATCTGTATCCCTTAGTGTTTGCCGGGTAGCTGATGAAGATGCAAGGGACAGCGTGGGGAGCAAGCTTGTGTGGTGCTGTGGCTGCGACATTGGGGTAGCACAGGCTGCCAAAGACCCGTAGATGGTCATATGAGGGTGGACTGCCGAGTAGAAGTTCATAAGGAGTCAGACTAGAGCGCACATGGCAGGGCCGATGATTGAGGAGATAGGTTGTTGTGGCTAGTGCATCTGGCCAAAATGTAGCTGGAGCTGCGGCGTGGAGGAGGAGGGTGCGCATGCTGTCATTGAGGGACCGAATGATGCGCTCAGCTCGCCCATTTTGTGGTGAGGTGTATGGACAAGTATGTCGGACAATGATGCCATGATTCTCGTAGAATGCTCGAGATGCAGTGTTGTCGAATTCCTTCCCATTATCCGTTTGGAGACACATAATCGGACGATGATACTGTGTATGGATGAAGGCATGGAAAGAAATCATTGTGGCAAGAACATCAGATTTGAATCGCAATGGGAATGTCCATACAAAGTGTGTGAAATCATCAATAACGACTAGGTAGTACTTGAACCCTGAATTACTGATCACAGGGGACGCCCATACATCACAATGAATTAATTGGAAAGGAAAGATCGACACACTGGAAGACGAATGAAAAGGAAGGCGAACATGCTTGCTAATTTGACAGGCATGGCAAGTATGTTGTTATGCTTTATTGCACTAAAAATCAAATCCTTGAAGAATTTGGTAGAGTTGTTCGTGGCCTGGATGTCCAAGGCGAGCGTGCCACAGATTCTAGTTGGTGGTGGCGTGGAAGTTGTGGTTGCTGGATGGAGACTGATGATGATGCTGGAGACGGTAGAGGTCGCCAGTGAAATCACATCGGAGAAGTGTCGTCCTGAATGTGGCCTAGAGGGGGGGGGGGGGGTGAATAGGCCTTTTTGAAATTTGTCGGAACCTGCAACACTTAACAACCAGATAAAAACCAGAGATATCAGACTAGTCCGGTAAAGTGCGGACTACTCCGGTGTGTACCGACTAGGTTAATTAAGTTTGATCAATTAATTTGATTCTACGATGTATGCAGTGGAAATATACAGTTAATTGAAGTGTTGCAAGATTATGTACTAGGGTATACAATAACTCAATCTTATATTTGATGTTTCAACGTAAAATATGCGAGATTGATTGAAACCCTAGATTGATGTGATGAATAAGAATGATAAACACAAAGCAAGAACACAAACAATTTATCCCGTGGTTCGGCTCCCACAGAGGCAACCTACATCCACGTTGAGGAGTCCACAAAAGGACTGGGTCTTCTCCAATCCTACCCTCATCAGATCGCCATGAAGGCCAATCCTCTTATCTTATCACAAAGGGTAAATAACCAAATTCAAGAGGGAATTCTCACACGTTGAGGGCTCCTCTAGATTACAATCATAACTCCACCAAGAACACACTCAAAAGACTACAATGAAAATCACAGGAGTGTGTTAGAGAATCAAACCAAGAGCTCAAGAGTGATGAATCGTGTCTCTCCAATGTTCCAATGTGTATCCTCAAAGGATTGATCTTTTTGGCTTTAGATTTCGTGGAGAGATGTGTTTTTGAGGCTTTTGGGAGGTGTGATGGCGCAGGGGGTCGAGAGAGATTAAAGATGGGACGTGCACCTCTATTTATATGGGGTTTCTAAAAGTGACCGTTAGGGTTTAGAAAGATCGGACTAGTCCGTGGTGGACACCGAACTAGTCCGGTATGCAGTGTGTAGCAAACCCTAAGTGTCCCAAAATATCGGACTAGTCTAGCTAGGAGCGGACTTGTCCGATTTCGCTTCTGGAAATCTTCGGACTAGTCCGATAGTCATCGGACTTGTACAGATAGTGAAACCCTAAGTGGTTATGAGGACAAGTCTGCACTTGGAGGACTTGTCCGATTTAGGTCAGAGAGTTTTTCGGACTAGTCCGTGCTAATATCTGACTTGTCCGATTGACATCAGAAAGATATCGGACTAGTCCGGTGTGTGATCGGACTTGTCCGATTTTGTGTGACTTGTGAATTGTTTTGAGGACTAGTCCGCACTGGGGAGGACTAGTCCGATTCTAGTCAGAGAGATATCGAACTAGTCTGTGGTGATATCAGACTTGTCCGATCTTGTGAAGAGAGAGATATCGGACTAGTCCAGTGTCAGTCGAACTAGTCTGGTCCTGTATAAATTTGTGCAATGTGTGTGTTTATTTGTGATTGAGCTCTTGGGGTGTGTTTCCTTAACACACTCCACACACAATGATCTACTAATCTTGTTCCTTGATCTCTTCTCCACATTGCTCCTCATTCTCCCTTCTTTTTGGCACTTTGCTTATTTTCACATTAAAACATGTGCTCATCTCAACAAAGTGGTTAGTATCTCATTTGCTTGTCATAAATCATCCAAAACCCACAAGGGATTCCTAGATGCACTTTCAATCTCCCCCTTTTTGGTGATTGATGACAACCAATTGAGATTTCAAAAAATATGACAAAAAAGTAAGCATTTCATAAAGTATGCACATATGTGTTCAAAACACATTAAGCAATGAATACATGATCCATATGTGCACTCTTTATGGTGGGATGCAAAACTAAATGAGTATGAGCAATAATTGTGATGATTATGAGTTAATTGACATGGATGTACCAACAATAAGCATAAAAGACAATGATGAACCAAAAACATAGATTTCATCAATAAGAGCATAACAAGTTCGTAGCATTGCATCTCAGGGCCATAATTAAGAAAATAACATATTAAACAGTTTTACAACCCACAAAATAGACAGAAAGCACAAAGGAAGCTCTCTCCTCGCATCCTACAGCTAAGACCTTAGACCTAAGACTCCCCCTCAATCTCTCCCCCTTTGGCATCAAGACACCAAAAAGAAGGAGAGAAGGGACCTAAAGTCTTCATGCCTCACTGTCGGTCCTCTCATTGTCTTCATCTTCGTCTTCGGGCTGATGATGAGGAGGAGGAGGTGCAGAGCCACTCGAGCCCCCAATGCCAAAGTAGGCAAGCTCGGAGGGAGTCAAGGGCCCGAGCTCGGTGAAGTCGGAATCAGAATCTTCAGAGATTACCGAAGATCCAATGGGCTTAATCTCCAGTTTCTGGAATATCTGCTTCACATTGGCCTTGACATACTTCATGTCTTCTTTTCTCCTCTTGTTGAGCTTGTGGGCCTTCACCTCGACCTTTCTGCAAGAAGCAAAGATGGTAGCCAAGTATTTGAAGATGCCACTTGCAGATCCTTTTTGAGGAGCTGCCCTAGTGGCAGGGGTAGCCCTGACATCTTCACTTCTTCTTGTCGGAGCCTCAGGACTGGAGGTCAGAGAAGGAGCAGCCTGTATGCTTGGCTTCTGAGGCATCTGAGGCCTCAAAGGGAGGTGCTCCACATCTTTAATAAATTCAATCCCAGTTACCTTCTCAATCACAAACATCAGATATGGAGCATAACCACAAGACATGTTGGGTGTGCAAGAAATGTTCACCATGTCATTCCAAATATAGTCCGCCATATCAAACTGACGGTCCTTGCTTATGACCCTCATCAGGGTCCGGAGATAGCCTTGCACACTCCCAGCATCTCCATCTTTGGGAGCAATATTCTTCCTCAATACTCTGTTCAGGACCACAAAGAAAGGTTTCATGTTCTTTGTGGAGGGAGGGTTGGACTTTGAGTTGGGCTCATAGAGGAATTTCATCATGTCCTTCTCAATGACACATATGTTGTGGATGATCAAGCTATCATATCTTGAGGTGTCAAGGTGGAGCAGGCTTGCAAAGTCTTCACGAGTGATATTGTACTTGGATCCGTGAGTCATCCAAGTAACAATCTCTTCATCTTCACTTGAGAAATGGCACGTCGCAAAGAATTGCGCGATGACCTCATCATTCCAGTTGTTCCTGAAGGAAAAAAGATCCTTCAGGCCATGCCTCTCAAGTGCATCCACCACTTCAATAAACGGGGAGCAGCCCTTCTTCTCAAAATGCGCCCAATCGATCCATTGGTTGCGCACTACCGGTGTCTTCATGGGGAGGTACACAGATTTGTAGAAATCTGCATGGAAATTGCACCAAAATCTTCCGTCGGCAGCTTGCTTCGGACGGCCATACCAATCAATACTTCTGAATTTAGCAGTCGAGTCGCTGCCCTTCCCATTGAACTTCTCTTCAGTGGGGTCTCTGACCCCTTCCCTTGGGGCATGCAGCTTTAGGGGGCCAACCGGGCCCGTTGCTATTCCCTTGCCCTTGCCCTTAGCTTGGCGAGGGCCACTTGTTGCTGCAACAGCCTTGGAAGCCGGCTTCTTTGCCAGCACCTTTCGACGAGCCTGAGGAGGAGATGGAGCTGGCTCGGGAGGATGCTCTTGGCGTTTCTTGCCAAGGCTTGTCGAGGACCGAGGTGCGACCTCATGGTCCATCTCGACCCCAAAATCGGAAATCTCGTCGTTTGAGCTCGACATGCCCTGAGAATGAATTGTGTAAGGCATGAATGAGAATTGATGATTCAAGGCATGGGTGAGAAAGAGTAACAAGGAATTGCATTGAGAAAAAGGTTAGATTTTGAGTTCAGAAAAATTGGACAAGTCCGGAGTACACGCATGGACTAGTCTGGGGTGATCCGACTTGTCCGTGCATGGACCGGACTAGTCCGGTATTCATCCTCAAAAGCCTAACTTATGAGACAAATGGACTTATTCAATGCAAAATTAGCCTAACAGCAATGTAATACATCAAGGACACTAGTATTAGGTGAAAGAAGCTAGGCTATTTGATCAACAATGAAGAAAATAGGGATTTCTAGGGTTTGGGCAAAAATTACTGAAGAAATCGCTTGAAACTTGGAGGTGATAGTGTTGAAGTCCGAACAAGTCCGTGAACTTCAATATCTGAGCAAGAAAGCTTGATTTCCGCCCAAATGCGGAGCCTTTTGGTGGAGAAAGCACGAAATCGCCTTGAGAGCTCGAGCGCGAAGAGAGAGAAGCTTGAGGCAAGTTGTGAGGGTGAGGGAATTAGGGTTTGGCGGAAGCTAGGGTTATGGACACGAAAAATCGGACAAGTCTGGAAATGACCGGACTAGTCCGAACTTTTCCAGAGGCTATATCGGACTAGTCCGTGGTCCACCGGACTAGTCCGGTCTAACCGGCGCTCTGCGGACTAGTCTGCTTGTGCGGACTTGTCTGGGTAACCACGGACTAGTCCGTGGCACCAGGCAAGAACTTCTTAGCCCATTCATATATATTTGAAGGTACATATTTAGAAAATAGGAGGGCAAATGAGACTAAATAATCTTGATGAATATGATCAGTAAGCATACAACAATCAAGCAATGACCATAATTCACCAAGATCTAGTATTTTACATAGTTTTCTGGAGAAAATTGAGAGAGATGATTTTCACAATCCAATCAACATATTTTGAAGAATTCATACAGGTATGCAACATTTCAAGCCACATTCCGAGCATCAAGTATGTTTAGTTCATTTCGAAGCTTGCAAAAGCGTTTTTCATCAAGTGGCTTGGTGAATATGTCGACCAATTGTTTTTCAGTGTTGACATGGGAAATGGCTATATCTCCTTTCATGGAATGGTCTCTCAAGAAGTGATGCCTTATGTCTATGTGTTTGGTTCTAGAGTGCTCAACAGGATTATGGGCAATTTTAATGACACTCTCATTATCACAAAGGAGTGGAATACAATCCATATTGTAACCGTAATCCCTTAGAGTTTCCCGCATCTAAAGGAGTTGTGCACCACAACTCCCAGCTGCAACATACTCCACTTCGGTTGTGGATAAGGCAATGAAGTTTTGTTTCTTAGAGGACCAAGAAACTAGGGATCTACCTAGGAATTGGCATGTACCAGAGGTACTTTTTCTGTCTACTTTGCATCCGACATAATATGCATCGGAGTAACCAATGAGATTGAATTGGAGCCTTTTGGATACCAAAGACCAAGGTTGGGTGTATGAACTAAATATCTCAAGATCCTTTTTACGGCTATCAAGTGACACTCCTTAGGATTGGCTTGAAATCTTGCACACAAACATACACTCAACATAATATCTTGCCTAGATGCACATAAATAGAGTAGAGATCCAATCATGGAGCGATATACCTTTTGGTCGATGCTAGGTCCATCTTCGTTGAGATCTAAGTGGCCATTTGTTGCCATGGGAGTCTTTATGGGCTTCGCCTTGTCCATCCCAAACTTCTTAAGTATATCTTGAGTGTACTTAGTTTGTCTTATGAACATCCCTTCCCTTTGTTGCCTCACTTGGAATCCCAAAAAGTACTTTAGCTCTCCCATCATAGACATCTCAAACCTGCCTGTCATAATTTTACTAAACTCCTCACAAAAAGATTTGTTAGTTGAACCAAAGATTATATCATCAACATAGATTTGACAAACAAAAAGATCATTGTAAAAGTTCTTTGTAAATAGTGTATAATCTACTTTGCCAATCTTAAAACCATTTTCAATTAAGAAATCTCTAAGACACTCATACCAAGCTCTAGGAGCTTATTTGAGGCCGTAGAGAGCCTTACGCAATTTAAATACATGGTCGGGAAACTCTTCGTCTTCAAACCCGGGGGTTGCTCCACATACACCTCCTCCTTGATTGGTCCATTGAGGAAGGCACTTTTCACATCCATTTGATAGAGGTTGAAATCATGGTGAGTAGCATATGCAAGTAATATTCTAATAGATTCAAGTCTAGCTACAGGAGCAAAGGTATCATCGAAATCCAAACCTTCGACTTGTGAATACCCTTTGACCACAAGTCATGCCTTGTTCCTTGTCACCACCCCGTGTTCGTCTTGTTTGTTGCAGAAGACCCATTTGGTGCCGACGACGTTGGATTTGGGTCTTTCGACTAGTTCCCACACCTCGTTTCTCTTGAAATTGTTGAGTTCTTCTTGCATGACCACTACCCAATCCGGATCCTTCAATGCATCCTCAACCCTGTGTGGTTCCAAAAAGGACACAAATGAGTAATGCTCACAAAAATTAGCTATGCGAGATCTAGTAGTTACTCCCTTTTGGATGTCGCCGATGATGTTGTCGATTGGGTGATCCCTTTGGACGCATTGATGTACTCTTGGGTGTGGCATTTGAGGTGTCGTATCTTCATGATCATCTTCTTATCCCCCTAAATGGTTGTCCTCGTCGATTTGTTGATCATCTTCAGTTTCTTGAGGTTGATCTTGTATGGAGGCTCCCCCTTGATCATTGGTCTCCTCTTGTGGTTCGTTTTCCTCATGGATATGTAGAGGTGTCTCTTATGGTTGAACTTCGCCTAACGCCATTATTCTCAATGCTTGGCAAGGAGCTTCTTCTTTATCCAGCACACATGGATCAACTTGCTCCTTTTGGGAGCCATTAGTTTCATCGAACACTACGTCACGTGCTATTTCAACAAGTCTGGAGGTCTTGTTGAAAACACGATAGGCGTATGTGTTCGAGTCATAACCAAGCAAGAAACCTTCATCAGACTTTGAAGCAAATTTTTAAGTCCTAGGCTTCTTGTTTAAAATGTAGCATGGAGAACCGAAAACTCGAAAATATGAAATATTGGGTTTGTTACCGGTGAGTAGCTCATAGGATGTCTTCTTGAGTAGTCGATGAAGATAAAGTCGATTTATGGCGTAACAAGCGGTGTTGACCGCTTCTGCCCAAAATCGATCTGAGGTCCTGTACTCATCAAGCATTGTTCTCGCCATCTCTATGAGGGTTCGGTTCTTTATTTTGGCAACTCCGTTTTGTTGAGGGGAGTACGGTGCTGAAAACTCGTGCTTTATGCCTTCTTCATCTATGTACTCCTCCACTTGTTTGTTCTTGAACTCTGTGCCGCTGTCGCTTCGAATGTTCTTGATTGTCAATGAGAATTCATTTTGAGCTCACTTGAAGAACTTCTTGAGTATTCCTTGTGTTTCTGACTTATCATGCAAAAAGAAAACCCAAGTGAAGCGAGAAAATCATCAACAACTACTAAACCATATTTGTTACCGCCGATGCTTATGTAGGCAATTGGACCAAATAAGTCCATGTGAAGTAGTTCGAGCGGTCTTGTTGTAGTCATGACGTTCTTGGCGGGGTGAGGTGCTCCAACTTGCTTCCCGGCTTGGCACGCGCTACAAGGCCTGTGTTTCTCAAAAACAACATCCTTCAAACCTCGTATATGATCGCCCTTGAGGAGTTTTTGAAGGTTCCTCATACCAACATGTGCTAGCCGTCTATGCCACAGCCAACCCATGTTGGTTTTTGCAATCAAGCATGTGTCAAGTTCAACTTTATCCTTGTTGAAGTCAATAAGATAAAGCTTTCTCTTTAACATACCCTTGAATGCAATAGAACCATCATTCCTCCTAGAGACGGTCACACCCTCGTTAGTGAACAAGCAATTATAACCTTTGTCACATAATTGAGATATGGACAGTAGGTTATAATCTAAGGAATCAACATGTAATACATGAGAAAGTGTGTGTTTAGATGATATGGCAATTTTACCGGTACCGAGCACCTTCCCTTGACTATTATCTCCAAAGTAGATGCCCTCATTTGGATCCTAATTTTCTTCATATTCAACGAACATTCTTCTTTCTCCGGTCATATGGTTGGTGCAACCACTGTCTAGCACCCATTTATATCCACTAGAGGAATAGGCCTTGCATTTACCTTCCTTTGCCATGAGGCAAGTGCCATTTCCCTTCCATGCGCCGAGTGTAAGGAAGAGAGTAGACTTATTGGATGTCTTCTCGATGGCTATGCTAGCCATCTCTTCTTCTTCAGATGATGAGGACTCATCATTTGAGTCCCACTCTTTCCCTATGTGTGCTTGTTCGACTTGTTTCTTCTTCTTGAAGAATTTCTTGGGTTGAGGCTTGGCTTCTTTGGTCTTCTTCTTGTTCTCTTCATATGGGCAATCAACTATAAAGTGACTATACTCACCACAATTATAGCATGTCTGCCTCAACTTTGGCTTTGTTCTTTCCTTGTACTTTCCTTCGCTTGATTTAGTACCTTGTCTCTTCTTCATTATTCTCTTGAATTTCTTCATGAACAATATCATGTATTCTTCATCTAATTCACTGCTCTCATCATCATCGTCTTCTTCTAGCTGAGCTTCTCGAGCTTCTTTAGATAGGGGCTTGAGGGTGGACTTCAAATCAACCCATTTCTTCTTTGTAGAGGTGAGGTCGGCAATTTCCTTGGCATGCTTTGCTTGTTTTTCCATCATCTCGGAATTGATGATTTTTCCAAGTAATTCATTCGGAGTCATTTTCTTGTATCCGGGGCTTTCTCTAATCATTGAGCATAGGGTGACACTGCGAGGCATGAAAGCTCTAAGGATGAGATTCACCACCTCGTGGTCATTCCACTTCTTGCTTCTGTATGATCGAACCTTGTTGACGAGTGTCTTTAATCAGTTGTACATATCTTGAGGTGACTCGTCTTCTTCGATTGCGAATCTTCCTAATTCGCCTTCGATCATTTCGATATTTGCTTCACGCACATGACGGTCACCTTCATGTGCAGTTTGCAATGTGTCTCATATCTCCTTCGCAATCTCGAGTCTATCCACCTTGATGAACTTGTCCCGACTGAGCAAAGAGGTAATGACTGCCGCGGCTTGAGCATTTCGATGAATTGCCTGCTCTTGGCTTGGTGTAAGTTCTTCATCGTCGTTCGGGATATCTATCCCTGTGCACACAATATGCCATAAACTTGGATTGAGGGAAATTAGATGCATTTTCATATTTTGCCTCCACATTGAGTCATCACTTCCATTGAAGTGTGGGGCTTTTCCTAGAGGGATAGATAAATAATGATTATTACTGGGATTAAGACGATCATAGTTGAAAGGATATCAGGAGTAGTCGGTGTGACTACCCCCCTTCGTCTTATCTTCAATCTTTACTTTTCCTTTGGAAATTGTCTTCTTTCTTAGGAGCGCCTTTAGTTCCAGCATCTTCTCATCGTTGTCCTCGAAGTCTTGAATGGCTTCGAGGAGCTTTTCAACTTTCTGATTCTTGCCATCATCAACCTTCTCTTGGTTGTTGCTCTTATGTACGTCCTTCATGTCCGACATAATCTTCTTCGAGCGATTAGTCTCTTTCTTGAAGAACCTACCCTGATACCAATTGAATGTGGCCTAGAGGGGGTGAATAGGCCTTTTTGAAATTTGTCAGAACCTGCAACACTTAACAACCAGATCAAAACCAGAGATATCGGACTAGTCCATTGTGTACCGACTAGTTAATTAAGTTTGATCGATTAATTTGATTCTACGATGTATGCAGCGGAAATATACAGTTACTTGACGTGTTGCAAGATTATGTACTAGGGTATACAATAAGTCAATCTTATACTTGATGTTTCAATGTAAAATATGCGAGATTGATTGAAACCCTAGATTGATGTGATGAATAAGAATGATGAACACAAAGCAAGAACACAAACAATTTATCCCGTGGTTCGGCTCCCACAGAGGCAACCTACATCCACGTTGAGGAGTCCATAAAAGGATCGGGTCTTCTCCAACCTTACCCTCGTCAGATCGCCACGAAGGCCAATCCTCTTCTCTTATCACAAAGGGTAAATAACCAAATTCAAGAGGGCCTTCTCACACGTTGAGGGCTCCTCTAGATTACAATCACAACTCCACCAAGAACACACTCAAAGATTACAATAAAAATCACAGGAGTGTGTTAGAGAATCAAACCAAGAGCTCAAGAGTGATGAATCGTGTCTCTCCAATGTTCCAATGTGTATCCTCAAGGGATTGATCTTTTTGGCTTTAGATTTGTGGAGAGATGTGTTTTTGAGGCTCTTGGGAGGTGTGATGACGCAGGGGGTCGAGAGAGATTAAAGATGGGCCGTGCACCTCTATTTATATGGGGTTTCTAAAAGTTACTGTTAGGGTTTTGAAAGATCGGACTAGTTCGTGGTGGACACCGGACTAGTCTGGTGTGCTGTGTGTAGCAAACCCTAAGTTTCCCGAAATATCGGACTAGTCCGGCTAGGAGCGGACTTGTCCGATTTCGCTTCTGGAAATCTTCGGACTAGTCCGATAGTCATCGGACTTGTCCGGACAGTGAAACCCTAAGTGGTTATGAGGACAAGTCCGCACTTGGAGGACTTGTCCGATTTAGGTCAGAGAGTTTTTCGGACTAGTCCGTGCTAATATCAGACTTGCCCGATTGACATCAGAAAGATATCGGACTAGTTCGGTGTGTGATCGAACTTGTCCGATTTTGTGTGACTTGTGAAGTGTTTTTAGGACTAGTCCGCACTGGGGAGGACTATTCCGATTCTAGTCAGAGAGATATCGGACTTGTCCATGGTGATATCGGACTTGTCCGATCTTGTGCAAAGAGAGATATCAGACTAGTCCGGTGTCAGTCGGACTAGTCCGGTCCTATATAAATTTGTGCAATGTGTGTGTTTATTTGTGATTGAGCTCTTGGGGTGTGTTTCCTTAACACACTCCACACACAATGATCTACTAATCTTGTTTCTTGAGCTCTTCCCCACATTGCTCCTCATTCTCTCTTCTTTTTGGCACTTTGCTTATTTTCACATTAAAACCTGTGCTCATCTCAACAAAGTGGTTAGGAGCTCATTTGCTTGTCATAAATCATCCAAAACCCACAAGGGATTCCTAGATGCACTTCACGTCCCCGTTCGTAAATCCTTAATAGAAAAGCCAAAAGGGTCAAAAGTGATCGCAACATTATTGTCGCGGGTCAGTGCACACACCGAGATCAAGTTCTTAATCAGATGTGGAGAGATGAGAACATTATTTAAGTGTAACGGTGAGGATACAGTGGGAATATGAGTGCGCCCAACACTCTGGATAGGAATATGAGACCCGTTGCCAACGATAATATGAGAGGATGCAAAGGGAGGATGGGAAGAATGAACAATACCCTGGTTGTTGGCCATATGCGACGTCGCTCCGGTGTCCATGACCCAGTCACCGCCGCGTGTGTATTGGCTCGGTGGGGGCACACTTTGCATGGCCGCGAGCAGACCAGATGGGATCTGTTGTTGCTGAGGACCAATACCAAAGGATGTGTCGTAGAAACCAGACGGAGTGGATGTGAGCAGGGCCTGCTGCTGAGCATTCCCTGGTCAGGGGCCGATGATGCCAGTCTGTGTTGGGCACCACATTGGCATCAGCCAAGCCTGAACAACGCCGGTCCACGGGTTCACGTGGGGAACCCATGGCACGGCTGGACCGCAATTGTTTGTCGATGCACTGCCGTGCACAGTGTTGGTCGACTTCTTGCCATCGTTCTGGCGATGTCACTTGCAACGGTCACCATTCTTGTTGTTCGTGGCGCCCCCGGGGTGAGCGGCATCAGCAGGGGGCGCGGGAGGAGGATGGCTCGCAGAGGTGGCAAGCAGAGCTGTGTTGGCCTCCATCTTGGCAGTATGAGCCTGCCGTTGTTCATCCTAGAGTAGGTAGTCACGGACGAAGAGGAAGGATGGTAGAGGTCGAGTGGATGTCAGCACTGAGATAGCATGGCTAAACTTGGAGTTGACACCTCGTAGAGCGTTGATCACCATGGAGGAGTCGCTCACTGGATGCCCGACATCACGGAGCAAGTCAGCGAGTTCCTTCAGCCGCCTGAAGTACTCGGAGACGAACAACTCGCCTTGGAAGAGGCCATGGAATTCTTGAAGCGCATACACAGCGCGATGATCCGCATTGTCCAGGAACAGACCACAGATCGCCGCCCAAAGCGAGTACACCGTCGGCCATGGGGAGTAGACCATATTCATGAGGTTGGGGTGATGGAGTTGTATAGCCAAGAGACTATACTCTGATCGATCTGTAGCCAGTCGCGATCATGCCACATGAGATGCGCATCAACGGACCCATCGACATGGTCTAAGAGACCAAACTTGCGCAGAGTAGCATCGAAGAAGGCACACCAGATCGAGAAGTTGGATTCTCCATAGTCGAGGACGATCGGAACATGGGTACGGATGTTTACGTGGTGGACGGCAGAAGCGAAGAGAGAGTTCTGGGGTGGGTCTGCAAAGGGGTTGGAGCTGGCGGTGCCGGCAATGGAGGATGCAGGGCTCGACGCCATGTTGCAGCGGAAGTAGAGTGAGAATCGGGTTAGCTATCTGATACCATATAGAAAATGAACGGCACACTTATTCATTGATTGAAGGTGCAATTTATACAGAGAACAACTGAACCCAGTCCTACAGCTACGCCAGAGCTATCGGTGAGCCGTTGGACATGGCAGCGTGTGAGACGAAGTCGTGGATGGCGAGGCGTAGTGCTGGTCGTGTGCTGGTAGTTGATCGTGAGCGCGGATGTAGGAAGACCAACAGAATGAGTCTACTCAACATGATCAATTAGGATGCTCGCTAGGGAGCAGACTTGTCGCCCATCTGAAAACGTCGATTTTCTCCTTAGCTAGTCTCGCAACCTGCAGCTCATTTTTCTCGTCCGAAAGCATCTAGGCCCCCATGAGGTATGGTTTCGGTGATTAATGACAACCATTGGATTTTACTAATGAATTTGTGGATGCAAGGTCTCCCATATCACTCAATCAAACGAAATTCATATGAACATCAATATCAACTACTAATCATTGGAGACCCCTAAACAAACACTTTATGAGATCAATCAATTTTATGAAGATTAGAAGTAAAAGCTCATATGTCAAAGTCATTCAACCATAATTGACAACACTCAATGCTTGAAAATCATCAGAAGTATATTTCCAACAAATGTCTAAGAGGTCAATCGAGCAAAATACAAAAGAATCACTTAGAACAACTCGAAGCAAACAAAATCAACTCACCGGATCAACCGATGTCTCTAGAGAACAACACATCGGTCAATTTGATTCAGTAGAAGAAGAAGACCTCAGAACAAAGTACTCACCGGATCATCCGATGTTAAGGGCTAAGCTACGTCGGTCCATCAGTACAGTTTGCAATATCCTTGGACCAAGTGTAGCACCGGATCATCTGATGTACAGAGATATACACATCGGTCAATCACTCCAGTAAGCATCAAGTTTGAGCCAATTCTGGAGGAAGAGCCACCGGATCATCCAATGAGAAGACAGGTGCAACATCGGTCTAACAACGGTCATATCTGACACAGTGACGTCAGCTAAAGTAAACTTGACCGATGATAACTAAAGGGGAGACATCAGATCATCTGGTGTTCGTAGGAAAGTTTTGTCATCCTACTTTTCCAAAGGCTATTTCGTGGAAGCTGGCTATAAATACCCCCTAAACCTGTCATTTCGACAAGTCTTGATCACCAGACATTCTCTACACATCCACAAGCGTTCAAGACCAAGAGCCATCACTTCTACATCATTTAGATCACTTACACACCAAGAGATAGGCTAGTACTAGCTAGAGAGAGCTTGTGTGCCTCCATTCTTGGTGAGTGGAATCTCTAGGGTAGTGAGAGCCTCAAGGGAGTGTCCCTTTGTGTGTGTAATTGAGAGAAACTTCCGGAGCTTGCCAAGAGGATTGTGGAAGCCCGGAGGACCAAAGTGTACAAGGCTTGAGCTCCACCTTGCCGAGGTTGGCAAACGGAGAAGAATAGTGGAGATCCCTCGTCTCGGTGACTTGTGTGTGGCTATACCCTTTGGTGGGTGCCACAACGTGGATGTAGGAAGATCTTGACGATCTTGCCGAACCACAGGATAAATCCTCGTGTCTCCTCGGGAGTTTGCATCCTCTTCCTCTCCCTTACATTTATGCATTTTATATACCGCGAAGTTGCTATTTACTTCAATGCATAGATCGTTTGCGTAGGGAATTGTGCTTTTAGGAATTAAGTTTCATTGCTTAGATTTTTGAAAAGAAGCCCAATTCACCCCCCCCCCCCTCTTGGGCATTCGATCCTTACAATTGGTATCAGAGCAAGGTTGCTCATAGGATCATTCTAGCTTCACCGCTAGAGAGCTAAAATGGCCAAGGTTGGGGGTTCGGTTCCTATCTTCGAGGGCAAGAACTTTGCCTATTGAAAAGCACGCATGCACGCTTATCTAGAGGCTATTGCTCCCGAAGTATGGGAAGCGACCCACGCGGGGTTTGGAGAACACAACTATGTTGGTGATCAAATTAAATGGGATGCTAAAGCTAGGAATGCAATCTATGAATGTATTAGTCAAGATGTGTTTGCTAGGATTGCTAGCAAAGAAAAAGCTTGTGAAATTTGGGCTTGCTTAATAGAGATTCATGAGGGTTCTTCTCGAGTCAAGGAATTTAAATATCACATGCTTAAAGCAAAATATGATGAATTTAAGATGCTACCTCATGAAAATGTCAATGAGATGTTCACTCGCTTAAATGTACTAATTGAAGAAATTAATGCTCTTGACATTGCTTCTCTTGGCAAGGGACTCATCAACCGCAAGATCCTCATGCTCCTTCCCAAGCCAAAGTACAACATCATCAACTCCATGCTTCAAAAGGAGTCTCTTGACCACATTGAAGTTTCGGAGCTCATTGGAGAAATTCCGCTCATGAGATGAGTGTACTTGGGATGATGGAGCAATCATCTTCAAAAACAATTGCTCTAAAGGCGTCCACCAAGAAAACAAGCCTCAAGAAGAAGAAGGTGGTTGAGCCTAGCTCAAGTGAAGAGGAGCAAGCATCAAGTGAAGATGAAGATGATGAGCTTGCATTGATGATGAGGAAGTTCTCACGCTTGAACTCCAAGATTACCAAGAAGGGATACACCTTTGATCCCAAGAAGAAAGCATTTCTACCAAGGAGAGATGATCACAAGACTTGCTACAATTGTGGTGATTAAGGCCACATCTCCTATGATTGTCCAAAACCGGACAAAAGAAGAGAGAACCACAGCAAGCATCGCAAGCTTGAAGAAAGTGAAGATGATGAAGAAGAGGCCAAACCCAAACCAAGATCCTTTGGGAAGAGGAAACATGACAAGGGCAAGAAGGCAAGACTCTTCCCAAAAAAACAAAATGGCCCACAAAAGGTGTTCATGTGTGAGGCAAATGAATGGGTCACCGACGAAGAAACAAGTGATGAAGAGAGTGAAGTGGAAGAAGAAAGTTTGGCCGGCCTCGCCATTGCCAAGAATGATGACTCACCTCTTCATCCACCGCCCATGTGCCTCATGGCGAA
This sequence comes from Tuctoria greenei, assembly GCA_036927565.1. NCBI lineage: Eukaryota > Viridiplantae > Streptophyta > Magnoliopsida > Poales > Poaceae > Tuctoria > Tuctoria greenei. Next base: position 208,167,110 of record JAYESD010000006.1, on the reverse strand, counting down.
AGGTAACACCAAGGTATGTGACGACTCTAGCGATGATGAGCTTTCCCCCGATGATTTAACTTCGTTGATAAATGAATAGCATGCTATCATTAAGAGGGAAAAGAGTAAGGTTAAAACTCTTGAAGAAACTCATGCCAGACTTGAGAGTGATAACCTCGATTTGCTTTACAAGTATGAAAGCATACTCAAAGAGCATGACACGCTCAAATCTCATGTCAAGCAAATTGAGGAAGAAAAGGCTAAAATAAAGTTAGATAATCATGAGCTTAACTTAGCACACCAAACACTCTTGGAAGAGCACAACAAGTTAGTACAAGAACATCAAACACTTAACCTTGCTCATGACGTGCTTGATCAAGAGTTGAAAAATATAAAGAAGCAAACTCTTAATGATAGGATATCCATTACTTCTCATGTCACTAATGCCTTGAACAAGTCTTTGTCTTTGAAAGCAAACGCTAGGGAGAAGGATTTGTTGGAAGAAATTGAGAGTCTCCGCACTAGTGTGGCTAGACTTTCAAAAGGGGAAGTCAAACACAAGGAAATACTCTTCCAACAAGCAAAGGCCTTCAACAAGAGAGGACTTGGATCCTTCCCAGTGCCTAACAAAGGAAAGGTGCCCTCACTGGAGCTTAGAACAAGCTTCATCAAGGAAGTTAGTTCTTATTGCCAACATTGTGAGGTCACCGGACACCACACAAGGGAGTGTCCTCTTCCTAACCGACCCTCTCCCAAGTTGCCCATTAATTACAAATCTACTTTCAATGATCATTATTATCTCTTGAGTAAAGTAGATGGCAAGGTGAAGGCTAGGTTCATTGGCAAGGACATGAAGGACATGAAGGGGAAGCTCCCCAACCAACTTTGGGTCCCAAAGACACTTGTATCACACATACAAGGACCTAAGTTGGCTTGGGTGCCTAAAGTTAAAAATTGAATTCATGTGTGTAGGTGAACTACAAAGCCGGAGGAAAGCATTGGGTACTCGATAGCGGGTGCACCCAACATATGACCAGCAATGATGGTATGTTCACCACCATAGAAAACCCCGACAATCATGAACAAGTCACCTTTGGTGATAACTCTAAGGGAAAGGTAATTGGGTTAGGTAAAATTGCTATTTCAAATGATTTATCCATCTCTAATGTTTTGTATGTCAAGTCACTTAGTTTTAATTTACTTTCCATTGCACAACTATGTGATCTTGGACTAACATGCACATTTAGCAAAAATGATGTTGTTGTGAGTAGTGAAACAAGCCAAGACATAGTCTTCAAAGGATTTCGGCATGGACATCTCTACCTAGTAGACTTCTCCAACAAGAATGCTAGCTTGACCACTTGCCTTTTCACTAAGACAAGTTTGGGATGGCTATGGCACCGACGCATAGCGCACATTGGGATGAGCAAACACAAGAAGTCATTCAAGCTTGGGATGGTGACCGGCGTGAAGGATGCCACTTTTAAGAAGAACAAGCTTTGTAGCGCTTGTCAAGCCGGAAAGCAAGTTGCTTCACACCATCCAATGAAGACAATGGTGTCAACCTCCAAGCCACTTGAGCTACTCCACATGGACCTCTTTGGACCGTCCACATATCAAATCCTTGGCGGTAACCTCTATTGTCTTGTTATAGTTGATGACTACTCTCGCTATGCTTGGACTCTATTTCTAGGTGACAAGAGTGAAACTCCGGAAGTGTTCAAGACCTTCGCCAACCGCGCTCAAAGGGAATTTCAACTTCCCATCATCAAGGTCCGGAGTGACAACTGCACCGAATTCAAAAACTATAACATTGGGGAGTGGTGTGACCGTGAAGGCGTGAAACATGAGTTTTCGGCCACATACACTCCTCAACAAAACGGTGTCGTTGAAAGGAAGAACAAGACACTCATCACTCTTGCGAGAGCAATGCTTGATGACTACAGCACGTCGGAGAAGTTTTGGGCCGAAGAAATCAACACGGCGTGCCATGCCGCAAATAGGGTCTATCTCCATCGACTACTTCAAAAAACCCCGTACGAGCTTCTCATTGGGAGAAAGCCCAACATCTCCTACTTTCGAGTCTTTGGATGCAAGTGCTACATCTACCGCAAGAAAAGGCTCGGTAAGTTTGAAAGAAGATGTGATGTTGGTATATTCCTTGGTTATGCATCAAACTCAAAAGCATATCGAGTATTCAACCAAACCTCCAGTTTAGTTGAGGAAAGTTGTGATGTTGAGTTTGATGAGACTAATGGCTCCCAAGAGGAGAGTTTTGGTCATGATGAAATAGATGATGAGCCTCTACGAGAAGCCATGAAGAACATGACCATTGGAGACATCAAGCCTGAAGTTGAGGAGAGCCATGATCAAGGGGGAGCTTCAAGTTCCAACAACAACACCTCTATGGCGCCTCAAGTTGACGAAGAAGAGAAGGATGATCCATTGCCGACTCAAGACTCACAAGCCCAACAACATCAAGAAGAAGAAGAAGTCCATGATCAAGCCCAGCCACAAGAGGAGCAACATGCATCACCATCGCCAAGTGCTTCGCAACCACTTATGAGGCATGGACGCATCTCCAAGGCACATCCGATGGACCAAATCATCGGAAATCCGTCAAGGGGTGTAAGTACACGTTCTCGCCATTTTGCTTCATTTTGTGAGCACTACTCGTTTGTTTCATGTGTAGAACCCACTCACATTGAGGAAGCACTCCAAGACCCAAATTGGGTGATGGCCATGCAAGAAGAACTCAACAACTTCATCCGCAATGAAGTTTGGGTGTTGGAGGAGCGACCCAAAGACAAGAACGTCATCGGAACAAAGTGGGTGTACCGCAACAAACAAGACGAGAATGGCGTTGTGGTCCGTAACAAGGCAAGACTTGTGGCCAAGGGGTTCTCGCAAGTTGAAGGACTAGACTTTGGGGAGACATTTGACCCGGTCACCCGACTAGAAGCCATCCGTATACTTCGTGCCTTTGCATCACATCATAGTATTAGACTTTATCAAATGGATGTGAAAAGTGCCTTTCTTAATGGTTACATTAACGAGCTTGTTTATGTTGAATACCCTCCCGGGTTTGAAGATCCGAGGAATCCTAATCATGTGTATAGGTTGCACAAGGTGTTCTACGGGCTCAAGCAAGCACCTAGGGCGTGGTATGAACGACTACGGGATTTCTTGATCATGCAAGGATTCAAGATCGGGAGGGTGGACACCACACTCTTCACCAAAGACATCAACGGAGATTTGTTCATTTTTCAAATTTATGTTGATGATATTATTTTTGGTTCAACTAACGAAGCTCTTAGCCATGAGTTTGGCAAAATGATGTCTAGGGAATTCGAGATGTCGATGATTGGAGAGCTCAACTTCTTCCTTGGATTTCAAATCAAGCAACTTCAAGAGGGGACCTTCGTCTATCAAAAGAAGTACACCAAGGACCTCTTGAAGAAATTTGAGATGGGAGATTGTAGCTCAAGAAGCACTCCAATGGCAACAAATTGTCATCTCGACGCGGATAAGGACGGTAAACCTATTGACCAATCTAACTACCGTTCTATGATTGGCTCATTGCTTTATCTTACCGCATCTAGGCCCGATATCATGTTTAGTGTATGCTTGTGTGCTCGCTTTCAAGCGGCACCTAAAGAATCACATAGGAAGGCGGTCTTTAGGATACTTAGGTATCTTAAGCATACCCCTAGTATGGGCTTGTGGTACCCTAAAGGTGCAAAATTCCATCTCTTGGGATACTCGGATTCGGACTTTGTCGGATGTCGCGTGGATCGCAAGAGTACCTCCGGTGGGTGCCACTTGCTTGGGTGTTCCCTAGTATCTTGGTCAAGCAAGAAGCAAAATTCCGTCGCCTTGTCCACGGCGGAAGCGGAATATATTGCAGTCAGTGCATATTGTGCCCAAATTCTCTATATGAAGCAAACCCTTTTGGACTTTGGTATTAAACTTGGTTGTGTGCCTCTCCTTTGTGACAATGAAAGTGCGGTTAAGATAGCTAAAAACCCTGTTCAACACTCCCGCACTAAGCACATTGATATTCGCCATCATTTCTTGAGGGACCATGAAGCTAAGGGAGACATCTCATTGCGAGGTGTTAGGTCCGAAGAACAATTGGTGGATATCTTCACTAAACCACTAAATGAGAAAAAATTTTCTAGGCTAAGAAGTGAGTTAAATGTGCTAGATGCAACGAACGTCATATAAGAATGCATCTCATATAGGTCTTGCCTAACTCTCAAAGGATAGGGGTGAGCAAGGTTATCTTGGGATGGAGGTTCTTTTGGGTTTCTCCAAGGTTTGGAGAGTGGCTCTCCCTGAAGAAGCCTTTGAAAGGTTCAAATTTGGCAAGATAGATTTATTTTATGCCTTGCATGATGCCTGCCATATAGACTTGTAATTTCTTGCACTATAAAATTGCTTGGCATTGCATACGGTAGATTGTCACAAAGGGGAACCCACCTCATGATAAAGAGACTTGTTTGAAATGCAATATCTCAACTCATATGTGGTGGAAAGAACAAAATGTTAGGTGCATTAATGCCTAGAGGAACATGCTCTAAAGAGATAGAAGTCTTCATACTCTAGCTCACAAAGCATGGGCCTTACATTTTATTTGGATAATTTCCTTCCCGTTTTCTTCGGTGTTCTATTCGCTTTAAGGCTTAGCCAAGTTATTGGCATATTAGTATTTTTGAGGGGTAAGGGGTTGCCCAAAAAGTCCTAAGACATGTGTTTCTCATTGTTTGTTTGTTTGGTCAAAGGACATATATGGGATGTTGCTGTTTTGTAGTCATTGGATTATCCGATGCTTAGGTCAGACCATCATCGGATCAGTTGGTTTTCAAAAGCCAAGAGTCAGACCAGTCAGCAACACAAATCAACCGATGCGTTCATCTAGAAAAACATCAGTCCATCTGGTGTTCACAATTCTGGAACTGTGATGAATTCCACTGATGATATTCTCTTCCACGTCGGTCCATCCGATGTCAACGGTACCTTTTTGAATACCCTTACTGTGCCATTCGACCGATGCTTCTAACGTTTAACGTCGGTCTATCTGGTGTTAAAATTTCAACTAGGATTTGGGACCCACTTTTTAAACGGCCCTTTGCCTCCCGGCCCTTTTCTCTCCCCGATCCCGATTCACCCCCGACTCACCCGCCGCCGCCGCTCCTATCGCCCTTGCGCCACCGCCGTCTCCGGTCGCCGCCGTCGCACTCCGGCCGCCGCCGCCGCCCTCCGGTCGCCGCCGCCGACCTCTGGCCGCCGCCGCCATCCTCCAGCGCCGCCACCGCATCATCCAGCGCCGCCGCCACTCGCCTCCACCGCAACCGCCGCCGCCGCTCCACCCAGCCGTCGCCGCCGCTCCACCCAAGCACCACCACCGCCTCTCTCCACCACCACAGCCGCCCCACGCACACACCACCCTCTGCGTCGTTGGTACCTCCACCAGTCGCTGACGCTAGGGTTTCCGACAGCATCAACCTTCGTGTCGCCGTTCCGTGCATGGTCTACATCGTTCACGCGCTTTGCCTCGTCGCAATGGCTCGTGACAAGAAGAACAAGGGCAAGGCCATTGCGGAGCCGGCCGCAAAGAAGCAGAAGCTCTCGAAGGAGGAGAAGAAGGCTTTGATGGCCGCTCACGCCACCGAGGAGCGAGAGCGTGGCCGAGGAGGATCTTTGAGGATCCGCGAGGCTCGTCCGAGGCAGCCTCCCGTGATCGATGAGTCCGAGGCCGAAGAAGAGTCGGAAGTGCCTCTTGTTCGTCGGCGCTCCGCCAGGACCCGTGGGGGTCATCCCGCGGCAGCACCACGTCCGAGACCGACGGCTGCCGATCATCGTGAGGACAGGGAGGCCCAGAGAGCCATCTATGAGATGGACACTACCGTCCGTGCCGGTGAAGGTGTACGGTTGACTGATTACCGGAAGATGAAGGCCAAGCAACTCAGAAGACTCAGATGGAGTGTGCTACTTGAGGAGTGGTACCCGTAGCCCAGAGAGGCTCTTGTGGACAGTCGTTTCTGGACTGTGACACAGGCGTCGCTCTACGAGACCTATAGATGCCGAGGCCACAAGTTATTCCAGCATAACTTTCTGGATTGTGATCAGCTTGCCCTGGCAGCAGAGACAGAGATTCGCCCATACTTTGAGAGGTATCGCGGGCTGGTGCAGCTGATGTCCTATGAGAGGAGTGCTTATGTGGAGGATTGGGTACGCGTGTTCTACGCTACCCTATACGTCTCTGAGGGCCGCAGGTCAATTGACTTCATGTTCATGGGACAGCATCATCACCTGACGAGACAGACGCTAACACAGCTGCTGGGAGTGGACCTGCACGACACTTGCGTGCATGAGAGAGTATATGGACTAGCAGACCTGCCGAGGAGGCCGCTCACCACCACTGGAGGAGATACGTTCTCTATTCGGACCGACCTTCTCTCTAGACCAGTCGAGGGTACCGGCATTGCTGACTCCAGCTGCGCGCACAGTGCACCTTGCCTTGCACCGCACACTCCTGCCGAGGTCCGGGTATCTAGAGGGGTTCACCAGTCTGCAGCAGACCCTCCTGTTCTACATCATGAACGGGATGGATTTTGATATAGTGGACATCCTCATATGCGAGATGGAGGATGTAATCACCGATGGAGTGGGCATGATGAGGCAGCTTATGTATGGATACTGGATCAGCTACTTGCTCTCCATGATGGTTCCTGAGGAGTCCGCCATGCATGACCGTCTCTCTGACGAGAGTGTCACACGGTTCAGCCACTACCGAGCTCCAGCTCCTGGAGACCGCCGCCTTGGCCGTCCAGTCGAGTGTCAGGTCAGGGCTCGTCTATCTGAGGCGGACTGGTCGGATCTGGACAAGGAAGATGAGAGGCTGGTAGAGGCAGTGGCTCAGGGTGAGGAACTTCAGCATATATGGTCCGAGAGCGACACGGATGACAGTGTCGAGGAGTACTTCCCACCTCCTCCCTCACCCAGGCAGCACGACACGAAGGCTGGAGGCTCTACAGTGCCACCCCCTACTCCACCTCCCGTCACAGAGGCACAGGTCTCTCAGCCGTCAGAGCTCACCTCACTTCTGCAACAGATGGTTGAGCAGCAGCGCATGGACCGGCTTGCAGCTGAGCAGGCCCGAGCTGAGCAGGCAGCATGACTTCTGGAGCTCCAGCAGCAGCAGCAGGAGATGCAGCGCCAGATCGCCCGTGAGAGGCGAGAGGACACTGACCGGCTGACTGGGCTGATCGACCAGATGCACCAGCGCTCCCTCGACCAGCAGCAGCAGACGCAGCAGGCGATGATGGGCATTCTGGGGTTGATCACCAACCTCTACACCCAGACCGAGATTGCCCTGCCGTCGCAGCTACCAGGAGTTGCTCCACCACCACCTGTTCTTGCTCCAGCCGCAGCTCCGGTGCCGACCACACCGATCCTTTCGATCAGCATGTCTCCACTGCTAGCTTCGGGTGCACCGATTCACTCTCCACTGCCGGCCACGACACTGTTCCAGCAGACGCCGACATCCGTCGTCAGTGCCCCTCTTCCAGCAGCTCCTACTCAGCAGGCACCGACGGCGGCTCCTACGGCTCCGACAGCTCCTTCCACCTCTACTCCAGGCAGTAGCTCCGACGACAGCACCCCCGACGGTGACCAGTTCGTCATCGTGCCTAGTACTCAAGGTCCTTAGGCACTCGGATCCCTTTTTGGTGTCTTGATGCCAAAGGGGGAGAAGAGTTAGAGGAGAGTCAGGGGGAGGATAGCTTAGCCTCAGGGGGAGTGTCCTAGCCTTAGGGGGAGTTTATCTATATTGTCTTTTGTAATTTAGGGTGTTTTTGCTATTATATTTTGTAATTCGATGTTTTTGCTACTCATTTGGTGTTTATTGAGTACTCTTAAGTTATTAATCGATTGAGCTTATTTGGTGTCTATCTATTCTTATGATCACTTATTCACTTGAGTTATTCCTTGATTGAGCTTTCAAATTCATTACTATTAAGTGTGATAATCTTGTATTCATTGCATATCCTCTTAAGTTTCGTACTATCAAATTCATTACTATTGTGCTTAAATTGTTGTGTTGTCATCAATCACCAAAAAGGGGGAGATTGAAAGCATCTAGGCCCCCATGAGGTATGGTTTCGGTGATTAATGACAACCATTGGATTTTACTAATGAATTTGTGGATGCAAGGTCTCCCATATCACTCAATCAAACGAAATTTATATGAACATCAATATCAACTACTAATCATTGGAGACCCCTAAACAAACACTTTATGAGATCAAGCAATGTTATGAAGATTAGAAGTAAAAGCTCATATGTCAAAGTCATTCAACCATAATTGACAATACTCAATGCTTGAAAATCATCAGAAGTATATTTCCAACAAATGTCTAAGAGGTCAATCGAGCAAAATACAAAAGAATCACTTAGAACAACTCGAAGCAAACAAAATCAACTCACCGGATCAACCGATGTCTCCAGAGAACAACACATCGGTCGAGTTGATTCAGCAGAAGAAGAAGACCTCAGAACAAAGTACTCACCGGATCATCCGATGTTAAGGGCTAAGCTACGTCGGTCCATCAGTACAGTTTGCAATATCCTTGGACCAAGTGTAGCACCGGATCATCCGATGTACAGAGATATACACATCGGTCAATCACTCCAGTAAGCATCAAGTTTGACCCAATTCTGGAGGAAGAGCCACCAGATCATCCGATGAGAAGACAGGTGCAACATTGGTCTAACAATGGTCATATCTGACACAGTGGCGTCAGCTAAAGTAAACTTGACCGATGATAACTAAAGGGGAGACATCGGATCATCCGGTGTTCGTAGAAAAGTTCTGTCAGCCTACTTTTCCAACGGCTATTTCGTGGAGGCTGGCTATAAATACCCTCTAAACCTGTCATTTTGACAAGTCTTGATCACCAGACATTCTCTACACATCCACAAGCGTTCAAGACCAAGAGCCATCACTTCTACATCATTTAGATCACTTACACACCAAGAGATAGGCTAGTACTAGCTAGAGAGAGAGCTTGTGTGCCTCCATTCTTGGTGAGTGGAATCTATAGGGTAGTGAGAGCCTCAAGGGAGTATCCCTTTGTGTGTGTAATTGAGAGAAACTTCCGGAGCTTGCCAAGAGGATTGTGGAAGCCCGGGGGACCAAAGTGTACAAGGCTTGAGCTCCACCTTGCTGAGGTTGGCAAACGGAGAAGAATAGTGGAGATCCCTCGTCTCGGTGACTTGGGTGTGTCTATACCCTTTGGTGGGTGCCACAACGTGGATGTAGGAAGATCTTGACGATCTTGACGAACCACGGGATAAATCCTCGTGTCTCCTCGGGAGTTTGCATCCTCTTCCTCTCCCTTACATTTATGCATTTTATATACTGCAAAGTTGCTATATACTTCAATGCATAGATCGTTTACGTAGGGAATTGGGCTTTTAGGAATTAAGTTTCATTGCTTAGATTTTTGAAAAGAAGCCCAATTCACCCTCCCTCTTGAGCATTCGATCCTTACATCGTCGCCTTGGAAAATTCTCCTGTTGCGTTCTTTCCAAATACTCCACCACGCATAGAAGATTTGCCCCATGTGGTGGGCTCTCTCGCTGGCATTTATGCTCGTTGTTTTTTCCTTGATCCATTCTTGTACGCTTCCTTGGGCTATCACTGTCCCAAGCTGCACCTGCAAATTAAACCATCTAAAGACCTCCTCCATCATCCGGGTAGCAAATGGGCAATTGAGGAGCAGATAAGGTGCTATTTCCGCTTCAGCAAAGCAGAGCGGGCATATAATATTATTATATCAACCTTTCTTTTCTAGGTTATCCGCGGTTTGCAGCATGTTATTGATGAGTAGGTTTAGGCCCGATCTTCCGAAAGGTATGTCGATTGGGGTGGAGAACTCGACGTTGATGATCTGCGGCACTCGAGCGGTTCGAGTACCCCTGCAATCACTACACCACGGCTCCGTTGGTTATCAACCATGCTGCACACGCTTGACCTCGCCAAGAAGGCTAATCCCTGCAAGTGCAATCGAGAACACGAGCAAGAACGTAGAAGACACAATCGGAAATCGCGAAATTGGGGTCTCACAAACCGTAGAACGGCGATATTATTGATCTAAGCAAAACCCACCGAATATGACCGGCGGCTGTAGTATTTATAGGCTAGGGTTCGACCAAAACACGATTAGATGCGTCCCTAATGGACTCTTACGGGATACAAGGCCCAAAGGCCCGATTCGGTGGCGCATCACCGGACAGAAATCTGGACTCGACTTGTTTCGACGATTCCCAATGACTCCGGAGGAATTTTGAGGTGGGACCAGAACCATTGGAAATTTTATCTTCTCCTCTTTCCGTGCATATATAGAACGTCGAAAACGGAGTCCGTATGCCTCCTGGGCGTCTGTTTTAAGGTGGACTGCTCCTGGACTCTGAGTTGAACTCGAGTCCGAGTTGTAAACTGTTTCCATCTACTTGTGGACGTCCCAGGTGGTTCTCCACACTCCCAAGGCCTCCTTCCTTCACTTGTAGATCTTTTCCATTATTCCTAATAACAAATAAATCATCACATAGCAATCTATTCTCAAACTCACATGCAAAAGAAGTTAAGAACGAATTCACCTGCTGATTTAATAACTGTGCCCGTGCTCTTGTGATTGGTCCTTGCAGTTCAATGCGCGTCTCTGCTGTTGTGATGTCCTCATCATCCTCCCCCTCTTGAATTGGAGTCGTCCTCGACTCAAGTTCATCTTCTTCTCCCAAGTACGATCGCAAATCTGAAATGTTAAATGTAGGACTAACCCCAAAATTGGGAGGCAATTCAAGCTTATATGCATTATCATTAATCTTTTCAACGATCTTAAAAGGACCAGCAGCTCGTGGCATAAGTTTAGATTTTCTCAAGTCGGGAAATCGCTCTTTTCTCAAATGTAACCACACCAAATCGCCCGGTTCAAGTTTTACTTCTTTTCTACCTTTACTACCTGCAATCCTATACTTCTCATTCATCATTTCAATATTTTTCTTTGTAGTTTCATGCATCTTAAGAATGAATTCAGATCGTTGTGTAGCATCCAAATCAATAGGAGCACGGGGATTGAAACCATACACTACCTGGAATGGACTTACCTTTGTCGTGGAGTGAACGGATTTGTTGTAAGCAAATTCTATATGTGGTAAACACTCCTCCCACAACTTCAAATTTGTTTTCAAGACAGCCCGTAACATAGTGGATAAAGTACGATTAACTACCTCGGTCTGTCCATCCGTTTGTGGGTGACATGTAGTTGAAAACAGCAACTTGGTTCCCAATTTATATCACAAAGTTCTCCAAAAATGACTTAAAAATTTTGCATCACGATCAGAAACAATGGTATTTGGCACACCATGTAAACGAACAATTTCCGTCATAAATAAATCAGCAATGTGTGAGGCATTATCATTCTTATGACAAGGTATAAAGTGTGCCATTTTGGAAAAACGGTCAACAACTACAAAAATACTATCCCTCCCCCTCTTAGTCCTAGGAAATCCCAAAACAAAGTCCATAGAAATATCCTCCCAAGGTACACTAGGAACAGGAAGAGGCATATAAAGACCATGTGAGTTAAGACGAGACTTAGCTTTGTTGCAAGTAGTGCATCGTGACACGTAGCGCTCGACATCACGCCTCATCTTTGGCCAAAAGAAGTGTGTGGACAGCACGTCTTCAGTTTTCTTCACTCCAAAATGTCCCATCAAACCTCCTCCATGTGCTTCCTGCAAAAGCAATAGACGAACGGAGCTAGCTGGAACGCATAGCTTGTTAGCATGATAGAGGAGACCCTCTCATAGCACATATTTATTCCAAGTTCTTCCTTCCCTACAATTTTCAAAAGCAACTTTGAAGTCCAAATCAGTAGGATATAATGCTTTAATTGTTTCCAAACCAAAGATTTTATGATCAAGTTGGGACAGCATGGTATAACGCCTAGATAATGCATCGGCAATGATATTTTCCTTCCCTTTCTTATGCTTAATGATGTATGGAAACGACTCTATGAACTCAATCCATTTAGCATGTCGTTTATTCAGACTGGTTTGACACTTAAGATACTTCAATGATTCATGATCGGAATGTATGACAAACTCCTTAGACCAAAGATAATGTTGCCAAGTTTGTAATACACGGACTAAGGCATACAATTCCTTAACATAAGTGGAGTAATTCAGAGAAGGACCATGAAGTTTTTCACTAAAGAAAGCAATGGGTTTACCTCCTTGTATGAGAACGCCTCCAATACCAATGCTGCTTGCATCGCATTCTAGCTCAAAGGTCTTGTCAAAATCAGGAAGTTGTAGTAATGGTGCTTGTGTAAGCTTCGATTTGAGAGCATCAAAAGCTTGTTGCTGCTGTTCGCCCCATCGAAATGGAACTCCCTTCTTCGTTAGCTCATGTAGAGGTGCTGCAATGGTGCTGAAATCCCGCACAAAGCACCGATAAAATCCTGCAAGACCAAGAAAACTACGAACCTGTGTGACGGTAGTTGGGGCTGGCCAGCTGGTGATTGCTTCAATTTTTGCCTCATCCATCTCAATTCCCTGCGAGGAAACGACATAGCCAAGAAACGAGACTCGATTGGTGCAAAAAACGCACTTTTCGAGGTTACCAAACAAACGTGCATCTCTCAAAACAGTAAAAACAGCACGTAAATGATCAAGATGTTCATCATATGACTTGCTGTAAATGAGGATATCATCGAAGTAAACCACCACAAATTGTCCAATGAAAGCACGTAAAACCTCGTTCATTAATCGCATAAAGGTGTTGGGTGCATTAGTTAAACCAAAAGGCATGACTAACCACTCATAAAGTCCAAACTTGGTTTTAAATGCAGTTTTCCATTCATCTCCTAGTGCCATTTTAATTTGGTGGTAACCACTACGCAAGTCAATTTTCGTGAAGATGATAGCACCACTCAATTCATCAAGCATGTCATCTAATCGAGGAATAGGATAACGATATCGAATGGTGATGTTATTAATCGCTCGACAATCAACACACATGCGCCAACTACCATCTTTCTTAGGAACCAAAAGAACAGGAACTGAACAAGGGCTAAGGCTTTCACGAATGTACCCGCGGTCTAAAAGATCTTGGACTTGTCGCTGAATTTCCTTAGTTTCTTGTGGATTCGCCCTGTATGTTGCACGATTTGGCAAACTTGCTCCTGGAATCAAATCGATCTTGTGTTCAATGCCTCTCATCGGTGGTAAACCAGGGGGTATCTCGGAGGGAAACACATCCTCAAACTCCTGCAAAAGGTTAGCAACAGCAGGGGGCAATGCAATAGACAATTCATGAAGTGAAAACATGGCTTCTTTGCAAACTAAAGCATAGCACATCCCCTTAGCATCGAATAAATCAACAAGTTCAGATTTAGTTGCAAGCAATGATGGTGATTTTAACTTAATAACTTGCTGTTTTTCAGATTCTAATTTAGTTGCTTTGCCCTCACGAATTTTACTCTTCTCAAAATGCACAATTTCAGCAGGAGTCATGGGGAGCAAAGTGATTTTCTTTCCCTTATGCATGAGAGTATATTTATTAGTTCTACCATGATGAATAGCATTTGTATCAAATTCCCAAGGACGACCCAATAAAAGAGAACAAGCATCCATAGGAACAACATCAAAATCAGCAAAATCATGGTATGAACCAATTGAAAAATGGATTCTCGCTGTTTGTGTTACCCGAACCTTACCGCTGTTGTTGAACCATTGAATGTGGTACGGATGAGGGTGTGCTCTTGTTGTCAAACCGAGTTTCTTGACGACGTCCGTGTTTACCAAGTTATTGCAGCTACCTCCATCAATTATAGTGTGTACACGGCAGTCCTTGACGATGAGAAACATGTGGAAGAGGTTGTGTCGTTGTAGCTTGTCGTCGGTCTCCACTTTGGAGCTCAAGGCACGCTGCACAATGATGCTCCTATAGTTCTCCGTCGCCGTTGTACCAAGTACCTCTTCTTCGGTGTGTTCGTCATTTGAATCTGTAAAGTCAGTAGCAAGAGAATATTCATCTTCAACATCCGAAGTACTATCATACCCGCCATCGTCGTGTGCTATGTATGCTCGTTTGCTCGGGCAATCTCTCATCATATGACCAAGTCCCTGGCAGCGGTGACACTTAATGTCGGAAGTACGACCCGTAGAAGGAGTGGACGACGAAGGCTTGAATGATGTCGCCTTGCTGCCTTCCGGCACGCGAGAAGGTGGAGCAGCAGGTATAGTTCGTTGGCCGCCATTGGGTGGTGTAGTCGCTGCACGGGGGGCCGAAGATGGTGCTGTTTTGGATGGTGTAGTTGCTGCACACGGCGTGAAGTTGCTCCTCGTGCGTTGTTGCTGTTGTTGTCGGCCCTGCAATTCTTTTTCTGCCAACATAGCAAGCTGAAACAATCTGTTAACAGTATCATATTCTTTGTAATCAACAATGTCATGAATTTCACGCCTCAACCCCCCATAAAAACGAGCTATTTTATCATCCATGTCCTCTACTACCCCACAACGCAGCATACCCTTTTGTAACTCTTGATAATACTCCTCTACGGACATGTTACCTTGGTCTAAACGCTGCAATTTTTTGCAAAGGTCCCGCTGAAAAGATGGAGGAACAAATCGAACACGCATAGCTTCCTTTAATCTATCCCATGTTGGAGGATCAGTTCTAGTTTTAATAAGTTCATTCCACCATATGATAGCAAAGTCCTTAAACTCACTAGTGGCTTGACGAACTCTATGTTGTTCAGGAACAAGATGGGAATTAAATTTTTGCTCTATTGTCATCTCCCAATCAAGATAAGCCTCAGCATCATAAGCACCAGAAAAAGAGGGTATAGTAAATTTCACTTTAGCAAAAGGATCATCAGGAGGGCGGTTATAATTGTTATGATTATTACCTCCCATACCTCGACGATAAAGTGGCAGTCTTGGCTGATTACTGTGATCTTCCAGTTCATCATAAGCATTGTCTTCTTGTCTTCCAGCGAGAGGCAACCGAGCCTCAAAAGTATTCATCCGAAGAGCAAGGTCATCCAGTTTGCGAGTCAAGTTCGCCAATGACTCCTCCGTTGATGCGTTGTATTTGGCGAAGATATCACGTAACTCAACATGTTGAACACATTCGTCATTATTTTCTTCTCCTGCCATTGTTAGTAGGAAACAAAAGACAACAAAAAAAATGTTATCCCTATCAACTACAGTGACAATGTGGAAGGTGGAAGAAAACAATCTCTCTCACTCAAGCGTCTTACCACGCTCTTATAAGTGTTCTTACCGACACAGCAGGTGGTGTGGACGGTGAGATGAACCAATGAAGCGTGGGGTGATTGCAAATGTACCTGTTATGCTCAAGAGAAAAGTGGAGCTTGGATGGCACAATATGGTGGCTAATAAGCAGAAAATGGTTAACAGCTAAACAAAGTTGAATAAGTATTCAATGTAGGAAACTGTTGCTGGTCAACTGAGTGCCCTAGAGCCTAGCACAACACAAGGAAGTATCAAGGCAAAAGAAAGACAGAATGATATAACCAAACAAACAGCACCAAGTGGTATACGCCAATTGCTTTAATATGCGTGCTCTTCACTATTTTTTTTCTTTTTTGTAATATTTTTTTGATATTTTTTCTTTACTCAGTAGCACAAATATAGGAAGCACACAAATTTGCAGCTCAATTGGATGTAATATGCGGCCTATAGAAAATCAAGAAGGTTCTTTAAAATTCGTGTTGAAACTTCAGAGGCCGGATAGCCTATCTTCCAAGGGGAATTTGGGCAATCTAATTTCGCTGAACGCGGCTACGCGGCGGAAAATCAGATGCGAAATTTCGCGTAGATGAATTTGAAAAAAAAAATTCGCCCGATTTCGAGTTCGTATGCGGAAGTTATGGCCGTTTTAAGGTAGGCTGTCCGAGTTACGTTTTTTTGGATGTTGATTCCAACTCGGTTTGAGAACAGAACTCGCAAACGGATACGAAAACGATCGGGAATTTGCACAGCAACTAATGGGGTGGTGTGTGATGATTCAAGGATGAATGGCACAAAGATTTGTCACCTAATCTAGGGCTGGCGATGCGGGAATTCACGCAAGGCGGCTAGCTAGGGCAAACCGATGAACGTGGCGGATCGGTTTGTTATTTAGAGATTGTGGAATAGATGTCGAATAGCAAGAAAACAAGGACGAAACACGATAACTAGGACCAAAAAACACAAAGCTAAACCAGCAACAAGACTCAACCACACGAATGCAAACTCAACAATGCAAACTGAAAAACGAAACTGCAGGCACTATAGTCTGGGAAGCGGTAAAAACGATCTAATTTTTTTTTGTGGCTTTTTTGTGGACTCTAGGTACGAAACAAAATCGATCTAATGGAAGGAAGGAAAACAAAGATACCTCACGGGCAACCTGGAAATCTGATACTAATTGATGAGTAGGTTTAGGCCCGATCTTCCGAAAGGTATGTCGATTGGGGTGGAGAACTCGACGTTGATGATCCGCGGCACTCGAGCGGTTCGAGTACCCCTGCAATCACTACACTACAGCTCCGTTGGTTATCAACCATGCTGCACACGCTTGACCTCGAAAAGAAGGCTAATCCCTGCAAGTGCAATCGAGAACACGAGCAAGAACGTAGAAGACACAATCGGAAATCGCGAAATTGGGGTCTCACAAACCGTAGAACGGCGATATTATTGATCTAAGCAAAACCCACCGAATATGACCGGCGGCTGCAGTATTTATAGGCTAGGGTTCGACCAAAACACGATTAGACGCGTTCCTAATGGACTCTTACGGGATACAAGGCCCAAAGGCCCGATTCGGTGGCGCAGCACCGGACAGAAATCTGGACTCGACTTGTTTCGACGATTCCCAATGACTCCGGAGGAATTTTGAGGTGGGACCAGAACCATTGGAAAGTTTATCTTCTCCTCTTTTCGTGCATATGTAGAACGTCGAAAACGGAGTCCGTATGCCTCCTGGTCGTCTGTTTTAAGGTGGACTGCTCCTGGACTCTGAGTTGAACTCGAGTCCGAGTTGTAAACTGTTTCCATCTACTTGTGGACGTCCCAGGTGGTTCTCCACGCTCCCAAGGCCTCCTTCCTTCACTTGTTGATCTTTTCCATTATTCCTAATAACAATTAAATCATCACATAGCAATATATTCTCAAACTCACATGCAAAAGAAGTTAAGAACGAATTCACCTGCTGATTTAATAACCGTGCCCGTGCTCTTGTGATTGGTCCTTGCAGTTCAATGCGCGTCTCTGCTGTTGTGATGTCCTCATCAGTTATGCAGAGCGATCTAAGCAAATTATAGCACTTTTGGCTCCGCCTTCGATTTCGATAAGTACAACACATCCAGTACGGCACTAACCCATCCTACTGATCCTTCAGTCCTCTCCGAGTTCAAGAAAGTTCCAGAATCCGCTCATGAAGAACACTAATCAGGCAAATTTGGAATTCCCTATGCTCGCAGCATTCTCAGAACTTATTATATTATTGGTATACAAACGATTACAACAACTCCCAGCTTACAGCCATACTCATGAGATCCAGCAATAACCGGTCAACGATTACAATGTTCAGTCTAGCCGAATCTCTTGACCTTGCGCCTATTTACAAACATACATAAAAAGCAAAAGCATGCATGATGCACCGGGCATTCCATTTAATATCGGAAATTTGGGTTCATTTCGATGGACTCGTTGAATATGAGCTGCTTCATCTGGTCTTCACTTAGGGCCTGCTGCTCAAAGTCGAAGGAGAACGGTTCCGTGCAGACGGGCTCATCAGCGATGTCATGCAAGCGCTCCAGGTACGGGTGTTCCAGCGCCTCTTCAACTGCATGGCGAAATCAATTTCGTGAAAATTCAAATAGTTGGGTCTCAAATTTTTAATAGTTCCCCAAACTAGAATTCTGCTAGCGCATGAAATCTACAAAGGGATCCCTGAAGCATTGCCCTGCTAATCTGAAACCAAAAGAACGCTCTTAAGAATCTCTACTCTGAAACCGGTCTCTTAGACGACTGGGTATATATTGCAATAGTTTTCCTTATCGCAACACATTTATTATGCACACAATCCTCATCATTACTTCGTCAAAAGCAATAGGGCGAAAGCTCCAAACTAAACATTAAAATAAGTGTGGATGGGGAAAGCACAACACTCCATTTTGAAGATGGCGAAAAATTCAAAGATAGGGTCACGAGGACTTGGATTCACATGGGGAAAGCTCAACACTCCACGTACGGTATGTAGAACTTTGGGGGTTGATGCATGAGAATTGGAATCCATATAGAAAAAGATAAGATAGTTACGCAAAGATTTTGTCTTGTTTCTACGGCTCTATTCTGTATACGATACTAATTTTCTGCTTCTTGATCGGTGCTATATTCTGTAGGCGATACAAAATTTCTTCCTCAATCCCAAAAATTTATCGTTTTGAAATTCATTTTAAAATTAGAAAGCGATAATTTTTTTATGAAAGGACTACTGATTTTCTCCTTCCTCGGAACAATTACTGTATTGTTTCATGACCGCAATCTAAATACTGGCAAATGCCAAATCAAACTGTGAAGGGCAGGACCGCATGAGAGACCTCGTTTTTTCCTATTTTTGCATGATCAGTCAGAGTAAACCTTCGGAGGTCAGACAGTTTGACCATACTCTCACCAACGAATGCGGCTTTCCTCCTCCCATTCGGTCCTCCCATGCGTCCTCCCGTTGACGTGTCAAAATATTATTGATTCTTCATTAATACCCAGTTTAACTACCATATCTTCACAACAAATAAGATGATGACATATCAGCGGGAGGATGCATGGCAGGACAAACGGGAGGAGGGAAGCCGTGTCCCTCACCAACGCGTGCTAGATTGCCTAAGAATCCAGCATACTGAATAGTGGTTGCACATCAGGTGCTACAGTTAACCTCCGACGGTCGCTTTTCCAGTCAAAGCATCATAGCAATAGAAAACACACGTGCCTGTTATGGGCTCGGCCGCCGCACCGGTTGCACCTTGCACTACGAGGAAAGCAGAAATAAAATAAAATAAAATGCTAGCTGCGGCGGGCGGCTCACCTGTGATCCTCTGCAGCGGGTTGAAGGTGAGCATCCTCTCGATGAGGTCGAGCGCGACGGGGTGCACGTTCGGGAACAGGCTCGCGAACGGCCGGTGCGGGAACTGCGGCAGGTGCCTCATATACCTCCGCGCGTCGTCGTTCCGGATGAACCCGAGGTCCTCGTCCGTCGGCGTCCCGATCACCTGCACGCCGATCGGTCGACACGAGTCAGTCGATTGCGTCAGACACGGGAGGCCACGCGTCGGCCGGTTCCAGGAACCGGGCATGGATCCGGCGAGGTGAGGCTCACCTCCGTGATGAGGCGCATCTGGTGCATGTGGTCGCGGCCGGGGAAGAGCGGCTGGCGGTTGATGAGCTCCATGAAGATGCATCCGACGGACCAGACGTCGATGGCGGCGGAGTAGTCGGTGGAGTTGAGGAGCAGCTCGGGCGCGCGGTACCACCGCGTCACCACGTACTCGGTCATCATGTCGCTCTCCGAGGACGGCCGCGCCAGCCCGAAATCGCAGATCTTGAGGTCGCAGTTGGCGTTCAGCAGCAGGTTGCTGGGCTTCAGGTCCCGGTGGATCACCTTCGCGGAGTGGATGTACTTGAGCCCGCGCAGGAGCTGGTACAAGAAGTACTGTGACGCAAGAGAACCGCGAAGATGAGCCACTCCATCCATTAATTGCATCATCATGCCGTTTCCAAGATACGTACTGACGACGGACGGCGACATCATGGATCGCTTAATTACCTGGCTGTGCTCCTCGCTGAGTTGCTGGTTGGAGCGGATGATTTGGTGGAGGTCCGTGTCCATGAGCTCGGTGGCCATGTACACGTCGTTGAACGCCTGCGGGATCGGTGGCGGGATGACGTCCCGGATACTAACGATCTGTTGTTGTTCGTGCCCGAGTGGAATCGAGAATCAGATTCTGGAGCTAAGAATGTCTCTGGAACAAACATTGCGATCTCGAAATGTGCTTACGTTCTCGTGGTCGAGGTGCCTCAGGAGCTTGATCTCCCGGAGCGTGCGCTTGGCGTCCATGTGGTTGTCGAAGGCGTTGGCGATCTTCTTGATCGCCACCATCTCCCCCGCCTCGAAGTCCATCACAGAGCTGCACTCATCCCGCAGAGAATTTTCAGAGCAAGGCCACATAAAAAGGCTACTCCACTTGAGAACGTACGAACCAGAGCACTAAACTCTTGCGAATCAGCATCGCAAGATTTCGCGAACACGCAAGAAACCAGCCGAGGCTAGCTAGCAGGTCGGGCAGTCAAGAGACGAACACAGAACAGAGCGTACCAGACTATCCCGTAGGCACCGCGGCCGATGGGCATGATGGGCGCGCGGTACTTGGCGGTAATCTCGAAGAGGTTGCCGAAGATGTTGAACAGCTGGAACCGGCCGCCGTGCGTCACCGTCGGCGGGAAGTCGGCCACCGGCGGCGCCCCGTCCACGCCGCCTCCGCTCATCTTTCCCTCTCCCTGACCCTAACCCCACGAAGAAGCAGCCCCGCTCACTCGTCACACGTACACACGAGCGCAAGCAAAGAAGCCGACGACGATGACGACTTTACCTCCTCTCTCCCGATATGTCAATTAGGACGGCGGCTTATTTAACGGGAGCAGGCTCCGGTTCAGGAAGGTAACGAGAAAGCGAGGGAGAGGAGTAGACTACTGCGCGACTGATGCACACGGGTGACGGGCCCCTTTCCACGACGCCGAGCAGGAGCGGGGCCTCTGGACACTGATACAGACGGTGGCGATGGGAGCCAGCTGCGGATCCGACGGCGTGGTGAATGGTTCAACGGTCAAACAAACCGCGGCTGTCCGAAGTACAAGAACGTGAGGCGTGCCGCGTGCTGGCGCGCACCAACCGATGAGGTACAGCGTAGCACGCGGTTCTGCTGGCAGGTGGGGCCACGAGCGGTCTGTCTCGGTAGCGGGCCACGCGTGTCAGAGCGCGGCGGCGTGGAATTCGGCTTTGGCTGGCAACTTAGCATCCGCCACCGCCCCTGCCGTTGCCGTGGTCTAAGCGCAGCGTCCGTGACGACGTACGCGTGTGAAACGCGACGTCCTGCGTCTGCGTGCCACCTCGCGCGTTTCCACGTCGGTTGTCGAGTCCGGCGTCCGGGACCGTGGAATTTCTCTCTGTCTCTCGGTCGCCCCGTCGCGAGTGGTTGGTTAGCTCTGTTCTGTTATCGTTGGGGTTCGGCACCAAGTCACCTGCGACGGCGAGTAGGAGAAGAACGGGATGTCCAATCCACGACAGGGACTGTGAACTGGGCCTGAAAGTTCCTGGAGTCGGTCATTTTGTTGCCACCACCAACATCTTTTCCTTGAAAAAGTAACTGTGATCATGAAGATGGCGGTATCAACTATGCTGCGATTGTGGTTGTGGGACGAGACGATGCGAGAGCTTGAGCTTGGTCACGTTCAAACGGCCGATCGGAGCACTTTCAAGGAAAGTGCGAGCGTGCCCGTCTATGCTCGTGACAATGATATCATGGAAACACGTATAGCCAATAGCCGCCACGTTATTAACCATCCATAACCATTCCATGTTCAACATGAAGCTGTTAAGATGATGTCTCATGAAATGAGATGTTTTTTTTTTTTGCCAACACCAGGTATTTTAGAAACCCGAGTCTCGTACAATATATATATATGCCGTTTTTGACTTGACGTACAATCCAAAGAATTTGCAGATAGACTCTGATTTTTATCTTCTAGGAGATCCGGATCAATCTAAAACTCGTCGTGCTCGGGATCAGTCTGGATCAGCCGGCTTCTCTCGAATCTGAGTATTTGTCGATTATCTAAGTCCGGGAATATTGCAAAACAAAGACAATAGGCATGGCATGGCGGCTCGATGCTGAATATTATCAATTATCGCACCAGCTGATGGTATAGTGCCGCAACCTGGCCCTAAACTATTCAGAGAAACGGCCAGATGGATGAGGAACACTTGCAACTAATTTGATGTGTACTACTGGATTACCAATCCCATTGGAACTAGGAAGGCTTGGAAACCGAGGCTATGACGACGGAGCCGAACGGAGTATCATTTTCCGGCGAGCATTTTAGCGGCGATGCACTAGTTAAGCAAATTGACTGGGTCCCGTTAGTATGGTCGGAAATTAACTCATGTAGAGGCCCCTTTTCCCTTCTGAATTTGTGTCAGCCATGCCCAAATTTTCTATCAACATGGCTGATTACTTCAAATCTATTTGACATTGTCATTGTCGAAGTGTTCTTGCGACACTTCTCTCTGACCTGATTTGAGAGCAGTCCGCGGAGGTTCTTGATCGGCGAGACTACACGTATGAGAGATAGGTGAGACGGTGATTTTACGTGGTTTGGACTATCAGAGCGTAATACCCTACTCCACGGTGTGAGATATCCTGTCTGAGTGGTGAAATGCGTGTGAGTTGCTGATGATGACAGAGAATGTCCCATCCGTCATGTCGCCGTAAGCTACCCACTTGGCAGTGGGGTAGCCCTGTGGCGCCTTCACTTCGATGTGATTGGACGCAATACCTGACAGGGGCGTGCGCCGCACCCGTGCGCCTGGGGAAGGCGCGTGCCTTCAATGCGCGACTGGACATGACGTGTCACACTTTACTCATCGGGGCCCACGACCCTTGCAGGTCGTGGGATACATGGCAGCCCCAGAGCACTCCTCGGTGGGAGCAATGGCCCGGAGCCGGAAGACGCGTGGCACCTCCGGAGCCCTCCTCGGTGGAAGTAAGGGCATGAAGCTGGAGAACGTGTGGCAGCTTCGGAGTCCTCCTAGGTGGGAGCAAGGGCCTGGAGTCGAAGGACGCGTGACAGCTTTGGGGTCCTCCTCGGAGGGAGCAAAGCCTCGGAGCCGGAGAACGCGAGGCAGCCCTGGAGTCCGCCTCAACAGGGAGGCCGGGTCTGGAGCTTCTTCTAGCTTGTAAGCGGGAGTACCCGGTCTGCAAGGTACCGACAATGGCCCCCGGGCCCACCTCGGGAGAGGTGACAATCCCGCAGGTGGGGCCACCATCATACCGTCCCGCGTAGCTGTTTTGAACTTGTACCTAGTTGGAACTTGCGTAGGCATGATAGACAAGAAAGTAATTGTACTTTACCGATCACATGTCTCCTGCTCTTAGTCTCGTTATGTCTTACGGTCCCGGGTCGGCCTTACGGTGCATGGGTAATTCAGTGCGATGGTATTCGGGTTATGGTTATCGCCCCGCTCAGAAGCGTGTGTCGTCCGCCCCCGTACACTCAGCTGTTAGCGATGAAGGGGCAAAGTTTACACGCTTAGGGTGCAGGACCAGGCTAAGCATGATGTACACTCTAGACCTCTCACGGGCGTTAGCTTTTTAGGGGCGTGACCATTCGGTGCAACGGGCTCCCGAGCAGTAAAACAACCAAGAAACCCAAATATATCACATGAAACTCAAGCAGACCTGCATGCAGCAGGATAACACAACTCCAACTAGAAACAGGACAAGAGAAATGTAATCGAGCATATGGCAGACGATATGTGAAAGTAAGCAAAAAAATAAAGCATAATGTAACTAATTTTGCTAGTCGGTCACTCCCTTCCTGCTCTTTAGTTTTGCTACGCCTTACGGTCCTAAGCTGAGGAGCGGGGCTTGGATAATTTAGTGCGTTAGCATCTCGGACCCGGTTTCTGCCTTACTCGGGGGTTGAGGCGTCTGGCCCCCATTACTTA
Source organism: Tuctoria greenei (assembly GCA_036927565.1). NCBI lineage: Eukaryota > Viridiplantae > Streptophyta > Magnoliopsida > Poales > Poaceae > Tuctoria > Tuctoria greenei. Next base: position 208,143,271 of record JAYESD010000006.1, on the reverse strand, counting down.
GCCGTAGCACTGTGAGGCAAGGTGTGCACGCTTAGAGTACGGAACTAGGCTAAGCAGATTACACACCTTGGACCTCTGGCTTGGCGTAGGTCTTTTGTGGGGGGAGACCGTCTGGCGACATAGAACCCCAAACAAGGGGGCAGCCGGGAGACCCCAGACACGTTGTAGGTACCTCAAGCAAGCCCGCCTGCAGCAGGATTGCATAACTCCACTAGGTGCGATACAGGGAGAGAGTGACCGAGCATATGACAGAGCATATGCGAAAACGAGCATGATTTGATTATCATAAAATTAATACGTAATTAAAAGAACATAAATAGAGCATAGGACAAGATATTGGTTCTTCTAAATTGGTAATCATAGGAGGAGACATGTTTTACAAGAAGGCAACAACCCGCTCCGGATGACAAGGGAGGCAAAGTGTAAAGGCTTAGGGTATGAGATCAGGCTATGCAGGCTGAACACTCTGGACCGGACCCACCGGAGCTTAGTTGCTTTGAGTGCTGCTCCTAGACGCTATGACACCCTTTTCAGAAAAAATAAAAACTATCCTACCACTTTGCCAAGAGTGAAGCTTATTGAAGTGGCGCTGAGGAGGCAGAGTGTACACGCTTAGGGTGCAGGACCAGACTAAACAGGTTGCATACTCTAGACCTCCCACCGTGCCAAGAGTCAAACTTACAGCGGTAACGCCGGGGAAGCCAAGTGTACACGCTTAGGATGTAGGACCAGGCTAAGAATGTTGTACGCTCTGGACCTCCCGCGCCGTCATGAGTGGACCTTACCGTAACGCCTTGGTGACGTCGTTGTCGTCGTGGTGGCAGGAAACTGCTTGACGTCCAGCCCATGGACCCCTTAGAGGCCCCCTGGTAGGTATGGCTAACTTGTTGGGCACGTCTACCACTTAGTCGCAAGATGTCGTCGGCGGGCACCCAATGGAGCGTGGGAGCTTGGCTAGTTGATGCCGGCGGGCCCCCTAGGGAGCGCCGAACTTGAATTGAGATATGTGGTCATCGTCAGAGAAGTCTCTGGTGGTGATGGCGACAAGGTAGCTATCGAACCGAGGCGGCCCACCCTAAACGTGCGGAACATCGACGGCGGGCCCCCTCAAAGGTGCCAGAGTTGGATGATCCGGCGGCACCCATCATCAACGAGAATTACGTTAATGGAGGGCCCCCTGGGTGGTGTTAGAGCTGGATGCTCCGGTGGTGCCCACCATCAACGCTAAGAAACATTGACGGCGGGCCCCCTAGGCGGTGTCGAAGCTGGATGCTACGGCGGCGCCCACCATCAACACCAAGAAACATCGACGGTGGGCCTCCTGGGCGGTGCTGGAGCTAGATGCTCCTGCGATTCCCACCATCAATGCTAAGAAACATCGACAGTGGGCCTCCTGGGTGCTGCCGGAGTTGGGTGCTCTGGCGGCGCCCACCATCAACGCTAAGAAACGTCAACGGCGGGTGAAGGCACAACTTCTTGAGAGAAAAATAGCCCCCTTCCTTGCGCGCTAAATGTCGAAGCATTCTTGTGACATTTCCCCTGGACCTGCTTTGAGAGCAGCCCGTGGTGGTTCTTGATCGGCGGAGCTTAGACCTCAGGCGAGGCTACGCGTATGAGAGATGGATGAGATGGTGGTTTTACGTGGTTCAGGCCGCTGGAGCATAATACTCTACTCCAAAGTGTATGATGTCTTGTCTGAGTGGTGAAATGCGTGTGAGGTTGGATTCGGATCCTACATCCGTGACCCTGTCTAAGTCGTTGGCCGCCCGGTCCTTTTATTGTCTAAGGCCAGACAACTTACAGGTGAGGTCCGAGTCCCAACAGGTCGCCCCGTGGTGATCTTATCCTATACAATATCTAGGACTTCTTTCGTACACTGCCTCTGATCGCGGCTTGAATACCCGTTGTCTTGCCGCATCGGTCGTCAGTGACTATGCGTAGTCGTTGATGATGACAGGGAATGTCCCATCTGTCTTGTCAGTGTAATCTACCCACTTGACAGTATGTGGTAGCCCTGCGGCGCCTTCACTGCGATGTGATTGGACGCAGTACCTGACAGGAGCGTGCGCCACACCCGTGCGCTTGGGGAAGTCGTGTGCCTTTAATGCACAATTGGACAGGACATGCTGCCCTTTACTCTTCAAGGCCCACGACCCATTGCAGGTCGTGGGATACATGGCAACCCCAAAGCCCTCCTCGGCGGGAGCAATGGCCTAGAGCCGGAGGATGCGTGGCAGCTCTAGAGCCCTCCTCGGTGGGAGCAAGGGTCCATTACCGGAGAACGCGTGGCATCTCTAGATCCCTCCTCAGTGGGAGCAAGGGCACGGAGTCGGAGGATGCATGGCAACTATGAAGCCCTCCTCGGTAGGAGCAAAGGCCTGAAGTTGGAGGACGCGTGGCAGCTCCGGAGCCCTCCTTGGTGGGAGCAAGGGCTCAGAGCTGGAGGATGTGTGGCAGCTCCGGAGCCCTCCTCGATGGGAGCAAGGGCCTGGAGCCAGAGGACGCGAGGCATCCCCAGAGTCCACCTCTGTGGGGAGGCCAAATCTGGAGCTTCTTCTAGCTTGTACGCAGGGGTACCCGGTCTGTAGGGTACCGACAGTTAGGATACCTTTTTAGTTATTTTTGAGTTATGAAGATTCTCCTAATGTCGTCAATGAAAATAAGAGGGATCAAAATACCAAATTTGTAGTCATTGATTATGGTCCATAATAGAGGACTATGTTGCCACAAGCTCGATCCCGCCTCCTTTTCTCGCTCTCTTTCATTGCCCCATTCAGCTTTGCAATGTCGCGAGGCATGATGGCATGATGCGTTTGATTGTGCACCTAACGTCGCGGGGCATCCTCGTGCACAGAGTGCAGGGGTAGGGTACTCAGTGGTGACACATCAACCGAGTGGGAGCGATCGTTCATTTGCCATGCATGTCCAAGAAAGTCATGTCGCAACAAATGTTCAAACTGGATTGCCCTGGCATGGGCAGACATGGCCATGGTGCGGAAGAAGCTTGATAGAACTGACCGCATGCTGCGTTAGGGCGAATTTACGAGGATGGGAACTGGATGTCAGTTCAATCACTGGAGTTTTTTTTTATTCCCTTACATGTCTTGTGAAGTTGTTGTTGGAATGATTGATGCGCCTCTCAGCACATCATATGCATAAAAACCGATTGCAAGAATTTGCCCAACGTGTGTATAAGAATTTGCCAAAATGCATCGTTGAACATGAAGGTGATCGTCATCCACTTTTGTATAAAGGCACGGTGGAGGTAGTCGGTCAGCTATTTTTATCAACTTAGAGTTGTAGTCGCCGCAAAGAAGCAGAGCAACATGCTGCTAGAGTGGCCTATGAGTATTTGCTAACAAGAGAAAAATGGGATGTTGAATATGTTTCTGATAGTGGGGAGTTTGGCACTGGCCAAGCAAATAGGAGTGGAGAAAACTCTTGGCACAAAAATCAGGATGGGAGATACTGCAATAGTTGGCCACAAGGAGTGAAGCAAGATGCAACAGTTGGGGAAGGACCTAGTCAGAACAGAGATCTTCATAGGCAATCAGATTCGAAGCAAGGGTCATCTGCAGGAGGTAGTTCCAATCAGAACATAGGGATGGACCAGATGGAAGGACGGGTGAACCAAGAAATTACAAAGTGAATCAGTGATTGACAAGGAAAAAAAGGAAAATGGGAGGCCAAAATAAATGAAATGGAAGCTGCTTGTTACACTTGTGGCAGCAAAGACCATAAGATGAACAACTGTCTAGTGGCTAAGCATTGTTCACATTGTGGTAAAGCAGAACAAGTGGTTGTTCATTGCTACACTAAATGTGGCCTAGAGGGAAGGTGGATAGGCTTTGAAAATTTCCTGCGCTCTTAATCAAATAGTCAAATTCTTGATAGATCGGACTTGTCCGGTTCTATGTGCGGACTAGTCCAGTGTACTAGGTGTGTGTCGATTTGACTAAGTGTTGATTCAGGATTTAAACTTTATTTGCAGCGGAAATGTGAACAACAGATAAGGTCACTTGAATTAACAATTGATGTTGTGAAGTTACACGTGAGAAGCACTTTGCAATTCAAGTTATAGTATTGATCAACTATGTGCTCTAATCAATTAAGATGCAAAAATAAAGAAGCACGCGAGACACCGATTTTTACCGAGGTTCGATCTCACCAAAGAGATCTACTCCTCGTTGAGGAATCCCACAAAGAGCCGGGTCTCTTCAAACATTTTCCCTCGTCAAGTCACCACACAAGGCCGATTTGATTTCACTATCACGGGTAATCACCGAGTTTATAGGGCAACCTCGCACATTGAGGGCTCCGACAAGAAATACAATGAGAAAATGATCAAATACACTCAAAAATATTACAAGAAAGAGAACGGGTGTAAAGAGATCAAAAGTCAAGAGCTCAACAATGTGTGTACAACGATCTCCCAACCCCAAATCTGATTGTTCAATTGATTTTCACCTTTTTGGAACTTTAGATGCGTGGGGAGATGTGTTTTGGGGCTCTTGGGACAAGTGGAGGCGCTAGGGTTTGAACAGTAGAATACGTGAATAATGCGTATGGGGCCGTGGATCTCCTATTTATAGGGTTTCCAAAGAAGTTACCGTTAGGAATCCCGAGACCGGACTAGTTCGCCCTGGGGTCCGGACTTGTCCGGTGTGCTGTGTAAAAGTCGGCGTGAAATGTGCAACACACTAAAAACCCTAATTCTGTGAGGTATACTCTAATTGTTCGGTTGGTCATCATAATTGTCATCATTGAGAGTGCATCTAGGCATCCCTTGTGGGTTTTGGTTGATTTATGACAAACAAATGAGATCCTAACCAAATTGTTGAGATGAGCGTAGGTTTTAATGAAATTATGAAGAAAGCGCAAAAACAAAGGAGAGTGAGGAATCAAGTTGAAAAGAGCTTAAGAGATGAATAGAATACTCTTTGTGTATGGAGTGTGTTGGAGAAACACACCCCAAGAGCTCAAGCAAAAGAAAACACTCTCATTGCACAAATTTACACAGGTCCGGACTAGTCCGATAATCTCTCTGTCCAGGATTGGACAAGTCCTACCAGTGCGGACTTGTCCGCAACGGACTAGTCTGATAAAGTCCGGATCAACATCGGACAAGTACGATATTCCACGGACTAGTCCAAAATCCTCACTGACCAACTTCGGGCAAGTTCCCTAATTTCAGACTTGACCTTACCCCTCAAAATTTCACGACACCGGACTAGTCCGATATTACCTGGACTAGTCTGATAACCTCTCTCACTAAAAGCGGACAAGTCCTCTAAGTACAGACTTTTCCTCAATTCACTAAGGGATTCACAACACCGGGCTAGTCCGATATGTGTCGGACTAGTCCGAATATCTCCAGTGCCCAGATCGGACTAGTCCGCATGTTTTCAGACAAGTTCGATATTCCTGAACACATAGGGTTTTCCACACGCCGCACACCAGACTAGTCTGGAGTCCACCATGGACTAGTCCGAACTTTGTAAACCCTAACGGTAACCTTTAGAAACCCTAGTATAAATAGAGGTGTATGGCCCCTAATCAAACTTTCTCGACCCCCTATGACATCACACCTTCCAAGAGCCCAAAAAACACATCTCTCCACACAATCCAACGCAAGAAACATCAAATCCTTGAGTATTAACAATAGATCAAATGAGAGACACGTTCTTAATGTCTTGAGCTCTTGGGTTTGAATCTCTCACACACTCTCGCTATTTTATTGCATATCTTTCGAATGTGTTTGGTGGTGTTTTTAGTTGTAAATCTTGGGGAGCCCTCAACATGTGAGAAGGCCCATTGAACACGGTTATTTACCCCTTTGTGATTAGTGGGCGAGAATCGGCCTCTGTGGCGATTCAACGAGGGTAGGGTTGGTGAAGACCCAGTCATCCGTGGACTCCTCAACGTGGACTAGATTTCCTCTGTGGAATTGAACCACGGGATAAAATCATTGTGTCTTTACTTTTGTTCTTACTATTCATTGCAATTTAGGGTTTGCTCGATCTTGTTCAACTTACGTTAAAACTTCAAAACTAAAGTTAACTTGTGCCATATCTAGTTTCATTAAAGCAATACACTTCAGTTACAACTAAATTTCCGTTGCATAGAGTACTTGAATCGAAATCATCGATCAAACTTGATCGATCTAGTACGCACACACCGGACTAGTCCGCACCCTACCAGACTAGTGTGATTTCTCTGTGTTTGATCAGGTTGCTAAGTGTTTCAGGTTTTGACAAAAGTTCAAAAGCCTATTCACCCCCCTCTAGGATACATTCAATTGGTATCAGAGCAGGACTCTTTAAAAGAGACTAATCGCTCGAAGAGAAGATGTCGAACATGAAGGATGTGCAGAAGAATTTCAACCAAGAGAAGTTTGATGATGAAAAGGCTCAAAAGATGGAGAAGCTCCTCGACACAATCCAAGACTGCGAGGCTGATGATGAGGAGATGCTTGAACTCAAGGCACTCCTAAGGAAGAAGGCACTCTCCAAAGGGAAGATGAAGATTGAGGATGAAAAGAAGAAGAAGGGGAGTAGTCACGCCGACTACTCCTGATATCCTTTTAATTATGATCGGTTAAATTCAAATAATAATCATTACTTGTCTATTCCTCTAGGAAAAGCTCCTTTCTTTGTTGGCAACGATTATTCTATGTGGAGACAGAATATGAAGATGCACCTAATATCACTTAACCCCAACTTGTGGCATATAGTGTGTACAGGGATAGATATCCCGGATGACGATGAAGAGCTCACACGAAGTCAAGAGCAAGCTATTCATCGGATTGCTCAAGCTGCGGCTGTCATAACATCATCATTGAGTAGAGACTAGTTCACCAAGGTGGATGTACTCGAAATTGCTAAGGAAATATGGGATACGCTACAAACCGCACATGAAGGCAATCGTTATGTGTGAGAGGATAAAATTAAAATGATCGAAGGCGAATTGGGAAGATTCACCATAGTAGAAGATGAGTCACCGCAAGACATGTACAATTGGTTGAAGAATCTCATCAATAAAGTTTGAGCATATTGAAGCAAGAAGTGGAATGATCATGAGGTGGTGAAGCTAATTCTAAGAGCCTTCATGCCTCGCAACGTAACTCTATGCTCGGTGATTAGAGAAAGCCCCGGGTATCGGAAATTGACCCCGGATGAATTGCTTGGAAAGATTATCAATTCTGAGATGATGGAGAAACAAGCAAAGCATGTCAAAGAGATTGCCGACCTTACCTCGACAAAGAAGAAAGGAGTCGCTTGAAATTCCACTTGCAAGCCAATGTCAAAAGAGACTCGAGAAGCTCAAGAAGAAGATGCCGGCAATGATGAAAGCAGTGACATCGATGAAGAAGATATGATCCTATTTATGAAGAAATTCAAGAATATGATGAAAATAAGACAAGGTGGTAGATCAAATGAAGGAAGACACAAAGACAAATCAAGACCAAAGTTGAGGCGTGCTTGCTACAACTGTGGTGAATACGATCACTTTATAGTTGATTGTCTTTATGAAGAAAACAAGAAGAAGACCAAGGATACAAAGCCTCAACCCAAGAAGATGTTCAAGAAGAAAAAGCAAATTGGATAGGCGCACCTAGGAAAGGAGTGGGACTCCAATGATGAGTCCTCATCCGAAGAGGAAGAAGAGATGGCTAGCATAGCCATCAAGAAGACAACCAAGAAATCCACCCTCTTCCCAACTATTGGTGCATGGAAGACAACGACACATGTATAATGGTGAAGGAAGGTAAAAGAAAGGTAACAATTAAATCTTCCTCCTCGTATTCCTTTGCCAGTGATAGTGATGATTCTAGTGAATACAATAGTTGTGATGAAAATGAATACTTGCTTAGTGGTTTAGACAAGAAAACTGCTTCTAGGATGAAATTTTTAATGGATAAGATTATTGATAAGGAGGAGCTTGCTAATCGCCAAGAAGATATGATCATCCTTCAAAAGGAGGAATATCATAAGATCAAAAAGCTCCTTGAACTTGAAAAGGAGTGAAGCAAGTCACTAGAACTTGAGTTAGCTTCAAGCAAGGAAGCTTGCTTGAAGTTAAACGACTCCAATGTAATCATCAATGATGAAAACTTGCTAATTTAACCAAAGCTAACAAGATACTTGAGGTACAAGTTGAGTCACTCAAGCAAAGTGTCCCTTCATCCTCTTCAAGCTCACCATCTCAACACATAAAATCTGAAACTACTATAACTTGTGCATGTGCTAAAATTGACACTAACTTGAAGGAGAAGTCAAACTTGACAAAGGGCAAGCATCCTTCCCGAAGTGGCATATTTGACAAGGAGTGCATACTTGAATTCTTATGGTGAAAAGCAAAATGCTAGAATCCACAAGAATAACAGAACACATTGCTTTTGTCAAGGGAAACTTCTCTCAAGCTACAAAGCCTAATAATATTAATAAGTCCAAAAATGTTAACACATATGAACAACAACTATTGTTTATAACTTTGACGCATCGTATGTTCTCATGGAAAGTAGAGTTTATGCTAAACATTTTGGGTCACGCCATGGGAACACCAAGTCTCATGTTTGGGTGCCCAAATCACTTGTGACTAACCTCAAAGGACCCAAGCAAGCTTGGGTACCTAAGACCAAGGCTTGATTTGTTCTTGCAGGCCTATTCCTGCGGTGGATTGAAATGGGTGCTAGATAGTGGGTTCACCAACAACATGACCGGAGAAAGAAGGATGCTTGTTGAATATGAAGAAAATGAAGATCCAAGCAAAGACATCTATTTTGGAGCTAGCAGTCAAGGAAGGGTGCTCCGTACCGGTAAAATTGTGATTTCGCCTCAACACACTCTTACTCATGTTTTACATGTCGATTCCTTAGATTATAACCTACTGTCCATATCTCAATTATGTGACAAGGGTTATAATTGCTTGTTCACTAATGAGGGTGTGACCATCTCTAGAAGGAGTGATGACTCGGTTGCATTCAAGGGTGTGTTAAAGTGAAAGCTTTATCTTGTTGACTTCAACAAAGATAAAGCCGAACTTGACACATGCTTGATTGCAAAGACCAAGATGGGTTGGCTGTGGCATAGATGGCTAGCACATGTGGTATGAGGAATCTTCAAAAACTCCTTAAGGGCGATCACATCTGAGGTTTGAAGGATGCTGTTTTTGAGAAAGACAGGCCTTGTGGCGCGTGCCAAGCTGGGAATCAAGTAGGAGCACCCCATCCCGCGAAGAATGTCATGACAACAACGAGACCGCTCAAGCTCCTTCACATGAACCTATTTGGTCCAATTGCTTACATAAGCATCGACGGTAACAAATACAGTTTGGTAATTGTTGATAATTTTTCGCGCTTCACGTGAGTTTTCTTTTTGCATGATAAGACATAGACTCAAGGAACCCTCAAGAAGTTTTCCAAGCATGCCCAAAATGAATTCTCATTGAAGATCAAAAACATACGAAGCGATAATGGCACGAAGTTCAAGAACACCCAAGTTGAGGAATACCTAGACGAGGAAGGAATAAAGCATGAATTTTCAGCACCATATTTCCCTCGACAAAACAGGTTAGCTGAAAAAAAGAATCGAACCCTCACTGAGATGGCGAGGACAATGCTCGATGAGTACAAGACTTCGGATTGGTTTTGGGCTGAAGCAGTTAACACCGTTTGTCACACCATAATTCGAATATATCTTCATCGCCTACTCAAGAAAACATCATATTAACTACTCACCAGTAACAAGCTGAATATTTCCTATTTTTGAGTTTTTTGTTCTAAATATTATATTTTGAACAAGAAGCCTAGGACTTCAAAGTTTGCTCCGAAGTCCGATGAAGGTTTCTTGCTTGGCTATGATTCGAACTCTTACGCCTATCGTTTCTTCAACAAGGTCTCCAGACTTGTTGAAGTAGCGCGTGACGTAGTGTTCGATGAAACTAACGACTCTCAAGAAGAGCAAGTTGATCAATGTGTACTAGATAGAGAAGAAGCTCCATGTCAAGCGTTGAGAAGAATGACGTTGGGCGATGTTCGACCACAAGCGCACCTCCAAATGCAAATGAAGAAGATGAACCACAAGAGGAGGAAAATGATCAAGGGGAAGCTTCTACACAGGATCAACCTCATGAAGATCAAGGTGACCAACAAATCAATGAGGGCAACCATCTAGGGGGAGAAGATCAAGATGACCATGAAGATTTAAGACCACAAGTGCCACATCCAAGAGTACACCAATGTATCCAAAGAGATCACCCCATCGACAACATAATCGGTGACATCCAAAAGGGAGTAACAACTAGATCTTGAATAGCTAATTTTTGTGAACATTACTCATTTGTATCCTCTTTGGAATCACACAGGGTTGAAGATGCATTCAAAGATCCAGATTGGGTGGTGGTAATGCAAGAAGAATTGAACAACTTCAAATGGAACGAGGTGTGGGAACTTGTTGAAAGGCCCAAGTTCACCGTCATCGGCACTAAATGGGTCTTCCGCAACAAGCAAGACGAACACGGGGTGGTGACAAGAAACAAGGCACGACTTGTGGCCAAAGGGTATTCACAAGTCGAAGGTTTGGATTTCGATGAAACTTTTGCTCCCGTAGCTAGGCTTGAATCGATTCAAATATTACTTGCATATGCTACTCACCATGATTTCAAGCTCTATCAAATGGATATGAAAAGCGCCTTCCTCAATGGATCAATCAAAGAGGAGGTGTACGTGGAGCAACCCTCCGGATTTGAAGATCAAGAGTTCCCCGACCATGTGTTCAAACTGTATAAGGCTCTCTACGGCCTCAAACAAGATCCTAGAGCTTAGTATGAGTGTCTTAGTGATTTTTTAACTGAAAATGGATTTAAGATTAGTAAAGCTTATTACACATTGTTTACTAAGCATTTTGACAATGATCTACTTGTCTATCAAATTTATGTTGATGATATTATATTTGGCTCAACTAACAAATCCTTTTGTCAAGAATTTAGTAAAATTATGACAGATAGATTCGAAATGTCTATGATGGGATAAGTGAAATATTTCTTGGGATTCCAAGTGAGGCAACAAAAGAAAGGGACGTTCATAAGCCAAACCAAGTATACTCAAGACATACTCAAGAAGTTTAGAATAGACAAGGCGAAGCCTATAAAGTCTCCCATGACAACAAATGGACACTTGGATCTCAATGAAGACGGACCAAACGTGGATAAAAAGGTATATCGCTCCATGATTGGATCCCTACTTTACTTATGTGCATCTAGGCCTGATATTATGTTGAGTGTATGTCTGTGTGATTTCAAGTCAATCTTAAGGAGTGTCATTCGACAGCCGTAAAAGAATCTTGCGATATTTAGTTCATACACCCAACCTAGGCCTTTGGTATCCTAAAGGTTCCAAGTTCAATCTTATTGGATACTCTGATGCAGATTATGCCGGATGCAAAGTAGATAGAAAAAGTACCTCTGATACATGCCAATTCCTAGGTACATCCCTAGTTTCTTGGTCCTCCGAGAAACAAAACTCCATCTCCTTATCTACGGCCGAAGCGGAGTATATTACAGCCGGGAGTTGTTGTGCACAACTTCTTTGGATGCGACAAACTCTAAGGGATTACAATTACAATATGAGTCAGATTCCACTCCTTTGTGATAATGAGAGTGCTATTAAAATTGCCCATAACCCCGTTGAGCACTCTAGACCAAACACATAGACATCCGGTATCACTTTTTGAGAAACCACTCAATGAAAGGAGACATAGCCATTTCCCATGTCAACACAGAAAAACAACTAGCTGATATATTTACCAAGCCACTTGATGAAAAATGTTTTTGCGAGCTCCATAATGAACTAAATATCCTTGATGCTCGGAACGTGGCTTGAAAACTTGCATACATGTATGCCATCTTCGAAATCTATTGATTGTGTTATGAAAATTATATCTCTCTATTTTCTCCGGAAAACCATTTCAATTACTTGATCTTGGTGAATTATGGTCATAGCTTGATTGTTGTATGTTTACTTAACATATTCATCAAGATTATTTGTGTGTTTTGACTCCTATTCTTCTTTGTAAGCACCTTCGAATATATATTAATGGGCTAAATGCTTCTATTCCGGTGACCATGGACTAGTCTGTGGTTACCCGGACTAGTCCGCACACTGCAGACTAGTCCGCAATGATCCGGTAGTCCGGACTAGTCTGATTTTTCGACTGCATAACCCTAGGGCTGCCAAACCCTAATATCCTTCATCCTCACAACGTTCCTCACATTCTCTCTCCTCACTCGAGCGCCCCCAAGATGATTTGGCGATTTCTCCACCAAATATCTTCAACTCTCCGTGGAAAACGATCTTCATCGCAAGGGGATCGAGGTCCACGGACTAGTCCGCAACACCAACTCCTCCAACTTCAAAAGGATTTTGGTAAACTTTCTCCAAAACCCTAAAACCTTCGATTTCTTTTGTTATGAACCAAATAGCTTAGCTCCTCTAGTTAATACATGACTCCTTGTTTTATTACATCTACCTTGAGCTATTTTTGCATTGAGAAACTCCATTGATTTGCTAGTTAGGGTTTGAGCAGTTGAACACCGGACTAGTCCGATCTTAGTACGGACAAGTCCAATACTCCGGACTAGTGCGCACTTGAGCACCAGACAAGTCTGATTTTTGACTAAACTCAACCCTAAATTCCAACTACTCAATGCATTTCCTTGCTATCAATCCTCATCCATGTATTGTATAATCCTCTTGTCAGGACAATGTCGAGGTCCAATGATGAGATTTTTGACTTTGAGGCCGAGATGGAACAATACTCTTTGCCTTGTGCTTGGACAGGGCAAAGCAAGAAGAGGCAAGAGCGTGCTGCCGAAGCGCCACCCACCCCACCTAGGATGCGACGGGAGGTTGCAGCAAAGAAGCCAGCCTCAAAAGCTCAAGATTTTATTGGCTCTAGCTCAGCGGCTCATCACCAATCCAAAGGGAAAGGCAAAGGGATTGCCTCCGGCCCGATTGGCCCTCTCGGATGAGTGCACCAAGACAGGGGAATAGAGACCCCTCTGAAGAAAGATTCAATGGCAAAGGAAGCGATGTAGCTTCAAAGCTCAGGACGATTGATTGTTACAGCAGTTCCAGAAAGTCAAACGATGCAAGATTCTGGAGCAACTTTCACGCGGACTACTATAGTTTCTGTTATCTCACGATGAAGACTTCGGTGGTCCAAAGCCAATGGATCGACTGTACCCATTTTGAGAGAAATAGCTGTCAAGCCTTTGATGAAGTGATAGAGGATGTGGAGAGAAATGGCCTCAAGGACTTGTTTGCCTTCATGTGCAACTGGAATGATGAAGCCATCGCTCAATTCTATGCAACCTGTTACTTTGCTAGCGATGAAGAAGAGAGAGTGACTTGGATGACACATGGATCCAAGTATACCATTACTTATGATGAGTTTGCAAGACTGCTGCACCTTGAGGATACTAGCAACAATGAGCTCATCATCCACAATATCGGTGTCCTGGAGAAGGACAAGATGAAGTTCCTCTATGACACTCGCCTGAAATTCAACCCCCCTTCCACCAAGAACATGAAGCCATTCTTCATGGTTCTAAATAGAGTGCTTCGGAAGACTATTGCTCCAAAAGACGGAGATACAGGTAGTGTCCAAGGCTATTTGAGGACATTGATGAAGGTGATCAGCAAGGACAGAAAGTTTGATGTTTTTGACTATATTTGGAATGATATGGCAAACATCTCCTACACACCGAACCACTCCTGTGGCTATGCACCATACTTGATGTTTATGATTGAGAAAGTCACAGGAATTGAGTTCGCGAAGGATGTAGAGCATACTCCTCTAAGGCCTCAGAAGTCTCCTCAAGTCTCTCTCCCAACTGCTCCATCTCCTGTCTCAAGTGAAGAGGCTCCGAGGAGTGCTCAAGGAGATGCGAGGCCTGCCTCCACTACTAGGGCCCCTCCTCAAAAAGGGTCTCCTAGTGACATCTTGAAGTACTTGGCCGCCATCTTTGGCTCCTGCAAAAAGGCCGAACTGAAGCTTCATAAGTTGCGCAAGGCAAGGAAGGCAGACATGAAGTATGTGAAAGAAAATGTCAAGAACATTTGCCAAAAGCTAGAGATTGAGCCTATTGGATCTCAAGTTATCTCTGAGGACTCTCCTTCCGACTTCTCTGAGCTGCCACCTCTCTCTCCTTCCGAACTCACCAATTTTGGTGTTGGAGGCACTTCGAGTGGATCCGCTCCTCCTCCTCCTCAGCCCTAAGATGAAGACGATGAGAGGATCGACAGCGAGGAATGAGACTGCGGCGACTTCTATATCCCTCCTCTCCTTCTTTTTGGTGCCTTGATGCCAAAGGGGGATAGATTAAGGGGGGAGTCATTAGGTTGTAGCCGTAGATGAGACATGAGAGCTCCATTTGCATCTTTTGGTGGTGTAAGACTGTTTTCAATGTTGTAAGACTCTTATTATGCTTCTATGTTATGGTTATGGAGTTTGTGATGATACTTTGATATAATACATGTTTATGCTTTGAAATTGACATATATGAAAGTCGCCTAGAGGGGGGTGAATAGGCAATAATACCTGAAAACACTTAATCAAACAGGATTAAATTTATGTGGCCGGACTAGTCTGCATAGGGTCGGACTAGTCCGCTTAGCACAGGATGGAAACCCTAAAATTTGATTTCCGCAATATATTTGTGGAATCGAAGTTCACCAAAGAGATAAACAATGTGTAGTAAACTTGTAAAGATCAGATTTCGAAGTTTAAACACTTAGATTGCAAGTTTACAATAATGATCAAGGTGTAGGGCAATAAGAGCGAAGTGAACCCTAATAGCAATACTAGTGATCACGAAAAGCGAAAGACAAGTGAAACGAGATTTATTCCATGGTTCAACTCCACGAAGAAGCCTACCTCCACGTTGAGAAGTCCACACAAGGATCGGGTCTCACTTGACACTTCTCTCACCAAGCCACCACGATGGTCGGCTTGGTTTCCACTATATCAATGGGTAATCACCAAGTTTGATGGGGTTGCTCACAACAAGAGGTTCCCACAAATCAATACAACGAGGAGCACATGAAGCTCAACTCACACAAGCCACACAACACAACACAATGTGCAAGATATCAAACCGAGAGCCAAAGCGCGATGATCTTCCTTTACTCTCCTCCCCAAACCCTAATCTCTTCGAGATTTGCTCTTAGAGGGCTAGTAGGACGAGTAGAAGGCTTTGGAAGGCTCTAGGATGCTTGTGGCGGCGCTAGGGTTTAAGTCTTTTTCAAATGAGCTCGGGTGTCCCCTTTTTATAGAGGTCCCGAGCCCCTACCGCTGACCTCAGCACAGGGGCGGACTAGTCCGGCCCAATGGGACCACTAACCTCTGGTCAGTTCCCAACAACTGCCACACTGAGCGACGATCGTCACGCTACCCGCCAAATTTCCAAATTCAAACCGTCACTAAACAACGGACTAGTCCGGTCCAGAGCGGACTAGTCCGAAGTGGAACAAAACCATTTGGTCCGTCCCAAAACGGACACTTCTCACTCGGCCCAGACTAGTCCGGCCACAGGGGCGGACTAGTCCGGCCCTCTAGGGTTTCTCTCAATTAATCTCACTAAGTCTCAAACATACAAGTCCGTACCCAAACAGACAAGTCCGAACTACTCCAGAGAGCTTTGGTCTGTCCAAAAACAGACAAGTCCGGACTTTTCGGACTTAGCTCCAAATTCACTCAGATTCACTCCAGAGACATTTGGTGCGTCTCAAAATGGACTTGTCTGCCATGGCCAGACTAGTCCGGCCTTGAGGCTCGGACTAGTACGACCTCCTAGGGCTTTTCTCATTTTAGGCTTCTCACTTAGGTTTTTCTCTAAACCACCACTTTGATCCTCTTGGTGTGATCTCAATGCACATGATACAACCACCCTCTCTCATCATATGACTCACATAAACTCAACACCATAGAAACCCTAATTTCTATGCTTGAGTCTTTGATGCCCGTTTTCTCCTTTTCCTTTTTAGGGTTTTCATCTCATTTCAATCTTTGTACATGTGCTTAAGATCACTTTAGCTCATTAGCCTCTTAATTGTCATCATCAATCATCCAAAACCCACGAGGATGCCTAGATACACTTTCAATCTCCCCCTTTTTGATGAATTGATGATAACACATCAAGACTTCAGCAATAAGGATAATAGTTTGTTTTCATAACATGTATTTGTATGAGTGACTCCCCCTCAATGTATGCATCATGAGTAAGAGAGATTGAGAGAGTTCTCATACATATACATTTTATGGTGGGGTGCCTAAGTGATGTGTTCATAAGGTGTGATAAGTCAATAATTATGCAAGATAGACATGTAAATAGGCAACACATCACAAATTTAGGTAAGATACATGAATACATAGATTAAGTCTTACAATACAACTTGAAAGAGTTTCAAAACATAAGTCCTTCATGGATCAAATACTCTCATAAGCTAATCTATATCTCCCCCCTCCATCTCTTCCCTTATATCTCTCCCCATAAATCTAAGTGCCCCTTCCACTCTCTCCCACTTTGGCATCAAGACACCAAAAAAGGAAAATAAGAGAGGAAGGACCCTTAGGTCTACTCATCGTCGGAGTCGTCCTCGTCATCGCCGCCTTGGCGTCCGCTGTCGCTCTCCGTGGCCTCCGGGTCAAGATGGTCATCATCATCATCAGTCGAGGCCACGGTGGAAGTCCCAACTTCTCCAAACTAAGCAAGCTCCTCGGTAGTGAACTCCGGGAAAGAAGTGAGCTCACCATCGCTCTCCTCGTCGGGGGACATTTGAATGTCAAGCTTGTCGCACGTCGCTTTGAGATACTTCTCATTGCGACGCTCCATGCGACGTTTCCTAATTTCCGTCTTCCGGCAAGAGGAGAAAAGAGCCTTGAAGCATTTGAAGAATCCACTTCCGCATTGCGTCAAAGGCGGAGGTGGTGGAGGAGATGGCACAAAGCGAGAGGAAGAAGCGGGAGGATCCACATTCTTCCTCCTAGGAGCAGCCGGCTCCAGAGGAGGGAGTTGTGGTCGAAGCCTCCGGTGAGTGATATCTTTCTTGAACGTGAGCCCGAAGATCTTCTCTATCATGTACATAATGTACAGAGCATATTCACATGATCGGTTGGAGTGTGAGATATGTTGAAGATGTCATCAAAGATATAGTCCACCACATTGAAGCAGACATCTCCATATATGAGCACCATCAAGTGCCTTAGATTCCCTTGAATAATACCCGCACATCCATCCTTGGGGGCAATGGTCTTTCTAAGGACCCGGTTGAGCACACTATAGAAGGGCTTGATGTTTCTGATGTGCCTGGCCTCATACTGTGCATGACTTGGGTACATATACTCCAAGGTGTCCCGATCAACTGGCTTCATATTTGAAATGATGATCTCATTATCCAGATGGTCTTCCAAGTCAAGCAACTGAGCAAACTCCCAATAGGTGGTGGAGTACTGCTCTCCATGGGTCATCCAAGTAATCCTCCTGTCCCCATTGGTGTGGAAGTATAAAGTGGAGTAGAACTGAGTTATGACTTCCACATTCCAGTCATACTGGGGGTCATGAACTTCTTCAAGCCATGCCTCTCAACGACTTCAATCATAGCATTGAAGGCTTGATGATCCTTCTGGGCCATATAGTACCAGTCTATCCACTGAGCATCTGTGACAGGAGTCTGCTTTGTCATATAGACCGTCCTGTAGTAGTCACAGTGGAAGTCACACCAGAACCGGGGATCCACTGTGCTCCTATCACGCTTATATACATTGATCTTTCTCAGCTTGCGTGCCTTCTCATCCCCCTTGCTCTTGAAGATGTTGGCGTCAAAAGCAGCTGCACGGTTTGGGTTCCGTGCAAGAGAAGACATCCTCAAAGGGCCAATGGGTTGAGGGACACCCTTCTTGACCTTGCTTGCGGACTTCTTGGCCACAATCACCCTCTTCTTGGGTGCAACATAAACTGGGGCCTTGCCTTTATGTTTGGAGGTCCTCGCCCCCTGCGACTTAGCTTGCTCACCCAAGGTCACAAGCCGCTTCCGTTTCGGGGCTGCCTCGGCAGCTACAGAGTTGTGCTCCTCTCGCTGCGTCTTCTTTGCCCCCTGTGAGGCAAAGTACACACCCGCCATCTCTTGATCCTCTTGTTGCTTCCGGCGAAAGAGAGCTTGCTTCTCCGCTTCGGTCTCGGAGTCGGAAGGAGGAACATACTCGTTGTTCGACATGGTTGCTGACAAGAGAAGCAAGGTAATGTGTATAAGTCCAAGGAGTCATGATAAAATGGTAGAATTCACAAAATCAACCTAGGTTAGAGTTTTCACTGTGTAACCCGTACTTGTCTGCCTAGGGGCCGGACTAGTCCGCACTAGGTCGGACTTGTCCGCCCTGTGGCCGGACTAGTCCGGTTCACACAACAAGAACCCTAATCTAGAGAAGTTTTGCAAAAACTACGAATCCTACCACAAAAATGGAGCTACATGATCACATTGATGTGTACAACAACATTTGTGAAGAAGTTTCCATCAATGGACCCAAAAGAATTGAATTTCAAGGATTTTGGAGTTAGGTCAAGAATACCCCTTCAAATCTTTGATTCGATGAAATCTGAGTGAGGAATTAGCCTCCAATGCTTGGGGAAAGGTTCCTAAGCACCTTAGAGCTTCAATCCACGGATTGGAATCAAGATTTGTTGGAGGGAATCAAAAATCGTCGTTTGGGAGACGGTTTTCGAGCATTTTGGAGAGAGAGAGTGTTTGAATGGAAGTGGAGAGGTCGAGGGCTCCCTGAGGAGGTTAAGTCCTCAAGGGTCGGACTAGTCCGGTCAGGGACCCGTACTTGTCCGGCCTCCGGATTGGGTCCGGACAACCTGAACCACCGGACTAGTCCGGTCCACTGGAGAGGACTAGTCCGATCCTAAGACCTAAAACTCCTATATATTGAGTTTTTAGTGGAGATTTGATCCTTTTTGGACTATATTTCACAAAATATCTTTGTAAATATGGTCAGTAAGCAATCAACAAAAAAACTATGACCATGATTCACAAGGATTAAATAATTTCAAAGTAATTTGTAGAAAAATTGAGGAGGATGAGTTTTTCGCAAGCATGTGTGAATTTTGAATATAACAATCAGATGTGCAAGACTTAAGCCACATTTCGAGAATCTAGGATATTTAGCTCACTCCTAAGTTCACAAAACCTTTTCTCATCTAGGGGCTTGGTAAAGATGTCGACCAATTGTTTATCGGTTCTCACATGGGAAATTGCAATGTCTCCTTTGATGGAGTGATCTCTCAAGAAATGGTGGTGAATATCGATGTGCTTGGTCCTTGAGTATTCAACTAGATTGTGGGCTATTTTGATGGCACTTTCATTGTCACATAAGAGAGGGATATGGTGCAAGTTTATGCCATAGTCCCTAAGAGTTTGTTGCATCAAAAGAAGTTGTGCACAACAACTTTCGGCGGCGACATACTCTGCTTCGGTTGTGGAAAGTGCAATGGAGTTTTGTTTCTTTAAGGACCAAGACACTAGAGATCTACCAAGGAATTGGCAAGTTCCCTATATACTCTTCCTATCAAGTTTGCACCCCGCATAGTCCGCATCGGAATATACAATGAGGTTAAACTTAGAGTCTTTGGGGTACCAAAGTCCTAGGTTTGGTGTGTGAACCAAATATCTAAGAATTCTCTTAACGGCGGTCAAATGACACACCTTAGGAGCGGCTTGAAATCTAGCACACATACACACACTAAGTATGATATCGGGCCTAGATGCACATAAGTATAGCAAGAGCCTATCATGGAAGGATATACCTTTTGGTCCACACTTGGACCATCTTCAATGAGATCGAGATGCCAATTGGTTGCCATAGGAGTCTTGATGGGTTTGGCCTTGTCCATGTCAAACTTCTTGAGTATGTCTTGTGTGTACTTGGTTTGACAAATGAACGTGCCTTCCTTGAGTTGCTTCACTTGAAAACCTAGAAAGAACTTCAACTCCCCCATCATGGACATCTCAAATCTTCCCGTCATTATCTTGGAAAACTCATCACAAAAAGCTTTGTTAGTAGAACCAAATATAATGTCATCGACATATATTTGACCAACAAACAAATCATCGTTGAAGTGCTTAGTGAATAAAGTATAGCCCACCTTCACAATTTTGAAACCGTTTTGAGATAGAAAGTCTCTAAGGCACTCATACCAAGCTCTAGGAGCTTGAGTCCATAGAGAGCCTTACGCAATTTGTACACATGGTTTTGGAATTCTTCATCTTCAAATCTGGGGGGTTGCTCCACATACACCTCTTCCTTGATTGGACCATTGAGGAATGCGCTCTTGACGTCCATTTGATATAGCTTAAAATCATGGTGAGTAGCAAAGGCAAGTAATATACGAATTGATTCAAGCCTAGCTACGGGAGCAAAGGTTTCTTCGGAATCCAAACCTTCGACTTGTGAATACCCTTTGGCCACAAGTCGTGCCTTGTTCCTTGTAACCACCCCATGTTCATCTTGTTTGTTGCAGAACACTCATTTGGTGCCTACAACATTTGCATTAGGCCTCTTCACAAGCTAACATACTTGATTTCTCTCGAAGTTGTTGAACTCTTCTTGCATGGCCATCACCCAATCCAGATCTCTTAGTGCTTCTTCAACCTTGTGGGGCTCCAAGGAAGAAAAAAAAGAGTAATGTTCACAAAAGTTTGCAACACGAGATCGAGTAGTTACCCCCTTTGAGATGTCTCCAAGTATATTGTCAACGAGATGGTCCCGTTGGACGCTTTGATGCACTCTTGGGTGTGGCGCTTGAGGTCTTGATTCACCATCTTGGTCTTCCTCATCCTCATTGTCTCCCCCTTGATTGATGCCTCCATTTTCATCTTCATGGAGCGCATCTTGGGGAACTTGATGTTGATCATTTGAGGAAGGGATTGCTTGATGTGTAGGATGGTCACTTGCATCTTGAGGTTGTTCTTGTGGTCGTATGTCTCCAAGTGCCATCCTTCCTATCACCACTTGTGGAGCTTCTTCTTGATCTAGCACATGACGATCAACTTGTTCCACTTGGGAGCCATAAGCCTCATCAAACACTACGTCACATGCTACTTCAACAATTCCGGAAGATTTGTTAAATACACGATAGGCGTAAGTGTTTGAGTCATATCCAAGTAAGAAACCTTCATCGGACTTGGAAGCGAACTTGGAAGTCCTAGGCTTCTTGTTAAGAATGTAGCATTTGCTCCCAAAAACACGAAAGTAAGAGATGTTGGGCTTGTTACCGGTTAGGAGCTCATATGAGGTCTTCTTAAGTATGCGGTGAAGATACAACCGGTTTATGGCATGGCTAGCGGTGTTAACCGCTTCCGCACAAAACCGGTCCGACGTCTTGTACTCATCAAGCATGGTTCTTGACATCTCAATTAGAGTCCTATTCTTCCTCTCGGCCACCCCATTTTGTTCAGGGGAGTAGGGGGCCGAGAACTCATGCTTGATGTCTTCTTCATCCAAAAATTCTCAACTTGAGTATTCTTGAATTCGGTGCCATTGTCACTCCTTATGGTCTTGATACTCAAGGAGAACTCATTTTGAGCTCTCTTCAAGTATCTCTTGAGGACACCTTGAGTCTCGCTCTTGTCATGCAATAAGAATACCCAAGTGTAACGTGAAAAGTCATCAACAATAACAAGACCATATTTGTTACCACCAATACTAATGTAGGCGATTGGACCGAAGAGATCCATGTGTAGAAGCTCCAATGGTCTTGATGTTGTCATAATGTTCTTGGATGGATGTGTTTCTCCAACTTGCTTTCCGTCTTGGCATGCGCTGCATGGCCTATCCTTTTCAAACACAACATTATTTAAACCACGGATGTGCTCACCCTTAAGGAGTTTTTTCAAATTCCTCATCCCAACATGGGCTAGCCTCCTATGCCAAAGCCACCCCATGTTAGTTTTTGCAATTAAGCATGTATCAAGTTGGGCTTTATCCGCGGAGAAATCCACAAGATAGATCTTTCCCTTGAGTACACCCTTAAAGGAAATTGAGCCATTGCTTCTCCTTGTGATGGTCACACCCTCATTAGTGAATAAAAAATTATAACCTTTGTCACATAGTTGTGATATGGACAAGAGTTTATAATCAAGTGAATCAACATGTAGAACATTTGAAAGAGTATGGTTAGGGATATATCAATTTTACCGGTGCCAAGGATTTTTCCTTGGCTATTGTCCCCAAAATAGATTCCTTCATTTGGATATTCATTTAGCTCATACTTCACAAACATCTTCCTCTCTCCGGTCATATGATTTGTGCATCCACTATCAAGAACTCACTTGGTTCCACCGGAGGAGTATGCCTACAAGAAAGATTTAAGCCTTGGCTTTAGGTACCCAAGCGGTGTTGGGTCCTTTGATGTTATTCAAGAGGCACTTGGGCACCCACAAACAAGGTTTAGGACTCTTGCGGTGTGGCCCAACATACCTAGCATAGGCCTTTCCAAACTTGTTCCTCAATAAAACATATGAAGCATCAAAATCATGAAACAATGGATGAGGTTCTTTCTTAGGCATTTTGTGTGTAGTAGCAATGTTCTTTTCTTTATTGTTGTATGAGCCTCCTTTGACAAAAACAGTCAAGTCTTTGCCATTCTTGGGAGTTTTGGCATTTTGACTCATCCCCCTAGAATAACCAAGACAATCATTGACAAGGGAATGTCTTGTGTTAGTATATGCACTACATGGATATGCCACCTTCTCCTTGTCAAAGATATCATCCTTGGGTGCTTAATTGGTTTGTGCCAACTTTAGCTCATCTTTAAGCTTTATGATTAAGTTTGAGCATTTGCAAGGTTGAGATGCTTCGGATTTGATATTTGTGGAAGGTGAGATTGTAGAGGAAGAAGGTGCATTGACCTTGAGAGACTTCACTTGCGTCTCAAGGATCTTGTTAGCTTGTGTCAAACTAACAAGTTCGTCTTTGAGCACAATTGTAGTGTTCTCAAGGTTTGAGCAAGTTTCCTTGCTCAAAGCGAGTTCACGCTCAAGTGTCTTGCTTCTTTCTCTTTCAAGCTCCAAGAGCTCCTCAACCTCTTGACATCTCTCCTTTTGTTGGATGAGCATGTCCTCTTGACGGTTGATGAGTTCTTCCTTCTCAAATATCTCTTCCGTTAACAATCTCAATATCTTCAAGGTGCTTTTACTCATGTCTTTAAGCATATGTTCATTTTCACTACTACTATCAAAGTCATCATGAGAAGAAATTGAAGAAGAGGATTTAGATTTAACCTTCTTTCTTCCCTCCTTGGTCATGAGACATGTTGTACTTGAAGTTTCCAAGTTGGGGAAGAGCTTGTTCTCCACTGTTGTCTTCTTCATAGCAATAGTTTCTACCTTCTCATCTTCATCGGAGGAGGATTCCTCATTTGAATCCCACTCCTTTCCAAGGTGGGCATGTCCGGATTGCTTCTTCTTCTTGAAGTACTTCTTATCTTTGGACTTGCCCTCCTTCCTCTTCTTGTTTTCTTCATGTGGACAATCCACAATGAAGTGACCATATTCTCCGCAATTGTAGCAAGCCCTTTTTGATCTTGTCTTGGGCTTGTCTTTGCTCTTTCTTTCATTTTGATAGCTCCACCTCCTTCTTCAAAACATCCTCTTAAAGTTGTTAATGAAGAGAGCTTCTTCCTCATCAATGTCGGGACTCTCTTCATCACTCTCTTCCTTTTCTTGTGATCTTGAGTACGTTGCTTTGAATGCAACATCCCTTTTCTTGGAGGAGGAAAGCTTTTGTAGATCATTGTAGAACATCGCTTCTTGCTCCATCATCTCATGGTTGATGATTCTCCCTAGCACTTCTTCGGGATTCATCTTGTGGAAGCCCGGGCTTTCATGAATTAGTGAGCAAAGAGTGACGTTTCAAGGCATGAATGCTCGAATCATCCTCTTTACCACTTCGTGGTCGGTCCATCGGGTGCTTCCATATGACCGACTCTTGTTGATGAGAGTCTTGAGGTGGTCATACATATCTTGCGTAGATTCACCCTCCATGATGGTGAATATCCCTCTCCTTCGATCATCTCGATATTTGCTTCCCTAATGATGCGGTTGCCTTTGTGCGCCGTCTTGAGGGTATCCCAAATCTCCTTGGCAAACTCCAACCCTTCAATGCGGTTGAACTCCTCACGAGTCAATGAGGAGGTAATCACTCCAACGGCTTGAGCATTGTGATGTAGAAGAATGGCTTGCTCTGGAGTGATGTCTTCCTCATTCTTCGGAAGATGGACACCTGTCATCACAATTTGCCACCGGCTAGGGTTTAAGGAAATGAGGTGCATCTTCATATTATGCTTCCACATAGAATAATCATTTCCGTCAAATTGAGGAGGTTTGCCAATGGGAATAGACAAGTAATGATTGCTCACGGTAAGTTGCTCATAATTGTAAGGAAACCGGGAGTAGTCTTGTGAACTACTCCCGTTGTCGATGTTGACCGGAGCAATTGGCTTGATCTCCTTCTTGGCACGCTGAGCTTCTCATGAAGTCATGCCTTGAGCATTCGAACTTCTTCGTCGTCATTCGGATCATCTTGAAAAACATCAACGTTCTTCATCTTGGTGTCATCAACGACCACCGGAACCTCGTTGTCACCCCTTTCGGCCATTACTTCTCCGATTTGTTAGACTCTTGGGGAGAAGCCTGCTCTGATACTAATTGAAAGTCGCCCAGAGGGGGGTGAATAGGCAATAATACCTGAAAACACTTAATCAAATAGGATTAAATTCATGTGGCCGGACTAGTCCGCTCAGCACAGGATGGAAACCCTAAAACTTGATTTCTACAAGATATTTGCGAAATCGAAGTTCACCAAAGAGATAAGCAATTTGTAGTAAACTTGCAAAGATCAGATTTCGAAGTTTAAACACTTAGATTGCAAGTTTACAATAATGATCAAGGTGTAGGGAAATAAGAGCAAAGTGAACCCTAATTGCAATACTAGTGATCACGAAAAGTGAAAGACAAGTGAAACGAGATTTATCCCGTGGTTCAGCTCCACGAAGAAGCCTACCTCCATGTTGAGAAGTCCACACAAGGACCGGTCTCACTTAACCCTTCTCTCACCAAGCCACCACGATGACCGACTTTGTTTCCACTATATCAATGGGTAATCACCAAGTTTGATGGGGCTGCTCACAACTTGAGGCTCCCACAAATCAATACAACAAGGAGCACACGAAGCTCAACCCACACAATCCACACAGCACAACACAATGTGCAAGAGATCAAACCGAGAGCGAAAGCGCGATGATCTTCCTTTACTCTCCTCCCCAAACCCTAATCTCTTCAAGATTTGCTCTTAGAGGGTTAGTAGGACGAGTAGAAGGCTTTGGAAGGCTCTAGGATGCTTGTGGCAGCGCTAGGGTTCAAGTCTTTTTCAAATTAGCCCGGGGTCCCCGTTTTATAGAGGCCCCGAGCCCCTACTTCTGACCTCAGTAGAGGGGTGTCCTAGTCCGGCCTCTGGGCCCGGACTAGTCCGGCCCAATGAGACCACTAACCTCTGGTCAGTTCCCGACAACTGTCACACTGAGCGACAATCGTCACGCTACCCGCCAAATTTCCAAATTCAAACGGTCACTAAACAACGGACTAGTCTGTTCCAGAACGGACTAGTCCGAAGTGGAACGGAACCATTTGGTCCGTCCCAAAACAGACACTTCTCACTCGGCCCGGACTAGTCGCCACAGGGGTGGACTAGTCTGTCCCCTTAGGGTTTCTCTCGATTAATCTCACTAAGTCTCAAACGGACAAGTCCGTACCCAAATGGACAAGTCCGAACTACTCCAGAGAGCTTTGGTCCGTCCAAAAACGGACAAGTCCGGACTTTTTGGACTTAGTTCCAAATTCACTCACATTCACTCCAAAGACATTTGGTCCGTCTCAAAATGTACTTGTCTTCCATGGCCAGTGTAGTCCGGCCTTGAGGCCCGGACTAGTCCGGCCTCCTAGGGCTTTTCTCATTTTAGACTTTTCACTTAGGTTTTTCTCTAAACCACCACTTTGAGCCTCTTGGTATGATCTCAATGCACATGATACAACCGCCCTCTCTCATGATACGGCTCATATAAACTCAACACCATAGAAACCCTAATTTTTATGCTTGAGTCTATGACACCCGTTTTCTCCTTTTCCTTTTTGAGGGTTTTCATCTCATTTCAATCCTTGTACATGTGCTTAAGATCACTTTAGCTCATTAGCCTCTTAATTGTCGTCATCAATCATCTGAAACCCACGGGGATGCCTAGATGCACTTTCAATATACGCTTGATGTTGTTATGATTATGCGTTTACCTCATTCTCATCACGATTATTGCTTACACACACATAGGTTTGCACCCTACCATAGATAGTGCACATATGTCTTATGTTTTCATTGCTTAATTTGTTCCAAGCTCATATGTGCACACTTTAAGAAAATGTGGACTTTTAATCATATTTGTGAAATCTCAATTGGTTGTCATCAATCACCAAAAAGGGGGAGATTGAAAGTGCATCTAGGCATCTATCGTGGGTTTTGGTTGATTTATGACAAACAAATGAGATCCTAACCAAATTATTGAGATGAGCACAGGTTTTAATGAAATTATGAAGAAAGTGCAAAAAGAAAGGAGAGTGAGGAATCAAGTTGAAAAGAGCTCAAGAGATGAAAATAGAATACTCTTTGTGTATGGATTGTGTTGGAGAAACACATCCCAAGAGCTCAAGCAAAAGAAAAAACTCTCACTGCAAAAATTTACACAAGTCCGGACTAGTCCGATATTCCTCGAACTAGTCTGATAATCTCCAAGTGCGGACTTGTCCGCAACGGACTAGACCGATAAAGTCTGGACTAGTCCGATAATGCCTCTGGTCAACATCAAAAAAAGTCTGATATTCCACAGACTAGTCTAAAATGCTCATTGACCTACTTTGAACAAGTTCCCCAATTTTGGACTTGACCTTAGCCCCTCAAAATTTCACAACACCGGACTAGTCCAATATTATCCGGACTAGTTCGATAACCTCTCTGACTAAAATCGGACAAGTCCTCCAAGTGCGGATTTGTCCTCAATTCACTAAGGGATTCACCACACTGGACTAGTCCGCTATGTGCCAGACTAGTCCGAATATCTCCAGTGCCCAGATCAGACTAGTCCGGATGTTTTCGGACAAGTCTGATATTCCTAAACACTTAGTGTTTTCCACACGTCGCACACCATACTAGTTCGGAGTCCACCATGGACTAGTTCGGACTTTCTAAACCCTAACTCTAACCTTTGGAAACCCTAGTATAAATAGAGGTGTACAGCCCTTAATCAAACTCTCTCGACCCCCTGCGCCTCGACCCCCTGCGCCGTCACACCTTCCAAGAGCCAAAAAAACACGTCTCTCCACACAATCCAACGCAAGAAAGATCAAATCCTTGAGGATTAACCATAGATCAAAGGATAGACACATTCTTCACGTCTTGAGCTCTTGGGTTTGAATCTCTCACACACTCTTGCTGTTTTATTACATATCTTTCGAGTATGTTTGGTGGTGTTTTAGTTGTAAATCTTGGGGATCCCTCAACTTGTGAGAAGGCCCCTTGAACACGGTTATTTACCCCTTTGTGGTTAGTGGGAGAGAATCGGCCTCTGTGGCGATTCGACGAGGGTAGGGTTGGTGAAGACGCGGTCCTCCGTGGACTCCTCAAAGCGGACGTAGATTTCCTCTGTGGAATCGAACCACAGGATAAAATCATTGTGTCTTTACTTTTGTTCTTACTATTCATTGCAATCTAGGGTTTGCTCGATCTTGTTCAACTTACATTAAAACTTCGAAACTAAAGTTTACTTGTGCCATATCTAGTTTCATTAAAGCAATACACTTGAGTTACAACTAAATTTCCGCTGCATAGAGTACTTGAATCGAAATCATCAATCAAACTTGATCGACCTAGTCCACATACACCAGACTAGTCCGCACCCAACAGGACTAGTCCGATTTCTCTGTGTTTGATCAGGTTGCCAAGTGTTTCAGGTTCTGACAAAAGTTCAAAAAGCCTATTCACCCCCCCTCTAGGCTACATTCAATCATCTAATCATGTGTACCGTAATGAAAATTATCCCGATCAATGACTTCATTAACGATGAACCTTCATACCGTCTAATGCTCGGACAGAGGCATCCTCAAGTTCAATAATACCACTGAAATCATATAAAACATTATCAAATTGCAGTCAGACTCTTTTAATCAGTCACATAAGGTAGCAAATATTTGTTAGTTAATGGAGAACTGAGCTTACTTGTAGCACAAGCAGTTTGTGACCATCTGCAATGCATCAGCAGAGAAATTGTTCTCATGGTAAAGGACATGGTAGTGAGCTGGTGTGCTTGTCCTCTAAAAAAACAAACAATTTACATTCTATTGATGCATTTATAGCCTGATATCAAAAAGTCGCTAGAGAAACACCAATTATCGCATAGGTACCTTAATTCTAGCATGGCTGCAGAGGTAGAAATCAAACTCACTGAGATGGCAAATGCTAGTGTCAACCACAATTCCTGCAGTTTCAAGGGTTTGCGAATCAGAATTCATTATATACATTGATAGTTAAAACAAATAGATTACTTCTGCATTGGACATAAACAAGGAAGATGAATGTATACCGTAAAGAAAATTCTTCCTTTGGATCAGTGACATCATTAATGATGAGCCTTCATTGGACATTCTCAAATTCAATAAAATCACTGGAATGCACGGTCTTAGGGAAGGGTCGAGGCTGTGGCGTGCTTCGGGAACAGGGGACGCGGTGGCATGCTCCGGGATAAGCTGGCGGAGGTGTCGGAGTGACGGTTCCTCAACTCTCTAATGACAAAAGGTTGGCTTGCTCCGGGGACAGGGAGAAAATTTCCACTTATGTGAAGGTGGTGGCATGCTCATACTGATTACCGAGGTCGGGGTCGAGGCGGTGGCGTGCTCCGAGGACAGGGGACGAGGCAGCATGCTCCAGCGTGCTCAACTCTCTGATGACGAAGGTCGGGATTGACAGCGGGGTAGGGGTCGACTGGGCAGCGCGACAATGACGAAGAGCAAGTTGAGAAAGAGGGATAGTGGCAGCATACTTCGGGGATGGGGGATGAGCCGGCGTGCTCCAGCGTGCTCAACTCTCTGATGACACGAAGGTCAGGGTCGACGGCGACAGCGTGATGTTGACGATGATGGGACGACGGCGGTGTGCTCAGGAGCTGCAGTTTCAAGGTCGAGAGAGCGCGCGAGAGCTAAATTTTTTTGCCAAATGTTGGGAGAGAGCGTGCGATGAATAAAAATAGCAAAACTCGGAGACGTGCATGTATAACACTCGTCCCTCATTTCAGCGCCCGTTGAGAGAGCACGATAAATTTTTTGCGATAGAGTGCACGAGAGTTTAAAATAAAACTCGAAGACGCACATATATAAGGAAAGTCTCACATTATCATCTTTCGCATCAGAGCATTTTCCCGCATGCAAAAGACGAGTCACGGTGTGCTGAAGACGGGAACATTTTTCGCATGCGGGGATGTACCACTGGCGATTGTACGCAATGCCTTATATGATTTTTGCATTGCGCTCATCTTTCTGAGGTGGGACAAAAGATCTTCGGTGTAAATCAGAGACGAGTTCAGGTAAGATGCGTCTCTGCCAATGTAAGGTGCGTCTCGCATTATTTTGTGGCCTCAGGCATGCTGGAGTGCCCTAGATGCGCCACGGTGTGGTGAAGCCAGGAACAACATCTAGGACATTCTGGCGTGTCCAACTGGCAACTGTGCGCAATGCCTTATACAATCATTGCAACGTGCTCAACATTCTGAGGTGGGACAAAGGTTCCTCGGGACAAATCGGGAACGTGCCCGAGTAAGGCGCGTCATTTTCAGAAGTGTGTCTCTCATGCACTTTTCACCTTATTTGAGATATTTGAGACGCGCCTTTCTAAAGTGTGTCTCTCATGCACTTTTCACCTTATTGCCACTCGCACGACATCGTGAGCGTCTGTTGCAGGGATAAACAAACGCAATGACATTGCTATTAATGGATTAATTGGAATTCAAGGATAATCAAACGCAATGACATTGCAATTCAGAGATAATTTGCAACTCAATGAATTTCATAGTTCATACATTGTGTGCCTTCTAAACTAATTTCGAATCTAAACTTATTCCTAAAGCACCCAGCGATCAATCTAAATTGTATCGTCGAGCTTGCTCTCGAACACGTCTCTTATATTCCTCTAGATCTTGAAAATATTGACATTCTTTAAATTAACAAATGTCGAAGGAGTAATGAATAACCTACGTTGGTCACTAACACAAAGTGTCTAACCTTGATAAGTAGATTATAGCAATCATTTTCAGCATCGGGCGCATTTGGCTAATGCAGCAAATGTTGAACTTCAAGTAGTATAGTTTTGATTGTAAAACCAGTCCACCAACCCTACGAAATATCAATTTAAGCAACATAAGAAACCAGTTCAAATAAGTTCGGCAATAACTACTAATTACATGAGCAAAATAGGTCTATCTTACAGTCTTTTGATCAAGAATCCCAATGTAGAGTGCTCTTGAGTGATGGACATTTGGGTGGAAGAAACCACTTGGAAAGACGCATCTTGGAGGCACCAACTGATAGTCCTCTAAGAAGGAGATTATCAGGGTGTAGTAACCAGCTTCCAACTTAGTCTACACAAGAAATTCATTAATAGGAGGACGATGCTTAAACTCATATTGTGCTTGTTCTTCATGACTTACCCCTTGTTTAACTAGAATGATGAACTATCACTTCAATAAATCTCTTGATTCAGGCTTTGCAGATAAACCCTACGCAAAGAAATTGTAAATACAAAAAAACAAACAAGATGGAAAAATAAAACTACAGTTAAGTTCATCAGTCCATTGCAGATCTACATATATACAACTATGCGATCGGTGTGCCATATGTACATACATGGGGATGGTTCTTGCGCCACACCAAGTGCTCCTCCTTCAGTCGGCTACGCACCAAGTTGATACCAGTCATGAACAGTGACGACGATGAGGAGGACGACTACGACGAGGGCAACGAAGATGACGACGACGAGGACGGCGACAACGATGACAACGATGATGGAGAACAGATGCGGCGGTCGCACTAGAGTTGGTCGATTAGTAAAGGACCGTTGGTCGATTAGTAAAGGAGCACCGGAGGCAAAGAGACGAGTGAGATAAATGCGAGACGCGCTAGAACAAAGAGAGATGCCCCGTTACCTTGAAGAGTGTCTTCCATTATCAAAGAGACGAAGAAATGAGGGAGATAAATGTGAGACGCGCTACAACAAAGATAGACGCGCCTTATGCTAAAGCGCGTATTCCATTGTCAAAGGAGAGACGAACGACACGAGGTCTGTGGAGAACTTAATTTCGGCGGCGCGGTGCAGAGACGCGTGCAACGTCCGTGCGCGACCTTTCGTTTCCCCGAGACGGTATCGATGCGTCCCATCATTCCATCAATGCGCGGGAAACCAACTGCTCCATCGTTGACTTCGCGCAGACCTTATTTAAGACGCGCCATCACCCGTGAGTTCTCCACAAGCGCGTCGCTCACTTTGAATCCTCTTCTTTTCTTCGACTTCTTCGCGTCGACGACCCACCACCACCATGGCCGACCTTCCACCGCCAAGCCCTCTGAGGGAGCCACCGTGCAAGAAACTGTGTTGTGGCTCCCTCGAGTGGATCAACATCGAGCAACGCCTCCTTATGGTGCAAGAGGCGTACAATAATACGTCTCACGCCATGAGTTTCTTGGGTCTGGGTACCCTTCCCCAATTTACTAGAATGGGTACCATCGGCCACTTCCTCTTCGCCCTCACGGGGGTGGCCGATCGTCTCAACATTCTGTTCAAGATGATGGCCCAGGTGCTTTGCCCCGAGGGTTGCAGAAACCTGGTGGAGGCGACGGAGAGCAACCTCGTTCTCGGGGTTGCACCGCTGAAAGCATCTAGGCCCCCATGAGGTATGGTTTCGGTGATTAATGACAACCATTGGATTTTACTAATGAATTTGTGAATGTAAGGTCCCCATAATCACTCAATCAAATGAAACCAATATGTCATTGGAGACCCATATACAATCAATATATGAGATCAAATCAATTATATGAAGACAAGAAGTGAAAGCTCTTATGTCAAAATCATTCAACTTTAAATTGACAACATTCAATGCTTGAAGATCATCAGAAATGCCTTTGCAACAAATATCAAAGAGGTCAATCGAGCAAGATACAAAATCACTTAGAAACAACTCGAAGCAAACAAAATCAACTCACCGGATCAACCGATGGTTCCAGAAATATACACATCGGTTGAGTTGGTTCAGCTGAAGAAGAATACCTCAAAACAAAGCACTCACCGGATCATCCGATGTGAATGGCTCATCTACATCGGTCCATCAGTACAGTTTGCAATATCATTGGACCAAGTGTAGCACCGGATCATCCTATGTACAGAAATATACACATCGGTCAATCACTCCAGTAAGCATCAAGTTTGGGTCAATTCTGGAGGAAGAGCCACCGGATCATCCGATGAGAAGACAGGAGCAACATCGGTCTAACAACGGTCATATCAGACACAATGACGTCAGCTAAAGTAAACTTGACCGATGATAACTAAAGGTGAGACATCGGATCATCCGGTGTTCACAGTAAAGTTCTGTCAGCCTACTTTTTCAACGGCTATTTCGGGGAGGCTGGCTATAAATACCCCCTAATCCTGTCATTTCGCCAAGTCTTGATCACCAGACACTATCAACACATCCACAAGCTTTCAAGACCAAGAGCAATCACTTCCACATCATTTCGATCACCTATACACCAAGAGTTAGGCTAGAACTAGCTAGAGAGAGAGCTTGTGTGCCTCCATTCTGGGTGAGTGGACTCTCTAGGATAGTGAGAGCCTCAAGGGAGTGCCCTTGGTGTTTGTAACTGTGAGGAGACTTCCGGAGCTTGCCAAGGCGTTTGTGGAAGCCCGGAGGGTCGAAGTTGTACAAGGCTTGAGCTCCACCTTGCTGAGGTTGGCAAACGGAGAGGAATAGTGAAGATCCCTCGTCTCAGTGACTTGGGTGTGGCAAAACCCTTTGGTGGGTGCCACAACGTGGATGTAGGAAGATCTTGACGATCTTGTCGAACCACGGGATAAATCCTCGTGTCTCCTCGAGAGTTTGCATCCTCCTCCTTTCCCTTACGTTTATGCATTTTACATTCCGCAAAGTTCCTATTTACTTGAATGCATAGATAGTTTGCGTAAGGAATTGGGCTTTTAGGAATTAAGTTTTATTGCTTAGATTTTTTTAAAGAAGCCCAATTCACCCTCCCCCCCTCTTGGGCATTCGATCCTTACAATTGGTATCAGAGCAAGGTTGCTCATAGGATCATTCTAGCTTCACCGCTAGAGAGCTAAAATGGCCAAGGTTGGGGGTTCGGTTCCTATCTTCGAGGGCAAGAACTTTGCCTATTGGAAAGCACGCATGCGCGCTTATCTAGAGGCTATTGCTCCCGAAGTATGGGAAGCGACCCACGCGGGGTTTGGAGAACACAATTATGTGGGTGATCAAATTAAGTGGGATGCTAAAGCTAGGAATGCTATTTATGAATGCATTAGTCAAGATGTGTTTTCTAGGATTGCTAGTAAAGAAAAGGCATGTGAAATTTGGGCTTGCTTGATAGAAATTCATGAGGGTTCTTCTCGTGTGAAGGAACTTAAATATCACATGCTTAAAGCAAAATATGATGAATTTAAGATGCTACCTCATGAAAATGTTAATGAGATGTTCTCTCGCTTGAATGTACTTATTGAAGAAATTAATGCTCTTGACATTGCTTCTCTTGGCAAGGGACTCATCAACCGCAAGATCCTCATGCTCCTTCCCAAGCCAAAGTACAACATCATCAACTCCATGCTCCAAAAAGAGTCTCTTGACCACATTAAAGTTTCAGAGCTCATTGGAGAAATTCACGCTCATGAGAAGAGTGTGCTTGGGATGATGGAGCAATCATCTTCAAAAACAATTGCTCTAAAGGCCTCCACCAAGAAAACAAGCCTCAAGAAGAAGAAGGTGGTTGAGCCTAGATCAAGTGAAGAGGAGCAAGCATCAAGTGAAGATGAAGATGATGAGCTTGCATTGATGATGAGGAAGTTCTCACGCTTGAACTCCAAGATTACCAAGAAGGGATACACCTTTGATCCCAAGAAGAAAGTGTTTCTACCAAGGAGAGATGATCACAAGACTTGCTACAATTGTGGTGATCAAGGCCACATCTCCTATGATTGTCCAAAACCAGACGAAAGAAGAGAGAACTACAAGAGCAAGCATCGCAAGCATGAAGAAAGTGATGATGATGAAGAAGAGGCCAAACCCAAACCAAGAGCCTTTGGGAAGAAGAAACATGGCAAGGCAAAGAAGGCAAGACTCTTCCCAAAGAAGAGAAATGGCCCGCAAAAGGTGTTCATGTGTGAGGCAAATGAATGGGTCACCGACGAAGAAACAAGTGATGAAGAGAGTGAAGCGGAAGAAGAAAGCTTGGCCGGCCTCGCCATTGCCAACAATGATGACTCACCTCTTCATCCACCGCCCATGTGCCTCATGGCAAAAGGTAACACCAAGGTATGTGACGACTCTAGTGATGATGAGATTTCCCCCGATGATTTAACTTCTTTGATAAATGAATATCATGCTATCATTAAGAGGGAAAAGAGTAAGGTTAAAACTCTTGAAGAAACTCGTGCTAGACTTGAGAGTGCTAACCTCGATTTGCTTGACAAGTATGAAAGCATACTCAAAGAGCATGACACACTCAAATCTCATGTCAAGCAAATTGAGGAAGAAAAGACTAAAAACAAGTTAGATAATTATGAGCTTAACTTAGCACACCAAACACTCTTGGAAGAGCACAACAAGTTAGTACAAGAACATCAAACACTTAACCTTGCTCATGACGTGCTTGATCAAGAATTGAAAAATACAAAGAAGCAAACTCTTAATGATAGGATATCCATTACTTCTCATGTCACTAATGCCTTGAACAAGTCTTTGCCTTTGAAAGCAAATGCTAGGGAGAAGGACTTGTTGGAAGAAATTGAGAGTCTCCGCACTAGTGTGGCTAGACTTTCAAAAGGAGAAGTCAAGCACAAGGAAATTCTCTTCCAACAAGCAAAGGCTTTCAACAAGAGAGGACTTGGATCCTTCCCGGTGCCTAACAAAGGAAAGGTGCCCTCATCGGAGCTTAGAACAAGCTTCATCAAGGAAGTTGGTTCCTATTGCCAACATTGTGAGGTCACCGGTCACCACACAAGGGAGTGTCCTCTTCCTAACCGACCCTCTCCCAAGTTGCCTATTAATTACAAATCTACTTTCAATGATCATTATTATCTCTTAAGTAAAGTAGATGGCAAGGTGAAGGCTAGGTTCATTGGCAAGGACATGAAGGGCATGAAGGGGAAGCTCCCCAAGCAACTTTGGGTCCCAAAGACACTTGTATCACACATACAAGGACCTAAGTTGGCTTGGGTGCCTAAAGTTAAAAATTGAATTCATGTGTGTAGGTGAACTACAAAGCCGGAGGAAAGCATTGGGTACTCGATAGCGGGTGCACCCAACATATGACCGGCAATGATGGTATGTTCACCACCATAGAAAACCCCGATAATCATGAACAAGTCACCTTTGGTGATAACTCTAAGGGAAAGGTAATTGGGTTAGGTAAAATTGCTATTTCAAACAATTTATCCATTTCTAATGTTTTGTATGTTAAGTCACTTAGCTTTAATTTACTTTCTATTGCACAACTATGTGATCTTGGACTAACGTGCACACTTAGCAAAAATGATGTTGTTGTGAGTAGTGAAACAAGCCAAGACATAGTCTTCAAAGGATTTCGGCATGGACATCTCTACCTAGTAGACTTCTCCAACAAGAATGCTAGCTTGACCACTTGCCTTTTCGCTAAGACAAGTTTGGGATGGTTGTGGCACCGACGCATAGCGCACATTGGGATGAGCTAACTCAAGAAGTCATTCAAGCTTGGAATGGTGACCGGCGTGAAGGATGTCACTTTTGAGAAGAACAAGCTTTGTAGCGCTTGTCAAGCCGGGAAGCAAGTTGCTTCACACCACCCAATGAAGACAATGGTGTCAAACTCCAAGCCACTTGAACTACTCCACATGGACCTCTTTGGACCGTCCACATATCAAAGCCTTGGCGGTAACCTCTATTGTCTCTTTATTGTTGATGACTATTCTCGCTATGCTTGCATTTTATTTCTAGGTGACAAGAGTGAAACTCCAGAAGTGTTCAAGACCTTCGCCAACCGCGCTCAAAGGGAATTTCAACTTCCCATCATCAAGGTCCGGAGTGACAACGGCACCGAATTCAAGAACTACAACATTGGGGAGTGGTGTGACCGTGAAGGCGTGAAGCATGAGTTTTCGGCCACATACACTCCTCAACAAAACGGTGTCGTTGAAAGGAAGAACAAGACACTCATCACTCTTGCGAGAGCAATGCTTGATGACTACGGCACGTCGGAGAAGTTTTGGGCCGAAGCAATCAACACGGCGTGCCATGCCGCAAATAGGGTCTATCTCCATCGACTACTTCAAAAGACCCCGTACGAGCTTCTCATTGGGAGAAAGCCCAACATCTCCTACTTTCGAGTCTTTGGATGCAAGTGCTACATCTACCGCAAGAAAAGGCTCGGTAAGTTTGAAAGAAGATGTGATGTTGGTATATTCCTTGGTTATGCATCAAACTCAAAAGCATATCGAGTATTCAACCAAACCTCCGGTTTAGTTGAGAAAAGTTGTCATGTTGAGTTTGATGAGACTAATGGCTCCCCAGAGGAGAGTTTTGGTCATGATGAAATAGATGATGAGCCTCTACGAGAAGCCATGAAGAACATGACCATTGGAGACATCAAGCCTGAAGTTGAGGAGAGCCATGATCAAGGGGGAGCTTCAAGTTCCAACAACAACACCTCCATGGCGCCTAAAGTTGACGAAGAAGAGAAGGATGATCCATTGCCGACTCAAGACTCACAAGCACAACAACATCAAGAAGAAGAAGAAGTCCATGATCAAGTCCAACCACAAGAGGAGCAACACGCATCACCTTCGCCAAGTGCTTCACAACCACTTATGAGGCATGGACGCATCTACAAGGCGCATCCGATGGACCAAATCATTGGAAGTCCGTCAAGGGGTGTAAGTACACGTTCTCGCCATTTCGCTTCATTTTGTGAGCACTACTCGTTTGTTTCATGTGTAGAACCCACTCATATTGAGGAAGCACTCCAAGACCCAAATTGGGTGATGGCCATGCAAGAAGAACTCAACAACTTCATCCGCAATGAAGTTTGGGTGTTGGAGGAGCGACCCAAGGACAAGAACGTCATCGGAACAAAGTGGGTGTACCGCAACAAACAAGACGAGAATGGCGTTGTGGTTCGTAACAAGGCAAGACTTGTGGCCAAAGGGTTCTCGCAAGTTGAAGGACTAGACTTTTGGGAGACATTTGCCCCAGTCGCCCGGCTAGAAGCCATCCGTATACTCCTTGATTTTGCTTCACATCATAATATTAGACTTTATCAAATGGATGTGAAAAGTGCCTTTCTTAATGGTTACATTAACGAGCTTGTTTATGTTGAACAACCTCCCGGGTTTGAAGATCCGAGGAATCCTAATAATGTGTATAGGTTGCACAAGGCGCTCTACGGGCTCAAGCAAGCACCTAGGGCGTGGTACGAATGACTACGGGATTTCCTCATCATGCAAGGATTCAAGATCGGGAGGGTGGACACTACGCTCTTCACCAAAGACATCAACGGAGATTTGTTTATTTGTCAAATTTATGTTGATGATATTATTTTTGGTTCAACTAACGAAGCTCTTAGCCATGAGTTTGGCAAAATGATGTCTAGGGAATTCGAGATGTCAATGATTGGAGAGCTCAACTTCTTCCTTGGATTTCAAATCAAGCAACTTCAAGAGGGGACCTTCGTCTATCAAGAGAAGTACACCAAGGACCTCTTGAAGAAATTTGAGATGGGAGATTGTAGCTCAAGAAGCACTCCAATGGCAACAAATTGTCATCTTGACGCGGATAAGGACGGTAAACCTATTGACCAATCTAACTACCGTTCTATGATTGGTTCATTGCTTTATCTTACCGCATCTAGGCCCGATATCATGTTTAGTGTATGCTTGTGTGCTCGCTTTCAAGCGGCACCTAAAGAATCGCATAGGAAGGCGGTCTTTAGGATACTTAGGTATCTTAAGCATACCCCTAGTATGGGCTTGTGGTACCCTAAAGGTGCAAAATTCCACCTCTTGGGATACTCGGATTCGGACTTTGCCGGATGCCACGTGGATCGCAAGAGTACCTCCGGTGGGTGCCACTTGCTTGGGCGTTTCCTAGTATCTTGGTCTAGCAAGAAGCAAAATTTCGTCGCCTTGTCCACGGCGGAAGCGGAATATATAGCGGTCGGTGCATGTTGTGCCCAAATTCTCTATATGAAGCAAACCCTTTTGTACTTTGGTATTAAACTTGGTTGTGTGCCTCTCCTTTGTGACAATGAAAGTGCGGTTAAGATAGCTAAAAACCCCGTTCAACAATCCCGCACTAAGCACATTGATATTTGCCATCATTTCTTGAGGGACCATGAAGCTAATGGAGACATCTCATTGTGAGGTGTTAGGTCCGAAGAACAATTGGCGGATATCTTCACTAAACCACTAGATGAGAAAACTTTTTCTAGGCTAAGAAGTGAGTTAAATGTGCTAGGTGCAACGAACGTCATGTAAGAATGCATCTCATATAGGTCTTGCCTAACTCTTAAAGGATAGGGGTGAGCAAGGGTTAGCTTGGGATGAAGGTTCTTTTGGGTTTCCCCAAGGTTTGGAGAGTGGCTCTCCCTGAAGAAGCCTTTGAAAGGTTCAAATTTGGCAAGATAGATTTATTTTATGTCTTGCATGATGCCTGCCATATAGACTTGTAATTTCTTGCATTATAAAATGTTTGGCATTGCACACGGTAGATTGTCACAAAGGGGAACCCACCTCATGAGAAAGAGACTTGTTTGAAATGCAATATCTCAACTCATATGTGGTGGAAAGAACAAAATGTTAGGTGCTTTAATGCCTAGAGGAAAATGCTCTAAAGAGATAGAAGTTTTCATACTCTACCTCACAAAGCATGGGCCTTACATTTTATTTGGATAATTTCCTCCTATTTTTATCGGTGTTCCATTTGCTTTAAGGTCTAGCCAAGTTATTAGCATATTAGTATCTTTGAGGGGTAAAGGTTTGCCCAAAAAGTCCTAAGACATGTGTTTCTCATTGATTGGTTGTTTGGTCAAAGGACATATATGGGATGTTGCTGTTTAGTAGTCATCGGATTATCCGATGCTTAGGTCAGTCCATCATCGGATTAGTTTGTGTTCAAAAGCCAAGGGCCAGTTCAGTCAGTATCCTAAATGATCCGACGAGTTCATTCTGAAAAACATCGGTCCATCCGATGTGTACAATTCTGGAACTTCGATAAATTCCACCGATGATATCCCCTTCCACGTCATACCATCCGGTGTCAACGGCACTTTTTGAATACCCTTACTGTGACATTCGACCGATGCTATATCTTTGCACGTCGGTCCATCCGATGTCAACGACACTCTTTTGAATACCCTTACTGTGCCATTTGACCGATGCTTCTATTGTCTATACATCGGTCCATCCGGTGTTAAAATTTCGGCTAGGGTTTGGGACCCACTATTTAAACGCAGTCTCGCCTCCGCCGGTTTCTCTCTCCCCGATCCCGACTCACCCGCCGCCGTTCCACTCGCCCATGC
This sequence comes from Tuctoria greenei, assembly GCA_036927565.1. Taxonomy (NCBI): domain Eukaryota; kingdom Viridiplantae; phylum Streptophyta; class Magnoliopsida; order Poales; family Poaceae; genus Tuctoria; species Tuctoria greenei. The sequence goes on along the minus strand of JAYESD010000006.1, from coordinate 208,103,295 downwards.
CACCACCGTCTCCCGTCGCCGCCACCGCCGCCCTCCGACCGTCGTCGCCGACCTCCGGCCACCGTCGTCGATCTCCGGTCGCCGCGGCCCTCCAGCGCCGCCGTCCTCTAGTGCCGCCGCCACTCACCTCCACCAAGCCGTCGCCGCCGCTCCACCGCAGTCGCCGCCACCGCTTCACCCAGCCGCCGCCGCGCCTCCACCCAAGCGACGCCGCCGCCTCCTCCCGTGCACCACCAGCCGCCCCACACGCACACCTCGCCGTCGTGGTGCCTCCACGGTCGTCGTTTCTTCATCGCTAGGGTTGCCGGCCGTGATCGTTCTTCATTCTCGTGCATCACCCGATCGCAATGGCTCGCGACAACAAGAACAACGGCAAGGCCATTGTGGAGCTGGCCGCGAAGAAGCAGAAGCTCTCCAAGGAGGAGAAGAAGGCGTTGATGGCCGCTCGCGCCGCCGAGGAGCGTGAGCGTGGCTGAGGATAATCTTTGAGGATCCGCGAGGCTCGTCCGAGGCAACCTCCCGTGATCGATGAGTCCAAGGCCGAAGAAGAGCCAGAAGAGCCACTTGTCCACCGGCGCTCAGCCCGGATTCGTGGGGGGCATCCCCCGGCAGCACCATGTCTGAGACTGACGGTTGCCGATCGTTGTGAGGACAGGGAGGCCCAGAGAGATATCTACGAGATGGACACCATCGTCCGTGTCGGTGAAGGTGTCCGTTTGGCTGATTACCGGAAGATGAAGGTCAAGCAGCTCCGAAGACTTAGATGGAGTATCTTGCTTGAGGAGTGGTACCCGCAGCCAAGAGAGGCCCTGGTGGACAGTCATTTCTGGACCGTGACACAGGCGTCACTCTACGAGACCTACAAACGCCGCGGCCACAAGCTATTCCAGCACAACTTTCTGGATTGGCATCAGCTTGCCCTGGCAGTAGAGACGGAGATACGACCCTACTTTGAGAGGTACAGAGGGTTGGTGCACCTGATGTCCTATGAGAGGAGTGCTTATGTGGAGGACTGGGTACGCGTGTTCTACGCTATCCCTCTACGTCTCTGAGGACCGCAGATCGATTGACTTCATGTTCATGGGCCAGCACTATCACTTGACGAGGCAAACACTGGCACAGCTGCTAGGCGTGGACCTGCACGACACTTGTGTGCATGAGAGAGTATATGGTCAGGCAGACCCGCCGAGGAGGCCGCTCACTGGAGGAGTGGCACCAGCTCTGGAGGAGATCTGCTCCTTGTTTGGCCCGACCTTCTCTCCAGACTAGCCGAGGGTACCGGCACTGTTGACTCCAGCTGCACGCACAGTGCACCTTGCCTTGCGCCGCACACTCCTGCTGAGGTCTGGATATCTAGAGGGGTTCACCAATCTGCAGCAGACCCTCCTGTTCTACATCATGAACGGGATGGAGTTTGATATAGTGGACGTCCTCATATGCGAGATGGAGGATGTGATCACTGACGGAGTGGGCATGATGAGGCAGCTCGTGTATGGACACTGGATCAGCTACCCGCTCTCTATGATGGTCCCTGAGGAGTCCGCCGTGCATGATCTTCTCACTGACGAGAGTGTCACACGGTTCGGTCACTACCGTGCCCCAGCTCCTGGAGACCGTCGCCTTGGACGTCCAGTCGAGTGTCAGGTCCGTGCACTCCTATCTCAGGGGGACTGGTCGGACCTGGAGAAGGAGGATGAGAGGCTAGCTGAGGCAGAGGCACAGGATGAGGACTTGCAGCACATCTGGTCCGAGAGCGACACTGACGACAGTGTCGAGGAGTACTTTCCACCTCCATCCTCACCCAGGCAGCATGACGCAGAGGTTGGAGGCTCTACAGTGCCACCACCTACTCCAGCTCCCGTCACTGAGGCACAGGTCACTCAGCCGTCAGAGCTCACTTCGCTCTTGCAGCAGATGGTTGAGCAGCAGCGCCTGGACCGGCTTGCAGCTGAGCAGGCCCAAGCGGAGCAGGCCGCATGACTTCTAGAGCTCCAGTAGCAGCAGGAGGAGATGCAGCGCCAGATCGCCCGTGAGAGGCGTGAGGACACTGACCGGCTGACTGGGCTCATAGACCAGATGCACCAGCGCACCCTCGACCAGCAGCAGCAGACGCAGCAGGCGATGATGGGCATCTTGGGGTTGATCACCAACCTCTACACCCAGACCGGGATTGCCCTCCCGTCGCAGCTGCCAGGAGTTGCTCCACCACCACCAGTCCTGGCTCCAGCTGCTGCTCCGGTGCCGACTATGTCGATTCCTTCTATCAGCATGTCTCCACTGCTGGCTTCGGGCGCACCGATTCACTCCCCACTGTCGGCTACGACCCTGTTCCAGCAGACGTCGGCATCCATCGTCAGTGCCCCGCTTCCAGCAGCTACTACACAGCAGGCACCGACGGTGGCTCCTACGGCTCTAGCAACTCCTTCCACCGCTACTCCAGGCAGCAGCTCTGACGACAGCGATAGTGACCAGTTCGTCATCGCGCCTGGTACTCAGGGTCCTTAGGCACTCGGATCCCTTTTTGGTGTCTTGATGCCAAAGGGGGAGAAGATCTAGAGGAGTCAGGGGGAGGAGAGCTTAGTCTCAGGGGGAGTGTCTTAGCTTTAGGGGGGGTCCTTATCATCTTTGTATCATTTTTGTAATTCAATGCTTTTTCTACTCATTTGGTGTTTATTGAGTACTCTTAAGTTGTTAATCGATTGAGCTTATTTGGTGCCTATCTTATGATCACTTATTCATTTGAGTTATTCTTTGATTGAGCTTCCAAATTTTAAGTGTAATAATCTTGTATTCATTGCAAATCCTCTTAAGCTTCGTAATATCAAATTCATTACTATTGTGCTTTAAATTGTTGTGTTGTCATCAATCACCAAAAAGGGGGAGATTGAAAGCATCTAGGCCCCCATGAGGTATGGTTTCGGTGATTAATGACAACCATTGGATTTTACTAATGAATTTGTGAATGCAAGGTCCCCATAATCACTCAATCAAATGAAATCAATATGTCATTGGAGACCCATATACAATCAATTTATGAGATCAAATCAATTATATGAAGACAAGAAGTGAAAGCTCTTATGTCAAAATCATTCAACTTTAAATTGACAACATTCAATGCTTGAAGATCATCAGAAATGCCTTTGCAACAAATATCAAAGAGGTCAATCGAGCAAGATACAAAATCACTTAGAAACAACTCGAAGCAAACAAAATCAACTCACCGGATCAACCGATGGTTCCAGAAATATACACATCGGTCGAGTTGGTTCAGCTGAAGAAGAATACCTCAGAACAAAGCACTCACCGGATCATCCGATGTGAATGGCTTATCTACATCGGTCCATCAGTACAGTTTGAAATATCATTGAGCCAAGTGTAGCACCAGATCATCCGATGTACAGAAATATACACATCGGTCAATCACTCCAGTAAGCATCAAGTTTGAGTCAATTCTGGAGGAAGAGCCACCGGATCATCCGATGAGAAGACAGGAGCAACATCAGTCTAACAACGGTCATATCTGACACAATGATGTCAGCTAAAGTAAACTTGACCGATGATAACTAAAGGTGCGACATCGGATCATCCGGTGTTCACAGTAAAGTTCTGTCAGCCTACTTTTCCAACGGCTATTTCGGGGAGGCTGTCTATAAATACCCCATAATCCTGTCATTTCGCCAAGTCTTGATCACCAGACACTACCAACACATCCACAAGCGTTCAAGACCAAGAGCAATCACTTCCACATCATTTCGATCACCAATACACCAAGAGTTAGGCTAGAACTAGCTAGAGAGAGAGCTTGTGTGCCTCCATTCTGGGTGAGTGGACTCTCTAGGATAGTGAGAGCCTTAAGAGAGTGCCCTTGGTGTTTTTAACTGTGAGGAGACTTCCGGAGCTTGCCAAGGTGTTTTTGGAAGCCCGGAGGGTCGAAGTTGTACAAGGCTTGAGCTCCACCTTGCCGAGGTTGGCAAACGGAGAGGAATAGTGAAGATCCCTCGTCTCGGTGACTTGGGTGTGGCAAAACCCTTTGGTGGGTGCCAAAACGTGGATGTAGGAAGATCTTGACGATCTTGCTGAACCACGGGATAAATCCTCGTGTCTCCCCAGGAGTTTGCATCCTCCTCCTTTCCCTTACGTTTATGCATTTTACATTCCGCAAAGTTCCTATTTACTTGAATGCATAGATAGTTTGCGTAGGGAATTTGGTTTTTAGGAATTAAGTTTTATTGCTTAGATTTTTTAAAGAAGCCTAATTCAACCCCCCCCCCCCCTCTTAGGCATTCGATCCTTACAACCGCTGGTGCAGCCAGTGCAGTCGGCGCATCTGGCCCAGGCTCCTGTTGCACCAGCACCAGAGTCGTTGCCGCCGCCGGAGGAGGAGGAGGAGGATTTAGTTTTTCTTTGTTGTTTTTAGTTGCTCTGTTTTGTAAATTATTGTTAATAAATAAAATCTATCTTTGTTCATCTATGTGAGTAAATATTATATTGTGTGTTCTTCAACTGTGTAAATGAATGAATGTGTGGTGTGTTCATCGTGTTCCTCGGGTATCGTAAGGAATGATTTTATTATTTTCTGGACAAGTGAATGATTTAGTTATCAAGTGAATGTGCCCTAAGTTCAGTGACGTGTGATATCAATAGTGAACTGAAGCAAAATGGTGAAAATTATGAAGCTAAAGGTGACGTGTGGAATCAGAGACACGCTCTTTCCAAAAGCGCGTCTCCATTTTGCTTCTCCGCATAGACAAATAAGGTGCCATCAGTCTCTTCTCTTCGTTCGTCTTCTCCACGGAGACAACCCACCATGACCAATGCTCCATCGCCAAGCCCGTCGAGGGAGCCACCCTGCAAGAAACAGTGCTGCCGCTCCCCCGAGAGGCTCAGCAAAGAGCTGCTCGAGATGTTGTTCGACAGGCTGTTCAATCATTTCTAGAGGCTGCTCGAGACGATGGCCGAGATGCTCGGCATCGAGGGACGCATTATCCTGGTGTCGGCAATGGCGAGGAACCTCGGTCACGAGGTTGCACCACCAGATTCGGACCAGCCGGAGAAATAGGCAGAGCAGCTGGAGCAACCAACGGGGCAGCTCGAGAAGCCGGAGGAGGAGCAGAGGGAGGAGGAGTAGGATTTAGGTTTTCTTTTGTTATTTTTTAGTTGATATTGTTTTTATTTTCTTGTGTCTTGTACTTTTTTCTTGTGTTTTGTAATATATTTGTAAATGAATGTTATATGTATTCATCTGTGTGATGAATATTTTGTGTCTTCATCTGTGTTATATGTGCTCATCTGTCAACGAATGAAAACTTTTGGCGACGGGAGTTTGTAAGAGAAGACAAGGGAGACGCGCTTTGTGTATAGTACGACTCATTTCTTGCGCATATTGGAGACGCGTTTTGTTTGATGCGCGTCTCACATTTGTCAGAGAGAATGGTGTGTCTCGGATACCTATTTAACTGAGACGGGCTTTATTTTAACGCATCTCCTTGTACGTTCAGCCGAGCCATGTCAGGTCCTCGCTGAAGCGGGCACGTTTTGCTTAACCTTATCAGAGACGGTCGCCTTTGAGCGTGCCGCCCATCTTTGTCTCCTATTTAGGTTTCTTATGTAGTGTGGTTTCTTTGTGTGTGACTCAAGGGGAAAGCCAGTGTTTTTTCAGTATTCCAGACATCTAACCAGAGGTAAAAAGTAAATGATATGAGTCTACAGTTGTAATCACAATGGTCAGTGGTTCTGCCACTACAATTCAAATTGAAGACCAATTTAAGTACATAACAGTCAACAGTCTTTGGCAATATTGTGCCAAAAAGATTAGTAAGAAAATCTTTACAATGAGGTTCCCAGATGCTAACATGCTTGACAACTAGAAGAATTTCAAAGTAATATTGAGCTTAAATGATGCGCAAATAAAAGTGCAGCTTTGGAATCCTACTGTTGGGGCTAAAGGCAAGTTGCAGTCAGCGTGGTTTCGAGTAAAAGGGGTCCCATATGAGAACAGGAATAGAAAGACACTAGTCTATGTGGGTTCATTAGTTGGTCTAACTGTGGATGTGAATGAGGATGGGGTGATGGACAATGATTTTGTCAGAATCAGGATAGTGTGCAAGGATTTGAGGAGGGTTGCATCATGTGTGGAAGTTACTATATCCAAATTTGTATGATTTCTGGTTTGAGAGAGGTTGAGGTCCAAGAAAAGATTAGGAAAGTAAGCACCAAAGAGGTACTATCAGCATTGCTAATTACTTCGAATTTATTTGACATTGTTAGGATACTTTTTAGTTCTTTTTAAGCTATGAAGGTCGTCCTAATGTGGTCAATGAGAATCAAAGGGATCAAAATACTAAATGTGTAGTGTTCGATTATGGTCCATAATAAAATGCTATGCTGCCACAAGCTCGGCCCGCCTCCCCCATCCCGGGTGAGCGCCCTTCCTTTCTCACCCTCTCTTCCATTGCCTGATTCACCTTTGCAATGTCACGAGGCATGGTCGCATGATGTGTTTGATTGCGCACTTGGCACCGCGGGGCATCCTCATGCCCATAGTGCAGGGGTAGGGTGCCCGTTGGTGACGCATCAACTGAGTGGGAGTGATTGTTCATTTGCCATGTGTGTCCAAGCAAGTCATGTTGCAACAAAGGTTTGATTCAGACCGTCTTAGCATAGGCGGTGTCGGTACCCTGCGTACCAGATACCCCATGATACCGCAAGAAGTACAAGAGAATTCCACCTATCCGAGTTGAAGGTCCTCAGGCCCCAAGTGTCACATGGCATTGGACCCGTCTCCCTCATATGGATAGCTTCAAGACTGCCACATGTAATATAAGACCGGAGTTGGACTCCCGACATAGGGAAGCTCTGGCATTGACACGTGGATAATGACCCCGGAGCTAATCCCCCGTAGAGGGAAGCTCCGGTGCCGCCACGTGCATGTCGGTTCCGTATCTATCTCCCTACGAGGGAAAGCTCTGGAACTGCCACTTGTGGACCTTCCGAACCTACAACACCAACATCACAGACATTCAAGGGACAGTTAAAGCGGCAGTTACAAGGTCTGATTACGTGTCATTAATGCTATATTAACGACACACGATCAATGGACTATTAATATGGGTAGCATAGCTATCAAGACACGTTATCACCCTATTAATCACACTTAATACTCATAGATTGTGTATTAGGTTATTGAATATGTCAGGGGAACATGTCAGGCCAGGTAAATGTTGTAACGGCCGGTCCTTAGACTATAAAAGAACTGCACCGCACGGTACATAAGGATTGGAATCTGATCGAAGCTCACACGCATACTAGTGCTACGCACTTACTCAATACAACAACACAAACCTCGTGGAGTAGGGTATTACGCTCAGGCGGCCCGAACCACGTAAATCGCTTGTGTCATCATCTTGTTCCCGATCTCTGCGCGCCCAAACCAATACAAGAACCTCCGCGGGCTACATTTAGTAGTACCGGGGGAAGTGTCGTTTAACCACTTCAACAGGCGGGTATCCCCATGGCAAGGAAAAAGTTTGATAGAACCGAGCACATGTTGCGCTGGGGCGAATTTGCAAGGATGGGAATCGAATTTTAGTTCAGTCACTGGAGTTTATTATTCCCTTACATGTCTTGTGAAGTTGTTGCTGAAATGCTTGATGCGCTTCTAATCACAGAATATGCATAAAAAACCGATTGCAAGAATTTGCCCAACGTATGTATAAGAATTTGCCAAAATACATTTTGAATATGAAGGTGATCTTCATCCACTTAAGTATAAATGCACGGTGGAGGTAGACGGTCAGCTATTTTCATCAACTCAGAGTTTTAGTCGCCACAAGAAAGCAGAACAGCATGCTGCCAGAGTGACATATGAGTATTTGGTAACAAGAGAAAAATGTGGTGTTGAAGATGTTTCTGATCGTGAAGAGTTTGGAACTGGTCAAACAAACAGGAGTGGAGGAAATTCTTGGCACAGAAATCAAGAGGGGAGACACTAGAATGATTGGCCACAATGAGTGAAGCAAGATGCAACAGTTGGAGAAGGATCTAGTGAGAACACAAATCTACATATGCAATCAGATTCGAAGCTAGGGCCATCTACAAGAGGTAGTTCCAGTCAGAACAAAGGTATGAACCACAAATTTCATATGGAAGGATAGGTGAACTAAGGAAATTACAAAGGGAATCAGTGACTAAGGGGGGGAAATGGGAGACCAAAATGAATAAAATGGAAGCTGTTTGTTACGGTTGTGGTAACAAAGACCATAAGATGAATAATTGTCCAGTGGCTAAGCACTGTTCATCTTGTGGTAAATGGGACACAAGGCTATTCATTGCTACACAAATCTATTAAGGAACTTTATGATTTTTTAAGTGCGACTCAGGTGGCATGTCAATATTTTTTCAGTATCCCAGACATCCAATCAGAGGTGGAAACTAAAGGATATGAGTCTACAGCTGTAATCACAGTGGTAAGTGGTTCTGCCACTACTGATCAAATTGAAGACCAAGCTAAGTACATAACAGTCAACAGTCCTTCACAATGTATGTCAAATAGATTGGTGAGAAATTCTTTACAATGAGGTTCCTAGATGCTAACATGCTTAACAACTGAATGAATTTCAAAGTGGTATTGATCTTAAATGATGCGCAAAACACAGTGCAACCTTGGAATCCTACTGTTGGGTCTAAAGACAAGTCAGCGTGGTTCCGAGTAAAAGGGGTCCCATATGATAACAGGAATAGAAAGACATTGGCCTATGTGGACTCATTAGTTGGTCTAGCTGTGGATGTGGATGAGGGTGAAGTGATGGACAATGATTCTGTCAGAATATGGATAGTGTGCAAGGATTAGAGGAGGATCTTATCATTCTGGAAGGTGCTATATATCCAAATTTGTATGATTTCTGGTTTGAGAGGGAGGTTGAAGTCCGAGACAATACTAGGGAAGTAGGCACAAAAGTGGCAGCCTTTGATGAAGCTCCAGAACAATCTATGCATAAAAACCAAGGGGTAGTTCTGATGAAAAGAGAAAGTATTCTGAAAGTTGTGAGATTATGTGGAAGGAAGAAAAGACTGATAACTGTTAGAACGCAGCCCGGCCCGTCACGCAGACGGGCCCCTACCGTCAGCCCAGGTCGCAACGGGCCTGCTACGCAAACAGGCCCAATCAGAGCCCCAACCGAAGGTCCTGGGCCACCTCAACCTAAAAGACTAGCCTGATAGGTGAGGTTCCCTCCACCTTATATGTTGGGCTCCCCCATCATCAATATCCGATGTGGGATTAAACCTAACAATCTCCCCCTTCATCATACATCGGGTGGTCCTACTCTCCTTCACATTCGGGTGGACACAACTCCGACAGCCCGATTTCATGTGGCCCGGGAGATCTCTCCGACAGTCCGATATCCGTGTGTGGCCCGGGAGACTTTACAGGTTTCTGACCTGGCTCTGATACCACTTGTGAGAACGCGGCCCGACCCGTTATGCAGACGGGCCCCTGCCGTCAGCCCAGGTCGCAACGGGCCTGCTACGCAAACAGGCCCAACTGGAGCTCCAACCAAAGGTCCTGGGCCACCTCAACCCAAAAGACTAGCCTGATAGGTGAGGTTCCCTCCACCTTATATGTTGGGCTCCCCCATCATCAATATCCGATGTGGGATTAAACCTAACAATAACAATAACATTGAAGCTTCTGAAAACCTAAAAGACCAAGATGGTGTATCTGTACTTGATATAGTTGTAAAAATACTTTTGACCGAGGGCTTAAGAGAAAGATGATCTTAAGCAGTAGACTTATGATGAATGGAATGCTAATGAAGATGATTTACTAGGGGAGGAACAGGAAGATTGTGAGGGACATGAGTTAAAGAAACAGGAAAAACCACATAAGATGATAATGTGGGATTTTCCTAATGACAATGGGAATGTAAAAAATGCTAAACATCAAGTTGTTGTGGTAACCCAAGGAGGATTGCCAAGAAACATTACAAATCTTACCAACTTCTAGGCAAAGTGAGCGCCTTCAACATCTGATGATACAAAAGGTCAATGCTCAATTATTGGGGGTTGACAAGAGGAGCACATCTACAAGATTATCTTCACAGGAGACAATAAGGAATGGTGTTGAAACAATGATCCACAAAGCTACGAAGGTCATGTAGTCCCAGGAGACAATACTCACGCTGCCTCAACCACGAGACTAAAGACAGTTGATAGAAAAGTCTAATTCTCTGGTGAAAGGATGCACCACTATTTTGGAGTAAGAAAAGTTGTTATGTCTCTTAGTTGCTTTTGTAATGCCTGAGTGCATCAGTTTCTGGTCTGTATCTGAAATTTAAACTACAATGGAGAAAGTGCTGTGTTACTAGATGATACAAAATTGAATTTGGAACTCTGTTCTATTGAAATGGAGGTGGAGCATGATCTCCAGTTCTAAAAAAATAAAAAAAAAATAAAAAGATTATGGCCAATAATATGACGTGAAGTATTTTTGTTTTTAGAAAAATACTCCCTCCATCCTAAACGATGTTTTTTTAAGTAATTCTAGTTAAAAATGTTATTTATTTGGAGATGGAGGAAGTATATAAAAAGTCTGAATATAAAAGCATCCAAAAACATTCTTCATCTGACAACTTTGTTATGCTACATTTGGACCGTCTGGAGCGTTACTCGAGGATTACAGCCATCCGGAGCCTGGACCCGAAGCCCACCAGGGCCCGACTTAGTTACAGGTTTTCCCTACTTAACATTCTACTTCTTTCTAATATCGAAGTTCCTGAATTACATAGACATGGCAAGTGTGGTCGCAAGCTGTGGAGGCGATGGGTCGGTTGTCACCGGGAACAAATGCTAAAACGAGGCTTCCGGTGCGGCGAGTCAAACCCCCGGCTCGGTGCGGGCCAAGCCGCGGTGGTAATTGCCGCCCGGCCGAATTAACGGCACGACCGGCGTGCTGGCCCCCATGAACATGGCATATGTTGTGCAAATCGCGTTGCGCAGCGCGGCATCATCGCGTGCTCTCTGCTCCGCTGCCGCTGATCAGATGCGGTGTCAGAGGGCTTTGCCCTGACGGCTGACGCTTCCGCGCTTCCTTCCTCCGCTCCGCGCGATTTGCATCCTCGGCATCGGCTGGATCTGGTTACTATACAGATTGATCGATCAACGATGACAAGGCAGGCAGCTAGGTAGCAAGCTAGCACGCGTGTTGCAGGCGGTAGGCCATGTCATTACGGACATGCGTGTACGAGCACTGAAGAGAAGCACTGAAGCATGATGTCATCTTCAAGGAAGAGAAGCGCTGAAGCAGTGCACTGGCGGTCTTGGGTTGACGATCCTGTGCTCTGAGCTCTGTAATGCGTATTTACTCGGGACCCAGCCTGCAGGTACAGTGAACGATCAAGGCCCGGCCAGTATGGCGAGCTGGAACTGATAACTTCCCGTCGTCCTGCGGCAAGGCAGAGTCTGAGGCTGAGGTAGTGAGGTCATGAGCGTCCACTTGATGGCAATCACAGGCGCCAATCCGCGGACGTCGCTTTAGACGCTCTCATTAATCCCATGCATGCAGCGATGCGATGCCCACACACATGAGACGACATTCAATTGGATGCTCTCCGTCTTCCCTGCTCGCCAGGAAACCCTCCTCCACCGCCCCCACTTCCTCATAGCACTACCACCTCCATCTCGTTATATACGTTCACGTATCCACCTGATATCTACTCATCATCACATTGCTTATTAGGACCAGGCAGCTGCGGCGGTGAGAGCACTGCAGGCAGCTGGTTGCGGTGTATGGCGTCGTCGACAGCGGTGGCGGCAGGGGACGATGTGGTCGGGCCACGGAAGCAGGGCGGGTGTAACGGGGGTGGCGGAGGCGGCGCCACACCACCTCCCTCGCATCAGCAGCAGCAGCTTCCGCCGCCGCCGGAGCAGGGGCTGAGGTGCCCGCGCTGCGATTCGCCCAACACTAAGTTCTGCTACTACAACAACTACAGTGTTTCCCAGCCTCGCTACTTCTGCAAGACGTGTCGCAGGTACTGGACTAAAGGCGGCGCGCTTCGCAGCGTCCCCGTCGGCGGAGGCTGCCGCAAGAACAAGCGCTCGCGCTCTGCGGCCTCGGCCTCTGCCGCAGCCGCAGCCGCCGCAGCCTCCTCGCGCCTCTCGCTCAACCTGCCGGTCGAGGGCATCGGTGCTGCCGCAGCCGCGGACCAGCAGGCGGCAGCGCGGCTGGGATTTCGTGGCGGTGTGGAGTCATCACCGATTGGTGGCACCACCGTGGCCGATTACCAGGGCGCTGCTTTCGGTATGATGGCGCTGCCATGTCTCCACACCCCGGCCTTCGGCCATTACGTGCCATTAGAGGAGTGGCCATCATCGGGCCCTGGAGTAGACATTACCGGCGGTGGCGGAAGCGGGAACGGCAGCCACACGTTGAATGGCGGACATACTGGGGCTGTAAGCAGCAGCATCGCGTCCTCCATCGAGTCTCTTAGCTTTATCAACCAGGACCTGCACTGGAAGCTGCAGCAGCAGCGGCTCGCCACCATGTTCCTCGGCCTGCCGGCTAGCTCCGGCGGCGCGCCGGTCCACGTGGAAGGTGCAGGACCAGAGCATGTCGGCGGCCCCTTCTTGCAGATGGTGGGGGCGCCCGCCATGGAGTCCGTTCCTGCAGCGACATCATGGTTCATAGACAGCTCCTACGTGCTCCCGCCTCCGCCCCCGCCTGATTCAGCTGCGGCCCTAGTCACCACCACTGACGGCAACTTCAACAGCGGCCAGAGCAGCGCCGACGACGGCAACGCCACGTCCAACAGCAACTGCGGCAGCGCACTCCCGTCGTGGGGCGACATGTCGACGCTCGCGATGCTGCCGTGAGCAGTATCTATGTGCGGGACATGAATGCAAGAAAGCTCCGATTTGGATGGAGGGCTGATTCCCAAGGAATTGAGCTGGCTAGCATGCATGCAGAGCTATTTTGTGATTAATACTTTAACTATTACTGGTGATGTCTAACTAGTTTTTCACATATACTCTTGATTTGAACTGTCCCTCTGTGGTTGTATATCTGTCTATTCATTCTAATGGACAATCCATGTATCATGTCATGGCCTTTCTTTACTTTCTTTTCTTCCATTCTTCATTCTTATTCCTTTTCTCTTTTTTTATTGTCTTTCCATGCATATTTACCTGTCATACAACACATGTCTATTATTCCTTTACCTCCATCTTTTTTTGTGGGTGTGTTTTACACTTTTTTATGCGTGTGTGTTTGGCATTTCTCTTACAGCATATCTGGGCAGAGGGGATTAATTTATAAGGGTTGATGCATCAATGCTGAGCTTAATTAATTTGAGGAAGATTTGAACTATCACTTAGCTTAGTATTATTACCTCATAACATTTTTCTCTTGTCGTTGGGACAAGGTGCTTTAATCAGTACTAGTAATTCGAACCAAGTACCTTGTCCTAAAAGTATGAAGTAATTTATAGCTCTAGTATTCTCGTAGTTGGGGCTGTTTATATTTCAGATGTTTGAAATTTGAGAAAATTTCAGACACCGAATAATTAATAGTTAATTACTATCATTAATCACTAATTTTTATAATTAATTATTTATTCTTAACTTTATAGATTAATCAATCACAAATTTATTTGTTTGATTATTTATAATGAACATAACATTTAGAAGTTACGAATTAAAAATTAACAAAATAATAAAAAAGTTAATCATCTTTCTCTGGCCAGCGCGGCCATTGGCTGCTGCTGCACTTGCCGCCACCCCGCGGAATCATCTAAAATGAAACGCAGGATCAGGCGCATGGAAACTAAGTATTTCCGTAGTTGTATTTGTTATTTACAATTTTTTGTAGCTAACTGCAAAGTAAGGTTAATCCATGCAACTGCAAAGTAAGGTTAATTCATGCAACTGCAAAGTAGGTTTAGTACATAGCTGTAGCAGGTACTGTTTCCTGTGGGTGTGAGCTGTACGCTTCCAACACCTTCTCCATCCAGCTCAAGGGGAGCCTGCCTTCCACCAACGGCGTCCATCAAACGAAGCGCCTGTGACAGATGGTAACGTATGCCCTCCGTGTGGCGGTGTGGGTCTGATTCACGGGAATCCCATCCCCGGCCGGCCACTTCCCTCCCGCGTAGAGCTAGCTCGCTGATCGCCACGGAAGAGCTGTAACACCTATATTTTTAAAAGAAAGAAAAATAATTTAATTACCTTTGTTTCTGTATTTTTTTGTGATTGTTTGAGTTCAAACGAGTAGCAAACGTTGAAATTTGAATTTGAAATCAAATCAAAGGAAAAGAAATGAAAAAGAAGAAGAAAAACAAATGAAACCTCCCTGTTGGGCCAAATTTCCCCCAGGCCCATCTCTCCCCTTTCCAACCCGCAGCCCAGCAGCCTTCACCCTCTCTCCTCTCTCTCTGGCCAACCGGGCCCACGGGTCGGCCCCTCTCCCCTCCCCCTCTCTTCTTCCCCACGGCGCAACTGCCGCGCGCCCCGCGCCCACGACGCACCCGCGCCCATGATCTCCCCCACCTCGAATCTGCGCCCAAAATTCGAGCCTCGCACGCGCGCCACAACCGTCGACCCTGCCGCAGCTATAAAACGCCCCCCCCCAATCTCCCCCTTCCCCCGAGCTCTCAAACCCTAGCGCCATTGCCGCCGGTAAGCCGTCATTGTTCTTCGCGTTCCCGTCAATTCAACCCCCCTCTCTTCCTCTCTCTTGGCCTAACATGTCCGCCGCATCCTCAGGAACCCGCCGGACAAGCTAGCTCGGAGAGTTTGCCTTCGCGCCGTTGATTTCGCCGCTCACCGACGAGCTTCGCCACCTCCAACCGTCGCCGACGCCCTCTGCTCCTCCCCAAGTCCAATTGACGCTTCCGGTGAGTTCACAGTGTCGTCCCATTCGATTTTACGCATTTAGACTCAAAGATTAGGCTTGATTGCGCGTAATTTAGCCGGTTCCGGCGAACTCGCCGCCGTCGGCCGTCGTCCGCCGCCACGCACTGCACTGGCACCGGCCAGGGGCGACGTGGCCCTATCCTGGCCCTCGGTTGGGGGCCAACGGCCACGATTAGAAGCAGCGTACCCCTTCGCTTCATAAAATCTGGGCCGTCCGGATTAAATCTAACGGTCGGCATTTAAATGACCATGCGCGCGCCCGCCAGTTTACACCGAGGCCCCTGCAGTTTTGCAGGCTAGCTCCTGTAGAATTTGGTAATTATACTGTCTGGGAAATTCACAAACTAGCCTCTGGACTTTTATTAAATTAGGATTTAACTGCACATTTTAAGTCTAGCCCCTGAAGACTCGTTTAATATTGTTTCTAGCCCATGTCCAGTTAGGGAAAATTACAGTCTAGCCCCTAAATAGTTTAAAAACTATTTTCAGCAGTTATAATATTTTCAGATTGACTAGAAATTGCAATAAAAATAGAAACAAATGTAGAAAAATAGATAAAAATCTATAAAATTCAGAATAAATATTTAGACAACATAAAAATGTATTTTATTGCTATATAAATTTAAATAATTCATTTTAGCCACTAAAAATTATGTATAAATTATATTTAATTTAGGATTAATTGTATAAAATGATTTTAAGCCTAGAAATAAATATCGCACACCATTAAAAATTATTTAATGCATTATTTTAATCTAAAATAATATAATAATAATAAGTAATTATATTTGCATGTAGGAAAATCCCCAAAAATGTGTATTAAGCGTAAAAATAATTGTGAAAGTGTTATAAAGTGGTAATTCACATTTCTAACACATAAAATTCACCTTTAATAAATATTATTAGGTAAACTAATGCACATACACATTAAATCTCTCGTAGGTACGTAATTGCGTAGACTTCTATGATTGTGTGCATGTGTATGTTTAGCATTGTATGTAGTACTTATTGCATGTTATTTCTCTTCGAATAGACCCGGTTCCCGAGCCGGAGACCAACTTCCAAGAACTTCAGTTCGACAACCACTTCGAAAGAGGCAAGTGTCCTTGACCATCTTGTACCAATTTTAGGATTTTAGATAGGTGCATGCTAAATAAAATAATATCCTATTTCATGTGTCATGCCTTGTTCCATATAATTCCTTGTCACCTGATTTTGGTTGGGAAGTAGATAGGTAATAATTATGCTTAGCCATGCTCAGACATTGGAAATGAGATTTCATACAAATGTAACATGAACAACTTTATGATTACTTTAATTGTGATGGACACACAATAGTAGTGGATAGGAATCTGGTGGTTGGATAGTTTTGGCATGGTGCAGTTTGCACGAGACCCGGGATTGGGTTTGGCGCCACCGGATTCTAAGGACCGGTTTATGGAGGAAGTCACTAAGCTTTATAGTACCACTACGAGACTGAGATGGGGCGGCTTGGTCAATTAATTAGGTTTCTCCCGACGAAATGCTAGTAGTTGGATGGTGCGGGGAATGATGCAGGGGTACTGCTCTGGGAACCGCAAGGCTCAAGAGGGGGCTCTGAGGCGGAGGGTTACTCCAGAAATGCCTCAGTGGTGGAAACCTTAGAGGGATAGCACTAGTCGGGAGTACCTTTGTAAAGACCATGTAGTGATCTCCTGGCCACGTACCTATGGAAGTGTGAAATGTGGTTGGTCGCCACTGGCATCAGGGAGGTTTACTCAGTCCACCTGGCAACAGGGGATGAAATCACTGCTTGTGGGTGAAGGGTACACTCTCTGCAGAGATTTGTTAAAACTGTCATGACAGCCGTGCTCACGGACAAGAGCGGCTTGGTGTCCAATTCATAATTAGACGATGGTTGGGATGATGGTTAAGATGGATCGGAAATGATGTCGGTATTGATTCATTATTATTATTATTCTATAATGATTGGGAATATACACCTAGATGTAGGTGCTAATGAAAGCTAAGGATAGGTTTAATGCATAGTGCTTAAACCATTATCAGCCTTTCCTTTTTGATTGGCCTACATGTCATTTATTTCCCACACTTGCGGAGTACCACGGGATGGTACTCACACTTGCTTTGTTGTAATTTTGATATGCTGCTCAGTGAAGAGAAGATCTAATGAAGACAGTGACAAGTGAAGACGGTGCATAGGTCGCGTTGCTGCCAGTCAATTTGTCTGTGGTTGCCCTGAAGTTTTTCCTCTTCCGCTGCTACTTCAAAACTCTTTTAAAGGTATAAATGTTGTTTGCATGCGATATAGAACTGTTTATCACTACTTGTCGTACATGTATGGTGAAACTGATCCTGGCATACATGTATTTTGCAGTTGGTTTTATTCTTAATAAAACCGGGTGTGACAAAGTGGTATCACAGCTATATGTTGACTCTAGGCACGTGACCTTAGTTAGAATGGACCTCTAAGACACTCCTTTGACCTCGCTCATGAAGACGAAGCTTCAACTCCACCGACAGGAACGTGAAGATCAACATAGAAGGACAATGTAAAAGAAGAAGACTCTTAGAGATTACCATACATCACTTGCTTAGGTCCCCTTTCGTTAGCAAGTGAAGTTCATGCCTTCTTCACATCGAATTAGAACACGTTGATTCATGTTTTGCAATAGATTAATAATAACAACAAAAATAAAATTATAGCATTTTTCTGTTTAAGGGGGTAGCTGACCCACTTGAATCTCTTGAGCGAGATTCCTTGTAAGGTGGGTGGGATCGTGACCCTCATATATATGAAAAAGAAAACAAAATAATAATAATAAATATAGTAATCATGACAATGCATTTTAAATGGAAGATTTTAAAATTTAAAACCCTAATGCACATTTAAGCCAAGTTCAAAATAATTATAATAATAATAAGAAGAATAAGAATGTAGAAGTACATAAAAATAATGTGTGTTGTTGTGTAATAATACCTTAAATTTAACTAAACAACGTATTTCATCATAATTGCCTATTTGTGAAAAATGCAAATTTCAACCTTTAAAGAATAAGTTTGAATTCAAATGAAATCAGAGCATGATAAAGAAAATTCAATCAGGACTCATAACACTCTGTTAAAAATTAGAATACAGTGATAATGAACTCTACATATAAAATAATAATAATGATAATAGAATAAGATTTTAATTTGTGTGTGGTAATATAGAAGTTTTCTTACATCAATTTAGGACAAAAACAAAATGTTTTTATGTATTTAGCTGTATGCACCTAAACTTATAAAAGTGTTAGAAGATCATTATAAATAAAAGAAGAAGTAAATTATTATCAAAATAATAATCATAATAACTTATTGATGAGTGAAAATCTAATCCTATTCTTTACCTAACCTTGAATTTCGAGAGCAAGATTCCTTGTAAGTGGGATGGAATTGTAACACCTAGAGAATAATAATAATTATATAATAATAAACAAATTTACTCAATTAATAGTGACAACATAATAAATAAATAAATAGCAATTGAAAATTTTCTTGCAAAATAAACAAACAAATAAATAAAACCTAAGTGAAGGAAAATAAACTTAATGTGTTGTACCGAATGCTAATTAATTAGAACTAATTTATTGTGGTGCTTTGGTTTGAAAACAAAATTTTCAATTGCTAAAGAAAACTTTAAAGTTCAAATAAAATAAACCAATGTTCAAGTCTTGAAGCTTTAATTCAAATAATAATAAGAAGGATAATTATAGTAAGATGAGAAACTAAACGCAATAAAGAGGGAGAAGAAATAAATATTTAGTGTACAAATTTTCATGGTGTTGAAAGTTAGTTTTCCTTAAAATTACTTCAAACTAAATTATTGCATTGTATTTATACACCTGTGTAACATTTCTAACTTCCAAAATAACTTAAGATCAAAATTTGAAATAGAAAAAAAATGTATAATAATATTTTCAAAAGACAAAATTAGTAGTTTATTGATTTAGCTAAAAATCCAAATCCTAAAGTTTACGCGACCCAGAATCTCGGGACGAGATTCCGTTTAAGGGGGGTAGAATTGTAACACCCACATTTTTAAAAGAAAGAAAAATAATTTAATTACCTTTGTCTGTGCATTTTTTTGTGATTGTTTGAGTTCAAACGAGTAGCGAACGTTGAAATTTGAATTTGAAATCAAATCAAAGGAAAAGAAATGAAAAAGAAGAAGAAAAACAAATGAAACCCCCCTGTTGGGCCAAATTTCCCCCCCAGGCCCATCTCTCCCCTTTCCAACCAGCAGCCCAACAGCCTTCCCCCTCTCTCCTCTCTCTCTGGCCAACCGGGCCCACAAGTCGGCGCCTCTCCCCTCCCCCTCTCTTCTTCCCCACGGCGCAACTGTCGCGTGCCCCACGCCCACAACGCACCCGCGCCCACGATCTCCCCCACCTCGGATCTGCGCCCAAAATTCGAGCCTCGCACTCGCGCCACAACCGCCGACCCTGCCGCAGCTATAAAACGTCGTCGCCCCCCCCCCCCCAATTTCCCCCTTCCCCTGATATCTCAAACCCTAGCGCCATTGCCGCCGGTAAGCCGCCATTGTTCTTCGCGTTCCCGTCAATTCAACCCCCCTCTCTTCCTCTCTCTTGGCCTAACATGTCCGCCGCATCCTCAGGAACCCGCCGGACAAGCTAGCTCGGAGAGTTTGCCTTCGCGCCGTTGATTTCGCCGCTCACCGACGAGCTTCGCCGCCTCCAACCGTCGCTGACGCCCTCTGCTCCTCTCCAAGTCCAATTGACGCTTCCGGTGAGTTCACAGTGTCGTCCCATTCAATTTTACGCATTTAGATTCGAGGATTAGGCTTGATCGCGCGTAATTTAGCCGGTTCCGGCGAACTCGCCGCCGTCGGCCGTCGTCCGCCGCCGCGCACTGCACTGGCACCGGCCAGGGGCGACGTGGCCCTATCCTGGCCCTCGATTGGGGGCCAACGGCCACGATTAGAAGCAGCGTACCCCTTCGCTTCATAAAATCTGGGCCGTCGGATTAAATCCAACGGTCGTCATTTAAATGACCCCGCGCGCGCCCACCAGTTTACACCGAGGCCCCTGCAGTTTTGCGGGCTAGCCCTTGTAGAATTTGGTAATTATACTGAAACCTGGGAAATTCACAAACTAGCCTCTGGACTTTTATTAAATTAGGATTTAACTGCACATTTTAAGTCTAGCCCCTGAAGACTCGTTTAATATTGTTTCTAGCCCCTGTCCAGTTAGGGAAAATTACAGTCTAGCCCCTGGATAGTTTAAAAACTATTTTCAGCAGTTATAATATTTTCAGATTGACTAGAAATTGCAATAAAAATAGAAACAGATGTAGAAAAATAGATAAAAATCTATAAAATTCATAATAAATATTTATACAACATAAAAATGTATTTTATTGCTGTATAAATTTAAATAATTCATTTTAGCCACCAAACAATTATGTAGAAGTTATATTTAATTTAGGATTAATTGTATTAAATGATTTTAAGCCTAGAAATAAATATCACAGACCATTAAAAAAAATTTAATGCATTATTTTAATCTGAAATAATATAATAATCATAAATAATTATATTTGCATGTAGGAAAATCCCCAAGAATGTGTATTAAGCGTAAAAATAATTGTGAATGTGTTATAAAATGGTAATTCACATTTCTAACACATAAAATTCACCTTTAATAAATATCATTGGGTAAACTAATGCACATACAAATTAAATCTCTCGTAGGTACGTAATTGCGTAGACTTCTGTGATTGTGTGCATGTGTATGTTTAGCATTGTATGTAGTACTTATTGCATGTTATTTCTCTTTGAATAGACCCGGTTTTCGAGCCGGAGACCAACTTCCAAGAACTTCAGTTTGACAACCACTTCGAAAGAGGCAAGTGTCCTTGACCATCTTGTACCAATTTTAGGATTTTAGATAGGTGCATGCTAAATAAAATGATATCCTATTTCATGTTTCATGTCTTGTTCCATATAATTCCTTGTCACCTGATTTGGGTTGGGAAGTAGATAGGTAATAATTATGCTTAGCCATGCTTAGACATTGGGAAAGGGATTTCATACAAATGTGACATGAACAACTTTATGATTACTTTAATTGTGATGGACACACAATAGTAGTGGATAGGAATCTGGTGGTTGGATAGTTTTGGCATGGTGCAGTTTGCACGAGATCCGGGATTGGGTTTGGCACCACCGAATTCTAAGGACCAGTTTATGGAGGAAGCCACTAAGATTTATAGTACCACCACGAGACTGAGATGGGGCGGCTTGGTCAATTAATTAGGTTTCTCCCGACGAAATGCTAGTAGTTGGATGGTGCAGGGAATGATGCAGGGGTACTGCTCTGGGAACCACAAGGCTCAAGAGGGGGCTCTGAGGCAGAGGGTTACTCCAGAAATGCCTCAATGGTGGAAACCTTAGAGGACTAGCACTAGTCGGGAGTACCTTTGTAAAGACCATGTAGTGATCTCCTGGCCACGCACCTATGGAAGTGTGAAATGTGGTTGGCCGCCACTGGCATCAGGGAGGTTTACTCAGTCCACCTGGCAACAGGGACGAAATCACTGCTTGTGGGTAAAGGGTACACTCTCTGCAGAGATTTGGTAAAACTGTTGTCGGTGTTTTTGATCCGGCAGATCTCCCGACACTACTAAAGTGTTAGAGGAGTTTGAGGTTCGGTGTGGACGCGGGGAGATTCAAGAAGGTGATATGTACAACGGCGCAGGAGACACGAAGGTTTACGTGGTTCGGGCTGCCTGAGCGTAATACCCTACTCTACGGGGTGTGTTGTTGATGTATTGAGTGTATGAGTGTGTAGGTCCGATCAGAGCAGGTCAGGTATGATCCTCCTCTATGTATCGTCGACCTGTCATTTTATAGTATAAGGACAGGCCGTTACAAGTTAGCCTGGCCCGACATGTGGCCCCGACGGTTACTAATATTGATACACATTTGATGTGCTTAATTACCCTTAATAACCAAGTTACGGGCTTTGACGGCACCGTTACTAGTAATTAAGGTCATTTGATCGTGTGTCATTAATATAGTAATAATGACACTTAATCGGGTCTTGAAGTCCTTGATTCCCCTTTGAAGATCCGGAGTCGTTGTAGAGTCTTCCGGAGGTTGGAGGCTGAAGTTCTGACGGTTAGACACGTGGCAGCCCTGGAGCATACTGTGGGGAACAGATAGGTCCCGTGCCACCTGACACATGTCAGTTCCATAGCTTCCCTCGGTCTGGGGTTAGGTCTGGGGATGCTGTTATGGTACATAGCCCGGAGCTTCCCCCTTGTGGGCGGTAGCTCCGGTTTGATAGTACACGTGGTGACCCTGGGACTAACCATGTTGAGGAAGTGGGTCCGATTATATCTGACATGTGGGCCTCCGAAGGTCTTCAAATCAAGTAGATGACATTCCCTTGAGATCTTTGCAATCCCAAGGGGTATATGGTACCAGGGTACCGACAGTGGCCCCCTGGGCCCACCTCTGGGGAAGACCCCTTGGGTGAAGTCATTCCGCCGGAGGTGGGTCCATCCTTCGACTTTTGAACTGAGTCTTCAAAGGTCTTCGGATGTGCCGTTGGCGATAGTTTGGAGTTAAATCCTCGCCGTGTGGCATATCCCGTGTGCGGCAAATGAGATCTTTGTCGTGCGGATATTACGCAATTGAAGGTCACCGGTTCTCGATACGAAAATAGTATCGGTTTCGCGCGCCTTGTCAGGCTGCCGCCTTCGGGCTTCCCGCCTCGTGATGACAACCGTTCGCCTGGGTAAGAACCTCGACTTGATCGTCGGGGTGGTCCCGGGCCCTCTTGTCATCGGCAGGGTGAAATTTTTGAATAGTATCTTCGGTTCCCTTGCGGTTTCCATCCAAGCGTTCCGGGGGCTTACTTAAGAAGGAAAGCGCGCACCGTCTGGGGTTCTTTACGCCTCTCATCTGATCTTGCGCTCAAACTCCCAACTTGTGCTTGCTTTTCCTCTCTTGCCTCGCTGTGCCGCGATGGAGTTGGGTCTCCACGAGAGCCGTTTGAAGACCGAAGGTGACCTGAAGAAGGTCCGGGCCCTCATGGGATGGTCCTCGGACTTCTTCAACCGTCTGGTCCGCACCGGTGGGGAGCTCCCGTTCGAGAAGGAGCACGCTGGCGAGATGGTGTACTTCTCTGCGTACGGCATGGTGGGGTTGATCCCGCCTTTTTCCTCCTTTTTCTTGATGCTGCTAGACTTTTATGGTCTGCAGCTGTACCACCTTGGCCCCAACTCCATTCTTCTAGTGTCTGTCTTCGTCCACTTTTGTGAAATGTGGGTGGGCATCCCCCCCTGCATTGAGCTTTTCCGGACCTTCTTCACCGTCCATACCACCGGAAGGAGTAATGAGTACCTTGGCTTCTACTACTTTGTGAAGCACAAGAAGTGCCCATTCAAGTACCTCCGGTCGTTTCCCTCTGGAAAGTGGGATGACTGGAAGAAGGACTGGATAGTCATTCGGGTGGAGGAGCACGAGAAGCTGGAGCTGCCCGAAGTCCTCCCCAACATTGACACTACAGTCTGGAGTGAAGCTCTGGTGCTGTCGGATGCCTTCAACCCTGCTCTGACCAGGATCCGCCAGTGTGTGGAGGGAGGAGTAACTCCCCAGGCGGTATTTTGCAATTTCCTGGTCAACAGGTGGGCACCGCTGAAGAGGAGAGAAAAACTCGCTTGGGCCCTCAACAGTGTGATGGACGACGACCGGGTCGTGACCGGGCTGAAGTCCAACATGGAGGGGGGCGACCTTGGAGTTTCATCTCAAGAAGTTCCAGCACGTCATCGACGTTGCGGGTGATGACTTGACCCCGCCACCAGCCTTCCTCCCTCTGAACGTGGAAGTAGAGTTCAGCAGGGAGCTTCGGCGGACGATGCCGGTGCTTGACGACCTTGGTGTCGTCGAGAGAAGATTGACCTCCAGGGTGGTGATCCCTGGGGCTTCTGAAGGTGGCTCCAACCCTGCCCCGAAGCCAAGGACCGAAGTCGTCGGCAAGGGCAAGGAGCCGGCGGACGAACCCTCGAGCCGGAAGAGGAAACTGAAGCATGCCGACCGAAGGTCCGTCAGGCCTGCATCCTCTGCATCAGCGCCTTCTCCCCGGAGGGGGAGGTCTTCTACAACTGCGGCGACTGTTCCTGCAGTAGCATCTTCCCGGGGTGCTAGCTCTGGGCATGTGACTCCAACACCAGGGCCAGTTGAGGCCTCTGGGTCCGGAGGTTCTTCCCGGTCTAGGAGGGCCTCGACTAAGGAAATGCCCGTGGCTGCAACGAGTTCGGGGGGGGGGGGGGGGGGCCTTCCGGATATTCCACGCCGGCGGCGGCTATGGTTAGCCCA
This sequence comes from Tuctoria greenei, assembly GCA_036927565.1. Classification (NCBI taxonomy): domain Eukaryota; kingdom Viridiplantae; phylum Streptophyta; class Magnoliopsida; order Poales; family Poaceae; genus Tuctoria; species Tuctoria greenei. The sequence continues at coordinate 208,079,009 of JAYESD010000006.1, read as the reverse complement.
GAATGCCCGGGAAAGAGGTTCCGCGCAAGCTGGTGCGGAAGCCTCCCGAGGTAATTTTTAATATTTACCCCAGACAGTTGTTTTGTTGTAGTAACTGTTTTTTAAGTTTCTTCATCCATCATCTGCAGCGTCCCCAAGAAGAGGAGTGAGACTCCACCCTCAGCCACAGCAGCTGAAGCTGTGAGGGCGGAGGCTTCTGCTCCTATTCCAATGCCGCTCCAAGTGGCGGCTGAAGTTGCGGCAGCTCCGGTGCCACCTGTCGTGGTCATGGACCCCGACTCATCCCCCGAGACTCCCGTGGTAGCGCCGGACCACAGGTGAGAAGATGCGCCCGCGGCACCTGCCTCAGAAGTTGAAGCTCTGGGTCTTGATGCTGAGATGATGGAAGCTTCGGCCATTGAGCCACAGGAAGCAGTGATCCCGGCCCCTGAGCCGAAAATTGTCGAATCCCCAGCGGTTGAGCCGGAGGTTATTGAAGTCCCGGCAAGTGAGCCGGATGTTGAGGAAGTCCCGGCAATTGAGCCGGCTACCTCCGAAGCTCCGGCCTCAGAGCCGGTTGTAGTTGAAGACCTTCCGACGCCTGAGTCGGTTGAGGTTGAAGCTCTGGACTCAGGGCCGATTGTTGCGGAGGCATCAGCACCCGAAGCTATGATGGTCGAGGTGCCAACACCTGAGCCACCAGCGGAGGAGGAGCCCAGGCCAGAGCTGAAAGTAGCCCCTTCTCCGAAAGTGATGACGGCGGAGGTGCCTGCTGCTGAGCCAGGGTGCCCACATGAAGTCGTTGGCTCCCTGCCTGAGGGGGCAGATGAAGACCTGGCGGCAGGGCCTTCGGAACAACTTCCGGAGGTCGGAACTTCTTCCGCGGGACCCTCCTCGGTGGCAACTGAGGCTATCTCGGAGGACGGCCCTAGTGCCATGGAGGCTCAGGGGACCACTCTTGTGGAGTGGGACCCAATTTTTGTAAGCGAGAATCCGCTAGAACCAGCGGAGGAGACCCCAGCAGGTCCGGAACCTATTCCCCTGTCGTTGTCTATTGACAACGCTTGCTCCAGCCTGCGTCAAGTCCAGCTGGCGTTCTACCACAACAGCAAGGCTCTTGAAGAGGAGCGCCAAACCCTTAGGCGGTGGCGTAACCGGCTCTACTTCGAGACCAAGCTGGCGCAGTCGAGGCTGGCAGATGACAAAGAATGGATCAAGCAGGAGAAGGTCCGCCTGGAATACTAGGGCAAATTATTGGATGACAGGGAGATCTTGACTCGCGCCCTTGACGCTCAATCCCGGGCCATTTATGAGCAGACCAAGGCAGCTAATAGTGCGGCTGATGAACGCCAAGAAAGGCTTGAAGCCATTAACACTACTCTCATCAAGCGTCGTGAGGCACTTGAGGAGAGGGAGAAGAGGCTCGAAGATGAACAACAAAAACTCCTAGAGCTGCGGGATGACGTCTTGAGGAGGGAGGAGGAGCTCGCTGAAAAGGTGGCTCTGGTTGACAAGGGTCTCGAGGAAAGCACCAAGAAGTTGGAGGAGCGTTGCCTTGAGGAGGAGGAGGAGAAGGCCTGGGTGCGAGGGCATGAACTCTATCAACAAGAGTGTGCCCTCGCTGCTAGGGAGAAGAAAGTTAGGGGCCGGGAGAAGGACCTAGTCGACCGCTAGAACAAGATCTACCTCCGGGAGGAGGAGCTCGGAAAACTCGAGAAGCAGGATGCTGAAAAGATTCAGCAAAATGCCAAAGAGGTTGAGCGCCTTGCTCGCAAGAATTCTGAACTGGCGGCGGCCAAAAGATCCTTGGAGGAACTGAAGGGCTTGAGGACTGCGGACTCCCTACAGGTTTGGGAGTTCCTGAGCAAAGCCAACGACGCGCTGACACCAATGGGCTTCAGTCCCGTGCGTCCGGATGATCCGGAGCCGGAGGCGGACCTGGCGTTGCAAGCGTTGAGCTCGACGGGTAGCAAACTCTCCAAGGTGGGCGACGTCATCCCGGACCAGTTGGAGGTTGAGGGGCAATCCCTGGTGAAGAACGTCGCAGAGTATGTGCTGACGTGCTACACCAACCAGGATCCCTAATTCCCTCTGGACCCGGTGCTTGAAGGTCCCGTCAAAGGAGAAGGTGAAGCCACCCGAGCCAACGTGTCGGAGGTTGCTCAGAAGGTCGCCCAAATCTTCCATAGGGTCTAGGACCATCTTTGTAGCTCCCACTTGTATTCTCTCTTTTTCTTCCCTAATTTTGTAATCCCTTGTCTCCAGATGAATGAAATCCAAATTTTTGTGAATTTCATTTTTTGTCTTCAACACTTTTGTCTTCACTTGGCCCCCTGGTAGATGTACACAATTTGATTGTGAACATGTACCAAGAGGATATTGTGTTTTGTTGAAGACTCATTTGCTTCGAACTTGTAGAGTGTAGGTCCGAAATCTTCGATAGTGAAGGCCCCCTGAGGTTGTCGGAGCTTAGAAGCTCCGGCATTGGCTATCGTCGGAGCTTAGTAGCTCTGGCAATAGTCCCTATCAACGCGTAGAGCATCGATAGTTAGCCCTTCGGGGTGTCGGAGCTTAGTAGCTCTGGCAGTGACCTTTACCAACGCGTAGTTTGTCGACAGCAGACTCTGCTTGTGGGGTCTTCTCACCATCTTTTATTTTGCGTCGACGGCTGGCCCCCTAGCTTTACCGGAGCTTGGTTTCTCCGGTGATGCTCGTTTTCAATGTTTAACATTGATTACAAGCCACCTAGGGGGAGTCGGAGCTTTGTTAGCTCCGGCTTTTCTCCATCAACTTGGATTTTTTATTTTTCCTGCACACTGAAGCCAAGAAAAATAGTAAAATTCGTTCCTTGCCTATAACTTCGTCGCGGCTTATGATTCCCAAGAAAGTTTTAGGTCAAACGCGATTTTGAATACAATCGAATGCGTTGTCTTTTCTTCCAGATCCAATTGTACTTGGACCCGCCTTACTTCGGCCTGCCGGGGTGTAGGTAGAGTGGCGTACTTAGGGTGCTTGACCAGGCTAAGCCAATAGCACACTCCGGCCCTAGATTGGCTTGGCGGCATTCAGGCGAGTGAGCCATGAACAATATTTGAATCCAAAAGAATTGACAATACAGCTCGAATTGTACATGAACCGGTCGGACTAAAATTTCTTAAGAATTGCACAACTTTATTATAGACAAGAAAGAGAAAAATAAAAGATGTTTAGCCTGTACAAAATAAATGCATGTGGAGTCTGTTTCACATGAAGATGTCTTTCATTATAGGTCCGGGGTACACGGGAAACAAGTACACTCTTAGGGTACGGAACCAGGCTAAGAGTGTTTAATTTATCGTTTGACCCAGGGTAGCTAACCACACTTTTAGTCCTAGGACTGTGACAAGTGTTGCATGAACATTGCGGACCTTCCGGGAAAGGTCCGACTGTTCTCCCGGAGGAACTACTCGACTCTGTACAATGACTCTATAACATACACCTTAAGTTACTACAGACTCACCTCTGTGATATTAAGTGTAGAACTTACGGAGGTGCTCGATATTCCAAGGATTTGGGAGAGGTGTCCCATCCTCGGTAGCCAAGCGAACGCTTCCGGGACGGGATACTTTAATCACTCGGAAGGGTCCCTCCCAGCTGGGGGAGAGTTTGTTTAACCCTTCTCTGGATTGTATTCTCCGTAGCACCAGATCGCCTTCCTCGAGCTGTCGGTTGTGTACATGCCGCTGATGATAGTGCTGAAGGGCTTGGCCGTATCGGGCATTCCGAACAGCTGTTTGGCACCTTCCCTCCTCAAGGAGGTCTAGGTCTTCACGCCGGAGCTGGTCCTGCGTGGCTTCATCGAAGGTCTGGACCCGGAGTGACCCCAAGGTGATCTCCGGAGGAAGGATTGCTTCAGCTCCGTACACCAGGAAGAAGGGTGTCTCTCCAGGACCGGTTTGGAGTTGTCCTGTTGGCCCATAGAGTGGGCAGAAGCTCTTCAATCCAGTTGGCTCCATGTTTTTTCAAGCGCTCATAGGTGCGCGTTTTGAGTCCTTTAAGGATTTCAACATTTGCTCTCTCGGCCTGGCCATTGCTTGCCGGGTGAGCTACGGAGGCGTAGCAAACTTGAATGTCGAGGTCTTCGCAATATCCTTGAAATGCAGAGCTTGTGAATTGGGTCCCATTATCAGTGATGATTTTGTTTGGTACTCAAATCTGCATACAATGGACTGCAAAAAGTTGATAGCAGACTGCTTGTTGATTGTTACAACTGGAGTTGCTTCCGGCCATTTGGTGAACTTGTCAATGGCAACGTACAGGAACTTGTACCCTCCGACGGCTCTTGGGAAAGGTCCCAAGATGTCCATCCCCCACACAGCGAAGGGCCATGTAGGAGGTATCATTTGTAGGGGCTGAGCCGGTGTGTGAATTTGCTTTGCATGAAATTGGCATGCTTCGCATTTCTTCACCAGCTCAGTTGCATTCTGGAGTGCTGTAGGCGAGTAGAAGCCATGCCGAAAGGCTTTACCGACCAGCGTGCGGGAAGACGCGTGGTTCCCACACTAGCCTCCATGGATTTCTGCGAGGAGCTCGCAGCCTTCTTCCCTTGTGATGCACTGCATTGGGATGCTGTTGGCACCACGCCGGTAGAGATCCCCTTCTACCAACGTGTATCTTTTAGCCAATCTGACTATCCGGTCAGCGGATACATCATCGTCAGGAAGGATGTTGTCTTTCAAGTAGCTCCGGATCTCCGAGATCCATGCATCGGAGCTAACTTGAGCATTTGAGTCTTGCGTGTTGGGTTGCTCGGAGCTTCCGACAGCACCTACGACCCTTGATGGCTGCCATGGTAACAGGGCCATCGAGACCGTCAGCTTCGGGATGCTGATCTCACCCCCTTCGCTCAGTTCGGCAGGCTGAGCTGTGAGTTTTGACAACCTCCGGGCAAAAGTTCCGTCAGGAGCCGGAGCTCCGGTTGACGCTTTCATCGAGAGTTCGTTGGCTTCAGCGTTGTGGGCACGCTGAACATGGTGGAGGTCTAGGACTTCGAAGTCCTTCTGAAGCCTCTGGACTTCAAGTAGGTTGGCAGCTAGCTGGAGATTGTTGCAGGAGCATTCACCCTTCACTTGTTGTGATGAGCTGTGAATCTCCCTTGACAAGCAACTACTTGACACCATATGACAGTGCCACCTTTAGTCCGTAGATGAGTGATTCGTACTCCGCCATGTTGTTGGTCGCCTTGAAGTCAAGATGTACCATGTATTTTATCTTCTCCCCGGCTGGTGCGAGGAGAAGGATTCCAGCTCCGGCCCCCTGATTTTGCATGGAGCCGTCAAAGTAGAGGGTCCAGTGAGGCTCTGTGAAGACCGAAGCTTTGTGTTCCGGCTTCTGCTCACTAGGGCCCCCAGGGTTTGATGGAGAGGGAGTCCATTCCGCCACGAAATCTACCAATGCTTGACTCTTGATTGCTTGCCTTGAAATGAATTTGAGATCGAATTCGGCCAATTTCGCTGCCCACTTTGCAATATTTTGGGTTGAATTGGGATTATGCAAGATTGCTCGAAGTGGATAAGAAGTCACCACTGAGATCTTGTGAGCTTGGAAGTAATGGCGAAGCTTCCTGGAGGCAATAAGAACTGCATAGAGCAGCTTATGCACCTCTAGGTATTGAGTCCTGGCATCATGAAGAACTTCACTGATGAAGTACACTGGTCGCTGGATGGTCCGGACCCTCCTGGAGGGGCCCGGAGCTTCCTCTTCATTGATCCGGATCCTCCCTGAGGGATCAAGACCTTCTTCGGGGACCTTCGGGTCCTGGCTGGAGGGACTCAGAGCTTCTTCAGAAGCGACATGGACCCTCCTAGAGGGATCTAAGTCTTCTGAAGTAACTTCTTGTGGACTCAAGTCTGGGAGCTGGGACCCAGACTCGCTTTCTGGAACCTCCGGACCCTCCCGGAGTGGTCTGGATTCCTGAGTATGGGATAGTTCTGGTCTCTCCGCAACCAGGACCATACTGACGACTTCGTCAGTTGCTGAAATGTAAAGCAGCAAAGGCTCACCAGGGTTTGGAGCTACCAGAGTTGGTAGGGTGGTGAGGAACTGTTTTAGCTCCTGGAACGCTTTTCTGCTTCTTCAGACCATTGGAATGGTCCGAACTTCCTCAATAACTTGAAGAAGGGAAGTGCCCGTTCCGCCAGTCTTGAAATGAACCGGCTGAGGGCTGCTAGACATCCAGTTAGCTTTTGGACATCCTTGATGCGGGCTGGTGGCCGCATATCTTCAATGGCTTTGATCTTCGCCAGATTAGCTTCTATGCCCCGGTGACTTACCAGGAAACCAAGAAGTTTTCCGGAGCTAACCCCGAAGACACACTTGTCTGGGTTTAGCTTTGTGCGGGTGACTCGCAGCTTGTCGAAGACAGCCTGCAAGGTGTCAAGGAGTGACTCCTTGTTCTTGACCTTGACCACGATGTCATCGATGTACACTTCCACTATGTCTCTAATGAGTTCTTCAAAAGTTTTGTACATAGCTCGTACAAAGGTTGAAGCTGCATTCTTGAGACCAAATGGCATGGCAGTATAACAGTACAATCCATCTACTGTGATGAAAGAGGTATGCTCTTCATCTTCCCTAGACATTCTGATTTGATGATACCAAGAATATGCGTCTAGGAAACACAATAATTCACACCCAGAGGTGGAATCCACTATCTGATCTATTCAAGGTAGTGGGAATGGATCTTTTGGACATGCCTTATTTAGTGTTGTGTAGTCGATACACATCCGAAGCTTCCCGCCGGCCTTGGGCACAACGATTGGGTTTGCCAACCATTTTGGATGGAAGAATTCTCGGATGAATCCAGCTTCGAGCAACTTCTTCACTTCTTGTCGAATGAAGTTCTTTCGCTCCACGGATTGTTTCCGAGGCTTCTGATGCACGGGCCGGGCATCGGGGTTGATCTCCAGATTGTGCTCAATCACTTCCCTGGGGATCCCAGGCATTTGTGACAGTTGCCAGGCAAACACGTCGACATTAGCCCGGAGGAAAGCGATGAGCATGAGTTCCTATTTGTCGTTCAATCCCCCCGATATACGGGTGGTCTGGGCAGCATCAGAACCGATTTGGACGACTTTGACGGGAATGTCGGTGTCGCCGCTTGGCTGCACACAAGGTGCAGAAGTCGAGCCTCGCTGACGAATGCTCGGGGGTTTTGGAGCTTGCTCCTGTCTGGAGTCCTCCTCTTGCGCTGTAGTAAGCGCATGAAGCTCTTCCAAAGCGGTTACTCCGGCAGTGCGATCTCCGCGGATTCGGAGAACGCCTACTGGTGTTGGCATCTTTAACACCAGATAGCCACAATGAGCAGCTGTCATGAATTTGTACAAGGCAGGCCTACCCAAAATGGCATTGAAGGGTAAGTTGATCTGAGCAACGTCAAAGACCAACTTCTCAGTGCGATACTTCTCCCGGGTCCCGAAGGTAACGGGGAGGGTAATAGCACCGAGTGGGGTAATGGCTCCCGGACCTACTCCGGAGAAAGGTCGGGAGGGGTGAAGATCCGAAGGTCGGAGCTGAAGCTTGGTAAAAGCTTCGAAGCTTATGAGGTTGAGCCCCGAACCTCCGTCTACCATAACATGGTGGAGCTGGATGTTATTGATGGTAGGAGATACCATCAAAGGTAACTGGCGTGCTCCAACCATGCTTCGAGGGCAGTCCGAAGTATCAAAAGTGATGGATGTGTCCATCCACTTCTGATGAGGCTCCGCCCTGGCTGTAGGAGCTACAGAAGCCATGTCCCGACGCATTGTCTTGAGGATGCGGCGGGAGGTGATGTCCCATGATCTACCAAAAATGGTGTTCATGGTTTTCCGACGCTCGTTGTCAGAGACGTCAGAATCGTCGTCGATGGAGGTATAAACGGCCTTCAGGACCTTTTTAGGACCCTGAAAACCTAACTCCTCTTCAGCCGGAGCTTCGTCTACTTTTTGTTTTCCTTCCCTCTGTCGGAAAGGAACTTCTTCCCGGCGCTTGTTGTAGCACTCGACAAGGTTTTGGACCTCCCGGCAGTCTTCTAAACTGTGGCTGTCCATTTTGTGAATTGGACACCACACCTTGGGTTTGCCACCGTGTTCAGAAGACAGTCGAGGTCGCTTCTCGGGGCGTGGCCCCCAGCCACCCGGAGCTGCAGCAGCTGCAGCATTAGATGCACCGGCCGATGGCTTCTTCTTGCCGTTGGTCTTTTTCTTCTTCTTGCCACTCCCGGAGGTAGTGGATTCTCCTTTGGAGGATTTCTTGTGATCCCTCGGAGGTGGTTTGGAGTGCATTTTACGGCCCTCCACAGCTCTGGCACATTTGTCAGCCAAGCTGAAGAGTTCCGTGACACTAGTAATCTCCTTGATCGCCAGTTTCTCCAGCATCTTCTTATCCCGCACACCCTGTCTAAATGCCACAATGACAGAGGCACTAGAGATAGAAGGGATAGTGTTTCGTACCTGAGAGAATCTCTGGATGAATGATCGCAGGGATTCTCCTCCTTTTTGCACGACTACAAAAAGGTCCAGTTCGGTGCCTGTTCGGGTGTATGAACTCCCGAAGTTGACGGTGAACTGCCGGAACAACTCCTCCCAACTGCTGATGGAGTTGGGTGGAAGGCTCATAAACCAGGACCGGGCGGTCCCAGTTAAAGCCACTGGAAAATAATTGGCCATTACGACCTCATTTCCTCCAGCTGTCAGGATAGCAGTGGAGTAAATCTGAAGAAATTTGACACGATTAACGGTCCCGTCAAACTTCTCCGGCAGGTGAGGCCGGAATTTCTGTGGCCACCTGACCATATGCAGATGCATGGCCAGGGCTGGACAGCCTCCTCCTACTCCTTCAGGAGCAGGAATGTCCTGAGCTTTTCGTCTTTCACGAGCACGCTCAATATGGACTCGGCCGTCTTGTTGACGGTATCGGCGATCAAGCTCCGCTCGAAGGTCATGAGTTGAAAGCCTTGATACCGTGTGACTGCGTCGTGCCCCGGAGGGCAACGACGTCACCTGCTGTGACGCATCACATCTCATGCTGTTGGAAACGTGTGGACCAAGTCTGCCAGACAAGGTCCGTCACTGCGACGGGGCCCGTCCTGAAGGAGGAGGACCCTGGTTGCTGATGCGATCGGCTGCTGCTGCAACCAAGTGTTCCACATCAGCCCTCCACTGCTTCAGTGCATCCCGGGATGCATCCGGAGGTGGTGGGCGCTGAAGGAGAGCACATGTTGCATGGAGCGCGTGTTCTGGGTTGTCATGATTCGTCGACGCAGTGATTGACGCCGGTGCACCATCGTGTTGCCCAGCTTGATTTGCTGGTGGAGGCGGCGGTGGTGGAAGTGTGACTCCTGTCGGAACCGTGGTTCCTACTGGTGGCTGCATATTAGAGGGATTGCCCCCAACAGCTTGAACAGCGGGATGACCATTGGATGATCCAGCGGCTGAGTTCACCATTCTCGAAATCTCAGGCACCCCTACCTGGCGTGCCAACTGTCGGTATTTTTGATCCGGCAGATCTCCCGACACTACTAAAGTGTTAGAGGAGTTTAATGTTCGGTGTGGGCGCGTGGAGATTCAAGAAGGTGATATGTAAAACGGCGCAGGAGACACAAAGATTTACGTGGTTCGGGCCGCCTGAGCGTAATACCCTACTCCACGGGGTGTGTTGTTGATGTATTGAGTGTATGAGTGCGTAGGTCCGATCAGAGCAGGTCAGGTCAGATCCTCCTCTATGTATCGTCGGCCTGTCCTTTTGTAGTATAAGGATAGACCGTTACAAGTTAGCCTGGCCCGACATGTGGCCCCGGTGGTTACTAATATTGATACACATTTGATGCGCTTAATTACCCTTAATAATCGAGTTACGAGCTTTGACGGCACCGTTACTGGTAATTAAGGTCGTCCGGTCGTGTGTCATTAACATAGTATTAATGACACTTAATCGGGTCTTGAAGTCCTTGATTCCCCTTTGAAGATCCGGAGCCATTGTAGAGTCTTCCGAAGGTTGGAGGCTGAAGTTCTGACGGTTAGACACGTGGCAGCTCCGAAGCATACTGCTTCCGAAGATAGGTCCGGTGCCACCTGATATGTGTCAGTTCTGGAGCTTCCCTCGGTCTGGGGTTAGGTCCGGGGGTGCCGTTATGGTACATAGCCCGAAGCTTCCCCCTTGTGGGCGGTAGCTCTGGTTTGATAGTACACGTGGCGACCCTGGGACTAACCATGTTGAGGAAGCGGGTCCGATTATGTCTGACATGTGGGCCGCCAAAAGTCTTCAAATCAAGTAGATGACATTCCCTCGAGATCTTCGCAATCCCAAGGGGTATATGGTACCCAGGGTACCGATAACTATCATGACAGTCGTGCTCACGGACAAGAGCGGCTTGGTGTCCAATTCATAATTAGACGATGGTTGGGATGATGGTTAAGATGGTGGATCGGAAATGATGTTGGTATTGATTCATTATTATTGTTATTCTATAATGATTGGGAATATACACCTAGATGCAGGTGCTAATGAAAGCTAAGGATAGGTTTAATGCATAGTGCTTAAACCATTATCAGCCTTTCCTTTTTGATTGGCCTACATGTCATTTATTTACCACACTTGCGGAGTACCACGGGATGGTACTCACACTTGCTTTGTTGTACTTTTGATATGCTGCTCAGTGAAGAGAAGATCTAATGAAGACAGTGACAAGTGAAGACGGTGCATAGGTCGTGTTGCTGCCAGTCAATTTGTCTGTGGTTGCCCTGAAGTTTTTCCTCTTCTGCTGCTACTTCAAAACTCTTTTAAAGGTATAAATGTTGTTTGCATGCGATATAGAACTGAATATCACTACTTGTCGTACATGTATGGTGAAACTGATTCTGGCATACATGTATTTTACAGGTGGTTTTATTCTTAATAAAACCGGGTGTGACAAGAGCTCAAGGGCTCGCTAGCCACAACTCGGTGCAAAATCTGGTGCGATTCTCTTCTCCTCCGGCATTGTCACTTTCTTCCCTCTCGGCTTGAACTGCCGCGTGGGCGGGAGCGAGAGAGATGTTATCTATCATTGTGCAAAATTTGGAAGTCAAATATTGCTTTTATATTGAATACTCCCTATTTGAATCTTTTTACTCATAAAAAAGATCTGAAAGAAGTAACAAATAAGATAGGGAGTGCCTAAATTTCAGGTGTCTGAAATTTAAGAATTTTTAGGCACTGAGTAATTAAGCAGCTAATTGATATAATTAACCACTAATCATTGTAATTAACTATTAAACCTTAATTTTAGAGGTTAATCAATCACAATTTTCTATTTTATTATTTTACAATTAGCATAACTCTTACAAGATTAACAATAAAAAATTTAGTTGTATTCCCGCTGTAGCTAGCTGTTGTTCCCATACTCTGTGCCCGACGCCCGTCGCCTGAAATCACAGGCATGTTCAGGCGCATGCTAAATAGTATATCCGAATAAGGTAAGTTCATATGTAGCGCAAATTTGAGTAGTTTGAGGTAGTAAATCGAGATAAAATTTTATTAGGTCAAACTGACAAAGTGAATTATTATGAAAGTCACTTATAAAATTGATAAATGAAAGGAAGAGGATAACCTAACTTGGTCACTGCTATGTGGGGCCCATGTAACATGGCTCCACATGGCATAGACCAAGTCATCCATGCATTAAGACCATTCGCACCGGACGTCTTCAAACGGGGCGCGACGCTATATGTGAAGGCCCTGTAAAAAGGTACCCGCACTGGGAGCAAATAGCGGCACGCTATCTTACCGCTAGCTACAGTACGCTTCCAAAGATAGAGATCTGACACACGAACGCTACGAAGAATGAGGGAGCCGCATGAGTCCGTCGATTGGTTTCGCGCGTTCGAACAATGATGCGAAGGAAGACGACGCGGCGGATCTTGGCGAAGACGGCCATCGGCACGGGGAAGAAGACGACGGAGGGCTGCGAGGAGGCGGGGGTCGGCGAGGAGGCGAGCGCGACGGTTTGGGCGAAGGCCCGATGCTTCTAGAGACGGGAGAGGGAGCGGGAGCGTCACCGACTGCTCGGCGCGAGGACAAAACGGAGACGCTGGAGCTGGGCGTCCGCGCGAGGAAGAACGAAGGCGTTGGTTGGCGTGGCACAGCGGAGCCGGGAGGGCAGCGAGGCATTGTAGCCGAGAGGGCGGCGAGGCTGCACGGGAAGAAGGGCGGCCGAGGAAGTGCGAGGGGCAAGCAGAGAAAAGGATGCCAGGATTCTTCTGGAAGGAGCGGGTGAGTACAGGGAGAGAAACAGAAGAAAAAAAAAGAAAAAAAAGGAAAATATAGAGGAAAGAGCAGGAAGAGAGGAAAAAAAGAAAATGAATATAAGATTGTGAAATAAAGTGAGGAAAAATTAAAGGGAAATAAAGTGAGAATATAAGTCGTTTATATGGTAAAATAAAAAATAAAAGATAGTTGAATAAAATGATATAAAATAGATGTTAGTTGATATAGAGGTCCGACATAGAGGTGAACGAGTGCGGAAAATGAAACTGTAAAGTTAAGAATTTTTTAGAGGTAAAAGGGAATATTCTGTTTAGAGTAATTTAGAGCAGCATGAGTGAGAATAGTATAAAGTCAGGATATCTCTGTCCAGTGTCCACTATGAAGAATCCCTAAAAAGATCAATCTGCTGGCCTCCCCTACTCTCCGCTCGCGCCGGCTGCGGCGGCGGCAATGGCCTCAACGGTCTGTCTCCGGCTCGCCTTCCACCCCGCATCGTTACCTCCTCGTCCGAGCGCCACGTCTCCCTGAAACGCAGCGCTTCCAACGCCGAAACCAACTCCGTCTCCATCTCTCCCGCCTTGCCGCCGCCGGAGGCGGTGTCCGACGACGTCGAGTCCGTGGACGTGAACGGGCTGCGGCGCCCGCCTGCACCTCTTCAACGCTCCACCGTCTGCGATCCCCGATGGTTGCCTCGTACGTCACGCACGCGGCTACAATTGCGTTAGTTCATTTTCGATTCGATTAATCACCTGCACGGGCGTGGTGCTAATTTCTGGTCTATCTCTTGGATCTTTCACGCGGTGTCAGGGCCGCTCACCAGTGTGGACGTCATGGAGGCGGGCGGCGAGGGGCTTAAGGTTGCGTACCAGGTGCTCGTCAAAACGTATCTCTTATTTTCAGTTTCAGTCTCCGTCGTTCTACCCTTCGTGCTCGTGCATCTGTTTCGGAACAATCTAAACTTGAAATTACCACCAAAAGGCTCGTATTGCTCAGGAAATTAGCATTTCATTACTTTCGAACTTCACACTTTTAGTTGGGACAAAAATGCCATTGCCTGTTCGGAGTCTTGAGGTCGTCGGAGGTTGGGGGAGGCGGGAGCTTGGACGAGGCATGGGGAGTCACCGCGCCATGGCTTATGGGCGGGGGCTGCCACTGTCGCTTGGAGGTGTGTAACGTCCCGTGGACCGGAGGTCGTCGGGCCTCCGGCGTGAGATCGGCAGCGATGGTGTCACGGCGAGGGAACGCCGTGCGCGCGTGAACGACGACACAGATACACGCGAAGTGATTCTCCAGAATTCTCGATGCCTCCTTCAGCCGCCAGTTTCGGTTACAAATTAGGATACCCCGACAGTGGGCCCCACTTCAACACCCTGTCCCCACCTGTCAGTACAGAGTCCACATACTCCCCATCTCATTGACAACCAGACGCACACACGCCACGCACCCACCATTTTCGCCACGCGGCGCCTCTTCCTCTACCACGTTGCCTCCGCCGCTCTGTCTTCCAGCTTCGGCTCCTCCGTCTCGCCCGGTTCCACCGCAGATTCTTCCCCTTCCGCTCCAGCTCTCGCCGCCATTGCTCCCGTCGGATCCACTGCCGTAACATCTTCCCCCGCCTGAGAATCGACTTGCCCCCAAGTCGCTATCTCCGGAAACTTCTGCAGCAACACCGTCCAATCTTCCCAGCTCTCGGCCTCTTCTGGTAAGGACCACATCACTCGCACCTGGACGATTCCCTTGTTCCCCTTTTTCACCAGTCTCCTCTCCAAAATCTTCACTGGTTTTAGACTTCCTGCAGAGAAATCGGCCACTCGTGGCAGATCTGAGAACACCGGTGTATGGTTCGGAGTAAACGGCTTCAGCTACGAGGTGTGGAACACCGGGTGCACCGACGCCCCTTCCGGCAACTCCAGACGGTAGGCCTCTCTTCCCACCTTTTCCAGTATTTTGAACGGCCCATAGAACTTGAACGCCAGCTTTGGATATGGTCTGTTCACCAGTGAGGACTGAGCGTAAGGTTGCAGCTTCAGTAGTACTTGCTCCCCAACTGCAAAGACTCGATTTTTACGCCTCTTATCTGCTTGTTGCTTCATTCTATTCTGTGCCATTGCCAATTTCTCCTTCAACATCTCCAGATGAGCGGTTCTCTCAGCTAACATCTCTTGTGTTGTCTTCTCTGTGGTCTGAGGTATCATGGGGGCCAGAAGAGGATTCGGCATATACCCGTACAGAGCCTGAAAGGGTGAACACCCCAGCTCTGAATGATGAGATGTGTTGTACCAATACTCCGCAAGAGGTAACCAAACCTTCCACTTTGCTGGTGACTCTTGCACTGCACACCTCAGGTACGCCTCCAAACATTGATTCACTCTTTCGGTTTGACCATCTGTTTGGGGGTGGTAGGAGGTACTCATTAGTAGCTTGATACCTAAGCTTTTGAATATCTGCTTCCATATTGTATTAGCAAATATTCTATCTCTGTCTGTGACCATAGTCTTGGGAATTCCATGTAGTTTGACTACCTGGTCCAACAAAACATTTGCTATTTGATTAGCTGTGTATGGGTGCTTAAGAGGTATGAAGTGACTATATTTTGAGAATCTGTCCACCACCACTAGTATGGTGTTGAACCCTTCTGATCTGGGTAGACCCTCCACAAAATCCATAGTTATATCCTACCATGGGGCCTGGGGAATCTCCAAAGGCTGTAGTAGCCCGACAGGTAGACTCCTCTCGCTCTTAGCCTGCTGACAGATTTGACACTGCTTCACCCATTCCTCCACCTCTCCTTTCATTCCCTTCCAGGCAAACAACTTCTTCACCCTTTGGTAAGTGTTTTGGATACCTGAGTGGCCTCCTACTGCGCTGCTATGACAAGTAGCAATTAGTTTAGCCCTTAAAGCAGAAATCTCCCCGACCCAAATTCTCCCCTGCTTCCTTATCACTCCATTCTGCACAGTGAATCCCTGTTCATTGGGGCTAGCCAACAACAGCTCCGCCAACAACTCTTGAGCAGCTCTGTCTGTCTCATAAGAATTCCTTACCTCCTGCACCCATAGGGGAATAACCTCCTGCCTCACCTCCAGTTCCATTACTTGCTCCACCCTGGATAAGGCATCTGCTACCCTGTTCTCCTTGCCCTTCTTATATACGATCTTAAAATCCAACCCCATCAGCTTAGCCATGGCCTTCCTCTACAAGTCTGACTGAAGCACTTGATCGTCCAGAAATGTTAGGCTCTTATGATCTGTCCGAATCAAAAACGTGGTCCGTTCCAGGTACTGTCTCCACCTGTCTACCGCCAAGATCAAGGCCAGGAACTCCTTTTCGTAAATCGACCAGTACCTGTGTTTCTCTGCGATGGCCTTGCTCATATATGCCACTGGTCTCTCCCTCTGCATCAACACTGCTCCAACCCCAGACTCACAAGCATCGGTCTCTACTACAAAGGGTTCACTAAAGTCAGGCAGGGCTAACACCGGGGTACTACTCATCGCCTCCTTCAGTTGCTCAAAAGCCCTCTGCGCCTCTTCCGACCACCCAAAACTCTTCTGCTTCAACAGGTTTGTTAGTGGTTTGGCCAACACTCCATACCTCTTAACAAATCTCCTGTAATACCCGGTAAGTCCCAAGAATGCCCTGAGTTGGGTAAAGGTCCGGGGCACCGGGTAGTTCCTCATGGCCTGTATCTTCTGTTCCTCTGTCCTCACCCCCTCTGCCGAGATGACATGCCCTAAGTACACCAGCTCCCTTTTCGCAAAGCTGCACTTAGACCACTTTATGAAGAATCTGTTCTCCCTCATCACCTCCAGAACAGCACTCAAGTGTTGCAGATGTTCTTCCCAAGTCGGTCTGTACACCAGTAGGTCATCGATGAACACCAGTACGAACTTCCGGAGGTAGGGTGCCAGAATCGAATTCATCGCGCACTGGAACGACGTCGGGGCGTTCGTTAACCCGAATGGCATTACTTTGAACTGGTAATGTCCGCAGTGCGTCTTGAAGGCCGTCTTGTACTCCTCCCCTTCTTTCATCCTCAACTGATGGTATCCAGACGTTAGGTCCAGACTGGTAAAGAACTGAGCTCCCGCCAACTCATCTAGAATCTCCTCCACCACCGGCATAGGGAATCGGTTTTTGATGGTGAGCTCGTTCAACTTACGGCAGTCCACACATAACCTCCAGCTCCCGTCCTTCTTTTTAACCAACAATACCGGCGCCGCAAACGGGCTAACACTGTGCTCGATCAACCCCGCTTCGAGAAGCTCTGCCACCTGCCTCTCTATCTCATTTTTGTGGAGTGGTGAATACCTGTACGGCTTGGTATTCACTGGCACGGCTCCTGGTATCAGCGGGATGGAGTGGTCGAACGGTCGCTGTGGGGGTAACCCCGATGGTTCATTAAAGACATCCTGGAATTGGGCAAGCAACCCATCCAGCTCCCTTCCCTCTGTCTTCCCTCCAACTCCTGACGACCTCTCTCCCTGGTTCACCACCCACACCATCGCCCAGACCTCATCTCCCTTGCACCACTTTGCTAGTTGGTGTGCTGACACTTCCGACACCTCCTTCCGCGTCTCATGGTCTCCCTTCAGCTCCACCTCCTTTCCATGCACTGTGAACCGTATAAGCTTATTTCGCCAGTCACAGTGCATGGGGCTAAACTTCATCAACCAGTCATATCCAAGCAAGACATCGTACGCCGCCAAAGCCAACACCCTCAAATCCTCTCTGAATACTTGTCCCTCACACCACCATTCGAAGTCCTTCACAATCCTATCGCTCCATATCTTCTCTCCCGATGCCACCCTCACCTCCAAGGGTGAACCACCCACGGTCTGTAGCCCCAACCTCTCCACCAAGGTTGCATTCACGAACGACATCGAGCTCCCTGAGTCCACCAGCATGACACACACTTTGTTTCGTACGATGCCTCTCAACCTCATACTGTTCTGCCCTTGCGTCCCTGCCATCGCATGTACCGATATGTGTAAGCACTCTTCCACTCCCTCCTCCTCTTTCTCCAACCTGATTAGCACCTCGTCAGTTAATTCCACCTCTCCTTCGCTAACCCCCACTGCATTCACTTGTGCCCCTGCCCTCTTAGTACACCTCTGATAATGCCCTGGTTCATACCTCTCGCCACAGGCATAACACAGTCCATTCAGTCTGCGAAAATCTCGCACCTGTCTCTCCCTGCTCAGGTCAGGGTTTCCCGGTCCTGCCCGAGCCTCTGGCGCCCTCCAACCCCCATTCCTGACTCCCAGCACACCTCTGCTCGCCTTAATCTTCCCCTTCTCTTGCACTTCCTTCTGTACCCTTGCCAACACGATAGCCCTATTCACAGTAGTTGGGATCTGAGACTTCACTGGCCCCTGTAACTCCAATTTCAGCCCCTTCATGAACTGAGTCACATAGAACACCCCATCCAACTCTGGATTGTGCATAGATGTAGTGTACCTAGCCTCCTCGAAATTGGTGATGTACTCCTCCAGATCTCCTGACTGTCTCAAATGGATCAAGTCATGCATCGCCTGCGGGTACTCGTACTCTCCGAATTTCTCCTTCACTGCTCCAACGAATTCCCGCCAAGATCGCAACCCTACAGTCATCTTGTACACCTGTAACCATTTTGCTGCCTTCCCATCCATGTGGATGCTTGCCGCCCTCACCCAAATCGCCTCTGGAACATTGAAGATGGTGAAGTAGTCTTCACATTTGTCTATCCAGATCGCCGGATTTTCCCCCGAGAACCGCGGGAATGTCAGCTTCAGGAACGATTTGTCACCTCCACCCCGGGATCCCGATCCACCTTCTCCCACGCACGTCTCCAACCTTCTTCCTTCACCCTGCGGAACCGCGATCCTTCTCTCGTTCTCCTCCACCTGCTTCACCAGACGGTCGTGATCCCGCGCCGCCTGTTCCACCATCACCATCGTCAGGGACTGCTGGCCCCTAAGCTCCTTCTGCCCTTGTGTCAATTCGTCCAACAACTTGAACACCTTTCCCCATCTCTCCTCATCCATCCTCGTGCTCGCCTCCATGGCCTGCAGCACGAACTTCGTCTGCATCGAAGGTTTCGGAGCTGGTGTCGTCGTGCCTCCCTGGAAATCCTCAACACTCCCTCCGATCTCCCGATCACTTCTGCTTCCTCCGACTCCCCAGTGCGGAAAACAAAATCAAATCGAGGGAGATAAGGAAACCTGGCTTTGATACCAGCTGTAACGTCCCGTGGGCCGGAGGTCGTCGGGCCTCCGGCGTGAGATCGGCAGCGATGGCGTCACGGCGAGGGAACGTCGTGCGCGCGTGAACGACGACACAGACACACGCGAAGTGATTCTCCAGAATTCTTGATGCCTCCTTCAGCCGCCAGTTTCGGTTACAAATTGGGATACCCCGACAGTGGGCCCCACTTCAACACCCTGTCCCCACCTGTCAGTACAGAGTCCACATACTCCCCATCTCATTGACAACCAGATGCACACACGCCACGCACCCACCATTTTCGCCACACGGCGCCTCTTCCTCTACCACGTTGCCTCCGCCGCTCCGTCTTCCAGCTCCGGCTCCTCCGTCTCGCCCGGTTCCACCGCAGATTCTTCCCCTTCCGCTCCAGCTCTCGCCGCCATTGCTCCCGCCGGATCCACTACCGTAACAAGGTGCCTGCCTGCCATCATGTGGTAGCATACCTTTGAACCGATGTTTCCATGCTCATATGGACGCCCGCTCCAGTCTTGTTGCTGTCCTTTTTGGGTTCCACTGGTGCCAAACCTTTGCCGAGCTTCCCGTTTGTGTAAGTCAAAAACGTGCTTCCTGCTCTGTTGCCTTGATAAGTCTCATGTCAAATGTGAAAATAATTCTTTGGTTCCGGTATGCACCCAGCACCTGTGTATATCGGAACAGATAAATGCCACATAATTTCACGAACGGTATGATTCAGGACAGGCGATTCCCTGCCTTCGTGGTTGCCTCCACGCTGCCTACGCGACTGGCTCACGCGATCTGCGCATCGCGTGGCTCCGAGCTCGGCTCGCGAGCTCCACCTCGGGCTCGATTCAATGCACGTAACCGATCTCGGTTTTTGTCTTCCGATGTTACTTACGCCGGCGAGGGAGAAGATGGCCAAGGGCCGCCGTTCGCCGCGCCACACTGGACACACTCCTCCGCCAGATGCAAGGAACGGTGCCGCTGTGGGCGCGCTCCTTCGCCCGACATCGGAAAGGCTTTCGCATTAGGCGCGCTCCTTCACCGGAAACGACATTGTCGAGGCGCTCTGCTCGAAGGATTCTTCTTTTCGTTCCGACGCTCACAGTTTGATGAGAAGACCGTACGGGAACATAAAACAACAAAGTTAAGCACATCGACTAGATTGGTGCAATCGTGAATCTCTTCATCCGCGGTGATAAAGAAACTCGATGGCTACAGAGGATACTAGCAGCGGTTTCTCTTATGCACTTGAATAAAAAGAACCGGTGATGAATATGGACATGGAAGTGTCACCCATTGTCATAAACAATGTCATTCTATGCTCTCAGGTCGTGGAAAATCGACATGTAATTCATCATATCATGACACATCATCATTTGAGCATACGTGAAAATTGTTATACAATGTTGTTCATGTTTAATCTATTTGATAGGATGATTATGACTTAAATGTGATCATGCAAGGATCGCATGGCCCCGATTGCTTTAATATTGCAGCTCCTCCACTACCACCGCCATCTTCAAGTTCATCACTAAACAAGGTAAATAACAAGTACACAAGAGCTGTAATTTTTCATCATAGTTTATACTACTGTTTAAACGCTACATATTACACTTTACAAGGGTGATACATATTGTCAATCTATGGTTATACCTAAAGTAGACATGCATTTTGAGTCAGGGATGATGTGTATGATATGTACAACTCTTATGCGAGACATGTTGATTTTAGTATTAGAAAATGTCTTGCAAAAAGAAGAGTGAATAAGTCATTTTATATGAAGCGTTTAGTTTGCAGCAAAGAAAGAAAATGAGTTAAACACTCGATGCATGAAACTTTAAAATAGCATGCATCTATCAAGACAAATTGCAAACCTCGTGTGCAGTTTAGTGTTTGGCCAAAGATAATTTTCACAGTCAAAAAGTAATGTTTGAGCATAATCATGACCTTGTTAGCCTGATAAAGTCCACAAGTTACGTTCACAATAACGTGTTACAGATGTATAAAAATTACTCATCAATTAAATACGAGGAGTGGAAATTAAGCTAACTCAAGTATATGATTTTTTCAAAAGTGGTATGATGGAGCAGCGAAAGTACATTTCTCACGAGTGGACTATAACAATATGATTGATGATCAGTATAGAAAGTATTTATCGTCTAATGATACACAATCTCTGTTAGAGTACTTGAAAAAATACAGTTGAAGGATCTTGCGTTCTTTTGGGCTATAGAAGTAGACAAGGATAATGGTCAGATAGCTAATTTTTCTGGGCAGATGGACAATCTATCATGGATTATGTCTGCTTTGGTGATGCTATAGGTTTTGACACCATATTTCAAACCAACAAATTTGAGATACCTTTTGCACCAATTTTTGAAACAAATCACCACAGGCATACTATTATTTTTGGATCTGCACTACTACACCACAGTCATTATTTTTACCGCTTTCAAGATTAAATCATTTATTTGGATTTTCAAAAAAAATTAACAGCGGTGGCAGGAAAGCACCCAACTACAGTTTTTAATGATTAATGTGTCGTCATATCAACAACAATTAGCATTGTATTTCCAATCATACGATATTGTCTGTATTTATGATATCTTTTTCAAAATATAAGTAAACATCTTAGTCATGTTATTGGTGTTGATAGAAGTTTTTTTACCGCTTTCAAGAGTTGTGTGTATGAGGAAATTTTATTACAATGTTTCGATGAGTTGTAGAAGAAATTATTGATTCAGTACAAATTTGAAGAAAACTCGTGGCTACTAAACTTATACAAACTACGAGAGCATTGGGCGGCAATGATTGTGATTCTTTCACTGCAGATATGATTACAACTCAAAGAAGTGAAGGTATGAATAATATCTTAAAAAACAATTTCGAATAAAACTTAGAATATCAGAACTTCTAGAAAAATGTGATGCGGTTGCTGAAAGTCTTCGACCAAATGAGTCATTGGACATAAATAATTGGGTCTGATCGACATGATTTAAAATCTTCATACGACTTATTTTGTCGAAGGCTTCCAGCAATCGCATCACATTCTTCTAGGGGTTCTGATGTTCCAAGTTTTCTTTAAAATCGTTTTTTGAAGATATTTTCATACATTTACTTCTTTGAGTCGTGGTTATATCTGCAGTAAAAGAATCACAAATTCACAATACACTGCCGCCCAATACTCTCGTAGTTCATACAAGTTTAGTAGCTACGAGTTTTCTTCAAGTTTATACTAAATCCATATTTTTTTCGCAACTCATAGAAACATTGTAATGACCTTTCCTCATACACACAACTCTTTAAAGCAGTAAAGAAACTTTTATCAACACTAATAAAATGATTGAGGTGTTTACCTGTATTTTGAAAAATATACCATATACACAGACGATGTCCTGTGTTTGGAAATACAATGCTAATTGCTGCTGATATGACGACACATTGATCAGTAAAAATTATAGTTGCATGCTTCACTGTCATCACCGTTAAAAAGGTTTTGAAAATCCAAATAAATAATTCTATGATCTCATTATATAGTAGTGCAGCCCCCAAAATAATAGTCTTTCTATGATGATTTGTTCTAAAAATTGATGCAAAAGACATCTCAAACTTGTTTGCTTGAAATGTGGTGTCGAAACATATGACATTGCCAAAGCAGCATAATCTATGATAGATTATCCATATGCAAAAAATAACTATTTGACTAAAATACTTGTCCAGTTCTATAGTTCAAAAGAATGCAAGATCCTCCAACTATTTATTCTCAAGTACTCTAACAGAGTTTGTGCATCACTAGGCGGCAAATACTTTCTATGTTGACCATCAATTTGATTGTTACAATCCATTCATGAGAAAGGTACTTTTGTGGCTCTACCATACCTCTTTTGAAAAATCATATACTTGAGCTGGCTTGATTCCGACTCCTCGTATTTGATTGATGAGTAATTTATCTGTATCTATAACATGTTGTTTTGAATGTAACTTGTGCACTTTATTCGGGCTAGCAAGGTCATGACTATGCTCAAACATTACTTTTTTAACAGTGAAAATTCTCTTTGAGCAAACACTAAACTGCACACGAGCTTTGCAATTTGTCCTGATGAATGCATGTTCTTTTACAGTGTCATGCACAGAATGTTTATCTCTTATTCCTTCTTTACTGCAAACTATACGTCTCATATAAAATAACTTATCTACTTTTCTTTTTGCAACACTTTTTCTGATACTAAAATCAACAAGTCTTGCATAGAAATTGTACATATCATACGCTAGGGGTGGGCGTGGTTAACCAAAAAACCGTTAACCGAATTTAAATGCATCAAATTAACCAAAAATAACGGTTAATTCGGTTTTCGGTTATCAGTTCGATTATGATTTTTTTGCAGTTTGGTTTTCGGTTTTTAATTCGGTTTTGAACTCATATTAACCGCATTAGCCGATTTAACTGAATTTCTTACCCAACTCCACTCTGGCCCAACAGCCCTCATGCAGCCAGAATGCCTCAGCGGCCCACAGATGAAACCCTAATCAGGTGCCCCCGCTCCCACCCTTGCCCTTCGGTCGCTCCCACCAAGGCACCGAACTCCCCGTGTCCCCGCCTCTCCAAATGATCGTTGTCCTTGCTCGAGCTCCCTGCCGACCCGCTCCAATATCAGTGTCGCTCCCCGCCTCCCCTCCCCTGATCTCCCCGGCGCCCGAGGTCCTCGCCTGCCTACATCGCATCCTCGCTGCGGATAGTGGAGCTCGACCTCGCGCCGTCTCCCCTGAATCTTCGCGTCTTCGGCGACCCAACTCAACTCCCCACGCAGACGCGGCTCCCTCACCGGCCTCCGCGGCTCTGGCGGCGACAACAACCGAGTTCGGCCTTGCACCTTCCCCGGATTCGCGGCTTCAGGCCTCGACGCCTCCTCGCCATTCCAGTTCTTGACGTCCCTAGTCCCCTTCACTATTCTCATTGGTTTTTTTCAGTTAATCGGTTAACCGAACCAAATTAATTTTAATCGAATCGTGCAATTAAGGTTTTAGTTCAGTCAGATTCGGTTATTGATTTCCATTAACCGATTTAACCGTTTACCGAATTAACCGGGTTAACTGAATGCCTACCCCTATCATACGCATCATCCTCTGACTTAAAATGAATGCTTACTTTAGGTTTAACCATAGATTGACAATACGTATCACCCTCCTAAAATGCAATATGTAAAGTTTAAACAATAATATAAATTATGATGAAAAATAATCGCTCGTGTACTTGTTATTTACCTTGTTTAGTGATGAAATTGAAGACGACGGTGGTAATGGAGGGGCTGCCATATTGACGCAATCAGAGGCCGTACGATCCTTGCATGATCACATTTACGTCGAAATCATCTTATCAGACAGATTAAACATGAATAAGATTGTAGAACAATTTTCATGTACGATTAGATGATAATGTGTCGTTATATGAGGAATTACCTGTCGATTTTCACGATCTGCGAGCATAGGTACGACATTGTCCATGACA
The DNA here is from genome assembly GCA_036927565.1 of Tuctoria greenei. NCBI lineage: Eukaryota > Viridiplantae > Streptophyta > Magnoliopsida > Poales > Poaceae > Tuctoria > Tuctoria greenei. The sequence goes on along the minus strand of JAYESD010000006.1, from coordinate 208,055,053 downwards.
ATTGTTGACACTTCCATGTCTATATTCATCACCGATACTTTTTGTTCCACTGTACTAGAGGAAGTGCCGCTAGATTCACGATTGCATCGATCTAGCCGATGTGCTTGACTCTGTTGTTTTCTGTTCCCGTGTGGTCTTTTCATTAAACCGCGGGCGTCGGAATGAAAAGTCGAATCCTCCGGGCATAACGTCTCGACCGTGTCATTTCTAGTGAAGGAGTGCGCCTACAGCGAAAGACTTCTCGAGTCGAGCGAAGGAGCGCGCCCACAACGGTGTCATTCCTCGCGTTCGATTGAGGAGCGCGTCCAGTGCGGCGCGACGAATAGTGGCCCTTAGCCCTTGTCTCCCGAGGCGACGTAAGTAATATCGGGAGACAGGAATCGAGATCGGTTACATGCGTTGAATCGAGCCTGAGGTGGAGCTTGTGAGCCGAGCTCAGAGCTGCGCTGATCGTGCGAGCCAGCCGCGTAGGCAGCATGGAGGCAACCGCGGAGGCAGAGAATTGTCCGTCCTCAATCGTATTGTTCGTGAAAATTATGTGGCGTTCATATGTTTTGGTATGCACGAGTGCAGGGTGCATACGAGAACCAGGGATTTTTTTTCCGCTATTCGGGGAGGAAATCCCTGGCGTGCGTCGCATCTCCCCACCCCTGCCGCTCGCGCATCCCTCCCGTCGCGCCGCAGGTCGCCTCCCTGTCGCCGCGCCGCCAGCCTCCTCCCACCGCACCACTGGTCGCCTCTCCCCCCTCCCAGGCCTCGCAATCCTCCGTGCGTCGCTCGCTTGCCATCGCCGATCTGCCGCTGCGCTCGGCCTCGCCCCGCCGTCGACCGTACTCGAGCTCTGCGCCCACGGCCAGCTTGCCTCTGGTAAGGCCGCATCTCGTGGTACTACTCGTCCCCTGCACCCCCTGCGCCACTCATCCGTGGATCTGTCGCAGGTACGGCCGCCCCTCCACCCCGCTCTCTCCTAGATCTATTTTTAGCTGTTTTTTGTTCTTGATTGATACTGTAAACGAAGATAGATCAGACGCAATTGAACTTGACTATAATATCTATGCCTAATCTTGTTGTTTTTTGTTTTCGTTCATAATCTTCTGAATGCAAGAAAAGCGATCTGGAACTAGTATAGGGGAAGCAACAAAAGAAGTAGACTGTACCTACTCAGTGATAAAAGTGGAGCATGGTTGGCTACTTAATAGATTAGATCCTTTGCCCTCTATTTTATCTAGTTTTATGTGACTTGCGTGGTTTATTTTTGTTACTATTACTATTAATTCAGCCCATTTTTATTCATGACATTATCACATTTCTCTGCATTTGTGAAACCTTGTTGGTTGATTTAGAGTTGGCTGCTATCAGTCTTGATGGAATTTAATTGTACTGACCGTGCTTTCTATACTCTTAGAAATGTTCATTATGTGGTAAATTGCTTGACTAATTTTGTTTGCTTTGACTTGTTTGTCATTCATATCTTGCCATGAGTTCATGTGAAATGCAGGATTTGCTGCCTCTCAGAGCATATTTTACTACCAGTTTCTGTTTTGCAAATGTTCTTACTATTTGTTCTTACTAATTGATTTCTGATGTTAATTTGAGAAAAAAGGCACTTTGTGTAGGTCGTCTTGTATTCAAATTTCTTTTCCAAAAAGGAATCAGAATGTCCACTTCATGGAATTAAGATCCATTGCTAGCTCTAAGTGTTATCTGTTTGCTTCAGTCTGTAAACCCAAATGAATTATTTCTTTAGTCTAGTAGAGTTGTTATGGTCTCTATTCTTGATGCATTGATCTGTTTGAGTGGTTCTATTTCACCTTTTTTCTTTTTGGTAGAATGTTCACTGTTTAGTCTCTGGTCCAATTTCATTGAAACTGCCCTTGGCATCTCCAAACAATATCTCATTCGGGTTTTGCTGAAACCAAAAGCTGTGATCATTCTCCAGTTTTGCTTCAACAAAGTTCGCTGAATGCTGCTACTGACGATCATCATTCATTCATGCTTGCACATCTACTGTTGTACCCGGTGCTAGGAGGAATTTTTGAATCCTAGCACTCTCTATCATTACACCCTCACCACCACCAATGGTTAGTTAGGACACCACAGGGTACCAAATCAATCAAATAATGTATCACCAACATAGCACAGGATCTTACCTAAAGCTTCATTTGGTCTTCCATGCACTCATTTGTTAGTAATTCTTAGCTGAAGCTACCAACCCAGAGGGGTCGGTCAAAAGAAAAGAGGCTCTTGTTATTTATGTAGCATCTAGCAGCCAGAGGGGTCATATCACCATTCAGCAGCACTAAACTATTGATGCTACAATACCGATTGCATTATTGCTAATCTGGGCTTAACTTCTTTCCAAAGAGAAGACTGAAAGCGAAGGCATGCCAAATAATTGATGAAACTTTTTGTGTACGAAGAAAATACGAAGACCGCATCTATATCATCCAAGCACTACAACGATTTACTTGTTATCTGTACTATGTGGTTTCTTAGTTACATTCCTTATACTATTGTATTACTGTATAGTGGAACTAAGATTTTGTTTTCTATAATCGTTGCAGCTGCGAGATTTTCCCTTGTCTACACTTCATAAGCGATCTGACTTCACAAAAGAGTTCTACTGCTGTTGTGTTTCTGCTGCTGGTGCTGCGTTTAGATGGGCTATTTATATTATGTGCAACAGTTTTAAAAAATGATAATTTTGTTGTAATGTTTACAATAAACTTTGTTCATTTACTTGTCAAAATGATACATGTAATGGTGAATCTGTAATTTTTATTATGAGATTGTAGTACTTATTATCACTAAAGTATGCAAGTTACAAGTACTTCATGTTACAATTTTTTTCCTGATTTTTTCAAGTTTTTTAGTGTTCATTATATTTTTTTAGAGTGCATTTTCGAATTTTCTGAATTTTTGAGCATTTTTTTTTTGATTTTTTTTAATCACTGGGAAAATTTTCCCCAACACACCAAATAAACTCCACACCTTGGGACGGGCAGGCCCTGGGAAGCGAGTAGGGGAAATGAAAGAAAGGATTTCCTTCCCTGGGGTACCCCTCCTTTGGCTACCAAAGGAGGCCTTCATATACTTATAATCCCACCCGGTGGTTGACTGCAGTTTACCCGCCACTACCCTGTAACTGTTGTTAAGTATTGGTGCAGTGCAGAGCTGGAGAATATTTGTATATGGAGTATTCATCCCGAGCATGGAACTTGGAAGTGGAAACATCCGAGTATATTACGAAGCTGCTGCACATGATCTTAGTATGTGCTTTCCGATCTTTGATGATTGTCTTGGAAATTTAGTAAATTTTTTTTACAAGTGGTCAGAGAATATGTCAGAACTTGGCAATTTCCTTGTCGCTCTGCGGTTGAATGCAAATCGGTATCAGTCTCAGTGTAGTGTTACAATACAAATTATATGCCCACGTGACCTTCATCGTCGGCAACCGCCGGCGGTTACCGATGGCGCCTCATCACCATCGGGCGTGTCTTCTTGTCCATGTCTCCTCATCATGTATGAAAGGAAAGAAGGAATGAATAAAAAGTTAGTTGCAAATCAATCTTTGTTCAATCTCTCAATTCTAATTGCAATACGTCATCAGCACTTTGCTCCAAGAACAGAGAAGAAATTCAATAACGGTAAGATGGAAAACCTTACCGATACAATCTTCGTCATATTTTTCATTGGGGAAGATGGACCTCGCCGCCTGCGCCCCCGTCCGAACCATCACCATGGTGTTCGTCGTCGCCATGGTCACCGTGGAGGCCGTCGCCGTCGTCCTCAACCAGTGGCACCACCACCGAATCCGCGCCGACCAAACCGCCGCGTTGAGGATCGGTCTCCGACCCCTTATGCCCGCCAACCATCGGACCTAGACGCCCATCAATCGGGTCGTCAAGGGGGATCGACCGCCGTCCTTGGTCGGGAAACCCCGGACCCGGTTGCGCCGATCCGAGGTCCCTCGTCATCGAGTGGACAGGGGGAGGAAGGAAGGAGAGAAGGTGAACTTACCCGCGAGATGCCGCCAGTGTTAAGGTCGGCCATACGACGGACGGCAAGGATCCGGGTAGATCCAAGGGGACTTCCCCGAGGACCATTAGCCCCGAGGACAACATCCTCTTTACTGGATCCGGCGACCACACCCGAGGAAGACCCGACAACGGCACCGGCGACCACTCAAGATGAAGCCGACCCGTCAACCTCCGGATCCCAGCCGACACTCATGAGCCCGAGCGGCAACCGGATACTTCGTCGGTTTGCTCACCTCGCCGCCCCGACCGGACCATCCCGGAGGTCCAGATCTTGGGCCTCAACCGCCGGTTCTAACTGAGTGGTGGGGGTGGGGAAGGGGGGGGAGAAGGGGTTGAGGGGGAGCGGCATCTGAGGAGGAAGCAGCGAGGCGGCCGGCGACGGAACCGAAGCAGCAAGGCGGCGGGCGGTGAAACCAAAGCGGCAGGAGGGACCCGAGGAGTCACGGTCGGCTGTAGTTTGACCCAGCCCCGAACCTTCTCGGCTCCTCCCCTCCTTCCTTTATTCACCGCCACCGTGGGCTGCGCGTGCCGCTGGGCCGCGCCTGGCTGGGCTGCGCGCCGATGGGCCGCGCGCCGCTGGGCTGCGCGCTTGCCTGGGCCGCATGCTTGGCCGGGCCGCACGCCCACGGTTGGGCCCCTTTTAAGCCCAAATAGCTTAATTATTTTACTATTTTCAATTACAGTTTAAATTTAAAGTTCAAGAGCACTTTAAATTCAGCAAGTGTGTATGTGTAAATATATTGTAATATTTTGTGTAATATAAATATTTATTATGACAATGTATATATTGCATTTAAATGGTATTTATTTGCAATAAGATCAATATTTGGCTAATTTTCAAATTTTGGCCATATTGATAAAATTAAAACTTACATTGTCCAAAATTCAAATTTTAGGCCATTTTCATAATTTGGCCTCAATCTTGAATTTTGTTTATTACATTCACAAATTTTACAAATTTTCATCATTTAAAGCCAATTTGCAAACTTTTGGCCAATGATGGATATAAAATACACATAAAATATAAAAATAATATGTCATATTTGATTAAGCCATTTTTGTAATAATTTGGCTTCATACAATATGAACCACACCCTAACATGTGAGAATATGTATAATTCATTTTAATTTGGCTATTTCTTTAATTGGTCATTTTAAACATGAAATATACATACATTAGTTCTTTTTGTCAAGCCATTTCCCTATATTTGGCTAGATAAGAAAGAATAAATTTAATGTGTTTTTCATCATGATTAACACACATTATAACACCACCATGATGATTTTATTAATAAAATCTCTGGTTTCCTACATGTAGGAATCAATGTCTCGCGAGTTTGAAGAACTTGCACTTGATGGTCATAATTACCCAACATGGACTCTTGATATCAAGATAAGTTTGGCTTTCAGAGGATTCATGGCTGCTCTTATTCCTCCTGAAGAAAGACCTGCAGCATTTCTGGATACATTTAAGTACTAGGCACTATATATCATCCGTAATCATCTACATCCTGATTTTAAATCAGAATATATGATGGAAGAAGAACCACATACTCTTTGGATGGCATTAAAAAGCCGTTATGAACAGCAAAAGGCAATTCTATTGCCTGAGGCTAATCATGAATGGACTCAACTACGTCTTCAAGATTTTAAGTCTATAGAAGACTATAATCATGCTGTTCATAAGGTATGTGCTAAATTAAGGTTTTGTGAGAAAGAACCATCAGAAGAGGACAAAATAGAGAAGACTCTTCAAACTATGCTCCCTTCTGATAGGGTCTTACAACATCAATACCGGGCTCGCAACTACCAACATTATGCTGACCTCATTAGAGATTTACTTCAGGCGGAGAAGCATGATGAACTTACTATTAAGAATCATCACCAACGTCGTGTTGGGGCTGCTCCTCTACCTGAAATTCATCATAATGAGAAGAAAGCAAATGCTTCTAAGAATTTATATTCTAAGAAAAATGGTAGATCTACTAGACGCCGCCGTAATAGGCAAAAGAATAAGAAATTCTCAAACAAAATGAGAAAGGATGGTGTTCCCTTCAAAGGGAAAATAGTGCAGTGTAAGGCATGTGGAACTTATAAGCATACTGCTGATAAATGTCGCACGCCTAAACACCTTGTGGCTTTATACCAGAAATCACTGGGAAAAGATAAGAAAGCTCAAGGACCTGAAAATGAGTATGAAACTCATTTGAGTATTCAAACAAAGCCAACATTTGAAGTCGGTTGTTCAAGCAAGGATATTGAAGATCCTAGAAACAACGATTCAACATTGAATAATGATGACCACATGGATTTGGACAATGCTATGGTGGAATACAATTCGAACGATGTATTCGATGATCTTCTACCATAGAAACTTACATATATTTAAGTCTATGTAAATATAAGTGTGTTGTAATGTAATATTAACTATATTGTATTAGGGTTATTTAGTACTTTAATATTGTATATACATATTTGTATTTAAATGCAACTTATTATTATTCTTATTTGATAGATTTTACGGGAAACTTCCGATGGAAGAAGAAATGTGCCTTGTGGATAGTTGCACCACAAACTCTATACGTAGGGATACAAAATATTTTCAGACCCTAACTAGGAGGTCGGGAAATGTTTTGACCATCGCAGGACGTGATGCGACAATAGTTGGCTCCGGACAAGCCACTATTACTCTCCCTAATGGGACACAAGTGATGATTGAGGATATTTTATTGTATCTCGATTCTACACGTACTCTCATAAGTTTTAGAGATATTCGGAAAAATGGGTTACATATACATACCATGAAGAAAATAAAGAACAATTTCTTCTTATTTCAAAATCTTCCGAATATGGCCAAGAAGTTCTAGAAAGAATTCCTTCTACACCATCTGGACTATACTTCACGTACATAAAACCCGTACCTCATGTTGCATACAAGGTGATTTTCCATAATGTTGATACATTTAAGACCTGACACTCACGCCTAGGCCACCCCGGAATAGGGATGATGCAGAAAATTATTAGAAATTGCACCGGCCATGATTTAAAGAATAGTAAATTCCCAAAATCTAATGATTTTATGTGTACTTCATGTGCTATGGGCAAATTGATCTTGCGGCCTTCACCGCTTAAGATCCATGTTGAACCCCTAAAATTCCTTGAAAGAATTCAAGGAGATATATGTGGACCCATACAACCAATGTGTGGTCCATTTAGATACTTCATGGTTTTAATTGACGCATCTACTAGATGGTCACACGTGTGTTTATTATCTACACGTAACCACGCTTTTGCCAAATTTATGATACAAGTCATAAGGTTGAAAGCAAATTATCCTGAATATAGGATTAAAAGTATCCGTATGGACAATGCTGCTGAATTTTTATCTCGAGCCTTTAATGATTATTGTATGGCTCAAGGAATGGAAGTACAATATTCTGTTCTATATGTACATACACAAAATGGTTTGGCAGAATCTCTAATAAATAGGGTTAAACTCATAGCTAGGCCATTATTACAAGGATGCAATTTACCAACATCTTGTTGGGGTCATGCAGTTTTACACGCTGCTGATCTTATACATTTAAGACCAACTGCATATCATACCACCTCTCCTTTACAACTTGTACGTGGAGATCAACCCAATATCTCCCATCTGCGGAAATTTGGTTGTGCTGTGTACACACCAATTTCACCACCTAAGCGAACTTCTATGGGACCTCACAGGAAATTAGGAATATACGTGGGATATCAATCCCCGTCTATTATTAAATACCTGGAGCCTTTAACAGGAGATTTATTCACGGCCCGGTTCGCTGATTGTATTTTTAATGAGGATCATTTCCCGACTTTAGGGGAAGACAATAAATTTATCAATGACCGCTGAGAAATAAATTGGGACGACAAGTCCATCCCAAATGTTGATCCACGTACAAAAGAAGCTGAACTTCAAGTTCAGAAAATTATAGAGTTACAGCAACTTGCTAGTAACCTGCCAGATGCATTTACTGACTATAATAATGTCATAAAGTCTTTGAATCCTGCAATAAATGCACCTTGCCAAGTGGAGGTACCATCTAAAATCACTCAACCTCCGAAAAAGGGGAGATCAAGTAAGGAAAAAGATGCTTCAAGCAAGCGTCCGAAGACTAGACCTTCCTCGAGGAAAGTAAATGCGAGTCAACAAAACGTTGACTTAAATCAAAGGAATATTTTGAATCCTTTATCTAGCCCTCAAGTGCGCACTATAGAGCAGGCTAGACAATCGGAAAACCCTGATTCTTCTATATTGGGAAGTCATGAAGAATTAAAGGGGATAAAAGAAATTTCCATCAATTATACTAGTTCTGGAGAATTACTTGACCGTAATACAACGATTATCAACTCATGCTTTTCAACCATGATAGCTGATCTTCTCCAAGATCCTGATCCTAAGACCATGGCAGAGTGTAAACAACGCTCGGACTGGATCAAATGGAAAGAAGCAATCAAGGCAGAACTTGACTCACTTAAAAAGAGAGAGGTATTCGGAAATGTAATACCTACTCCTCCTCTAACTTATCCTGTTGGGTTCAAATGGGTTTTCGTTCGAAAACGAAATGAAAACAATGAGGTTGTGAGATACAAGGCAAGGCTAGTTGCACAAGGGTTCACGCAGAGACCCGACATTGATTTTAATAAAACATATTATCCTCTTATGAATGGAATAACTTTCTGATACTTGATATCTCCGGCAACACAAAAACATCTATCTTTGCAGTTGATGGATGTTGTGACTGCATATTTATATGGGTCACTAGATTCGGATATTTATATGAAGGTTCCCGATGGGATACCTATACCGAATGAAAAAATAGGTCGCAACATGTTTTGTGTTAAACTTAACAAGTCTTTATATAGCTTGAAGCAGTCTGGGAGGATGTGGTATAACCGACTGAAGGAGTTCCTTTTAAACAAAGGCTACTCAACTAATGATGATTGCCCTTGTGTCTTCATTAGAAGATCCTCAATTGGTTTTTGTATCATATCAATATATGTTGATGATTTAAATATCATTGGCACTGAGAATGACATTAAAGAAGCACAAAATCATTTTAAAAAGGAGTTCGAGATGAAGGATTTAGGTAAAACTAAATTTTACTTAGGTTTACAACTCGAGCACCTTCAAATGGGCATTCTCGTACACCAATCTGCTTATGTTCAGAAAGTATTGGAGAAATTCAATATGAACAAAACATATCCATCAAAAACTCCTATGGTAGTAAGAGGCTTGGAGAGGGATACAGATCCATTTCGGCCATGCCATGAAGGAGAACAAGTGTTGGGTTCTGAATACCCATACCTTAGTGCCATTGGTGCACTTATGTATCTTGCAAATAATACAAGACCCGATATTGCTTTCGCAGTTAATTTATTAGCAAGATATAGTAATGCTCCTACGATTCGACATTGGAATGGAGTAAAGAATGTATTAAGATACCTTCAAGGTACACAAGATCTTGGACTTTTCTTTCCAAAGAAACAAGATCTAAAACTCATCGGCTATGCCGATGCAGGTTATTTAAGTGATCCTCATAATGGTAGATCACAAACTGGTTTCGTATTCTTACACGGAAGTACGACAATTTCTTGAAAGTCTTCTAAGCAGACCCTAATTGCTACGTCTTCAAATCACTCCGAAATCATAGCTTTATATGAGGCTGCACGTGAATGTGCTTGGCTACGTAGAGTGATAAATCATATACAAGTCTCAAGTGGAATTGGATCCATTGAGTCACCTACCATTATCTATGAGGATAATGCAGCTTGCATTGCTTAGATGCAGTCAGGTTATGTGAAGACAAATGTCACTAAACACATAGCTCCTAAACTCTTTTACCCACATGAACTACAAGTGAATGGAGAAATTGACCTCCAACAAACTAAGTCATGTGATAATTTAGCCGATCTGTTCACTAAGTCCCTACCATACTCCATATTTTCTAAATGTGTTGCTGGTATAGGTATGCGTAGACTTAGAAATATACAATGTTTAGGGGGAGCTTCATCAAAAGCCACCTGACTTTGAACATCAAATTGTACTTTTTTTCTTATGTGAGTTTTACTACTAATTTTTCTCACAATAAGTTTTAATGAGGCAATGAGAATGCAAGAAAATGTCTATTTTCTTATTTTCTCCACAGGGGTTTTTATTTGAAAACAATAATGACATTTATGTTGTGCTTTTCTCCTATTCTATAAAGTTAAGGAGTTTTTACACAACATTTTATATATGAATATTTTATTAATCTTTGATTTTTTTTCCCACTGGGTTTTTTCAAAGATGTTATTTAACATGGAGCTCAAGTGTTCAAGGGAGAGTGTTACAATACAAAGTATATGCCCACGTGACCTCCATCGCCGGCAACCGCCGGCGGTTACCGATGACGCCTCATCACCATTGGGCGTGTCTCCTTGTCCATGTCTCCTCATCATTTATAAAAGGAAAGAACGAATAAATAAAAAGTTAGTTGCAAATCAATCTTTGTTCAATCTCTCAATTCTAATTGCAATATGTAGAACATGTCTCCAATTCCAGGGCCAGACATCAGCATCCAAAACAAAATGGGCACTGAATGAAAATTAACAACTTGTCCATTGGTTGACGGGGCAGGAGGGAACGGAAAGTTTGGAAACTTGTCCAATGGCCGGCTTCGCACTAACACGTGCCCTGGTTTTGGTTCGCGCGAACCAGTCTCCCCTGATGGCGGATCGTTTGCGTACAGTTTGTAATCGTTTTTGCTTTGGTTGGAACCGAACTGGAAACGAGCCTGGGCCCGTCGAATCAGATTGCTACACAAAACTAGATTATAGTAGTAGTGTAAACGGAAGAATCAGTCCTCCCAAGTGGGGGGCAATCTGCACATGTCACCAGTCGTGCACTGCACGTAGAACTCGCAGCACGAAATGACGAATCTGAGAGGCACGTCGTTGCTTGCTTGATGGGTGCTGACTCGACGGAGTGCTGAACTTGCACAGCCTAGAAAATATGAAAACCTATGACTCGACGGTGTGCTGAGCTGCACACAGCCTTGCAGGAAGCCACCGTTCTGCTGGCTTCCTCTCCAGACGTCACGAGACGAGCGGCGCGGTGCCCCGTGACCCGCACGGCCGCCGGCGTGGCGTTTCGCCCTTGCTATCGAGTCTCGAGGCTCGAGCTACTAATTAGGCAGGGTAGCGCGCGCGAGCGTAACCGTGTCGTCACCGAACCGGGTGACCGTGTCGGCAGCACTTGGCAGGCGCCACGAATTAGGCAGGCAATCACTCGGATGCTTCCGCTGAGCGAGCGTCGCCATCGCATCTCGCATTCAGCTTTGGGGTTGGGTTTCGGAGCTGGTGCTGTCATCTCTGCCGCCGAACGAGTTTCCGGTCGCTGTTGACTTGCGCTGCCCGGCCAAATTTCTGACCAAACGCACCTGTAGATCTCGAGTCCGAAAAGTTTAGTTAGAAGCAATGAACTAGTTGATCGTTGAGACTTCGGAGCTGGGACTCTAGGTGATTATCTGGAGTAGCCATCGCAAAAAAAAACTACCTTCTCATCCAAATGCCGAGCTGCCAGAGGTGGCTAATGGACCGTGCCCGGCCAAAATGGCACGTATCCGGTCGGGCTCGTGCCTAGAAAGTTTTGGCTCAACCCGACAATATTATTAAATAGGTCGTCCTGGACCAGCTTAACGTGCATTTCTTTAGGCCCAGGCACGACACGCGTCTCGATCAGACGGGTCGTGCCGGGTCCGGCCTATGTCGGACCAACTGTGTCGGACCGGCTCGAGACCTAACGTCTATTTACTAGATCGATCTGTCGCACCAAGACCGAAGGCGAGGCGGGCGGCACCGTGACCGAAGGCGCAGAAGGCGGGGAGGACGAAGGCGAGGCGGGCGTCGGGCGGCGGGGGAGCCGGATCTCGCTGCACCGAAACATGTTGTCGCACCTGACGTCAGATCTCACCGCACCTGTGTCGTGCAGCGCGACTGCGAGCGGGTGTCGCTGAGGGAAAGAGGGAGGAGGCGCCGAGGCGAATGCGGACTGGAGTCCACCGTTTGGAAGTGACGCGGAGACCGGAGGGAGGAGTAGCAGAAGGAGGCCGGGAGTGGGGGAGTCGACAGAAAGAAGAGGGTTGGGGAGCGGGAGGGAGGAGTGGAATGAGGCCGGAGGCGGAGGAATAGGGATGACCCGTTGGTTATCAATCAGGCCAGAGGTGCACAGATGGCCCATTAAAATTATCGAGAATACAAGATTTACACGGGTCGTGCCCGGGTCGGGCTGGCCCAGACGTGCTTTTCGGGCTAATGATCGGGCCGACCGTGTCACCCCTTATTGGGGCCGTGCCGGGCTAGCCCAATGGGCTTGTGGTTGAGCCAAAAACAATTCGGGTCGAGCTTCGGACCGGCTCGGGCCCAATATCTCTCGTTCCGAGTCATGTTCAGGTCGGGCTGAAATGGCCGGACGTCGTGTCAGCCCATCTGGCATAGCCAGTTAGACTACTCACAGTAGTTCACCTCTATATCTCACATCTATACCCCATTTTACAGTTATCTCTATTCTCTAAAAGATTTCCTCTTTTACAGTTTTGTTCCAAACACTAGTTCACCTCTATACCACATCTCTATATCAACTACTATCTATTTTATATTATATCATACAACTAACTCTTGTTTTATTTTATTAAATAACTTCTGATATTATGATTATATTATGCTTGAAATTTACTAAAATTTATTTTTATTTTCTCCCAATTTATTTCATTATCTTTTTCCTATTTTTCTTCCCAAAATCTGGATGAGCGGTTCCGGAACATTCCCGACATCCTTTTTTTTTCCTATCGGTAGTAGAAGTTTTCCAATACTCTTATATTTTTCCTTTACGTAGGCATAAAACATTCTCGACACATTTTCTCGACCAATGTCCCGATCTGCTTTTCTCCCGATCTCGTCGTGCGCCCACGCCGAGGCCTGTCGAGCCGCCGAGGTCTGCCGCAGCACCGCTTCTCCCGCTCCCTCTCCGTCGCCCCGCCATGCTCGCCCTTGCCCTCGTCGCCTCCCCGCGCTCTCTTGTCTGTCGTTGGCCACCAGTGAGGAGCAGCAGCGCCGCCGCCTCAACCATCATCAGCGTCGGCCACCGGCGCTCCGCCTTCCTCCGCCCACACCGTTCGGATCTACGTCCACACCGCCTTCCTCCTCACTGCGGCCACCGCCGTTGTCCTTCAGCAAGCTCCGCCTCGGCTCCTCGCCTTTCAGAGCGCGCGAAGCCAACCGTCCAGCTGTCCACTGCCCTCTCTCTCTTCGTAGCGGCATCGCTACCTGTAGCGCTACACTGTAGAAATACTTATTTTACCAATGCGCTATAACGTGCCGCTGCGGGTGTCAGTTTCGCCTCGCTAGCGATATAAGCGCTATAGCAGGCCGTTTACAGACCCCGGTGCGAGTAGTATTAGCCACCTAGCGAGGCGAAACCATATGAAATGAGAGGGAAACTGGACTCCACAAAACAGCAGGGCACAAAGGTAAGGCGGAGAAAGATCTCTCCCCTCCGTCTCCGTGGCTCCGTTCTCCTTCCATCCACCGACAGGCCGTCTCTCCTCCCGCGTCGCGTCGCCTGCTCCCATCCCATAAACGCAGGCAGACGCACGCGCCCCCGCTCCCCAGCACAAAACGCAACGCCACCACCAATTCAACCGCGAACCACCCGCCCATTGCCACTTCCGCCCCCACCCACCACCGCCAGATCCGCGCGGCGGCAGCGGCGACGACCGAGATGACGGCCAAGGGCGGCACCTCGCCGTCGCCCGGCGGAGCGGGGACCGCGGCGGGCACCGGCCGCCTCTACACGGTGGGGCTCGTCACCGCCTGGTACTCCTCCAACATCGGCGTGCTCCTGCTCAACAAGTACCTCCTCAGCAACTATGGCTTCAAGTACCCCATCTTCCTCACCATGTGCCACATGTCCGCCTGCGCCCTGCTCTCCTACGTCGCCATCGCCTGGCTCCGCGTCGTGCCCATGCAGCTCGTCCGCTCCCCCCTCCAGCTCGCCAAGATCGCCGCGCTCGGCCTCGTCTTCTGCGGCTCTGTCGTCTCCGGGAACATCTCGCTGCGCTACCTCCCCGTCTCATTCAACCAGGCTGTCGGGGCCACCACGCCCTTCTTCACCGCCGTCTTCGCCTACCTCATGACTGTCAAGCGCGAGTCGTGGCTCACGTACCTCACCCTCGTGCCCGTCGTCACCGGCGTCATCATCGCCAGCGGAGTAAGTTGCTGCCTGTTCCGCCTCCCCTCAATCCCTCGTTTCAGTAGATCTCTTGGACTTCGAGTTGGATCTGAGGGGAATTCTGGTTTGGCTGCATCGCACTCGAATAGTGGGATCAAGCTGACCAGGAGGGTCTGTTCTGTCATCTAACTACAACTGGAGTAGAATGACTCGTCCAGCATCAGTTCATTGGGCGTTGATGATACCTTCGGTACAGGATTTTGGGATTATTAGACGGTGGCACGACTCACCATCCTTGTGATCCTCTGTCAGGCTCCAGCTATTTTATAAGATCAACTAGCATACCAGCTGTTAACTCTGGTGTTTGGTTAGCTGGAGCGTAAATGGGTACTTCAGCTGACTGAATGTTCCGGTGACCAGAGAATCGTGTTAGAAAAATCACTACCTGAGGAAATACTATAGGCATGTCTTGTTTTGCCGTAAATAACTAGCGTCAAAATAGTGAATGCCAAAGTCTTATTCCTTCTGTGTAATACATAAAACCTCGCATATATGTGATAGTCTAATTGGATGCATTGGAAAGCTAGAGTTATGTATTTTTGAAACCTGAGCTGCAAAGTGTCAATGTTTTTGTATTAAAGCACTTTATAAAGATCAACTTAACAGGTTTTTAGACATTCCTTGAATCTCATGTTGGCATTTTTCGGACCATGGTGTTAATTACGCTACTATTAAGTTGATTCACTTGTAATATTAATATATGGAATGCACACTGCACTGTGTAATAACTATTGAATATTATGGGGAACCTTTTTTTCACGAACATGTTTGAGCACATATTTCATTAAGAGGAAGAAGAATTGCACGTGACCACACCACCAACTTGAGCTAACTCAATCTGGTTGTCAAGAACTTTGAAGGGCCACTACTCAAGAAAATAGAATGGCGACCTGCAACCACACATCCATACACACGGCTACTACTCGTGGTGAGAGTTGCGATCTACAACTAACATCATAAACAACAAGCTAACATAGCTCCCTAAGACTTCAAGGTGCTTGACGCCCTCAATCGACTCCAAGGTCACAATCTTCTCTGCATCTAGGTTGGTGGTACCTCCACGACACTTTGCCGCTAGCCAAGCACCTCAATGAAGGCTCATTTGTGTACCTCCCTTTGAGCATATCTCCATCTTGGCAACCTTTAGTGGTTTGGTTGACAGACTTGGTCACCCTCAAAGAAACTTGGAGCCAGGGTATGTCGTGTCATGGCCTGTACACCACTTGTTGAAAGTATATTGCGTATACCGACCATTGCATGTGGCTTAGAGCTAAGCTTGTTTAAAAGCCAGAGTTGCAGCTGAATGGGACATCTTTGACGTCGTGTGCGGATAGATCTGGGTGGTCGCTTGAACGGCAGCCATAGCATACCGATCTGGCACGACCACCAGTTTGCGATAAGAGAGGCCCCTGGCCACGGATGGAACCACGACCGAATGGTGGCTGGAGTTGCAGCTGATTGTTATGGGGAACTTGCGTGCAGCCTTTTAATTTAGCGAGTTGTTCTTTATGGCAGCTATGAGAAAAATTTTAAGATTCTTATTTTTCTTACATCTACGAGTATGTATATCTTAAACATTGAATCGAATTGGAAGCCTAGAGTTACATGTTACTATGTAGTACTGACAAAGGCTCTTACATAGACTGATATGGAGAGTGCGAATTAAACCTACAGGGCGAGCCTAGCTTTCATATGTTTGGATTCATGATGTGTATTGGAGCCACTGCTGCAAGGGCACTGAAGACAGTGCTGCAAGGGATTCTTCTGTCTTCTGAGGGGTAATACTCCACTTCCCTCTGTTTTTTATATGGGTTGCCTATTTTGCACATATTGTATGGCATGAATATTACTTCAATTATCTCATTTTTGTTGTCTATTCTGAACAGGGAGAAGCTTAATTCTATGAATCTGCTCTTGTACATGGCTCCAATTGCTGTTCTTTTCTTGCTTCCTGCAACTATCTTTATGGAGGATAATGTTGTTGGTATCACAATTCAACTGGCTAAAAAGGACTTCACAATTGTTTGGCTGCTTATGTTCAATTCTTGCTTGGCATATTTTGTCAATTTGACCAATTTCTTGGTCACCAAACATACTAGTGCACTGACTCTACAGGTATGAAATGCTGCCTTACACATAACTATACTCTCCAGCAGAAAATTATTTAGACTAAAGTTTATTTGTGTGCAAGATGTTGGATGACATGTTTTTTCTTGCTGAAAGTTCTACATTTAAGATATCCCCATGTAAATAGCAACTGGATAGCCATTGATGATTCTGCATCATTCACTTGCCACATCAGCAGCACATCTTGATTTATTGGTCTGTCTACGCCCGTTTAACTGAAGTAGTTTATTGGTCTGTTAAACTGAATGACGTTGTTATGTTATGTGCACTCCCTCCGTACCTAAATACTTGTCGTCTTCTAGTATAAAAATGAATAAGAAGACGACAAGTATTTAGGGACGGAGGGAGTAGATATATGTGGTCCATTTGAAATCATATGTTAAGGTCATATATGCCTGGCTGGTTTAATGAGTAAATAAGTAAAATTATATGCTCTTTTTCATCTTGTAGGTACAAATATCATATGTCTCTATCTAACACTTTCTAGTATGTAACCCTGGTTTTAGCAAGCCACGCAATATAGCATTTGTTTTATGTCCTTGGCTCATATAAGAATTAGTTATTTGATCCTTCAATTTTGTTAAAAAGACTTGACATCCATGTTTCGTTCCAGGTTCTCGGGAATGCAAAGGGTGCCGTGGCAGTTGTTGTCTCGATTATGATATTCAAGAATCCTGTATCTGTAACCGGAATGCTTGGTTATGCGCTTACAGTTATAGGCGTTATTCTTTACAGTGAATCCAAAAAACGCAGCAGCAAACCGTTGACATCCTAGAAAACAGTAAATATGGGGATCGTTTATTTGTCCTGTCAGTTCCCAGAACTAATATATGATGGGGAACTACATCGGGGATGATTGCAGCACATCCAACGCCTTATAGAGCCTCAGTGATTGGCCAGCGAGGATAGAAGTTCAACAGTATTACTGTAATATTCCATTGGGATCTGGGAGGCATTTTGTTCTGCTAATGGTGATGATTGATAGAATATAAATTTTTGTGATATGAGAATTGGGGCTCACACGGCCAGCATTAGTTAATACGTTTAGTTCTTGGAAATTGTTTTCTGCTGTTGTAAGTTCAAGTTGTTCCATTTTCTTCTTCTGATGACTGCCTACCAGACTTTGCTCCAGGTCCTAATATATTATGACACTGAGTTTAGCTCACACATCATATTGTGGTGCTACCATATCGCTCTATTACCGTGTGCTTCATCAGAAGACTTGCGTACAATCCTTCTAGTTGGCTTCTAATAGCGTGTAGCGTTACTTGCAAGCTAAATTTTCAATGGTAAATTGATAAATATTGTTTTAAATTATTGTCGTTAGGATAATATATTTTTGTTTATTTTTGAACTATAATTTTTCCTTAAAAGATAACAATTTTAAAAAAGAGCGAGTGTTGAATGATAAGGTATCTATTGGGCATGTGATCACTTTATTACTAGTGCAAAGTTGGGCAAGATTTGCGTGAGCGATGCCATGTTCTTTATGATTCAAATGCTAACTTCTTTGCATTTCAGATTAGGTAAACTAAAGCGCCCATTCCTGTTTTATTATGTGAAAGTTTCGCAAGAACTTCAGGATGCGAGTAGTAATACAACTGGAATGAATGTTCTATTTGGGCTGTTTCAAATTTTTATTATGTTCTGTCTGCTTCCGTAGGTGTAGGAAGGTCTACCAAGGTTGTAACTCGTTTGCGTAAAAAGAAGAGGAGAACATTGTCAGTCTGTAATTTTACTGCCACAACCTATCATCATTCGGTTCGGTCATCACAATATCGTTATGTACAGGGGTACAAGCTGAACAATTAGTAGGGAGCTTAGCGACAGGGGAGCGAACAGTTCAGACCATGCACACACAAGGAGAGATCAAGAGAGAAAGAGAACGACGAATGGTTCTGACAATTTATTCAGGTTCGCTGTCCCCTGCAGCGATTATACTACAGACACTGGAAATTAACGAGTTTACCACTGAAAATACGGTGGTAAACGAGTGACGAATTGAATCCTTTTTGTTACAGACTTGGCTGGTGGGCGTGCTCCCATCCCCCATGGGCGCACGTGACAGAGGGAATTGAACGAATGTAATACGCAGGCAGCCTGGCCCGAGTGCCCGACAGACGGACGACACCCTTCATGTGCAGCTTCTTGCTGCTAATCAGAGCACCTTTGGCCCTCTTTCCTTTCCCCTTTCATTGCACCGCCACCATCATCTTGCCTTCAGCTGCAACCCGTCGCCTGCTCCACTGCGGTACAGAATACAAAAAGATGCCGCCGTTAGCTGGACTTGCGTGTTCCTGCCATGCCAACTTGCCACGGCAAAAATGTCTTGGCATTGGGCACATGTAATGTAAAGCTGCACTGGTGTTAGCTGCCGGTGCGCAGTGACGGCCTATGTTGGGTGTTGGTACCTTTGGGAGGAGGGGCCATGACGGTGGGCTTGGAGATGATGGCTGGGGTGGTGCCGACAGCGGCCGCGGAGACCGGCGGGAAGAAGTGGCCGGTGGCGGCGGGGACGCCCAGCCCCTGCGCGCCGTGGTACTGGTACTGGTAGAACGGGTACACCGGCATCATGCCGCTCGGCGCCACCATGCCGCCCTGCGCCGCCGCCGCCGGGTACGACGAGTAATGCCCCTGCAGGTAGGAGTAGGACCCGGCCGTGCCGGCAGCCGCCGCTTGGCCTTGCTTCTGCACAAAAACAGCAAGACAACACACGAAGCTACGGCATTAGCACTTTGATCCAACCTGCGGCAGTAGCATTGTCTATTGGTGAGTGGGTGGATCAGGTGATTTACCGCGTTGTAGCTCAAATCGTTGACATAGTTTGGGGAGTACCTGAAACAGAACGAACAGCGCGTTACACGTAGATCAGTACGAGATCAGTCCGGGTGTCTAGTTATATAAACGGTAAAAGGGTCAAAAAAAATTTGACAGATCGATCGCGCAGTTAATTAACTACGATGTGTTCCTTTGGTCTAACACATGACCAGTAGCATTAATTTCCCCTACTTTCCTGCTGCCGTGCAGGCCGGCACGTGGGCACGTGCGAGCACGACGAGGCAGTCCGTTCCAGCTCCAGCCTGTGCGCGGCGTGTGCCTGTGCCAGAGTGCGTCCGCATGTCGCGTTCGCGTGCTCCAAGCCGCTGCCGCGCATGTGTGCCCACGCTACCGGTCCCCGCGCCACCACCAGCCGCGCGGGGCGTGGGTTGCTCCTCGGCGGCGGGTGCCGAGCAGGCAGCGCGGCTGCTGCCAGTGCCGGACACACGAAATCCTCGTAACGAGAAAGAGAGATTTCGCGGCAGCCGAGGCGCGCGCGCGCACGCCGGATCGTAGAACGGTGGCGCGAAGATTTTGCTGGAGTAGAAATGTTCGAGTTGAATACTAGCTAGCATGGTGGAGGAGCTTGGTGTGTGCGTACCCGTAGGTGGCGGCGGCGGGGTAGAAGGGGAGCACGCCGTGGTACTGCTGGTGCGCGCCGTGGGCGTAGTGCGCACCAGGCGGTGGAGGAGGCGTCGTCGAGGGGTGGTAGTACCACGGCACCGGCGACATGCCCCTGGACCCTGCCGCGTTGGCTGCAAGTTCATTCCCGCGCACGCCAAAAAAAAAAAAGTGATCCTTGTCAGTACGCACGTTAGCAGCTGAACGTAACGTTGGTAGCTGGGCCGGAGGAGTACCTGGCGAAGGCTGATGCGGAAAAGGGAGCGCGGGCGCGAGCGGCACGGGGGTGGCCGGCGGCGACGGGCGGAAGAGGTGCGGCGTCTGGGCGCGCGGCTTGGCGCCGAGGGATGCCAGGTTGCAGTTGGCGCGACGGCCGTTGATGACGGGGGTGGCGTCCTCGCACGCCTTCTTGGCCGCGTCCGCCTCCTTGAACGTCACCTGTCGCATCGCATTCATGCATGCACACATTGCAGAGACGATGACAGAAGAATGCCACGCGGCGCAGTGCTGCAGCTAAGGTCGGGAAGGGCAAAAGAAGGAGAGGGGTAGTGTTGGTTGGAGGACTGACAAAGCCGTAGCCCTTGGAGCGGCCGGTGAGCTTGTCGGAGATGATGACGGCCTCGAGGATGTTGCCGTAGCGCTCGAAGTGCTCGCGGAGGGTGTCCTTGTGCGTCTCCCACGCCAGCCCGCCTACGAACACCTTGGTCAGCGTCGTGTCCCCGAACGCCACCGCCAGCTGCGGCTGCTGCAGCGGCAGCGGCTGTTGCGCCATCATCGTCATGTCCTCACTGCGGACCGGCTAGCTACTTCGTGCCGAGCTCGACGATGAGATGCGCGCGAGTGGAAATGAAAACGCAGAGGCGCGCGACTGACCGGGCGAGGAGGAGGAGGCGAGCGGAGGTGCCGGAGTTTATATAGGCCGGAGTTTATAATTCGGAGGGATGGAGCCTGATGGTTGGGCGGGAGGGTAACGGAAACAGGAGGCGGTACTCCTACTAGTCTGTCTCCTGGTCTTCTAGTTCTAGCCTGGCAACAATTGGCCTCTGCCTCGATGGGGTCCAGTGGGGAGAGGGCACAGAGGCGCGAGAGTTTCCCATCTCTCCCTCTAATCTCCTGCAAGATCCAAAATGTAACTGAAAAGGCTTGCGTGTCGTCTTCTCTCACTTCCCGCGTAACAGCGTAAGCATTGCACTGCGATGGTTAATCCAGCAGACAGATGGAGTTTTAACCGGCATGCTGGGACCATACACTCTCGTACTGCTGTGCTACTAGTATACATTATGATATACTCCCTCCGGTTTTGAAAAAGAAGTCGTTTTATACAAGATTTCGCATACCAAGGAGTCGTTAATTTTATCATAGTTTTTCTTCTTTACCCATAATAAATACAGTTACATCTACATACAAACCTTGGCTGATTGGTTGAGCACGTGAAACGAAGGGAACCATATAGGGGTATATTTGACAAAAATGCATTAGAAAATGAAAATGACTTCTTTTATGTAACTTTGAGTACAGAGCTAAAACGACTTCTTTTTTGAAACCGGAGGGAGTAAGGCTCACTCCAACGCGAGACCTATACAGGCACGCAAACCAGAAATGCGTTTTCACGGGGTGAAAAAACGCTTCCAACGCGGCAACCAAACGGGACGCTCACAATGCGTATTCCATACAACAGAACCAATATATCGGTGGCTTCTCTGGAGACTCAAAGCAACGACTCACGGGCGTAGGCCTTCGAAGAAGGCTGTTGGCGAAACAGGCGACGGAGACCACGACCGACCTCGACGATTTTGCGCCGCCCGAACCTCGACGATTCCGTGCTGGAGAGAGCAACACTCAGCGGCGGACTGAAGCGACAGTGAGGGCAAGAGTCAGCAGCGTGTTCTTGTGAGGAAAATCAAACCCTAAGAGGTATGAATCGGCCTCTTCCTCAAAATTATTTGTGTCCGCCCTCCTCAAATCCGATGAAATCCTATGCGCCCTGCGTAGATCTACGAAAGTGTAGGAGTTATATGGAGGAATCTTCTTCAAATCTATCCTAAATGAACCTCAAATCCTACCGCTTTGTGCTATGAAAATGATTTTTTTTTCCTTTTCGAAATAATGGCCAGCAGATTTTGGGATAGATATTTTTTTCCACTTTGTGCTCTGAGAAATGAATAATTCATAGTTGTTCTCCCTATGTGACAAGTAGGATGGATGGTTCTGGATATGGGCAAGGATTTCATGGTACCCGTAATCCCTTTTTTGGGCCTGATGGGGAGATAGTTGAACCAACACAACAGCAGAATAACATTTTTAGTGATGACCAGTGGGCATACCGTATTGCAGCCTCTCTACGGCATCTGGATCCAATGCAGGTATTTTATCATGTCCATAGTTCATGGTTTATTCCTGACATTAATTTTTATTCCTCAAATTATGATAATGTTGCATGTGTAATTGTTCTTCCTGTTCTGGATTGGAATCGCAGGAAAATGCAACTCAAATGAATACCTCATCTGAACCTAGAAATGAGATCCCCCTCGCAAGAGACAAAGACAAAAAAGTTGCTAAGCCAAAGAAAGTTTCAAGACGTAGTGGAGGTTTCACAAAGGAGGAAGACAGTATCATATGCTCAGCTTTTCTAAATGTTAGCAAGGATCCCATTACAGGTTATTTACTGAACTCATATTGTATTTGTTTAATGTCTTTCACTTGGAAGCTTATAGTGTAATATGCTCAGGAGTAAACCAGAGCAGTGGTGGTTACTATAAACGTGTGCATGACTACTTCAATGAACACAAGCCTGAAACTTCTCATAGGAGTCAAATAGCTATTCAACATCGATGGTTAACCATTCAAAAGGTTGTGAGCAAATTTTGTGGCTTGAAATCATCTATTGACAGGAGGAACGAGAGTGGAAAGAATGAACAAGACAGAGTACTTATTTGTTCTTATACATTTTTGGTCTATTATTTTATACAATTTTGTGTTGTTCTTTAGTATAGTTATGCTACTTTTATTTAACTCTACAGATTGAAGATGCTGTGACCATGTATGAAAAGGTAGAGCCATTTATGTTCATGCATTGTTGGAAGATACTTCGCAATGAGCCAAAATGGAATGATAAATTGTTGGAGCTAAACACAAAAGATGCATCTAGTAAAGGACCAAAACCAGCCCAAGCCAACTGCAATGAGCTACCTGTGGAGTCAGCTAATGATAATTCTGAGCAACCATGACCAGAAGGTAGAGATAGTGCTAAGCGAAAGAGGTCACAGGGTGCAGGAGATGCAACCTCTTCTAGTGCAGCTGTCGAAGTGTTAGAGCGTTTGAATGAAAGAAGTGAAATATCTGAGGCAAAGCAGGAAGAGCAGATGGAAAAGATCCTCAACTTCAAAGGAAATAAAATGAAGTTGGGAGAGATGATGTTTGACTTGCAGAAGCAAGATATGGAAGTTCGAACCAAGTTGAAGGAAGAACAACTTAGCCTAAGTAAGAAGGATATTGAAGTTAAGGAGAAACAAACTAAGGCACAACTTAAACAAGGTGAAGCACAACTTTTAACTGCTGAGGTTGGAATTATGGGAGCAGATTTAAAGAACCTTGCTCCACATGTCAAAGCATACTACATGGCAATGCAGCGACAAATCATGGAACGTAGGGGAATCAGTTTCCCTGAAATGTTGTAATTTTCTTGCACAAGTTGTGGAATGCTGTAATTTTCTTGAAACCTTACTGTGTTGATGGCTTCAAGCGCAACTATGTTGTCCTTTTGTTTCATCTGTCCCTTTGTTGTTATGGAACAGATTTATAATATTTGTGTGTCTCATTTATGTGTCTCCCAGCAAGTTTTATGTGATCATTGATCTGTATGCATCTAAGATCGAAAAAACAATTGCCGAAAACCTACTGTATGCATCGAAGGGTTGTGAAATTGCTGAAACATACTAAAACTAACAGCAACTACAAAATCTGTCTGTAAGCAAATAGTTATAGACACTTACAGACACTCAAACTATAAATCATAAACACTTGCATATATTACCTGCATATATCATCCTCAAAAGACTACATATATCATGTCCACAAAAGCCTATGTATATCATGCATATCTCCAAAAGCATACATATATTGTGTCCACAAAAGCCTGCATATATCATACCCTTAAAATCCTACATATATCTTCTTCCCAGCATATTAAGCCATTGGACCAGTTGCGAAAGGTCCTGCGTTAGAGCCATATAGTATCCACATATGCTCCACAAGGTCAGATTTTAGTTGCCTTGAAATTTCTTTATCATGAATCAAGGAGAGAGCATCTATAAACTCCTCTATTCCAGGATTCAAACTTGAGTGTGTCATTGGAGGGTTACTTCTCCCTGGCCACTCAGAAATATGCACTTCAGGTAGATCAATTCCACGTTCATCCTCTATGACCATGTTGTGAAGGATCACACATGCACGCATTATAGAATTAAGGTCTCTTTGATTCCAAAAACGAGCCGGCCCATGTAATATCTTCCACTTTGCCTGGAGAACCCCAAAAGCTCGCTCCACATCCTTGCGACACGCCTCTTGTTGTGTTGCAAATACCTTGTGTTTGTTACTAATAGGGGCACTTATTGTCTTCACCAACGTCGCCCAATCAGGATAAATCCCATCAGCCAGGTAATACCCAAGGTTGTAGTTGTTCCCATTCACATTGAACTCAACAGGAGGAGTTTTTCCATTTGCTAGATCATCAAAGACAGGAGAACGATCCAACACGTTAATATCATTGTGGGAACCTGGAAGTCCAAAATATGCATGCCATATCCTAAGGTCTTGTGTCGCCACTGCCTCTAGTATTATTGTTGGCTTACCCTTGTGTCCCTTATACATACCAGCCAAAGCTGTAGGGCAGTTTTCCCACTCCCAGTGCATGCAATCTATGCTCCCCAACATGCCTGGAAAACCTCTCGCAGCATTCACACTTAGGATGTGTTCAACTTCGGTTTCATTTGGTGGTCGAAGGAATTGTGGCCCAAAAACTAATATCACTGTCTTCACAAACTCTCTTAAGCACTCAAGGATCGTACTCTCACCCATACGAATGCCATCATCATGACAATCTGCTGGACCACCATAGGCAAGCATCTTCATGGCTACTGTGCATTTTTGATTTGCGGAGAATCCAAGCTTACCCAATGCATCTCTCCCCTGTTTTAATTTGACATTTGCCATGCTTAATTGATCGACTATCTTCAAGAATAGACTTCTACGCATACGGAATCTACACAATTAATAATCATTTGTAACTACACTTAACAATGAACAAGTTTCATACTGCATATGAAGAGTGACTATTACCTCCTCCGGAAATCAGCAGCATTGTAGAGTGGCCTCTCAACAAAGTAGTCATTATGCAGCCGTTTGTCACCTCCAACACGATCACGGTCTTTTGTTTCATGCCCATGAATCGAGCCACCCCGACGCCTCTTCTGACCCAAAGAGGTAACCACAATTGCTACTGCCCGGATCTCGTCTTCCTTTCGTGATGAACTTGCTGCAGAACCACAAGTTGCTAGCTTCATGTACCGACATGCCATATCTACTGGACAAAAAAGAAAGTCATAAATACAGACTAATTGACTGACCATACAGAATAATGTCTTCTCTAGTCCAATACTACATCCCTTCTGCTGTAGAAACAATTGAGCCATTAGAGTTTTTTATGGAAAAAAAAGGCCATGGCGCACCTTCCGTGGGGATCTACGGCAGGTACGAACGGCACAACAGATTCAGCGGGGATAATTTCTTCCGGAGACAGGCACCGGCGGCACAGCAGCTTCCGCTTCAGTCATCGATGGAGTTGCGTATCATCGTAATGGAGAAATTAATGAGTGAATCGATTGGTTGCCGCGGACGGAGCTGAATTTGGCGGGAGCGACGGGCATCAGAGCCGAAGCAGCGGGAAATTTTCAGGCCCGCGAAAATAACGGCAACACTACGCATATTGTTTTATGAGTCCCAGCGTTGGAGAACACTCCTTTTGGACCTCGAGGCCTGTTCTGAGCGGTACGCAAATGGCCCAAATGAGTGCTGCGATATGCATGACCCGGTTGGAGAAAGCCTAAGTCGAAGAAGAAGGAAAAAAGGAGAGAGAAAACATTCATTTCCAGCCGGCCGGCTCGGGGACAAGCCGGACAGGAGTGGCCAGCCGAGTGGATCAGCGAGGGGAGGGTGGAGGAGCTGTACGAGCGTGGTGGGAACAGCTGGACTCACAATCTCGCCTTTACCATACAACGTGCTGACGCCTTTCCGTAGTATATTATACTAGTGCCAGTACAGCTCTTGTTCGGATACAATTTGTACTGCATGAATATTTTTGAGGAAATAAAAGTGCATTTACATACGCTACACATTATAAAAACCTGTATAGTATTGTACAGCATGAATATTTTTGAGGAAATAAAAGTGCATTTACATACGCTACACATTATAAAAACCTGTATAGTAAAGCTACACAATACGTACGGCGCGTGATGCATGCGCTAATGGCTCGGGATACGATCGCGATTCCTGACAAGAAAACATAACTAGTACATGTTAAAAAATAAGAGGCAATTTACTGAGTAATTCTGGAAAAACACGAGAGAAACAGCAGTGATCGCCAGACAGACGGGACGAGAAATAACGCGTACCGATTTGAAGTCGACCGCACCGCTGTAGATCCGACGGCGAACAGCCGCTGCAGGCGTTGGTGACGACGTTGAGCCGCAGCGCCCGATCTGCTCGGTAGACGAGCCGTGGTGAAGACCGTGAGCAGTCGCGCGGAGCGCTTCCCAAAAACCTTATTCGCCCTCTCCCGGTGCAGAATCGCAAGGGCGAGCGGTTCCGGAGACCTGCTCTCTCGATCGTCGGTGCACGCCGGCGTTCGGGATGGAGTAGACTAGAACGCAGCGCAAGGAACGCGAACGTGGGAACGATCTGATCGTGGGATGCTCTGCCGTACCGCGGACGTCCGTATTTATAGAGTCCCAGAGAGGCGGTTTGTATGCGATCCGGAGGGTCCGGATCCGAACTGACTCTGCAGTCGTAGACGCGTCCGTCTCCAACGACTTGGACTCTGACTCGGTATTCCCAAAAATTCGGAGGCCCAAAAGCCCAATTTAATTTTCGGTAAAAAATATAAAATATGGGCTCGACTCGAGGCTCGAATTCACACGAACACGCGCGCGCGCGCGCGTGCGGGGCGAGGCGAGGCGTGGCGTGGCGTGGCGTGGCGAGCGAGCGAGGAGGAGGAGGAGCGCGCGTGGGCCACCCCTCTCTTCCTCTCTTCTCTCTCACTCAAGGAGTGGAAGAGCAACATCCCTTATATGTAGGGGTTGCTCCACTTCCACTTCCCATGTGGGACTAAACACTTAGCACCACTCCCTCTTGCCCTAATGGGCCTTTGAGATTTTCTAGGATTTATTTCTGAATTAATATTGGGTCAAGCCCATTAATTCCAACAACCCCCCACTAGATCTCAAAGCCATTAGGAGAGAGGTTATTCTCGTTCCTTGTTTAATATACTAGTGTTTTCGGCAGAGACTGTGAAGTTATACTTCTGCCTAGATCCTCAAGTTTTATCAGGTCACAACTTGAACAATGGACTACGCCTTGAATTGCAAGTTTTGTGTGAACTGACTTCACCCAAAGACCATTACCAATACTTGATTACCAGTAGTCTACCCCGCGGGTGGAGCATATGCGTCGTACTCCCTGGTCTCTTCATGATCTTTCTAGAGATCACCCAAATCTCACAGACTGCGATGTTAGACAGTCGGAGCTCATATAGGTGTGTTTCCTTGAAGACTGCCCTGTAGGACGACATTTTTGCTACACATAGCCAACAAAAACACATTAAGGCAATTCACCAACCTGCCTTACAGTTTGAGAGTACAAGTGTGCATCTTCACATAGAGAGGGTATAAAGGAAGTACTCTCCTCGGTGAACCACTAGCTTGTTTTCCCATGTCCTAATTCACGGGATCTCCGATCACATAGGTTGGGTTACTACTATAGTGTCACATCAATGGGTCTCAAACCCATCTCTCTTGATGCACTTTCTATCACATTACGTGATAGACCATTCGTAAAGGGATCTGCCAAGTTTTTGTCTCTTTATATGTACGAAACAGTAATAACTCCGGAGTTTCTCATTTTCCTGACAGATTTTAAACGTCTCTTGACGTGTCTTGATGATTTTGCATTATCCTTAGAACTGGTCACTTTGGCAATCACCGTCTGATTGTCACAGTTCATAAGGATTGCCGGCAATGGTTTCTCAACTATAGGCAAATCCATCAAGAGCTCTCGCAGCCATTCTACCTCCGCAGTGGCTGCAGTGAGTTCTGCTTCCATGGTTGACCTCGTCAAAATGGTCTGTTTGCAAGACCTCCATGATATAGCGCCACCAGCTAGAGTGAACACATATCCACTCGTGGCATAGAGTTCATCAACATCAGAGATCCAGTTCGAATCACTATAACCCTCAGGCACGGCTGGATGCCCACTATAGTGAATTCCATAACTCATTGTATCTCTCAGATAGTGCATAACCCTTTCAAGTGCATGCCAATGATCTGTACCCGGGTTTGACATGAACCTGCTCAGTTTGCTTACAGCAAAAGAGATATCAGTACGAGTTGCGCTAGCTAAGTACATGAGTGAACCGATCATCTGAGAATATCTGAGTTGATCTCTTAACTCTTTCTTGTTCTTTCTAAGTATCACGCTGGGATCATAAGGCGTTGGAGAAATCTTGCTATCCATAAAGCCGAACCGGCTCAAGATTTTCTCAACATAGTGGGATTGAATTAAAGTAATTCCACTCTCATCCTTATTCAGCTTAATGTTCAAAATAACATTAGCTTCTCCCAGATCTTTCATATCAAAACATTTTGATAGAAAAGACTTGACCTCAGAAATTATATTAATGCTCGTACCAAAAATGAGTATATCATCTACATACAAGCATAACATAACGCTATCGCCCCCACCATGGCGATAGTACACGCACCGATCATCCTCATTAATGACAAAGCCCGCAGACGTCAAAGTACTATCGAACTTCTCATGCCATTGCTTAGGTGCTTGTTTCAGGCCATACAAGGATTTCAACAATTTGCACACCTTTGTCTCTTCACCTTTTACTACGAACCCATCAGGCTGTTCCATATAAATCTCCTCTTCCAACTCTCCGTTCAGGAAAGCTGTCTTTACATCCATTTGATGGATGATTAGACCATAAGAGGCAGCCAAAGAAAGTAGTACACGAATTGTTGTCATTCTGGCGACAGGTGAATAGGTGTCAAAATAGTCTTCACCTTCCTTTTGAGTATAGCCCTTTGCAACTAGTCTTGCCTTGTACTTTTCAATAGTACCGTCAGGTCTGAGCTTCTTCTTGAACACCCACTTGCAGCCTACTGGTTTGCACCCGTATGGCCGTTCAGTTAACTCCCAGGTTCCATTGGAAAGAATTGAGTCCATCTCACTATGAACTGCTTCTTTCCAGTCATCTGCATCAGGTGATGCATATGCCTCTGCTATGGATCTAGGAGTATCGTCCACAAGGTACACAATGAAATCATCACCAAAGGATTTTCCAATCCGAGATCTCTTACTCGACTGAGTTATTTCATTGTGTTCTTCCTCTGGGACATTCTCAAACGGTGTATCAAGAGACTCGTTAGTTGTGGTGGATTCAGGACAAATTTTAGAAGAGATCCTAGCAGTGCTATGCATATCTTTCATAGGAAAAATATTCTCAAAAAATGTTGCATCACGAGATTCCATAATAGTATCAACATGCATATCAGGTACCTCAGATTTAACTACAAAAAATCTATATGCGATGCTCCAATGAGCATAGCCTAGAAAGATACAATCCAATGTCTTTGGTCCCAACTTGCGTTTCTTGGTAATTGGAACATTGACTTTTGCCAAACATCCCCAAGTACGCAAGTATAAAAGTGATGGTTTTCTCCCAACCCACTCCTCATAAGGGGTTTTCTCTTTATTCTTGTTTGGAACGTGGTTTAGGATATGACATGAAGTCAATAGAGCCTCCCCCCACCATGTCTTAGATAAACCGGACGTGTCTAACATGGCATTCACCAAGTCACACAATGTGCAGTTTTTCCCCTCGGCTACCCCGTTTGATTGGGGTGAATAGGGAGGCGTCCTCTCATGTATAATACCGTGTTCCACACAAAAATCATCAAATATTTTGGGAAAATACTCACCACCACGATCTGACCTAAGACATTTGATATTTCTCTCTAATTGAGTTTCTACTTCAGATTTATAGATTTTAAAGTAGTCTAAAGCTTCATCTTTAGTTTGCAACAAGTAAACATAACAGAATCTAGTAGAATCGTCTATTAATGTCATAAAATATTTCTTTCCACCTTTTGTCAACACACCATTCATCTCACATAGATCAAAATGTATGAGTTCTAATGGTGCCAAGTTTCTCTCCTCGGTTGCCTTGTGAGGCTTTCGAGGTTGCTTTGACTGCACACAACTATGGCACTTAGAACCTTTGACAATAGTGAATTCCGGAATTAATTTTAGACTAGATAGTCGATTCATTAAACCAAAATTAATGTGACATAAACGAGAATACCAAACACTTGCATCATCATTAATACCGCCACAAATATGGTTTACTGACTTATTACTAAACCCCAAAAGAGAAAAGCGGAACAGGCCTCCGCATTCATAGCCTTTACCAATAAATTGTCCATGCTTAGACACAACTATTTTATTGGACTCTAAAACTACTTTAAACCCATATCTGCATAGAAGGGTACCGCTAACAAGATTCTTGTTCATAGTAGGGACATGCTGCACGTTCTTCAGCTGGACAATCTTTCCCGAAGTGAACTTCAGATCGACCGTGCCAACACCACGAACAGAAGCATGTGACACATTCCCCATTAGGACGGCGGAATCCCGGACGAACTGGTAAGAAGTAAACATGGACATGTCAGAACATACATGAACATTAGCACCCGTATCAAACCACCAAGATGGTGTTTGAGAAACAGAAAGAACAGTAAAGGAATTACCGTACCCATCTGCATTGTTGGATGTCACGATGTTGACATTCTTTTTCCCTTTGCGATCTGCCCTCTCAGGACAGTTCTTGGAAATATGTCCCTGCTCCCCACAGGTGTAGCAGCAGCCAGCATTGGCTTTGTTTGACTTCTTCTTCTTGAAAGCAATAGTTTTGTTTGGCTTGAATAGAGACTTGTTCCCTTTGTTCTTGACATAGGGTTTATGCACCATATTAGCATTGGCGCTAGATTGACCCTCGCCTCCTTTCTCAGTAGCGTCCTTAGCCCGAGCCTTCTCCTCAACATCAAGAGATGCTATCAGGTTTTCAACTGATATTTCCTGTCTCTTGTGTTTGAGGGCTGTGGCGAAGTTCCTCCATGATGGAGGTAACTTTGCAATAATGCACCCAACCACAAACTTGTCGGGTAAAGGACACTTAAGGAGATTGAGCTCTCTCGCAAGGCACTGTATTTCATGAGCTTGTTCAACTACAGGACGATTGTTAACCATCTTGTAGTCATGAAAATTCTCCATGATATACAGTTCACCACCTGCATTGGCTGCACCATACTTAGCGTTAAGTGCATCTCAGAGCTCCTTCCCATCTGTGACTGTCAGATAGACATCACAGAGTTTATTATCAAGAACACTTAAGATGCATCCTCTCAGGGCAGAATTGGCTTCCTCGAACTTTGTCTGTTCTTCAACAGACAAAGGACCTTGAGGTCTGCCCTCGGTTACCCAGAAGATCTTAAGCGATTGGAGTCAGAGCGTGGCCTTAACTTGCCACCTCTTGAAGTGCACGCCAGAGAATTTCTCCGGCCTCAGTGCATCGGCCAAAGTCATCATGTTCAACTCAGGAAATTGCCTAATAAGGTTTTTGTATTGTTAGAAAATAAGAGGCAATTTACTGAATAATTCCGGAAAAACACGAGAGAAACAACAGTGATCGGCAGACAGGCGGGACGAGAAATAACGCGTACCAATTTGAAGTCGACCGCATCGCTGTAGATCCGACGGCGAACAGCCGCTGCAGGCGTTGGTGACGACGTTGAGCCGCAGCGCCCGATCTGCTCGGTAGACGAGCCGTGGTGAAGACCGTGAGCAGTCACGTGGAGCGCTTCCCAAAAACCTTATTCGCCCTCTCCCGGTGCAGAATCGCAAGGGCGAGCGGTTCCGGAGACCTGCTCTCCCGATCGTCGGTGCACGCCGGCGCTCGGGATGGAGTAGACTAGAAGGCGGCGCAAGGAACGCGAACGTGGGAACGATCTGATCGTGGGATGCTCTGCCGTATCGCGGACGTCCCTATTTATAGAGTCCCAGGGAGGCAGTTCGTATGCGATCCGGAGGGTCCGAATCCGAGCTGACTCTGCAGTCGTAGACGTGTCCGTCTCCAACGACTTGGACTCTGACTCGGTAGCCCCAAAAATTCGGAGGCCCAAAAGCCCAATTTAATTTTCGGCAAAAAATATAAAATATGGGCTCGGCTCGAGGCTCGAATTCACACGAACACGCGCGCGCGCGCGCGTGTGCGGGGCGAGGTGAGGCGAGGCGTGGAGTGGCGTGGCGTGGCGAGGCGAGCGAGCGAGGAGGAGGAGGAGGAGCGCGCGTGGGCCACCCCTCTCTTCCTCTCTTCTCTCTCACTCAAGGAGTGGAAGAGCAACCTCCCTTATATGTAGGGGTTGCTCCACTTCCACTTCCCATGTGGGACTAAACACTTAGCATCACTCCCTCTTGCCCTAATGGGCCTTTGAGATTTTCTAGGATTTATTTCTGAATTAATATTGGGCCAAGCCCATTAATTCCAACAGTACAAGTACATGAAACTGACAGACCCACCAGCACCAGAAGTATGCGATTTTTTTATTAATATACCTTTTAAAAAATGATTTAATATAAATAACACAGAGAATGACGAATTGCCAAAAATGACCCAGAGTCGTACGTGCCTCATACGAAATTCAAATTTCGTATGAGACTCATACAAAATGCGCATTTCGTCTGTACCACGTCGGTTGGTGCATGCCACGGTGAAGAAAATGCTGACCACGATGTAACAAATGAGCACGTACACATTTCGTACGTGCCTCATACGAAGTGAACGGTACCTTCGTATGAGACATGTACGAAATGCGTGTGGCCCATTTTTAACCCTGTGCTTAATGGATTTTACCCATAACTTTATAAATATTTATAGACCGACTTGGTAGAAATTTCCAAAGTATAAAATAGAGCATACATTGTGAAGTTTTGAATTCAATGAACTTCGTATATGTTTAGTATGTAGAAACAAGAGTAATTGTATGTGTTATTAGGCAATACGATCACATTTCTGCACATTTGTAAAATTTATTCAGTTTTGGTTTTTTGTTTAGAAACATTTGGAGTTAGAATTGGTAGAAATGTTCAGAAAAGTTATTGTAATGTAAGTTATGTTGAGTATAAAAAATAAGTTAGCAATATATTTTATGGGAGTTTAATGGGAGCTACAAATTTTTTAAAATCATATAGCGATAATAATTGCATAGTTTCAAAAATTATAGAATTAATCGTACTAAAATTAAAAGCTCGGCAGCGGTTACAACAAATAAAATTACATAGTTCCAGAAATATGTGCATGTTATTTGCCACTCTACTACTACGATACATGAGGCAAAACATACGTACACATATTTTTGGAAGAAAACATAAAATATGTAATACAAATGGCGTGTGTACGACGTACTTAAGATGTGTCGATCTAATCCTAACACGCCTTAGTTGAATTGAATGCCGAGCTTACTTTACCCAAGTTGCTACTCAGTGCAATGGGAGTATTTTCCCTTACGCAAAGCATCCGGACCGACTTCTCTTGCGCGACGAGCTCTCTCGCGCATGCGTTCTCGCTCAGCCTCTCGTGCCTGTGCTGCGACGCGTCCCTCCTCTGCAGCTTTGCGAACACACCCTGCTCTCTATTGTCAAATTTCTTCTTGCTTCTTGCGACAACGCTCTTCCTGTTCAACTCCATTTGTCCTCTTGCTCTATTCTTTCATTCCACTCTATTTCTTCTTTGAACTTCCAATATGCATGTTGAGAAATTATCTGAACCTCCTCGGCGTCTTCTGCCGATTGTTCCTGGTCGATATAATTTCTGAAGTCGCAAAGAGGTAGTGGTGATTGCACAAGTTTTTTGTACAAAAGATTAGACTGTATAGCATTCATAAGAACTGAAATAATGTTGCATATTAACTGTTTTCTACCACCTGGATGAAACGGGCACGTCTTGTGAGGAGGATCATACTCGTAGTTGTCGCACATCCACAACCGACAACAATACGAGTCACCAGATCGAAGATCTCTTACAAACATACAATCAGTGCCACAGAAACACGTTGTAGGTTGTAATCCCTCAGAGATTGGAACCTTTTCTCTATTTGTGGGCGGTGAGTACTCGTCCATGGTACTAAAGTATATAGAATGATTGTAGTGAGTGTGTGTTGAAGCTGTTAGCGGAGTGAGTGTTATATAGACGAACAGATGATGGTGTATGAACCTAGTGTAGGAGAAATTTCATCCCTGAGATGGATAAGTGTGAATTGACATTTCACGTGGTCTGACATGGAGCAGTGCAATTTTGTTTTTCTCTTGTACGAGATTTTCCTGACATGGAGCAGTGCAATTTCGTTTTTCTCTTGTACGAGATTCGCTTGAGAAGAAGCAGTGCAATGTCGTGAATTTTGTGTACAAGATTCGCCTGACATGGACCTGGTGATGTTGTGGATAAGTTTCATGTGAGTTTTTGTCGTATTTTATGTAGGTAAGATTCGTCTTACAAGATTCATCTCACAAGTTAGAAAGTAGTATGTCGAGTCATAAAGTAGGAAGATGAAAAAGTAATTTTAACATACTTTTCATTCGAAACATACTTGTGATACATGGGAACCATACTTCTGATACATATGAAACATACTTCTGATACATAAAAACCATATTTTGCTACTTCGATACTACTTGTGATGCGGACAGTTGCAAGACATGTTATTGCAAACGTTATTTTTATCCTCATCATTCGTCTGACTTGTACCAGAATAAAGTTCCATTTGTTGAAGTTCCATTTCAGCTAGTTCACCCACCTAATATTGATTGCGACGTTGTACATGTTTAATGTACTCTCGAGTAGCCTTAATAGGTGGTGGATCAACCCATACTGTATAGCCACCGTTTTCATCATCATAGTAAGTCTAAGACCAAGAGTATTGTCAGTAAAACTGCATATATAAAAGATGTTTTGAAAATAATATTTAGTACTTACTCCACCAAGGACAACGAAAGAAACAACGATTAATGTCGTCTCCTTCATCCATCATTTGGACAATACAATCCAGGTCACAACAACACTTAGGGCACTCTTGTTTGTTGCCATCGTATGGTCGTAGTGGATTAAACGGGCCAAAATCACTCTTAGTAAAAAGCGGGAACTTATCTAATGGTGGTTCACACCAAGTTGGACCTCCCATCAAGTAATTTTCAGTCACTGCTCTAAAGTTTCCACCTCCTCGCATACCACGACTTGTACTCGCCATTGTTTCACCTCCATGCCTACCTCGACCTCTACTCGTCATTGTTGGCGTGAAGAACACAAGGACGCACGAGTAGTCATATTTATATAGGGCGATGAGTGCAATGTTGTTCTTTTCTTGTACGAGATTTGCCTGACATGTATCTGTTGATGTCGTGGATAAGATTCATCTGACACGATAAAGTGCAATGTTGTTCTTTTCTTGACGAGATTCGCCTAACATGTATCTGTTGATGTCATAGATAAGATTCATCTGAAACGATTAAGTGCATGATAGAAGTATGAAAGATATAGTGCATAAACAACACATAACATAGTTCTTCTACAATATACCACACACATACATGAGTACACGTTATTAACGTCTACCACGCTTGTTGTCGAACCTACGCGCAGCATTCACATGAGCCCGATCGTAAGACACGGGCAAAGGAGCTGCCCTCCTCCGTCGCTGCTGAACAGGCGCGAGTGTCTCGAACTGTTGTGAAGGCTGAGTCAGTATGGGAGCACCATCCAACTGCGATGCAGGAACTGTATCCTGCTGCGGCATGTCTACCAAGTAGTCGTCGATCTGGAAAGGTGAAGCTGGAGGACTGTCGTGGTGCGTCTGCAAGCCGGACATCGTAGTATCATAGTCTGTTGTGCGCATACATGCATTAGCATAACATATTTAGCTAGCAAGTTCATTGTGTACATTATGGATTTAAGTAGCAAAATTGTTGCACGTCATACCTGCATACATTTGTGGCACATGCGTGGACGGGCCAGCCAAGTCCGAAGAAGGAACCCAAGAAGGTATCTGCGCTGATGGATCTGAGAAATCCCAACCAGGTACCTGTGTGGATGGGCCTGGGGCCCAAGCAGCAGGTACCTATATGGACGGGCTTGGAGCCCAAGCAGACACCTGTGTAAATGGGCCTGGGGCCCAAGCAAGTACCTGTGTGGACGGGCCTGGGACCGAAGTAGGTACCTGTGTGGAGGTCCCTGCAGAACATATATGAACGCAAATATTTTTTTGTGCAAATATCTCAAGTTTACTAATTATTATGTACCTGCTGTGCTGGTATGCCTAACGTTCCGTGCGGTCGGAACTGTAGTGTCTTGTGCACATGATTGTGCACAAGAAGCCAACTTCAGAGCCTCTTTCGCGTGGCTGTATATCCTCTGCAGCATGTGCACCATCTCTGACAAACTCATCGATATCCCCTGACTCAATCGTTGAAGTCTAGCTGAGGACTCTGCAAGAACCTGACGGAACTGATTCATTTTCGCAAGTGTGAAGTGATCGGTCGTACAACAATTAATTATTAATCATTAATGAAAAGAACATATTAAAGCGTTGCAAATGTACTTCAAAGAATTCGATCTTACCACTATTGAAGAAGCTTCATCTCTATGACGTAGATGCGTATCTGTCACCGAGGGTACGTGCGTCTGTCGCTCGACTAGTGTGTGTGCGAGAACAACTCGTGTCCGAGGAAGGTACCACTGTAAGTACTCCTTGTAAATGGCCTGAGAAAATGGTCGTGTCTCCTGAACAACCTCGTGTAATGCAACCGTCCACTGTATGAGCCACGAATGCATGCGCTGCAACCAAAGTCCCGACGCGGAGGTACCCTTACGACAGTACATGCAGGACAAATAAATACATTAATATTTCAGAATTATTGTTTTCAAGAG
This sequence comes from Tuctoria greenei, assembly GCA_036927565.1. Classification (NCBI taxonomy): domain Eukaryota; kingdom Viridiplantae; phylum Streptophyta; class Magnoliopsida; order Poales; family Poaceae; genus Tuctoria; species Tuctoria greenei. The sequence goes on along the minus strand of JAYESD010000006.1, from coordinate 208,017,831 downwards.
ATATGAGGGGAATTATTTACGTATGCACTGCAGAAGGCGCAATAGAATGTGGAAGTACTGGAAATGCCTGGTGTAGGCCAAACTGACGCAACACTCAGTGTGGTGCGTACTCCTCCACATAGATATCGTACACCAGTGGTTTCCTTGTAAGCCAATAATCTGAGTCTATGTAGCACAGAAACACAAGTCACTTGGGTGCTCAGCGGTCGTGCTCCTCCATATCATACAGTGTCCATCACACGTCCTCGTCTGCATCTAACCGATCAAGCTCCTTGATGAACCTTTGGTACACCTTGTGCATCTGCTTGTTACTCCACTCATGCTGCATAAAGAACAAATGATGTCAAATTACTATATTATTATAATCGCGAACAATATGAATGCACTTAAAATATAACCGTACCTGTCGGTACACCAAAAAGTACCCATCATAGGGCCGTCATCCAGTGTCTCACTGTACTCATCATCATCGTATGGTGTAGGGTGCACTTGCAGCCGACCCTATCATGAACCGCTCGTATACACATAGCTACAGAAGTAGAGGACAACCAACTAGTACTGCGTTACCTCGAGCCTTTGTGCATGCATCACAAAGTCCTCTGTACGTGGCCGCCAACACAGCTGAACCCCAACTGTACTGATGCATCTGCTGTGGTGTGGACTCTGCTATCCGTCGAACAAACAGAATCAGGTGTCTGTCCATGGAGTGACAGTGCGTGTTGGTGAACATTATCGCACCAAACAACCACAACAAGTATGCCTCCAAGTATCTAGTAACAGTGGTATCATCGGCGTGTGGATGCATAGTATACACCTATAATTTGAAAACAAAAACTATAAATTTCATTTAAATTACATAATAACATTAGAAGGTTCATTTGCATCGAAATAAAACTTAAATAGTATGAAACAATACCTTGTAGTACGTCAACCACTTTTTTGTCGGACCATGCTGCTGGTTGTTGTGAAGTGGAGAAACAGGGTCAGCCGTAGGGTGTCGTGCCACATCCTGAAACCGCGCGGACATCTCTGCATGCCAGGTGGGTGAGTCCTCAGGGGCGCAAACAGGGGCACCTGCGATAGGAAGACCCAACAAGAAAGACACGTCCTCCAGCATGACGGTCATCTCCCCACATGGCAAGTGAAATGTGTGGGTCTCTAACCTCCAACGATCTGTCAAGGCCGACAAAAGGGCTCTGTCGAGGCTAAAATGGTACTTTCGGTCATCACGATCAAACAACCTCTCCTCAAGCATCCTACATATTGGAAGCAGCCCAGCTGCACTCAACCTGTTTCATACAAAGCAATAAATTAATATCTACGGAATGATAAAATAATTTTTATTATCATATTAACAGAAGCACATACCTGGGAATCCATCTATCGTCTAACTTCGAAAACTTGAAAGGCACTCGAGGACGAAGAACGGGCAAATACTCACCTCGCCAAAGTCGGAAACCTTGGTGTGTTATATCAATCCGAGACTGAAGTAACTCAGGACACTGTCCTTATTGTGTAGCCATACCAATATATGACAAGGAAAACATTAATCGCACGAAAAACTTGAAAAACATATTCAAATGAACGACGTGGAGAACATATTAAAAAAACATGAACAACATTTTTATAATAGTACATATATCAATGTTCGATACAAGACACTTCACTTAACGTACACGTCCAAATTCATAGTTCATAATAATAAGATATTACATAATGTAGCACATCTAGATATAACGATGCACATAAAATAGCATTGCCATCCCTAAACATTGTTGTGCGGCGTGCACGAGGATGACAACCATCCTTAGGATTCCCAGAAGGTCCAACTCAGCCACATTTGCCTCATTGTTTGAAATGCAATTTTTGTAAGTATGACCAGTTTGGTTGCACTTGCTGCATGTTCCTTGAAATCTGCCGATTTCGGACTCATCCATATTGTTTCTGATACGTCGAGTCTTGCGACGACCTCTTCTCTGTTTCAACCGCATGGTGTCAGGTCCTCACAAAGTGTGTGGTCCTGGATCCGTGGTAAATGTGCCTTTAGTAGCAAAACCATATATGTCGGTACTGTCGGTATCCTAGAAACCGTACACCCCTTGAGGTTATAAAGATCTCAAAGGAAAATCATCTACTTGGTTTGAAGACCCTCGAAGGCCCACATGTCAGACATAACCGGACCCGCTTCTCCAACATGGTTAATCTCTGAGTCGCCACGTGTACTACCAAACCGGAGCTACCGCCCACAAGGGGGAAGCTCCGGGCCATGTACCGAAATGGCACCTCCGGACTTAGCCCCAGACCGAGAGAAGCTCCGGACCTGACACGTGTCGGGTAGCCCCGGAGCTACCTGTTTCCACAGTATGCTCTGGAGCTGCCACATGTCCAACCATCGGATCTTCAGCCTCTAACCTCCGGAAGACCCCACAACGGCCCCGTATCTTCAAAGGGGAATCAAGGACTTCAAGACCCGATTAAGTGTCATTAATACCATATTAATGACACTTAAACGGACGATCTTAACACCAATAACGGTGCTGTCAAAGCCCGTTACAGGGTCATTAAGAGCAATTAAATGTGTTAAATAAGTGTCAATACTAGTAACCGCCGGGGCCACATGTCGGGCCAGGCTAACTTGTAACGGCCTGCCCTTGTACTATAAAAGGACAGGCCGACGACACGTTCAAGGGGCTAGAGAGAGACACACACGCCATTGACGTTAAACACAAGCTCATACAACTAATACAACAGCAACACATCCGTGGAGTAGGGTATTACGCTCAGGCGGCCCGAACCACGTAAACTCTTGTGTCTCCTGTGTCAATTCCTACTCACCTTCTTGAATCTCCGCGCGCCCATACCGAACATCAAACTCCCCTATCACTTTAGCAGTGTAGGGAGATCTGCCGGTTCCAAATCACCGACAGTTGGCGCGCCAGGTAGGGGCGCTTGAGATTTCGAGAATGGTGACCTCAGCTGCTGGATCATCCAACGGTCAACCTGCTATTCAGGCTGTTGGAGGCAATCCCTCCAATAGGCAGCCACCAGCAGGAGCCTCAGCACCAGCAGGAGTCACACTCCCACCACCACCGTCTCCTCCAGCAAATCGTGCTGGGCAGCGTGATGGTGCGCCGGCATCAATCACTGCGTCGGCAAATCATGACAACCCGGAACACGCGCTTCATGCAGCGCGTGCTCTTCTCCAACACCCACCACCTCCGGATGCATCCCGAGATGCATTGGAGCAGTGGAGGGCTGATGTGGAGCATTTGGTTGCAGCAGCTGCCGAACGCCTCAGCAACCAGGGTCCTCCTCCTTCAGGACGAGCCCTGTCCCAGTGGCGGACTTTGTCCGGTAGACTTGGCCAGCACGTCTCCAATAGCAGGAGACGTGCTGCATCACAACAAGTGACGTCATTGCCCTCCGGGGCACGACATACTCACACGGTATCCAGGCTTTCGACTCATGACCTCCGGGCGGAGCTTGATCGCCGATACCGCCAGCAGGATGGCCGAGTCCATATTGAGCGTGCCCGTGAAAGACGGGAAGCTCAGGACCTTTCTACTACTGAAGGAGTAGGAGGAGGCTGTTCAGCCTTGGCCATGCACCTGCGCATGGTTAGATGGCCATAGAAGTTTCGGCCTCACCTGCCGGAAAAATTCGACGGGACTGTCAATCCCGCCGAATTTCTTCAGATATACTCCACTGCAATCTTGGCAGCTGGAGGAAACGAGGCCGTGATGGCCAATTACTTTCCAGTGGCCTTAACTGGGACTGCCAGGTCCTGGTTTATGAGCCTTCCACTCAACTCTATAAACAGTTGGGAGGAGCTGTGCCATTAGTTCACTGCCAACTTCGGGAGTTCATACACCCGACCAGGCACTGAATTAGACCTTTTTGCGGTCATGCAAAAAGGGGGAGAATCCTTGCGGTCATTCATCCAGAGGTTCTCTCAGGTACGAAACACTATCCCTTCTATCTCTAGCGCCTCTGTCATTGTGGCATTCAGACAGGGCGTACGGGACAAGAAGATGTTGGAGAAACTGGCGATCAAGGAGATCACCAGTGTCACGGAACTCTTCAGCTTGGCTGACAAATGTGCTCGAGCTGCGGAGGGCCGCGAGATGCACTCCAAACCAACCTCGGAGGGTCACAAGAAATCCTCCAAAGAAGAAGCCGCTACCTCTGGGGGTGGCAAGAAGAAAAAGAAGACCAACGGCAAGAAGAAGCCGTCGGCCGGCACATCCAACGTTGCAGCTGCTGCAGCTCCGGGTGGCCGGGGGCCACGCCCTGAGAAGCGACCTCGACCGTCTTCTGAAGATGGTGGCAAACCCAAAGTGTGGTGTCCCATTCACAAAACGGGCAGCCACAGTTTGGAAGACTGCCGGGAGGTCCAAAACCTTGCCGAGCGCTACAACAAGCGCCGGGAGGAATCTCCTTTCCGACAGAGGGAAGGAAAGCAAAAAGTCGACGAAGCTCCGGCAGAAGAGGAGTTGGGGTTCCAGGATCCCAAAAAGGTCCTGAAGGCCGTCTACACCTCCGTCGACGATGATTCTGACGTCTCTGACAGCGAGCGTCGGAAGACCATGAACACCATTTTTGGTGGATCATGGGATATCACCTCCCGTCGCGTCATCAAGACTATGCATCGGGATATGGCCGCTGTAGCTCCTACAGTCAGGCCGAAACCTCACCGAAAGTGGATGGACACAACCATCACTTTTGATGCTTCGGATTGTCCCCGGAGCATGGTTGGAGCAGGACAGTTACCCTTGATGGTATCTCCTACCATCAACAACATCCAGCTCCACCATGTCATGGTAGATGGAGGTTCGGGGCTTAACCTCATCAGCTTCGAAGCTTTCACTAAGCTTCAGCCCCGACCTTCGGATCTCCACCCCTCTCGACCTTTCTCCGGAGTAGGTCCGGGGGCCATCACCCCACTCGGAGCTATTACTCTCACTGTTACCTTCGGGACACGAGAGAAGTACCGCACCGAGAAGTTGGTCTTCGACATCGCGCAGATCAACTTACCCTTCAACGCCATCTTGGGTAGACCTGCCCTGTACAAATTCATGGCGGCTGCTCATTATGGCTATCTGGTGTTGAAGATGCCAACGCCAGTAGGTGTTCTCCGGATCCGCGAAGATCGCACTGCCGGAGTAACTGCACTGGAAGAGCTCCATGCGCTCACCACGGCGCAAGAGGAGGACTCCAGGCAGGAGCAAGCTCCAACACCCCCGAGCATTCGTCAACGAGGCTCGGCTTCTGCACCTCGAGTGCAGCCAAGCGGCGACACCGACATTCCCGTCAAAGTCGTCCAAATTGGTTCCAATGCTGCTCAGACCACCCGTATATCGGGAGGATTGAACGACAAATAGGAACTCGCGCTCATCACTTTCCTCCGGGCTAACGTCGACATGTTTGCTTGGTAACCGTCACAAATGCTTGGGATCCCCAGGGAAGTGATTGAGCACAATCTGAAGATCTACCTCGATGCTCGGCCTATGCATCAGAAGCCTCGGAAGCAATCCGTAGAGTGACAGAACTTCATCCGACAAGAAGTAAAGAAGTTGCTCGAAGCCGGATTCATCCGAGAAGTCTTCCATCCAAAATGGTTGGCAAACCCAGTCGTCGTGCCCAAGGTCGGCAGGAAGCTTCGGATGTGCATCGACTACACCACACTAAATAAGGCATGTCCAAAAGATCCATTCCCACTACCTAGAATAGATCAGATAGTGGATTCCACCTCCAGGTGTGAATTACTGTGTTTCCTAGATGCATATTCCGGATATCATCAAATCAGGATGTCTAGGGAAGATAAAGAGCATACTTCATTCATCACAGTAGATGGATTGTATTGTTACACAGCCATGCCCTTTGGTCTCAAGAATGCAGCTTCAAATTTTGTACGAGCTATGTACAAAACTTTTGAAGAACTTATTAGAGACATAGTGGAAGTGTACGTCGATGACATCGTCGTCAAGGTCAGGAACAAGGAGTCACTCCTTGACACCTTGCAGGCTGTCTTCGACAAGCTGTGGGCCATCTGCACAAAGCTAAACCCAGACAAGTGTGTCTTCGGGGTTAGCTCTGGAAAACTTCTTGGTTTCCTGGTAAGTCACCGGGGCATAGAAGCTAATCTGGCGAAGATTAAGGCCATTGAAGACATGCGACCACCAACCCGCATCAAGGACGTCAAAAAATTAACTGGATGTCTAGCAGCCCTCAGCCGGTTCATCTCAAGACTGGCCGAACGGGCACTCCCCTTCTTCAAGTTATTGAGGAAGTCCGAACCATTCCAATGGTCCGAAGAAGCAGAAAAGGCATTCCAGGAGCTGAAACAGTTCCTCACCACCCTACCAATTCTGGTAGCTCCGAACCCTGGTGAGCCTTTGTTGCTTTATATTTCAGCTACTGACGAAGTCGTCAGTATGGTTCTGGTTATAGAGAGACCAGAACTGCCCCATACTCAGAAATCCAGACCCCTTCAGGAGGGTCCGGAGGTTCCTGAAAGCGAGTCTGGGTCCCAGCTCCCAGATTCGAATCCACAAGAAGTCGCTTCAGGAGACCTAGACCCCTTCGGGAGGGTCCAGGTCATTTCTGAGGAAGCTCCTGGTTCCTCCAGCGAGAACCCGGAGGTCCCTGAAGAAAATCCGGACTCCTCCGAGAGGGTCCGGGTCAGTGAAGAGGAAGCTCCGGACCCCTCCGAGAGGGTCCGGACCATTCAACGCCCAGTGTACTTCATTAGTGAAGTACTACATGATGCCAAGACTCGATACCTAGAGGTGCATAAGCTGCTCTATGCAATTCTTATTGCCTCCAGGAAGCTTCACCATTACTTCCAAGCTCACAAAGTCTCAGTGGTGACCTCTTACCCACTTCGAGCAATTTTGCATAATCCCAATTCAACTGGGAATATTGCAAAATGGGCAGCGGAATTGGCTGAATTTGATCTTGAATTTATTTCAAGGCAAGCAGTCAAGAGTCAAGCATTGGCAGATTTTATGGCAGAATGGACTCCCTCTCCATCAAACCCTGGGGGCCCCAGTGAGCAGAAGACGGAGCATCAAGCTCCAACCTTCACCGAGCCTCACTGGACCCTCTACTTCGATGGCTCCATGCAGAAGCAGGGGGCCGGAGCTGGAATCCTTCTTCTTGCACCAACTGGGGAGAAGGTGAAATACATGGTACACCTTGACTTCAAGGCAACCAACAACATGGCAGAGTATGAAGCACTCATCTACGGACTAAAGGTGGCACTGTCATATGGTGTCAAGCAATTGCTGGTCAAGGGAGATTCACAGCTCATCATTAAACAGGTGAAGGGTGAATGCTCCTGCAATAATCTCCAGTTAGCTGCTTACCTCCTTGAAGTCCAGAGGCTTCAGAAGGACTTTGAAGTCCTAGATCTCCACCATGTTCAGCATGCTCACAACGCTGAAGCCGACGAACTCTCGATGAAAGCGTCAACCGGAGCTTCGGCTCCTGACGGAACTTTTGTCCGGAGATTGTCGAAACCCACAGCTCAGCCTGCCGAACTAAGCGAAGGGGGCGAGATCAGCATCCCGAAGCTGACAGTCCCGATGGCCCTGTTACCATGGCAGCCATCAAGGGTCGTAGGTGCTGCCGGAAGCTCTGAGCAACCCAGCACGCAAGACTCAAATGCTCAAGTTAGTTCCGATGCATGGATCTCGGAGATCCGGAACTACTTGAAAGACAACATCCTTCCTGATGATGATGTATCTGGTGACCGGGTAGTCAGATTGGCTAAAAGATACACGTTAGTAGAAGGGGATCTCTACCGGCGCGGTGCCAACGGCATCCTAATGCGGTGCATCACAAGGGAAGAAGGCTGCGAGCTCCTCACAGAAATCCATGGAGGCGAGTGTGGGAACCACGCGTCTTCCCGCACGTTGGTTGGTAAAGCCTTTCGGCATGGCTTCTACTGGCCTACAGCACTCCAGGATGCAACTGAGCTGGTGAAGAAATGTGAAGCATGCCAATTTCATGCAAAGCAAATTCACACACCAGCTCAGCCCTTACAAATGATACCTCCTACATGGCCCTTCGCTGTGTGGGGGATGGACATCTTGGGACCTTTCCCAAGAGCCGTCGGAGGTTACAAGTTCCTGTACATCGCCATTGACAAGTTCACCAAGTGGTCGGAAGCAACTCCAGTTGTGACAATCAATAAGCAATCTGCTATCAACTTTCTGCAGTCCATTGTATGCAGATTTGGAGTCCCAAACAAAATCATCACTGATAATGGGACCCAATTCACAAGCTCCGCATTCCAAGGACATTGCGAAGACCTTGGCATACAAGTTTGCTACGCCTCCGTAGCTCATCCAGCCAGCAATGGCCAAGCCGAGAGAGCAAATGCTGAAATCCTTAAAGGACTTAAAACGCGCACTTATGAGCGCTTGAAAAAACATGGAGCCAACTGGATCGAAGAGCTTCCGCCCACTCTATGGGCCAACATGACGTCTCCAAACCGGTCAACCGGAGAGACACCCTTCTTTCTGGCGTACGGAGCCGAAGCAATCCTTCCTCCGGAAATCACCTTGGGTTCACTCCGGGTCCGGACCTTCGACGAAGCCGTGCATGACCAGCTCCGGCGTGAAGACCTAGACCTCCTTGAGGAGGGAAGGTGCCAAACAGCTGTTCGGAATGCCCGATATCGCCAAGCTCTACGGCGTTATCACCAGCGGCATGTACACAACCGACAGCTCGAGGAAGGCGATCTGGTGCTACAGAGAATACAATCCAGAGAAGGATTAAACAAACTCTCCCCCGGCTGGGAGGGACCCTTCCGAGTGATTAAAGTATCCCGTCCCAGAAGTGTTCGCTTGGCTACCGAGGATGGGACACCTTTCCCAAATCCTTGGAACATCGAGCACCTCCGTAAGTTCTACACTTAATACCACGGAGGTGAGTCTTGAGTAACTTGAGATGTATGTTATAGAGTCATTGTACAGAGTCGGGTAGTTCCTCCGGGAGAGCAGCCGGACCTTTCCCGAAAGGTCCGCAAAGCTCATGCAACGCTTGTCACAGTCTCAGGACTAAAAGTGTCGCTAACTACCCTGGGTCAAACGAGAAATGAAACACCCTTAGCCTGGTTCCGTACCCTAAGAGTGTACTTGTTTCCTCTGTACCCCGGACCTATAATGAAAGACATTTTCATGTGAAATAGACTCCACGTGCATTTATTTTGTACAGGCTCAACATTTTTATTTTTCTCTTTCTTGTCTATAACAAAGACGTGCAATTCTTAAGAAATTTTAGTTCGACCGGTTTATATACGATTCGAGTTGTATTGTCAATTCTTTTGGATTCAAATATTGTTCATGGCCAACTCGCCTGAAAGCCGCCAAGCCAATCTAGGGCTGGAGTGTGCTATCGACTTAGCCTGGTCAAGCACCCTAAGTACGCCACTCTACCTACACCACGGCAGGCCGAAGTAAGGCGGGTCCGTGTACAGTTGGATCTAGAAGAAAAGACAACACATTCGGTTGTATTTAGAATCGCGTTTGACTTAAAATCTTCTTGAGAGTCATAAGTCGCGACGAAGTTATAGACAAGAAACAAATTTTACTATTTTTCTTGGCTTAAGTGTGCAGGAAAAATAAAATCTACATTGATGGAGAAAAGCTGGAGCTAACTAAGCTCCGACTCCCCTAGGGGGGCCAGCCGTCGACGCTGAATAAAAGATGGTGAGAAGACCCCGTAAATGGAGTCTGCTGCCAACAAACAGAGTGTTGGCAAAGGTCACTGCCGGAGCTACTAAGCTCCGACACCCCGGAGGATTAACTATCGATGCTCTACGCGTTGATAGAGACTATTGCCGGAGCCACTATGTGACATCCTAGCTCAAAGCTTAATAGGATTGATAGAATACTCATACCACCAAGGTATACCTTATTTTCCGGGAGCCCACCCGCAAAGAACTCTGAGGTTAAGCGTGCTTGGCCCGGAGCAATTTACGGATGGGTGACCGACCGGGAAGTTTTCTCGGGTGCGCACGAGTGAGGACAAAATGCGCATAAAAGACTAGTGTTGGTCTGTGGGGCTAGTCTGTGATCCTAGAGAGCTGCCAGAAGTAACGACCGCCAAGCCTGTAGTGGGTGGGGTGTTACACACTAAGCTCCAGCGATAGACAATGCCGGAGCTTCTAAGCTCCGACAACCTCAGGGGGCCTTCACTATCGAAGACTTCGAACCTAAATTCTACAAGTTCGGAGCAAAAGAGTCTTCAACAATGCACAATATCCTCTTGGTACATGTTCACAATCAAATTGTGTACATCTACCAGGGGGCCAAGTGAAGATAAAAGTGTTGAAGGCAAAAAGTGAAATTCACAAAAAGTGAAATTCACAAAAATTTGGGGATTTCATTTATCTGGAGACAAAGGGTTACATTTGGAGACAAGGGATTACAAAATTGAGGAAGAAGAGAAAATACAAGTGAGAACTACAGAGATGGTCCTAGACCCTATGGAAGAATTGGGCGACCTTCTGGGCAACCTCCGATACGCTGGCTCAGGTAGCTTCGCCTTCTCCTTCGACGGGACCTTCAAGCACCGGGTCTAGAGGAAATTGGGAGTTCCGGCTGGTGTAGCACGTCAGCACGTACTCTGCGACGTTCTTCGCCAGGGATTGCCCCTCAACCTCCAGTTGGTCCGCGACGACATCGCCCACCTTGGAGAGCTTGCTACCTGTTGCGCTCAACGCCTGCAGTGCTAGGTCCGGCTCCGGCTCCGGATCATCCGGGCGCACGGGGCTGAAACCCATCGGTGTCAGTGTATCATTGGCCTTGATCAAGAACTCCCAAATCTGTAGGGAGTCCTCAGCCCTTAAGCCCTTCATCTCTTCCAGGGATCTTCTGGCCGCCACCAGTTCAGAATTCTCACGGGCAAGGCGCTCAACTTCTTTGGCGTTTTGCTAAATCTTTTCAGCAACCCGCCTTTCGAGTTTTCCGAGCTCCTCCTCCCAGAGGTGGATCTTGTTCCGGCGGTCAACCAGGTCTTTCTCTCTACCCCTCACTTTCTTCTCCCTGGCAGTAAGGGCACACTCTTGTTCGTAGAGTTCCTGCCCTCGCACCCAGGTCTTCTCCTCTTCCTCTTGGCAGCGCTCTTCCAATTTCTTGGCGCGCTACTCGAGACCCTTGTCAGTCAGAGCCACCTTCTCGGTGAGCTCCTCCTCCCTCCTCAGGACATCATCCCGCAGCTCTAGGAGTTTCTGCTCTTCATCCTTGAGCCGTTTCTCCCTCTCTTCAAGTGCCTCTCGGCGCTTGATGAGTGCAGTGTTAATGGCCTCAAGCTGTTCGTGGCGTGCATCGGCCGCATTATTGGCAGCTTTGGCCTGATCGTAGATCTCCCGGGATTGAGCGTCGAGGGCACGAGTCATACTCTCCCTGTCATCCAGTAACTTGCCCCAGTACTCCAGGCGGATCTTCTCCCGCTTAATCCATTCCTTGTCATCTGCTAGCCTCGACTGCGCCAGCTTGGTCTCGAAGTAGAGCCGATTACGCCACCGCCTAAGGGTTTGGCGCTCCTCTTCAAGAGCCTTGCTGTCGTGGAAGAAGGCCAGTTGGACTTGACGCAGACTGGAACATGCGTTGTCAATGGACAGCGACAACGGGATGGGTTCCGAACCTGCTGGGGTCTCCCCCGCTGGTTCCAGTGGGTCTTCGGATACAAAAATTGGGTCCCACTCTACAAGAGTGGTCCCCTGGGTCTCCATGGCACTAGGGCTGTCCTCCGGGATGGACTCAGTCACCATCGAGGAAGGCCCCGCCGCCAAATCTTCGTTCACCCCCTCAGGCTAGGGGCCAGCGACTTTGCTGGGGCACTCCGGCTCGGCCGCAGGTACCTCCGACATCGTCGCTTCCGGAGTAGGAGCCGCTACTGGCTCCGGTCTGGGCACCTCTTCCGATGAGGGATCAAGATCCGTCACCTCTTCAACAACCGGCTCAGGAGCCGGAAGATCTTCAACATCGACCGGCCCTGTGGCCGGAGCTCCAACAATGACCGGCTTAGCGGCCGGCGCTTCAGAGGTAGCCGGCCCAACTGCCGAAACTACCTCAGTTTCCGGCGCGCACGCCGGAGCTTCAATCACCTCCGGCTCAACCGCCGGGGCTTCAACAATTTTCGGCTCAGAGGCCGGGATTACTGCTTCCTCCCGCTCAACAGCCAAAGCTTCCATCATCGTAGCACCAGAACCCGGAGCTTCAACCTCCGGGACAGGTGCCGCTGGCGCATCTTCACTCCCGCGGTCCGGCGCTACCACGGGAACTTCTCGGGATGAGTCGAGGTCCATGACCACGACAGCTGGCACCGGAGCTGTCGTAGCTTTGGCCACCACTTGGGGCGGCACCGGGACAGGAGCAGAAGCTCCCGCTCTCACGGCTTCAGCCACTGTGGCCGAGGGTGGAGCCTCACTCCCCTTCTTGGAGACGCTGCAGATGATGAACGAAGAAAATTAAAAAATAGTTGCTATAATAAAAACAACTATCCAAGGTAGAAATCAAAAATTACCTTGGGAGGCTTCCGCACCAGCTTGCGCGGAACCTTTTCCCCGGGCGTTCTGGGCTAGCCATAGCCGACGCAGAAGCTCCGGAAGGCCCCCCGGAACTCGTCGCGGTCACGGGTGTTTCCCGAGTCAAGGCTCCCCTCGATCGGGAAGAACCCCCGGACCTGGAGGCCTCCACCGGCCCAGGAGCTGGAGTTGCATGCCCGGAGCTAACACCCCGGAGGACCCTACTGCGGGGATAGCCGCGCTCCGAGAGGACCCCACCGCGGGAACAGTCGCGTTCCGGGATGACCCCACTACGAGAACATTCGCCGCAGCTGCAGAGGACCTTCCCCTCCGGGGAGAAGGAGCTGACACAGAAGTAGTGGGCCCGATGGTCCTCCCATCGGTGTACTGCAACTTCCTCTTCCGGCTCACTGGTTCATCCGCCAGCTCCTTTCCCTTGCCGATAACTTCTCCCCTCGGCTTAGGAGCAGAGCCGGAGCCATCCTTGGGTACTCCAGGGATCGCTACCCCAGAGGTTGGTCTTCTCTCAATGACACCAAGGTCGTCAAGCATGGGCATCTTCCGTCGGAGCTCCCTGCTGAACTCCAGTTCCACGTTCAGAGTAAGAAAAGCTGATGGCGGAGTCAAGTCATCGCCTTCGACGTCGATGCCGTGCTGGAACTTCTTGAGGTGGAACTCCAAGGTTTTCCTCACCATGTTGGACTTCAACCCGGTCTCAACCCGGTCGTCGTCCATCACGCTGTTGAGGGCCCAAGCAAGTTTCTCCCTCCTCTTCAGCGGCGCCCACCTGTTGACCAAGAAATTGCAAAATACCGCTTGAGGAGTCAATCCTCCTTCCACGCACTGGCAGATCCTGGTCAAAGCAGGGTTGAAAGCTTCTGCCAGCACCGGAGCTTCACTCCAGATCGTCGTGTCGATGCCGGGAAGACCATCGGGTAGCTCCAACCTCTCGTGCTCCTCCACCCTGACGACTATCCAGTCTTTCTTCCAGTCATCTCACTTCCCAGAGGGAAATGACCGGAGGTACTTGAATGGGCACTTCTTGCGCTTCACTAAGTAGTAGAAGCCAAGGTACTCATTGCTCCGACCAGTGGTGTGGACGGTGAAGAAGGTCCGGAAGAGTTCAATGCAGGGGGGGATGCCCACCCAGATCTCACAGAAGTGGACGAAGATAGACACGAGGAGAATGGAGTTAGGGCCAAGGTGATACAACTGCAAACCATAGAAGTCTAGCAGCATCAAGAAAAAGGAAGAAAAAGGTGGGATCAACCCCACCATGGTGTACGAGGAGAAGTACACCATTTCGCCGGAGTGCTCCTTCTCGAACGGGAGCTCTCCACCGGCGCGGACCGAGCGGTTGAAGAAGTCCAAGGACCATCCCATGAGGGCCCGAACCTTCTTCAGGTCGCCATCAGTCTTCAAGCGACTCTCGCGGAGACCCAACTCCATCGCGGCACAGCTAGGCAAGAGAAGAAAAGCGAAGCACAAGTTCAGAGTTTGATCGCAAGAACAGATTAGAGGCGTAAAGAACTCCCGACGGTGCACACTTTCCTTCTTAAGTAAACCCTTCCAATGCTTGGATGGAAACCGCAAGGAAGTCGAAAGTACCACCCAAAAATTCCACCCAGCCGATGACAAGCGGGCCCGAGACCACCCCGACGATCATGTCGAGGTTCTTACCCAGGTGAACGGTTGTCATCAAGAGGCGGGAAGCCCAAAGGCGGTGGCCTAACAAGGCGCGCGGAACCGATACAATTTTTGTATCGGGAACTGGCGACCTTCAATTGCGTGAGATCCGCACGCCAAAGATCTCATCTGCCGCACACGGGATACGCCACGCGGCGAGGATTTAATTCCAAGTCCTTGCCAACGGCACCCTCAAAGACCCTTGAAGACTCAGTTCAAAGGTCGCAAGGATGGACCCACCTCTGGCGGAACGACTTCCCCGGAGGAAGGTCCAGGGGGCCACTGTCGGTATCCTAGAAACCGTACACCCCTTGAGGTTATAAAGATCTCAAAGGAAAATCATCTACTTGGTTTGAAGACCCTCGAAGGCCCACATGTCAGACATAACCGGACCCGCTTCTCCAACATGGTTAATCCCTGAGTCGCCACGTGTACTACCAAACAGGAGCTACCGCCCACAAGGGGGAAGCTCCGGGCCATGTACCGAAATGGCACCTCCGTACTTAGCCCCATACCGAGAGAAGCTCCGGACCTGACACGTGTCGGGTAGCCCCGGAGCTACCTGTTTCCACAGTATGCTCCGGAGCTGCCACGTGTCCAACCGTCGGATCTTCAGCCTCTAACCTCCGGAAGACCCCACAACGGCTCCGGATCTTCAAAGGGGAATCAAGGACTTCAAGACCCGATTAAGTGTCATTAATACCATATTAATGACACTTAAACGGACGATCTTAACACCAATAACGGTGCTGTCAAAGCCCGTTACAGGGTCATTAAGAGCAATTAAATGTGTTAAATAAGTGTCAATACTAGTAACCGTCAGGGCCACATGTCGGGCCAGGCTAACTTGTAACGGCCTGCCCTTGTACTATAAAAGGACAGGCCGACGACATGTTCAAGGGGCTAGAGAGAGACACACACGCCATTGACGTTAAACACAAGCTCATACAGCTAATACAACAGCAACACATCCGTGGAGTGGGGTATTACACTCAGGCGGCCCGAACCACATAAACTCTTGTGTCTCCTGTGTCAATTCCTACTCACCTTCTTGAATCTCCGCGTGCCCATACCGAACATCAAACTCCCCTATCACTTTAGCAGTGTAGGGAGATCTGCCGGTTCCAAATCACCGACAGGTACCCTGAGAACCGTACACCCCTTGAGGTTACAAAGATCTCAAAGGAAAGTCATCTACTTGATTTGAAGACCTTCGGAGGCCCACATGTCAGATATAACCGGACCCGCTTCTCCAACATGGTTAATCCCAGGGTCGCCACGTGTACTATCAAACCGGAGCTACCACCCACAAGGGGGAAGCTCCGGGCTATGTACCGAAATGGCACCTCCGGACTTAACCACAGACCGAGAGAAGCTCCGGATCTGACACGTGTCAGGTAGCTCCGGAGCTACCTGTTTCCCACAGTATGCTCAGGAGCTACCACGTGTCCAACCGTCGGATCTTCAGTCTCTAACCTCAGGAAGACTCCACAACGGTTCTGGATCTTCAAAGGGGAATCAAGGACTTCAAGACCCAATTAAGTGTCATTAATACCATATTAATGACATACGATCGGATGACCTTAATTACCAGTAACGGTGCTGTCAAAGCCCATTATTCGGCCGTTAAGGACAATTAAATATGTTGAATAAGTATCAATACTAGTAACCGCCGGGGCCACATGTCGGGCCAGGCTAACTTGTAACGGCCTGTCCTTGTACTATAAAAGGACAGGCCGACGATGGACTCTACACGTTGAGTGAGGATACACACACGCCATAGACACTCAACACAAGTTCATACAGCTAATACAACACCAACACACCCGTGGAGTAGGGTATTACGCTCAGGCGGCCCGAACCACGTAAACCTCTGTGTCTCCTGTGTCATTTCTAATTCACCTTCTTGAGTCTCCGCGCGCCCACACCGAACCACAAACTCCTCTAACACTTTGGTAGTGTCGGGAGATCTGCCGGATCCAAACCACCGACAATATATATATGCATTTCAAGTACTCACAAGAACTTCTTTCTCGAAGTAGTAGGATACGTAATTACCTGGTGTTAACTTGGTAAATGAGCAAACTGCAATAACATGAGAACAAGGCATATGAAAGAGTTGTGGCTTCATACATGTGCACGTGAAATCATTCCGACAAAGAATGCACCGTTGAACAACTCTCTCACGGTTAGCACCACAACAATTCTTGTCCCTACAGAGAATTTCAAGCCTGTGCTATGCAGTTCTCATAGGTCGCACACGATGAAATGCAGAATTTTGGATCTTCTTCTCCATGAACTTGCACATGTAGGTTGAATAAGCCAAATTAACATCATTCCTTACTGAAATTGTAGTTGTGTAGCGCTCACGAAAGTACTTGCATGTCCCATATAAAATGCCCTCGACAATAGCAACCAAAGGTAATCCTCTTAAACCGCGTATCACCCAGTTGTATATATGTATTGAGTACCGCTGCATTAGCATGTGTAAAATATAGAAGACTAAATAAAAATTAATAGAAGTAATGTCAAAGAAGGACCTCACCTCAGCTAAATTAGTTGTCATGATGCCATACCTAGCACCATTAGTGTCGTATAACAAAGACCACTTCTCTTTCGGTTCGCACCGAATCTAACTAGAGAAGTTTCGGCTTGATGAGCCCACAATTGGAACAGATATTTCATTAGGATTGTCTCTGCTTGAAGATATCTGTGCTTGTGTCGTAGTCAATTCATCTAGACGTTGCTATAGAGCAATAAACTTGCTCTCTTGATTTTGACTACACAACACCTTGAACAAATTCATAAGTTGTTTGTTCTTGAAGTTAGCACCTAAATGTCTCATACAATATCTTAATTGAATGTCTGTCCAATAAAGTTCTTGCCCACGCTCAGAGGAACCATGTTTCAAATCAGATATTGCTTTAAGCAATCCAGCATGATGATCGTGTATCAGACAAACATCAGGATGTTCTTGCACTACAGCCATGTTTACCCGACTAAGAAACCAATACCAGTTGTCAGTGTTTTCGCTTTCGACAAAAGCAAAAGGCACGGGCAACACCTGTTGATTCCCATCAACTGCAATAGCTGTTAGAATTTGACATTTGGACTTTCCAGTTAAAAAAGTACCATCAATGCAGAGGATAGGCCTGCAATGTCTGAATGCAGCAATACATTGACCTAATGTAAAGAATGCACAATGGAGAAATAACTTCCCAGGCATATCCCTGTTCGGCACATCCATAATATCATAATAAGTATCAACATTCCTATCCTGGATGGTCTGCAATAACTTTGGAAGATTTTCATAAAAAGCTTCAAATGAACCAAATCTTTGCTCAATCACCTTCTGTTTGACCTTCCACGCTTTGGAGTAACTTATAGTGTATTTGAACTCCTCCTCAATAGTGTTTATTATTGATTTCGGTTCAAACCGAATGCTATCTACAATTCGGGCGTACATGTGATTCGCAATAAACTGTGATGTAAAAGCACTATTGCACTTCTCCAATTCATGCAACTTGCATGTGTGATCAATCATTTTTGATACTCTCCATAGCTTCGTCCACTTCTCCTCGAAACCATAGACCTGAAAAGGACAACTTGAGAACACACATTTCACATCATAATATTTTTTACTTGACTTGTAAACTGTAAATGATCTCTGCACAGACAAAGACCACTATTTCACGGCATCCTTCAAACTATCTTTGTCTTTAAAAATATCTCCTTGTGTTAAATGATTCTCATGGTATCCCGATAAGACACAATATTTTTCTGTAGCTGATAAATTACTCAGGATTGGATTGTTCCACACTGTAGGAACAATACTATCATTCTCATTCTCATCATCAGAAGAGTCAACTTTTGGTTTTTTTAAAGTCTTATTTGTGACAGTACTATATAAAAGTCAAATAAGGTTTTTATTTATAAAAAAATACTGTCCGACTCGATGGCCAGAAACATAAATTACAACAGATTAAAACAGCAATATATACACACATTTCATAGTATAACATCACATAATGAGCTTCAAAAATGTCACATAATGAGCATAACAAATGTCACATCACATCACAAGAACACATAACAAAGAAGAAGTTGAGCCGCAAACGTCCTCGCCGCGCATCGGTCCAGTCGCCGGTATAGACCGCGACGGAATTTGAGCCTCTGTCGCCGATCCCTGCAATACATCGAAGTTGTTTGACATCACTATGTAAAAAACCCAAATAAGAGACAAAGATGGGCGACGCGCTCAAAGGCGGATGTCTCTAATAAGGTTAAGCGAGACGAGCACTCTTCACCGAGGATCTGACATGACTTGACTAAACGTACAAGGAGACGCGTTACAATAAAACAAGTCTCAGTTAAGTGGGTATCCGAGACGTGCTTTCTCTCTGAAAAATAGGAGATGCTCTTCCAACAAAATGCATCTCCAATGTGTGCAAGAAATGAGATGTACTCTACACAAAGCGCGTCTCCTTTATCTTCTCTTACAAACTCATTCATAGTTGAACACACAAAATATTCATCATACAGATGAACACAGATAACACATATTCATTAACAAATATATTACAAAACACAAGAAAATAAAACAACATCAACTAAAAAACAACAAAAAAAACCTAAATCCTACTCCTCCCCCCTCCTCCTCCTCCGGCTACTCCAGGGGTTGCTCTGGCTGCTCCGGCTGGTCCGAATCCGACGGTGCAACCTCGCGACTGAGGTTCCTCGCCATCCTTGCCACCAGGATACTAAGGCCCTTGGCGCTGAGCACCTCGTTCACCGTCTAAATCAGCCTCTAGAACCGGTCGAACAACCTGTCAAACAATATCTCAAGGAGCTCTTTGCTGAGCTTCTCGGGGGAGCGACATTACTGTTTCTTGCAGGGTGGCTCCCTCGGCGGGCTTGGCAGCAGAACGTTGGCCATGGTGGGTTGTCTGCGCGAAGAATACGAACGAAAAAAAAGAGACTGACAGTGCCTCATATAATGTATGTGTGAAGAAGCAAAATGGAGATGCGATTTTAGAAAGAGCACGTCTCCGATTCCCCACGTCACCTTTAGCTTCGTGATTTTATCTATTTTGCTTCAGTTCACTGTTGATATCACACATCACTAAACTTAGAGCACATTCACATGATAACTAAATCATTCATTTGTCCAGCAATCCTTCCTTATGATTCCTGAGAAACACGATGAAAACACCACACATTCATTCACACAATTGTTGAACACGCAAGATAATATTCAATCACATAGATGAACAAAGATATATTTCATTCATTAACACAATATATTACAAAACACAAGAAACTAAAAACAACAAAGAAAAACTAAATCCAACTCCTCCTCCTCCTCCTCCTCCTCCTGCGGCCACTCCGGCACCGGTGCAACAGGAGCCTGGGCCGGCTGGGCCGGCTGCACCGGCGGTGCAACCCTGAGAACGAGGTTGCTCTCCGTTGCCTCCACCAGGTTTTTGCGGCCCTCGACACCGAGCACCTGGGCCATCGTCTCGAACAGAATGTCAAGACGATTAGCCACCTCCGTGAGGGCGAAGAGGTAGTGACCGATGGTACCCATTCCAGTAAACTGTGGAAGTGTACCCAGACCCAAGGAACTCATGGTGCGAGATTTATTTTTGTATGCCTCTTGCGCCATAAGGAGGCACTGCTCGGTGTTGAACCTCTCAGGGGAGCTGCAACACAGTTTCTTGCACGTTGGCTCCCTCGAAGGGCTTGGTGGCGGAAGGTCGACCATGGCGGCGGTGGGTCATCGGCGCGGAGAAAAAGAAGAAAAGAAGAAACAAATTCAAAGTGAGCGACACGCTTGTGGAGAACTCACGGGTGATGGCACGTCTTAAATAAGGTCTGCGCGGAGTCGACGATGGATCGGTTAGTTTCCCGCGCATTGATGGAATGATGGGACGCATCGATACCGCCTCGGGGAAACAATAGGCCACGCATGCCAGACGTCGCACATGTCTCTGCACCACGCCGCCAAAATTAAGTGCTCGCAGTCCTTGTGCCGCACGTCTCTCTTTAGACAATGGAAGACGCGCTTTAACTTAACACGTGTCTCGCATTGTTCTCGCGCGTCTCGCATTTCTCTCACTCGCCTCTTCGCCTCTGGTGCTCCTTTACTAATTGATCGACGGTCGTTTACTAATCGACCAACTCCAGTGCAACCGCCGCCTCTGTTCGCCATTACCGTTGTCGTCATCATCGTCTCCGTCCCTGTCGTCGTCATCATCGCCGTACTTGTCATATTTGTCGTCGCCATGCTCATCGTCATCACTATTCATGGCTGGGTTAGATATCGGCTTGGCACGTAGCTGACTGAAGGAGGAGCGCTTGGCTTTGCGCAAGAACCATCCCCAATGTACATATAGCACACCGGTCACATGGTTGTATATATGTAGCTCTACAATGGACTGATGAACTTAATTGTAGTTTTGTTTTTCCGTCTGGTTTGTTTTTTGTATTTTCGATTTCTCTACGTAGGTTTCTCTACGAAGCCTGAATCGGGAGATTTATTGAAGTGGTAGTGCATCATCCCCGGTAAAGAAGGGGTAAGTCATGAAGAACAAGCACAATCACATGAGTTTAACCATCGTCCTCCTATTAATGATTTTCCTTTGTAGACTGACTGGGAAGGTGGTTACTACCCTCTGACAATCTCCTTCTCAGAGGACCATCCGTCGGTGCCTCCAAGATGTGCCTTTCCACGTGGTTTCTTCCACCCAAATGTCCATCGCTCAGGAGCACTCTGCATTGGGATTCTTGATAAAAAGACTGTAAGATAGACTTATTTTACTCATGTAATTAGTAGTTGTTACCGAACTTATTTGAACTGGTTTCTATGTTGCTTAAATTGATATTTCGTAGGGGTGGTGGACAGGTTTTACAATCAAAACTATACAACTTGAAGTTCAGCATTTGCTGCATCAGCCAAATGCGCCCGATGTTGAATATGATTGTTGTAATCTACTTATCAAGGTTAGACACTTTGTGTTAGTGACTAACGTAGATTATTGATTCCTCCTTCAACATTTGTTAATTTAAAGAATGTCAATATGTAGGATCGAAGAGCATGTGAAAAGCTACCAGAGGGGGGGTGAATGGTAGATTAAAAAATCTTACGTAGTGGAAACAATTAAATCCCAACCCCTTCGGCGGAAAATTGATATGTTAAAGAAATCATGTGTGAGACTAATCTAAACGTGTTTAACCATGACAAAAGTGATAGATATCAGAGAGAATCAAGTCACGAAGAAGACACAACAAGAATAACTCAAATCCGTCGAGAGAAACTCAAGTTACGATAGAAAGATCGAACAAAAGTCAATCTATCCTACCCAAGAAAAACAGTTGTGTAATACTCGAAAAAAACTCGTGTAGATCAGAAACCACAAATCCAATGACCGTGAAATTTTGACAGATGATAGATAATCAAGTTGTGAAGACAACCCAAAAAGAACCACATCAATTTGATCTGTAAAACTCGAGTTATGATAAAACCACCGAAGAAAGGTAGTGCTGTGCAGAAACTCGACGAGAAAAACATGTATGGAACAAGTCGGACGAACAAGGCAAAAAAGTTCCTTTCAACTACGAATTTTATTCAATAGAACATAAGAGGAACAGCCCCAAAAGTCGTCTCCCATGAGCTCTGGCCTCCCTTGCTTATATAACCAGCCCTTAGGCCAACACAATCTCAACTAGGACTCTAATCCTACTCAAATCACAAATCGAAATTTTCCATAACTGCTTACGACTCTTCTATACGCAGATAGAAGCAATCTTAAGACTTCCAAACACCTTAGCAATATATCCCACATTCCTAAAACAACTCAAATTCGTGACCCACACAAAATCCTATCATAACCAACTCAAATATTTTCATATTTGAGTCAAACACAACTTAGCCGCAACTTGAGTCCATAACCTAGTCGGTTGGACCTTTCCGACCAATTCTTTATGTCCACATCTCTTTATCACGCTTCGGAACCATGTAGCCACATGCACTCCTTGAATACTTGCAAACATCTTCCAACGACGTCCACAATACCTTCATATGCATTGTTCTTGAATCAAACATGTTGCGCAACCTCCCGATCAACTCAACCACAATTCCCCCCAAACTTGGTTGTTGAACCTCATCTTCTCCCTAAGACTAGTTCAATGGATCCCGTCACCATCCATGTCTTGAACTCAAGCAACACCTGCACATGAATAAACAACCAATCCGTACGATCCCAAGTCCGCGACTTGACTCAAGTTAGTTCCGAACACAACACCTTACGTGAGCACCTCACATAAGCATGTTGCAAAACCACAGTAAAACGATATCAACCATATCGACCAAAACGCACCAAAAACTTAGCAAATGAATACTAAGCAATCTTTCCAACAATGTAAAGCAAGTTCAAAACATTTTACAGTAAAAGCAGGATTGTCAGTGCCTGGCAAACTGGGTATCCCTAGGTATAGGGATAAAAGAACACTGGGCCCACCGCCCATCTGGGCGAGGCCTGGCATGGGACTAGAGTGCTACGTGGCAAGTGGTACAGTGGCTCCCTCTGTCGAGGGAAAGTCCAGTGCCTCCACACCGACTGCGGCCCTGGGCCCACCACCTCACCGAGGAATGATTCGACGCGGTCGCTAGAATGGCGGCTCCGGACCCCACCTCCTGGGAAGAGGGTCCGATACTGCGACAATCCCTACAGCTCTGGGTCCACCCCCTGGACCTGGACGTCCCTCTGAGGTCCATATGCTGCTAGTTTCCAGCAGCTCCAGACCCAACTTCCGAGAATTGAGCATCCCACTGAGGTAAGGGCCGGGAGGTGCCACGTGGTAGGTGGCGCCGAGCCTGAGCTTTCCCACGGAAGGATCAGAGAAGGGAGGTGTGCCCAGGACACCAAAGCTAGGATGCGCATGTTCCCTAGGCGAGCGGGAGCTCGCACTCATAAGTCAAGTGGACTGTGACCGGTCTTGTCATAACTGGTCAGAGCCGAACTACTACGTACGGCGGACCAATGAGAAGCCTCGACGGCCCAGACAAGACATGGCCAACCATGATGAGGGGACTATTCATAGCCCTGCAGCAGGGTGTGGGCAGGCGGCACATTGAAGCCGCTGTCAGGGGATGACATTTACTCCCAAATCTTAGGGAGGATTCGGTGTGCCCGGGGCCATTTGTCGGGCCTCGGGCTCCACTTGTAAGCTGCTCGACCTTTGACTATAAAAGGACCGAGCGGCCACTGACTTAAACAACTTCGCTCAGACTAAGTTACATACTCAAGGAATACAACACACTAACCTCTGTGGAGTAGGGTATTATGCTCTGGCGGCCCGAACCACGTAAATCCCTAGTGTTTACTGTCCTCTGCATTTGATCTTGCTAGGACTACCCCCCCCCCCCCCCCCCCCCGATAACACATTGAACCTCCGCAGACCACTCCCAAGTAGGTCCGAGGGAGGTGTCAGTTTAGACACCTTGACATTTGGCGCGCTAGGTAGGAGGGCCTTCTTCTGCAAGAATCTTCACCAGCAGTATGGTGAACACTCGCTCCAATGCCAGTTCCTCCAGGCCACAACCTCGTCAGCAAGTGGCGCATGAGGACCAAGCTTCATCTCACCCCAGAGATGGGTCCCGCTCCAGGGCGGGAAAATCTGGGCCGTCATGCCGCCAAACGACCACCCCATGGACTGCAGGCCAGCACGATGGGGCATGGTGGACCCCAGCAGCGACAGCCGTCACGACACCACCGGCAGCAAGCCCAGAGAGCGCGCTTCTAGATGTGCGGGAGTTGCTCCGCAACGCACCAACTGCAGGGGCTCCTCAGGGGGCAACCCAGCAGTGGGTGAACGATGTCGACCATCTGGTCGTCGCCGCGCTCCAGGCGACTCCACAGGGTAGAACGCGAGCGGCAACAACATTTGTTTTGTTGTCACGCACGCCTACTGTCGACCGGCGGACCGCCGACATCTGTTCAACTAGGCTTTCATCAGCGGACCTGCGTACGAGGTTGCAACGTTGCCGCAGAGCCGGCGAGGACTGTCGGGTCATCATCGAGTGACAACGGGAGTGACGCCGCAACCTCGAAGCTGATTACAAGCTGCCGGGTGCTGGGGCCCAGGTGCACGACGCTCGCCCACCGTGTCGGGCGCACGCGGCGCCTCCCAAGCAGCACCAGGCGTACATGACGCCTCCCCAACACCAAGCGTATGCCGCTCCTCCTCCACCGCAAGCGTATGGTGTGCCCCTGCCACACCAAGCGCCGATCGTAATACCCCAAAAACCGGCTTACGCGGAGCAGCCAACTCATTATGGCCATGCAATGCCAAACTTGCCACCTGAAAGCACAGGAGGTGGTTGTGCAGCCTTAGCTCCCCACCTGCGAAGGGTGGTTTGGCCTCACAAGTTCCGGCCACACACGTCGGAGAAGTATGATGGGAGTGTCAACCCGAGCGAGTTCCTACAGATCTACTCCACCTCAATTCTGGCCACAGGGGGTGACGAGGTCATCATGGCCAACTACTTCCCCGTGGTTCTAGCCGGGCCAGCCCGATCATGGATCATGAACCTGCCCCAGGGCTCCATCACCTCCTGGGAGGAGTTGTGCCGACAGTTCGTCGCCAACTTTGTAAGTTCGTACGAGCGCCCCTGCACGGAGCTCGACCTTCATGCTGTTAGATAGCGATCGGGAGAACCGCTCCGGGCCTTCATCCAGCAATTCTCCCAGGTTCGGAACACCATCCCGCACATCTCGAATGCATCTGTCATAGTTGCGTTTAGGCAGGGTGTGAGGGATAAGAAGATGCTCGAGAAGCTCGTCACACACGATGTGCGTGATGTGTCCGAGCTGTTTGCCTTGGCGGATAGATGTGCCAAGGCTACAGAGGGGCATAACTAGCACGCCCGACACACCTCCGAGAGTGGGGAGCCTGCACAGTCTGAGGCAGAGGCAACTGTTAGAGGTGGGAGCAAGAAGAAGAAGAACGGGGGTCACGGCAGGAGCAAACCGAGGTCCAGAGCCCCCACGGTGGCGGCTGCAGCACCTGACAGAGCCCGGAGCTCACGTTAGGATAAGCGCCCGCGCTCGTCCCACAAAAGGGATGACGCCGACGTCAGATGCCTTGTGCACCAGACCAATGGTCACAGTGCCAGTGAGTGCCGGGAGGTCAAGAAGCTCGCGAAGCGTTTCCGCGAACAACGGCAAAAGCAGCAGCGTCAGGAGAGCGAGCCCTCCCGCCAGAGGGAGGGTAAGCAGAAGGTCGACCCTGCAGAAGGCAAGGATGACGACATGGGGTACCAGGAGCCCCAAAGAGCAGTAAAAGTTGTGTTCACGAGTGATGAATCGGACACTAGCAGTGACCAGGAGTGGCGGAAGCTCCTCTACGTCATCTATGGGGGGGCCTCTGACCCGGTGTCTCGAAACGCAGTGAAAGTCCTGCGACACACCATGGCAGCATTGGCCCCGGTGTCATGCCCAGATCCCCACAGCAGGTGGCTGAACACAGCTATTAGCTTCGATGCTTCGGACTGCCCGAAGAACATGGCAGGAGCCGGGGCGCTTTCGCTGCTCGTGGCCCCAACCATTGCCAACGTGAAGCTCTATTACGTCCTAATCGATGGCGGGGTCGGTCTCAACCTCATCTCCGCTGCAGCCTTCCGGAAGCTGCAAATACCTATGTCTCGCCTCACGCCTTCGAGCCCATTCTCAGGCGTGGGCCCGGGGCAGATTGTGCCCACTGGAATTATCCACCTCCCGATTACCTTTGGTACCCCGGAGAACTACCGCACAGAGAATGCCCTCTTTGATGTGGTGGATGTTGAGCTTCCCTTAAACGCCACAATCGGAAGGCCGACGCTCTACTAGTTCATGACCGTAGCTCCCTTAAACGCCACAATCGGAAGGCCGACGCTCTACTAGTTCATGACCGTAGCTCACTACAACTATCTGGTCCTGAAGATGCCAACACCGTACGGAGTCCTCAGGGTCCGGGGAGATCGCACCATAGCGATGTCAGCCTTGGAGCAGCTCCAAGCACTTGCTGCGGGGCGGACCCCGAGCCTGGGTGAAGCAAAGGAGGGACAACCGAGTCAAGGCCCACCCCAATGGACCTCCTCTACAACCCCGCGGGTGCTGCCTGCCGAAAACGACGTCCCACTGAAGGTCGTCAGGATCGGCCCTGAGGCTGCCCAGACGACCCGCATAGCTGGTAATCTGGACAGCAAATAGGAATTCACGCTCGTCACCTTCCTCGGGACAATGTCGATGTGTTCGCCTGGCAACCATCACAGATGCTCGAGATCCCCAGGGAGGTGATTGAGCATCATGTGAAGATCTACCCCGACGGCCGCCTGGTACAACAGAAGCCTTGGAAACAGTCCATTGAGCGCCAAAACTTCATCCGAGAGGAGATTAAGAAGTTGCTCGACGCCGGCTTCATCCAGGAGGTACACCATCCCCGGTGGTTGGCCAATCCTGTTGTCGTCCCCAAGGCTGGCGAGAAACTTTGGATGTGCATTGACTGCACCAATCTAAACAAGGCATGTCCGAAAGATCCATTCCCACTTCCTAGGATAGATCAAATCGTAGACTCTATGTCAGGCTGTGATTTACTGTGCTTCCTAGCCGCGTATTCTGGTTTCCATCAAATACCTATGTCTAGGGATGATGAGGAACACACTGCTTTTGTAACAGTAGATGGCCTGTATTGTTATGTCTCCATGCCTTATGGTCTTAAGAATGCTCTCCCCACCTTTGTACGTGCAATGCATAAAACATTTGGGGCCCTCATTAGAGACCTGTTGGAGGTGTATGTCGATGACATCGTGGTCAAAATCAAAGATTGCGTGCTCTTCCTAGACAGCTTAGCGCAAGTCTTCAGCAGGCTACGCCTTATGATGAACTCCGAAAAGTGTGTCTTTGGGGTCTTTTCTGGTAAGTTGCAGGGATTTCTGGTTTCTCACCGAGGGATAGAATCCAACCCATAGAAGATCAAAGCAATAGAACTGAGGTGACCCCCGGCGCGTATCAAGGACATACAGAAGCTTGTCGGATGCCTCGCGGCCCTTAGCCACTTCATCTCAAGGTTGGCAAAGCGAGCACTTCCCTTTTTCAATATTCTGCGCAAGGTCGGTCCCTTTGCTTGGACGAAAGAAGTGGAAGCAGTGTTCCAGGAGCTCAAGAGGCACCTGACGTCCCTCCTGGTTGTGGTGGCGCCGGAGACCGGAGAGCCCCTACTGCTATATGTTGTTGCAACAGCAGAAGTGGTCAGTGTGGTCTTAGTCACAGAACGGTCCGAACCGCAATAACAACATACACAAGGAGGAGCCCACAGCATCGAGCCTCCGGTCCCATACCAAGCCATGCAACTCTCTCAGGTAGGCTCTGGGAGCCAGGAAATCGCTGGCCCCCAGCCCCCGGGATGTGATGCAGACCCCAGAAGCCAGGAACCCCCCGGACCTGGATCCAACGCAGGAGCTACCGGACCTCTCAGACAGAGTCTAGACCACTCATAGGTCGGTTTACTACATCAGCGAAGTCCTCCATGAAGCAAAGACAAGATACCAAGAGATACATAAGCTGCTGCACGCCATGTTGATAGCATCGAGGAAGCTCCGACACTACTTTCAGGGACATAAGGTCTCAGTGGTCACCTCCTTCCTACTGAGGACAGCTCTCCACAGCCCTAATGCCACCGTCAATGTTGCCAAATGGGCAGCCGAGCTAGCAGAGTTCGACATCAAGTTCCTTCCTCGGCATGTGCTCAAAAGCCAGACTCTGGCAGACTTTCTGGCTGAATGGACTCCGTCGTCCGACAACCCTGAAAGTCCAGTCAGTGGAGATACACAGTCCAGGGCACCGACTTTCACTAAAACCCTGTGGGTACTTTACTTCGATGGTTCTGCCCGAAAGCAGGGGGCCAGGGCTGGCGCGATGCTCATAGCCCCAACGGAGGAACAATTCATATATATGGTGCGTCTTGGCTTCAAAGCCACCAACAACATGGTAGAGTACGAGGCCCTTATCTACAGGTTGAAGATGGCACTGGCCCTCAACGTTCGCCAGTTCCTTGCCAAGGGTGACTCCCAGTTAGTCGTCAAGCAGGTCAAAGGGGAGTGCAGTTGCAATGACCCCCAGCTGGCAGCGTACCTCCTGCACGTCAGGAAGCTAGAAAAAGATTTCGAGGTCCTAGACCTATGCCATGTGCCCCGAGCTGAGAACTCAGTTGCGGACAACCTGCCAACAAAGACTTCTACAGAGGCACCAGTGCCTGCAGGAGTCTTTGCAAGGACGTTATCGCGACCAACCGCCCGAGTTGCCGAACCGGGCGAAGGGGGTTAAGTTAGCACCTTGAAGCTAGCAACCCCGGCGGCACTACAGCCGTGGTACCCGCCAAGGTTCCTATGCGCCTCCAGCAACTCCGAGTAGCTAGGCGCCCAAGAACCAGAAGCTCAAGAAGGTCCCGATGCATGGATCTCGGAGGTCCGGGACTACTTGAAGGACAACTACCTTCTCGAAGAGCATGTCCTGGCAGAACGGATTGTGCAGATGGCTAAAAGATACATGCTGGTAGAGGGGGATCTCTATCAGCATGGCGCCAACAACATCCTTCTGCGCTGCATTACCTGGGAGGAGGGCTGCGACTTGCTCGCAGAAATCCATGGAGGTGAGTGCGGGAACCATGCATTGGCCCGTACGCTGGTCGGTAAAGCCTTTCAGCATGGCTTATACTGGCCCACAACACTCCAGGATGCCGCTGACATGGTTAGGAGATGCAAGGCGTGCCAGTTCCATGCCAAGCAGATCCACACACCAGCTCAAGCGTTGCAGATGATCCCTCCCTCCTGGCCATTTGCCGAGTGGGGACTGGACATCCTGGGACCCTTCCCGAAAGCCGTCGGAGGATTCCGACACCTCTACGTCGCCGTAGATAAGTTCACCAAATGGCCAGAAGCCACCCCAGTTGTCACCATCAACAAACAGTCCACAGTGAAGTTCATCAAGTCGATTGTCTGCAGGTTTAGAGTCCCAAACAGAATCATCACCGATAATGGGACCCAATTCACGAGTGCGACATTTTAAGAATACTGCGAGGACCTTGGGATCCAAGTTTGTTATGCCTCTGTCGCCCATCCCAAGAGCAATGGGCAGGTAGAGAGAGCGAACGCCGAAATTCTTAAGGGCCTCCGGACTCGTACATACTCAAGCCTCGAGAAGCATGGTGCAAACTAGGTGGATGAGCTGCCGTACGTGCTGTGGGCTAGCCGGACATCAACAAGCCGGGCTACGGGAGAAACACCCTACTTCCTGGTGTACGGGGTGGAGACCGTCCTTCCCCCAGAGATCACCATGGGATCCCCCCGTGTCTGGATGTACGACGAAGCCACGCAGGACCAGTTCCAGCGCGAAGATATTGACCTCGTCGATGAGGGACGCATACGGGCAACCCTTCGGAATCCATGGTACAGGCAAGCGCTCCGGCCTACCACTAGCGGACCGTGCGCAGTAGGGAGCTCAAGGTTAATGACCTGGTTCTGCGACGTCTGCTTTCCCGTGAAGGGACAAACAAACTCTCCCCCAAGTGGGAGGGTCCCTTCGGGGTCATAGAGGATTGTCACCCAGGGTGTGTCCACCTAGCTACGGAGGATGGACAGCCGGTACCCAACCCATGGAACATCGAGCACCTCCGTAAGTTCTATCCATAACCAGGGGTCGTTCCTCATGTAAAGCCCGTTCTTAACCATGAGAAGTTATAATGAAAAAGTTGTTTGCCATACCCTGGAACGCCTTGTTCATTTGAAATTATCTTTAGTTCTTATGAATGGTGTCACACAATTACCATTAGCTCTTCACCTAGCGTGGGTGTAGTCAATCTTTCCTTCGTCTCTGCAATAGTGGGAGCTTTGCAATCCGGTTGCTGGCAGGCCGATTTGGGTACTTGCTCAAGCCTCCACAATGACAGCGGAACGTGAGACAAGCGACACTAATATAGTGTAGGTGAAAGATTGACTCGAGAGTGTAATTACCTTTTTGTCTGTCATATGTGCAGGTCCCTATGGTACAGCCCCTAAGCTCCTGAGCTCCACCACTTGTCGGGGACATAGCGTCGACGTCCTACCGATATCATGGGTGTTCCCGGAGCCCCTAAAAGCTCTGACAACCCTAGGGGGCCAGGTGGTATGCCACATCTCCTACGAAGGTCCGGCCTGGCAGGGGGCCCGACAGTTCAGGCGGTGTGCCACGTCTCCTACGAAGGTCCGACCCTGCCAGAGCTCCTAAGCTGCGACGACCCCTGGGGGCCCGACGGTGGCACCACCCATTGAGACCGTGAATGTTGCCCAAGCTCCTAAGCTCCGGCAACCCAGGAGGGCCGATGTTCCCAAAGCAAGTCCTAGTCCGCCTTGGTACAAGTACATGATCAGAGTTGCGTGCATATATCAGGGAGCAGGACACAAAAATGTCGCGACCAAAGATCAAGAAGACTCCATTCAATTAAAAGATTTTCTTACAAAAGTTGGAAGCATACAAGAGGGAGCCAGAGAGGAGAGACCTAAGTTCTGCGGATAGCTAAGGCGACAACCTCTGCGGCCTCCTGAACACCTTCCCGAGCAGTGTCCAGCCCTACCGCGATTGGCTCTTCGGCCGCTGGACTCAGGGGGAAGTGGGGGTCCCAGCTCCGGTAGCATGCTAGCACGTACTCAGCAATAGTCTTGGTCAGGGACCTCCCCTCTGTCTCTAGCTGGTCGGCAATGACGTCAATCACTGCATCAAGCTTGCAGCCAACAGAGCCAAGAGTCGACAACACATCATGTAGATCCGGTGCCGGGTGGGCCGGACGTACAGGACTGAGACCAAACTGTGTTAGTGCTCCGTCCGCACGCTCCAGGAAGTCCCACACTCGCTGGGACTCGGACGCCCTTGAGCCCTGCAACTCTTCCACAGCCCTCCTGGTGGCTGCCAGCTCTGCACCCTCCTTTGCGAGGTGCTCGACCTCCTTGCCATGCTGCTAGATGCTCTTGGCGAGTTGCCGCTCGCGATCAGTGAGTTCTGATTCCTTGGCAAGGATGCGGTTCCGGCGCTCTGCCAAGTCTTCCTCCTGGCCCCGGACAGTGGCTTCCCTGGCAGAGATGTCGGTCTCCCGCACGTTGAGGCCTTGCCCCAGCTCCTAGAGCCTGTCAGCCTCGAGTTTGTACCGCGCTTCAAGTTGTTCGCGGCGGTCCGCCAAGCTCTGCTCGCCCGTCGACAACTTCTAGGAGAGCTCCTCTTCTCTCCTGGACGGTCCTCCAGCTCCTCGGCGAGCTTGGACTCACCCAAGTCGAGCTCCTGCTGGCGCTCCTGGAGGGTTTCATGCCAAGCGGTAAGACCACTTTGGCGCTGGTCCACAGCTCTATGGCATTCCACATCTTCCCCATAAATCTTCTGGGCCTTCTGATCGAGAGCCTCGAGGGTAGCCTCCCTCGCGTGGAGAAGCCCTCTTTGTTCGGCCAGCCAGGTTTCCTCACCCTTGACCCGCTCTTCACGCTCACGGAGCCCCCTACGCTCCTCCTCCAGAGCCTTGAGGATGTGCTCGAAAGACTCGACGACTTGACGAAAACTGGAGCGAGCGTTGTCAATGGCCAGCTCCAGAGGAATGGGCGCTAGAGCAGATAGGGGCACTCCAGCCCCCATCTCCACCAAGTCACCCACCGTCAACCGGTAGGGACTACCTAGTGAAGGCGGCGGCACTTGCGGGCTCAAGACACCTGGGGCCTCTACCGGACCGTCCAGTGCAACCGCGGATGCTTCTGGCTCCACCCATGATGCCTGAAAAGTGAGGCGTGTGCCCGGAGCCTCCGTGGCTGGAAACACATCCGCGGGCACACTCGGTGCCGCTGTCTGAGGCACTAGGGTGGAAGCGGATACTCCGAACACCGCCGGGATAGCCTCCCCAATTGCTGCAGTAGTAGGTAGGGGGGCCGGCACCTCTACCGCCCCTGGCTTGCTGACCGGAACCCCCTCAGTGCCTGACAAGGAGGCTGGCCCCTCAGCTACGTCCGGCTGAGACGTCGGGACCCCCTCGGGAGATAGCGCGGGAGCTGACTCCTC
This sequence comes from Tuctoria greenei, assembly GCA_036927565.1. Taxonomy (NCBI): domain Eukaryota; kingdom Viridiplantae; phylum Streptophyta; class Magnoliopsida; order Poales; family Poaceae; genus Tuctoria; species Tuctoria greenei. Next base: position 207,985,500 of record JAYESD010000006.1, on the reverse strand, counting down.
AGTGGCACCCCACACCAAGGGCTGGGATAACGACGACTCCTAGTCCAGCTGGAGCTCCGGAACCCCCTCCGAGGATGGCGCGGGAACCATCTCCTCGGCGGCCCTCGACACCGAGAGCGAAGTTTCCGCCAACTCTGAGCAGGGCCGACATTTAGTGTCTCCACCTCTACAGGAGCCTTGGGGGCCACTGGCTCCACCGCTGGAGCTTCGGTCACCACCACATCAACAGTCGGAACCTTTGGATTGGCCGCAGTCGCGCTTAGGGTTGGAACTGCCCTTGTCTCGGTCGGGGCCACTGCTGTCGCCGTTGCAGGTGCAGGAGTAGGAGCTGAAGCACCTACCAGCTCGACCCCTTGTGACGTCGGGGGTATGGCAGTTGCCTCGCCATCCTTGGAAGCACTGCACAACCAAGAGAGAAACGTTTAAAGGAAGACCTTGACCTAAAGAAGGTCCGAAGTGGGGAGCTCGGTTGCTTACCTCGGGAAGACCCAGGTGCCGCGAAGACGGAGCCATTTTGGGGCAGGGCCGGAGCCAGTGCCTGAAGGACCCGATGTGGCCCGAGCCTCAGGCCTGTCAGGAGCTTGACCCGGAGCCGGAGCTGGGACCTCCCTGGCCGTAGTAGCCTCTGTTTGAAGGGAACCTCCGGAGCTTGGTCTTGTACATGGCATCGTGGCGGGAGGTGGCCCCCCGGAGCCAGAGCTCGCAGGAGGCCCTGGAGTCAGATGGGGTAGCTCGCCGGAAGTACCAATGTGACTTCCGTCACCCCGCACCAGTTTCCTCTTGCGGCTGGAAGGCTCCACCGAGGCCTCGCCCTTGACGGAGTTGATGACTCCGCCCCCCTGGGCAGAGGAAACTGGGGCTAAACCCCCGAAGGTCCCCGGAGCGCTGGTTGCTGGAGGAGCTCTCCTTGCCGTGATCCCTATGTCATCCAGTCTTGGCAGCACTTTCCGAAGCTCCCGGCAGAAATCAGGAACTGTGTTCAGAGGTGGATAGGATGTTGGAGGCTCAAGAGACTCGAGCGAGATACTGGGCTTGCTCTAGAACTTCTTCAGCAAGTCCTTTAGTGACTCGTCTTTTACCTGGGTGCTCGCATCCCGCGGTGTGAATGTCCACCCCATCCGTTCCCTGAGCTTCAGTGGCGCCCACCTGTTCCTCAGGAAGTTCCGAAGACCATATGGGGGGTTACTCCGCCATCTACACAACCTTCAATCCTAGCCACAACGGTCTTGTATGCCGACGGCAGCTCCGGGATGATCACCCACTCCTTCTTCCACTCATCCCATTTACCGAAGGAAAAGGTGTCCAAGTACTTGAAAGGGGTCCGCTTCCACTTCACGAAGTAGTACATCCCGATCAACTCGTTCACCTTCCCGGTAGTCTGTAGAGTGAAGATATTTCGGAAGAGCTCCAGACTGGGCCGTACTCCCACCCACATTTCACAGAAGTGGGTGAAGATAGCAACCAACAGGATGGAGTGGGGCCCGAGGAAGTGTAGATGGATGTCGTAGAACTCCAGGAAGGTCACCAAGAACGATGAAATGGGGGGAAGCAGGCTGACCATGGCGTACCCCTGGAAGAAGACCATGTCGCTGGCATTCTTCTTCTCGAAAGGGAGTTCGCCGGTGCGGATCCTGCCGTCAAAGGACTCATGGGACCATCCCATGTAGGACTGAACTTCTTCAGCCCCTTCCCGGTCTTGATCTTGCTGGCGGGAAGACCCAACTCCATGGCGGCAAGTTGGAGGTCGGAAAGGTTGGGTGAGCAAAAAGCTAGGGTTTGAAGCTGCGGGATGTGAGAAGGTGGCAAGGGCTCAAAGTGCGGCCGCAAATAGAGGGATGAAGACTATGTGGCTCATGCTAGTCTCTTCTTAAGTACGGGCCCGTGGTGTTGGGAAGGAAACCGCTGGCACCAAGATATTGGGGCTACCCGCCTTATGACTGGTGAACCAAGAGCCTGAACCGGCAGGAAGGCCAAGCGACCGCCTCAAGGTAGATATTTTCGTAGGGGAGAATTCAAAACTCTAGCACGAAGACGTAATGGGCGCGTGGAACCGAAACGAATTTTGTATCGGGAACCGACGCCTGTCAATGGAGCAATATCCGCGAACAAAGATTTTGTCTGCCGCATTGAAGGAAGTCCTTAAAGCCGCTGCACGGGGATTCAAAATGGCGCCACCACGGGTACAACTGCCTCTCCAAGGAAGTTCCTCCCCGAGATGGGCTCGGGGGCCACTGTCGGTGCCTGACGAACCGGGTATCCCTGGGTACAGGGATAAATGAACACTGGGCCCACCGCCCACTGGGGCGAGGCCTGGCATGGGCCCAAAGCGCTATGTGGCAAGTGGTACAGTGGCTCCCTCTGTCGAGGGAAAGTCCAGTGCCTCCACACCGACCGCGACCCTGGGCCCACCACCTCGCCACGGAATGATCTGATGAGGTCGCTAGAATGGCGGCTCCGGACCCCACCTTCTGGGAAGAGGGTCCAATACTGCGACAATCCCCACAGCTCCGGGTCCACCCCCTGGACCCGGACGTCCCTCTGAGGGCCATATGCTGCTAGTTTCCAGCAGCTCCGGACCCAACCTCCGGGAACTGAGCATCCCGCTGAGGTAAGGGTCGGGAGGTGCCACGTGGCAGGCGGTGCTGAGCCTGAGCTTTCCCACGGAAGGCTCAGAGAAGGGAGGCGTGCCCAGGACGCCAAAGCTAGGATGCGCATGTTCTCTAGGCGAGCGGGAGCTCGCACTCATAAGTCAAGTGAACTGTGGCCGGTCTTGTCATAACTGGTCACAGCCGAACTACTACGTACGATGGACCAATGAGAAGCCCCGACGGGACAGACAAGACATGGCCAACCATGATGAGGGGACTATTCGTAGCCCTGCAACAGGGTGTGGGCAGGCGGCACATTGAAGCTGTTGTCAGGGGATGACATTTACTCCCAGATCTTAGGGAGGATTCGGTATGCCCGGGGCCATTTGTCGGGCCTCAGGCCCCACTTGTAATCTACTCGACCTTGGACTATAAAAGGACAGAGCGGCCACCGACTTAGACAACTTCACTCATACTAAGTTACAGACTCAAGGAATACAACACACTAACCTTCGTGGAGTAGGGTATTATGCTCTGGCGGCCCAAACCACGTAAATCCCTCGTGTTTAATGTCCTCTGCATTCGATCTTGCTAGGACTAGCCCCCCTCCCCCTAATAACACATCGAACCTCTGCGGACCACTCCCAAGTAGGTCCTGGGGAGGTGTCAGTTTAGACACCTCGACAAGGATCATTGCGATCAAGCTTTGAACCTTGCCAAAGCTAACCGGAGCTTGAGCTGGAGCTTACCAAAGCTATGACAACCTAGCACCGAAGCTTACCAAAGCTAGTACAATCTAGCGCCGAAGCTTACCAAAGCTAGTACAACCTAGCGTCGGAGCTAGAAAAACATGTCGGAGCTAACCAACATAAGTCGGACCTAGCAAACCATAGCGGAGTTTAACAAAGACATGCCAGAGCTATCAAAGACATGCCAGAGCTAAAGACAAAGCTTCAGCGGAGCTACCCAAAAACATGTTGGACTTTGACAAAGCAAGTCAGACCTATTGTCGGATGTTGCAGAAGCTCAGAGCTAGAGTCGGTCCTTGCTAAAAGGATGTTATGGCAGCATTCAAAACTTTTATTGTCAAAGCCAATGTATTCAGCACACATAGGTCTCATAATATCCCCCTTGATGAATGCATTGGCAACACCACTTAGATTCGAACATTGGCTTATTCACATTAAAAAATTTGAAAACAATTCCCCCCTTTGTAAAACAAAAATAAAATGAGAAAAAGAAATTCTCCCCCAGAGATGAATCGTGCCAAAAACAGTTGTGAACATGTGCAATGTGTAATCAACTTATCTTTAAAAATTCACATATTATCTCTCCCCCTTTCACAATGTATTCAGCAAGGTTTATAAGACAAATTTTAATTGTTATGAGCATATTATAACATATACATATAAAACAAAGTTCATCCAAGTCATACTATCAAGTAACTTACACTATCATATCAATGAAATACATAAAGTAGTGTAAGCCATGCTAGAGATCAAATGTAATTTCCAATTTAGCAAGTCATGATCTCACAAACTTAACTATTTCAAAACCTGAAAGCATGACACTTGTTGCTGCATTTTATTATTTTTCAAAGCACAAATTTTGATCATATGATATTTGCAAGAGATTATATGCGCATCTGCCTTATTCTAACCAACCAAGCCAAGCCTATGTCATTTGACAATCAGAAGCTTAAGGGCATGGTTTTAGTCATACACAACTTCTTTCAAGTTCATATCTAAGTGCAATGGTAAGCCATCTCAAAAGAAGAAGTGCGATGCATGCATATTCTCTTGATATTTTCTCAATTTATATTTGACCATAAAAATTCAACATGTGAGTTGATTACTTGATTAATTCTTTATAATTAAAATCACTTGTGAGCATGCAACAAGTTCAAAACAGCAAGAAAGTTCGACCATGACCAGATTTAGTGTAAGTAATTATTCCAATTACTAGACATGGCAAAAACTACAAAATGTATAACACGAGTAATGTAGTAAGAACCTACAGCATGTAAAAGGAATCACAAAGTCATAGATGTATGAAATACTATGCTCATTTTATTTTAAGTTCTGATTCACACATAGACTTTCCAAGTTTCAAAACTCCCCCTCAATTTAAGCCATGAGGACGCATAACCCCTATTTCACTATGAATGTAACAAAAACGAGTGAAATCTAAAGGTTTTATAAAAATGTCAGTCAATTGTTGTTCGATATCTACACGGTGAAGCACAATGTTTCCTTTTTCAACATTATCACAGAGAAAGTGATACCTAATGTCAATGTGCTTAGTTCTAGAATGTTGCATGGGGTTTTCAGCAATACAAATGGCACGAGTGTTATCACAAAATAGTGGAACACTATCTAGACCAACCCCATAGTCCTTAAGTATTTGAACAATCCAAAGAATTTGTGAGCAAGCACTAGAAACAACTACATATTCAGATTCGGCTGTGGATTGTGCAACTGAGTTTTGTTTTCTAGAGGACCAAAAAACTAGTGAATTACCAATAAAATGACAAGCACTGGAAGTACTTTTCCTATCAATCCTACAACCTCCAAAATCAGCATCGGAAAAAGCTTTCAAAGTAACAGTTGAGGAAGAATGATGAAAAATGCCAAATTCTTGAGTTCCATGTAAGTACCTGAGAATCCTTTTGAGGGCTTGACGATGTGAAGCACGTGGGGAGGCTTGAAATTGTGCACAAAGACATAAGCTGAATTGTATGTCCGATCTTGATGCCGTGAGGTACAAAAGTGATCCGATCATGCTTCTATATTCTTTTTGATCCACGGGTTCACCATCTTCATCAAGTTCAAGTGTTGTTGCTGTTCCCATTGGTGTCTGAAGAGGCTTGCTTTTGTCCATGTTGAAGCGCCTTAGGAGGTCTTTTGTATACTTCGTTTGATGCACAAAGGTACCCTCCTTGGTTTGCTTGATTTGCAGCCCAAAAAGTACGTGAGTTCTCCCATCATACTCATCTCAAATTCTGAACTCATCATAGCTGAAAACTTGGACACAAGATCATGACAAGCACAACCAAATATAATATCATCCACATACACTTGAACGAATAATGTGTCATTGCTATGCTTAAGCACAAAAAGAGTTGTATCAACCTTGCCCATGGTAAACCCCTTTTCAAGTAAGAATGTTTTTAACCTATCATACCATGCTCTAGGGGCTTGTTTGAGACCGTACAAGACTTTGGACAGTTTGTAAACATGATTAAGAAAATCTGAATTTTCAAAACCCGGTGGTTGTTTGACATAAACCTCCTCATCTATGTAGCCATTAAGAAAAGCACTTTTAGGATGCAGCAAAAGCTAACAAAATTCTTATGGCTTCTAATCTAGCAATAGGAGCAAAAGTTTCATCAAAATCTAGACCTTCAACTTGAGTGAAACCTTGAGCAACCAATATATCCTTATTCCTAACCACAACCCCATCCTCACTTTGTTTATTTTTAAACGCCCATTTAGTTCCAATTAAAGTGTGACCTTGAGGTGGAGGTACAAGTTTCCAAACATTATTTCTTTCAAAATTTTCTAACTCTTCTTGCATGGCAATAATCCAAGATTCATTAGTGAGTGCGTGTGATATATATTTGGGTTCAAAAGAAGCAATAAAAGCAGAATGAGCATGAGAGTTTGGATCGCAAAACCTGGACCGTGTAACTCGTTCGTGCAAGCTTCCGATAATTTGTTGTGGAGGATGACTTTTGAGAACCCGAAGGGGAGTGGACACTTCACAAGCTTCTTCTTCTTCATGTTCATCACAAATCGATGAGCTTGTGACTTGAGGAGGATCTGGACCAGCAATGGTGGTCGTCGGTGCTGGCTGTGAATCAAAATCAGGAGCTGGAACAATGTCATTAGCTGCTGAATTTTCAGGCAGCAGCACCACTTCTTCCTCATCTTCAATGAAAATGCTCTCCCCATGCGGATATGGACCTGAACCTACAATATTTGAGCTAGTACCTGGGCTAGCTTCATCAAAAGACACCTCAAAAGTCTCCACAATTTTATTAGTGTCAAGTAAAAGCACACAGTAGCCTCTAGTATGAGATGGATAACCAAGAAACATGCCATCAACAGATATAGGTTCAAATTTATCAAGATTACCATGTTTCTTAACAAAGCATTTGCAACCAAAGACCCGAAAGTGTGTAACACTAGGCCTATGTTCAATCCGGAGCTCATATGGTGTTTTACCTAGCTTAGCGCGCAAGAAAACACGATTTGAGACATAACAAGCAGTTGCAATCGCATAAGCCCAGAATTTCCTAGGAGTTTGATATTCATCAAGCATAGTCCTAGCCATCTCAACTAAGGTTCCGTTCTTTCTTTCTACGACATCGTTTTGTTGAGGTACATATGGTGAAGAAAATTGATGATCTATTCCATTTTCAGCACAAAAGTGATCAAAAGATTGATTTTTAAATTCGGTTCCATTATCAATTTTAATTGCTTTTAAAGATCCTGGGTGATCAATTGATAATCTAAGAAATAAAGTTCTAAAATTACTAAAAGCTTCATTCTTAGATGCCATAAAGTAAACCCAAGAGTATCTAGAATAATCATCAACAATCACAAGAACATACCATTTACCTCCGAAGGATTGAACGCGTGAAGGTCCTATGGTGTCAAGGTGCAAAAGTTGACCCGATTCAGTTGTCATGATCATTGTGAGAGGAGTATGTGAACCTGCAACCATCTTAGCATGTCTACAAGAAGAGCACACAATTTCTTTGTCCCCTTTAAGCTTAGGCTGCCCACGTATGCGATCAAGAGCACTAACACACGTTAGATGATCAAAGCCTACGTGACCAAGTCTACAATGCCAAAAATATATGTCCTTTGAATCATTAGCAACTAGACACCTATGCTTAGAGGAAGACATATCAAAATCAGCTTTAAAAACTCTTCCAAAATGAGACATGTTAAAATAAGCTCACTGTTTGAATTTACAACTTTGCAGCAATTTTTAGTAAAAATAATTTCCAAATTTTCATGTAGCAGTCGTGAGAGAAAAAGCAAGTTGTATTTCAAATTTTTAACAAGTGCCACATCCTTCAAAGTGTAGTGATTATTTACTCTAACCGAACCCTTAGAAAATATAGGCGTTGAAGAATTATCGGCAAAAGTAACATTCTCTACACGTGACACAAAAGAGAGGGAGGAGAACCATTCTTTGTTACCGGTCATGTGGCATGAGCAACCTGAATCCACAATCCAAATGTTCTCCTTCCTCAAGCGTGTAACATACATAGAAGCACAATACGTCGATGACTCAATACTGGGGTTAGTCAAAAGGCATTTAGGAATCTAGTACTGAGTCACACGACGTCCAGCAGGAATAACACGCGAAAGCTGAAACAAAATAGCAGGTTTATGAGCCAAAGAATGAGGATTTTTGTACCCAACTACTGTCCTACGAGATGTTACATGTGTAGCACAAAAAACAGTAGGTTTGGGAGCAAACTTTGCATGTTTTCGACTCATTACAGCAGGTTGCATGTTCCTATCCTTGGGTTTAACATGTGCAACAAATTTTGCATGAAAGTTATGAGATCTAGCAATCATTATTTTTTTTGTTGTTTAGCTAGTCTATAACAGAAATCTATGACATGACCATCTCTACCGCAATAGGTACAATGAAATTTAACTTTGTGTTCATGTTTAGATGTGCAAACAATATTTTTATTTGACACCGAATGAGACAACACTCCTGCAGATTTGAAAACCACTTCTTTTTGTTTAGGAATTGTTTGAATCAAACCACTTCCTAATGACTTTACAATTTTAGGTGGATGTGCCTTAGAATGAGCATGAGAATCAAAACCTAAACCAGTTTTATCATTGCAAGACTTGGAAGAATTCAACAGCAAGTTTAGGTTCTTATTCCCATTACAAAACCGATCTAATGTCCTATGCATGTTATCAAGTTTATTGGACGGATCAAGGAAATTTTCACATGAAGTTTTTCCCTTTGATTTGCAATTGGAACAAAATTTAACTTCATGAGAACGTAAAGTGTTGTTCAATATAGAAATTTCATTCATATTATCTTGTAGTTTCTTATAAAGATCATCACAAGTAGAACAATGCAAATCAAATGTAGAATAGCTAGCATCTTTCAAGTTTTTATCATTAAGTGCAGCAAGCTCTCTATTCTTTTCAATTTCTAACTCAAGTTTATCAAGTGTGGAGGTGTGTGCACTTATTAATGAGGACAATTGTTCATATATTAAATCACATGAGGGACATGCATCATCACTAGGAATCAAAGTTTTTAAATGGTTGATTTCAGATTCTAGTGATTCAATTTTAGCAGCACTATCCCTAAGCTTTTTGTCCTTTTTCTTAACTATAATAGTGGCACGAGAAATAGCATCACACATTTCTTCGCAAGTAGGACATAACTCTTCATTATCGCTGTTGTGTTCAGCCTCCTCCATACTTGATCTTGACTTGCCCGCCATGAAGCACAAGTTTGCCAAATCATCTTCATCTTCGTCACTTCCAATGTCATGTCGCTTGAGCAAGTTCCTGGAGTACGGAGATAAAACTGTTCACGAGTTGGTGACCTGTAAAGCCCTTCTTCTTCTTCTTATCATTTGTTGAGGAGTGCTTCATCCTTGATTGTTTTTCTTCTCGGGAAGTAGAACCTGAAAGGTAAGGACAATCTATACGAAAGTGTCCCATCTTACCACATTGAAGCATCGTTGAGGTCCGAAGCTTCCTCTTCTTCTAGTTCTCACATTTTGCAATGCTTTTGAGAACCTAGTAGAGAGAAGTGCTAGCTCCTCCGTTGGAAACTCCTCAATCTCTTTAAGGGTTAGAGAGGACAACAAAGCAAGTGTACCACAAGATGAAGATTGACCGGAGCTAGGCATGTCACATTGTGAAACAAAAGCAATAGACTTATTGGGGTTCTTACGTGATATTATGTCGATTTCATGAGTTTTTAACTTGGAATATAGCACATGTAAAGTAAGTGTACTCATGACAGTAGATTCACGAATGGATGTAACTTTCATCTCCCAAATTGACATGTCTAATGCACTTAACAATTTTCTAGCATTTCCAGCATCTAAAAAATTAACATTGATGCTCAGCAAGTTGCTGAGAATTTTATTAAAGCGAGCAAAGAGATCATCAATTGACTCACCGGGTTGCATCTTGAATCGCATGTATTCTTTCTTGAACATGTCTTGCCTTACCTCCTTGATCGTGTTGGATCCTCTGTGGTAGTCACAAAGTGCTTTCCACACATCTTATGCAGATCGGAGGTGTGCAACACGGTCGAAGTCGCTTTGAGTTAATCCTCCTATGATCAAGTTTCTAGCCTTGTTGTTGTTGTCGACATCTCTCAGATTTGTAGCTGTAACTTGATCGTTTGACGGCACTTCGTAAGGCTTGTACACCTTCTTCCATATTTCAAAGCCTTTCGCCTAGATGAAAGCTTTCATACGTGCCTTCCAAACCTGAAAATCAATACAACTAAAGACACAAGGTTTTGCGGAGTATTTCTCCATGATGATTAGTCAAAACATGTGCAAATCACAAATATTAGAGCATCATGGTTCTGACACCAATTGTAGGATCGAAGAGCACACGAAAAGCTATCAGAGGGGGGGTGAATGGTAGATTAAAAATCTTATGCAGCGGAAACAATTAATCCCAACCCCTTTGGCAGAAAAATGATCTGTTAAATAAATCATGTGTGAGACTAATCTAAATGTGTTTCATCGTGACAAAAGTGATAGATATCAGAGAGAATCAATCCACAAAGAAGACACAACAAGAATCACTCAAATCCGTCGAGAGAAACTCAAGTTCTGATAGAAAGATCAAACAAAAGTCAATCTGTCCTACTCTAGAAAAACAATTCTGTAATACTGGAAAGAAACTCGTGTAGATCAGAAACCAGAAATCCAATGACCGTGAAATTTTGACAGATGATAGATAATCAAGTTGAGAAGACAATCCAAAAAGAATCACGTCAATTGGATCTGTAAAACTCGAGTTATGATAAAACCACCAAAGAAAGGTAGTGTTGTGCAGAAACTCGACGAGAAAAACTTGTCTGGAACAAGTCGAACGAACAAGGCACAAAAGTTCCTTTCAACTACGAATTTTATTCAATAGAACACAAGAGGAACAGCCCCAAAAGTCGTCTCCCATGATCTCTGGCCTCCCTTGCTTATATAACCAGGCCTTAGGCCAACCCAATCTCAACTAGGACTCTAATCCTACTCAAATCACGAATCGAAACTTTTCATAACTACTTAGGACTCTTCTATACGCAGATAGAAGCAATCTTAAGACTTTGAAACACTTTAGGAACATATCCCACATTCCTAAAACAACTCAAATTCGTGACCTACACGAAATCCTATCATAACTAACTCAAATCTTTCCATATTTGAGTCAAACACGACTCAGCCGCAGCTTGAGTCCATAACCTAGTCGGTTGGACCTTTCTGACCAATTCTTTACGTCCACATCTCTTCATCACGCCTCGGAACCATGTAGCCACGTCCATGCACTCCTTGCATACGTGCAAACATCTTCCAACGACGTCCACAATACCTTCATATGTATTGTTCTTGATTCAAACATGTTGCGCAACCTCCCGATCAACTCAACCACAATTCCTCCCGAACTTGGTTGTTGAACCTCATCTTCTCCCAAAGACTAGTTCAATACGTGAGCACCTCACATAAGCATGTTGCAAAACCATAGTAAAATGATATCAGCCATATCAACCAAAACACACCATAAACTTAGCATATGAATACTAAGCAATCTTTCTAACAATGTAAAGCAAGTTCGAAACATTTTGCAGTAAAAGCAGGATCATTGTGATCAAGCTCCGAATCTTGCCAAAGCTAACCGGAGCTTGAGCTGGAGCTTACCAAAGCTAGTACAACCTAGCACCGGAGCTTACCAAAGCTAGTACAACCTGGCGCCGGAGCTTACCAAAGCTAGTACAACCTAGCGCCGAAGCTAGAAAAACATGTCGGAGCTAACCAACATAAGTCAGACCTAGCAAAACATATCAGAGCTTAACAAAGACATGCCGGAGCTATCAAAGACATGTCAGAGCTAAAGAAAAAGCTTCAGCGGAGCTACCCAAAAGCATGTTAGACTTTGACAAAGCAAGTCGGACCTATTGTCAGATCTTGCAGAAGCTCAGAGCTAGAGTCGGACCTTGCTAAAAGGATGTTATGGCAACTTTCAAAACTTTTATTTTCAAAGGCAATGTATTCACCACACATAGGTCTCACACAATATTTTCAGGATCCAGGGGAATATAAGAGACGTGTTCGGGAGCAAGTTGGACGGTACAATTTAGATTGATCAATGGGAGCTTTAGGAATAAGTTTAGATTCGAAATTAGTTTAGAGGACATGCAATGTATGAACTATGAAATTTATTGAGTTGCAAATTATCTATGAATTGCAATGTCTTTGCATTTGTTTATCCCTGAAGTCCAATTATATCCATTAACTGCAATGTCATTGCATTTGTTTACCCCTGCAACGGGCGCTCACGATAACGTGCGAGTGGCAACAGACGCTTAAGATGTCGTGTGAGTGGCAATTGGGTGAAGAGTGCATGAGAGACGCACTTTCAAAAGGCGCATCTCAGATTTCCGATTCGTGCCGAAGATCTTTTGTCCCACCTCGGAAAGTTGTGCGTATTGCAATGACCATATAAGGCATTGCACACAGTTTCCAGTCGACATGTGAGCATGCCAAAGTTTTTGGTCGTGGGAACAATAGCTTTCACATGTTGCATGTCCGTTCGGCCACAAAATAATGAGAGACTCGCCTTACCAGGGCGTGTCTCCGATTTAGGCCGAAGATCTTTTGTCCCACCTCGGAAAGCTGAGCGCAATGCAACGATCGTATAAGGCATTCTGCACAGTTGCCAGTTGGACATCCTCGCATGCGAAAGACGTTGTTCCCGGCTTCAGCACATCGTGGCGCGCCTTTTGCATACGAGGATATGCCCGCATGCGAAAGATGATAATGCGAGACGTGCGTTATATATGTGTGTCTCCGAGTTTTGCTATTTTTATCCATCGTGCGCTCTCTCCCAACATTTTAGAAAAAAAAATTAGCTCTCGTGCGCTCTCTCGACCTAGAAACCGCAGCTCCTGAGCACGCCATCGCCGCCCCATCATCGTCAACGTCACGCTGCCGCCGTCGACCCCGACCTTCGCGTCATCAGAGAGTTGAGCACGCTGGAGCATGCCACCTCGTCCCCTGTCTCCAGAGCATGCCGCCACCTCGACCTCGAGCTTGGTAATCGGTACCGCCACCTTCACATAAGTGGAAATATTCTCCCTGTCCCCAGAGCACGCCGGCCTACTGCCATTAGAGAGTTGAGGAACCGCTGCTCCAGCGCCTCCGCCAGCTCGTCGCGGAGCACGCCGCCGCCTCGACCCTGTCCTCAGAGCGTGCATTTCAGTGATTTTATTGAATTTGAGGATGTCCAATGAAGGCTCATCGTTAATGAAGTCATTGATCCAAAGTGGGAATTTTCATTACGGTATACATTCATCATCCTTGTTTATGTCCAATTAAGATGTATTTGTTTTGACTATCAATGTATATAATGAATTCTGATTCACAAACCCTTAAAACTGTAGGAACTGTGGTTGACACTAGCATTTGTCATCGCAGTGAGTTTGATTTCTACCTCTGTATCCATGCTGGAATCAAGGTACCTATGCAATAATTGGTGTTTCTCTCACGAGTTTTTGATATCAAGCTATAAATGCATCAGTGGAATGTAAATTGTTTGTTTTTTCAGGGGACAAGCACACCAGCTCATTACCATGTCCTTTACCATGAGAATAATTTCTCTGCTGATGCTTTGCAGATGCTCACCAACTGCCTGTGCTACAAGTAAGCTAGGTTCTCCATTGACTAACATATATTTTCTACCTTATGTTACTGGTTAAGCGAATGTGACTACAATTTGATAATGTTTTATATGATTTTAGTGATTTTATTAAATTTGAGGATGTCTAAGTCGGAGCATTAGAGGTTGTGGAGAGTCATCGTTAATGAAGTCATTGATCGGAAGAATTTTCATTACGATATATAGGATTAGATGATTTCAGTTATGATGTGTGTAATTGGTTACATTGTAATCAGAATGAACAGTCTTTGTTGTGTAATTAGTATACTTGATAACCATGATTGACACTTTGTTAATATTTGATTAGTCAATATAATTTAAGGTGTGATTTTTTTTGCTATACATATGTTCATGTATGTGTATGTTGCTAACACTGGTAATACGGCTGTCAAATCCTGGCTAGCTCCAGGATGCAGTCGGTAATAAGGATAATCAGGAGTGGGGGCACCTAATAGGGGACCCTGCCTGTAAACAATCCGCGACGAGCTGTAACAGAGAACGTCTCGGATAACCTACATAAAGGAGACAAGCTTCTATAAAGGTCGTCTCAGATCAATAAACAAATCTGTGACGGGCTACAATATGACATGTCTCAGATCGTCAATATATCTGCAACGGCTTTGTTAGGGCTTGTCACGCATGTATGCTGATGGGCGACACGCGCCACCCCATCTCCAATGACCCCGTCAAGACCGTATGTTATGACATAAAGAAAGGATACACACATCCTTTAAGCATGTCTCACACATAGGATGATCGTGACGCACCTTATGCACGTCTCTGATGACAACGTAATGCGAGACACGACGACAGAGACACAAAATTTGTTCATCTTCTTTCTTCGTTAGGGCGCGTCTCGGATGAGCCTTTCTTACGTAGTGCATATTTATTAGTTTAGAACTTCGTTTTTGACTAGAATTGATTAAACAAGCTAGAACTGATCATATTGAACTTACTTTAGCTAATTTGAGTTAGATTTGACTATGTTTGATTGATTAAGACTAAGTAAAACTAGAATAGCTTAGTTGAATTAGATATTCCTATATTTGAAAAATTAATATTAAGTAAGACCATTTTTGATTATCTAAAACCCGAAGAAAGGTGCACTAGTGGTTGTAGGTGCACTTGTGGCGGTGGCGGTTGCAGTGGAGGTAGCTCGAGGTCCACTTCCCGGCCTCCCTGGCCTTGAAATAGTGTCTGTCATTGCAAATGTTACAAGTTATTACATATTATTAAGAATGCGATGAATTTAAATTACTTTAACTTACCACCATAGCCCACCTTTGCACCTCCATCGGCTCCGCATCTGCTCCATGCAGGCTTGCTGGTAGGAGATGGTGGTCTGCATCGCCGCCCTCTATGCCTCTATCTCCGCGTTGCCCTCCTTGACCTGACGGGCGAGAGTCTCCACCTGCGAGACACGACGACTCGGGCCAGCCGACCAAGCCTGCGTGGAGTTGCCTCTCATAGGTCGCGCCGCCCTCGAGTTGACAACTCCGTCAAATATGGTGAGACTATAAAAAGAAAGAACCAGTAATATGGAATTGAAATATTTTGAATTGAAAACGATAAAATAAATTACGAACTCATCTTCCGTAGGCTTTTCCACCTCCGCTTGCATACGCAGCTTAAGGATCGATTGGTTCATGTTTCAAATCGAAACCGATTAGTTAATGTTCCTAATCAAAACCTTCGTCGTGTATCCTCCTAGCCTCCTCTTCGTACCTAGCTTGAAAATAAGAAAATCATGTAAGTTCAACAATCCATATAGTTATAATTAATTTGAATGATTTCTAAACTTAACAACCGCTCGGCTGCGGCCTGACTGCACCCCTCAGGCTGAGAATGTCCCTCTGACCTCTCTTCAGACCTCAGCAGGAGTCGGCGGCACCCCTGTCTCGCGCTTCTATCAATACGTGTTAGTACAACAGTATAATATGAATATATAAACATAAGTTAGACACACTTACTATGTGTTTAGCTCAACGCAAGTGGTTATCTCGGCCATGGTTGTGCTTCCGTCGACCCCTCTACACCCCCGAGCCTTGTCAAACTTAGCCTTGAACTCATTGCTTGCCCAGTACCAACAAAGGGTCCGGTATGCATCGGACCGACCTTGCAACCAGCTCATGTGGCCCTGCACATATTTGTAGGTCATTAAAATATCATTGACAAGATTATCAGAAATAATATTTACTACACCCACGTACCTATGTGTACTTCTCCTCCGTTAGGTGCCTCTCGCTCTCTTGCCAGAAGTGCTGCACGTCGTGCTGCTTTGCGTTCAAGTACTCATTGATAACTTGAATACGAGCATTCTACAAATCTTGTCGAACCACCTTCCAAGCGTTGAAGTAAAACACTTTCCTCGCATGCTCAAACATGTGAGGGTCGTCCGAGTCCTCTGAACTATACCTTTCCTATAATAAAGAGTATATTGAAGAGATGGTCATTAAAAGAGTTTAAGAGTTCAAACTTAAAAATTTTATTTAACATACTTACCATAAAATTGGCCCATGCGGCCTCTTGAACGTTGTGGTGCTCCTAGTGAGGGGCGCGTGCGTAGTCCTCCCATGAAGTAGCAGGCATCCCGTCGATGACCCCGGGATAGTGCATACGCACTAAGGACCCGAGAACACCATTCACCGGTCTTTGGTGTCTATCATCGGTGAAAGACGCGTCGAACCAAACATTGCAAGATATTTATTGATTAATTACATGAGTAACCAAAACAAACCAGAATTGAACACTACGATTTTATTACCCGTCTTAGACCGGACGAATCACGATCCTCTGTGAAGAGACAGAAGGAGGACTGACAAAATGAGTCCTCCTCGTCCGTCGCCTCTGCTCGGGCACCACGTCTGGTGACCCCGAAGGCTCGTCGGCAGCCAAGCCAGGGGGTTGAGCAACAGAAGGCTCATGAGCTGAGGGCTGGCTCACCGAAGGGTAGCCAGGCTCAACTAGCGCCCTAGCCTTTGAGTCAATCGGTGAGGACTACAACATTCAAATGGTTCATAAGTAAGTTTAATTGGAAATTAGATTTTAAAAATTTGTGAAAGACTAGTGAAATTTACCTGTGTGGGCTACTCTCACGAAGTCCTAGTGCTGATTAGAATGTCATCCACCAGCTGAGAGTGTCTGCTCCCAGTCGACGAGGCACCAGCGAAAGCATCTTCAACACTAAAGAGAAAGAACCCCCTCGTCGCTGCGACCTTGTTACCCTTCTTTGACGCCATCCTGTTTTAAGAGATAATCAGTAAATATGCAAATAAGATATATAAAATTCATGTTACTATTTCAAAGAAAATATTACTTGTAATCACTTTCAAAATTCATCAGCATCATTATCATGTGCCCTACTCCTTAAACAAGCCCAACGATCTTCCATCGTGACCTGTTCCCATTTCTGTTTCCGCATATCATCTGTTTATACATATTCAACATCTTCAACCAATTGATCGAGACCTGCACCAGGCTCGACGATAAAACTGTCTGCAACTCTTCTTCTTGGTACACTTCTTCAATGTTTTCACTATCATGGTAACCATCATCTCTAGGAGTATATAACCGCTCACGAGGATTCACCTTATATACCACCCACCAAGCACCGAGCTTTGTGAATGGATAAGGTAGATAATACACTTGCTATGCTTGTTGTGCAAGAAAAAGTATATTGTAACCTCGTGTCGGTCCTTGTGTTTGACTTACATCATCCCAAATTTGTTTTCTCGAGTTCCATGAGTGCTATCAAATCAGTCACAGTCAAAGAAGACAACTCGAAGTGTCTTATTTCCGATAAAAGTAAATTCAAGGATTTTGTTAATGATCCCTTAATAATTAGTTTCATGCCCTTGAGTGTCAATTGCCCTCATCACAACACCAGGATTTGATGTTGCCGCGAGAGGACGAAGAGCTTCAAAATGAGTTGTACGGAATCGAAAGTCATTTATGTCATATCGACCATAGACTCTAACATTCACCAATCCATAAGATAGATGTCGCAAATCTTTATGGATGTTGTGAGTCTGTCTCTAACCCGATGCAAACATTTCTCGCATCACGAGCAAAATCTGTATCGAAACGGTCCAGCGCCTTCCATGCATCACCGTCGGACGGGTGCATCAAAAATTCTTTGTTCTCATGTTTACCTTCTTTGTGGCATTTCATGTGTCTTGCGGTTCTTTATGAAAGCAACAACCGCTTCAACCGAGAAGTCACGGGCAAGTAACAAAGCTGCTTATGTGTGACATCTGTCATCACATGATTGCCATCGTCCTTAACAACTTTGGCATACCTCAGTTTACCACATTTCAAGCGCCTGTTCTCGTTGGGTGCCATTTTCAGAATAGCATGCAGTTGCCTGGGCACACCTCAATTTTCTCATAGTCCATACCGAGACCAAATATCAATTTCTTCGACTGATACATATCTTTAGGCGCTTTGTGAGGTTGTAGAAGGAATTGGCAGATCAATTTCACGAAAGCAGTTGATGGAAAAGAAGTACTTAGACTTAATTACCATAAATCTAATCATGAAAGCAAGGATGGTCACATCTGTGTGTTCATGCAATGGTTGTTCTGATGCCTTGAGCTGCTCGAAGAACTTGTCTGCCTCCATTATAAGAGGATCCTCCGCTTCCATAGCTTCTAGCATCTCATCCATCCTATCAACCACCATTCTATCATCATTCTCATGCACTTCTTATACGACTCGAGGTTTAGTCTCCCCGTGGACGGTCCACATCCACACCTCATAATGCGGAATGAAACCATTTCGATATAAGTGAAACGAAAGTTCCATTCTATTCAAAAACTTGGTGTTCTGGTATTTCGTACATGGGCATCACAGCTTATCATCCGTTGACAACGAAAATGCTCAATCGAAAAATTGATCTAACTTGGTGAACCACTCATCCGAGTGACCGCCAGTTCTGCTCTTCTAACTAGTTTACATCCAACTGCGGTCTTCACCCATGTTTGACTGATCTGTAGTATAAACTCAGAGAAGTTGTAGTTATTTCATACTTTGTTTAATGTCACAACACTACATAGGTCCTAAACTCACACAAGAGTGACTGAGCGGAGCGTGCTCATGACGAGACGCACAGTCTGGATCTGAACAAAATTTCAGCAGCATAACCCCGTTGTTCTCTAACTGCACGCCCGATAATAGTGCAGCAGAGAATAACAAGGTTATGCCGTCAAAATCTTGTCTAGATCTAGACTCGCATCTCGTCACAAGCCACGTCCCCTCGGTCACTCCCAGGCTGTCCAGAAAGGGACAATTCCAAACCAACATGTCTCACATGCTTAACGCATATGAAACGAGTCGGTTCGAAATGGATGATGCATATACTATAGGTTACATTTACTTTCTCAATCATTTAAGAGAGAGAGAGAGAGGGAGAGAAAAGAATGAGAGAGAAGGAGAAAAGAACAAGTATGTTGCGAGTCCTTATCATCGTCACTGTTGTCGTTCGCCTCCGTGCCCATCCAAACACTTCCTTTACCTTACAACTAAATGTGCCTTGTTGACGTTGTGCCTTAAACGGGTTGTCACGGTTCTATCCGGCACAAAACCCATTTATATATATAGTACTTAAACACTTAAGCAATTCAAGGAACAATTAACATAGATCTAAATATATACATGTCAACACAATAAATAAATAATAAAACAACTAATAAACCTATTATACAACCAATGCAAAATTTATTCTACTGAGTAAACATTTTAGCAATTAATCAACAACTTAATCAATGAATTAAAAAGCTCATTGAACTAGTGCAAAGTTTAATTCACTAATACACAATTTAATGAACAAAATACAATTATTCAACTAATACAAAATTTAGTCTACCAATTAAACATCTTAAATAATTATTAATTTCATAAACAAATACAACAATTATTCCACTAATCAACAATTTAATCAGTTTACACAATTCGATGAACTAATCATCATTTTAACCAACAATTTACAACCCACTAATCAACTAATCACCAATTAACCTAACTAATTCGACACATTAAGCAAAAAATGCCAATGGCATGGCCGCTGGAGCTCGGATTTTGGGACTGGGGGAGGGGAGGCCGGCTGGGAGAGGGAGTGGGCGGCGCCAGGTGGAGGGCGGCGAGGTGGGGGGCGCTAGGGCGGCGAGAAGGAGGTGCGGACACGGGGGTTGGGAAGGTGGCGTCACCATAGGGGCGCCAAGGTTGGGGCACTAGTGGACGTGGTGGGGGAGGGCAGGTGGTGGGGGAGAGCATCATATTTTGGAGGCGGCTGCGTTGGAAGCACGGCGACGGGCGGCTGCGCCGGGGAGGCGGCCAACAGGGGAGGCGGGGTCGGGAGGCGGCGACGAGCGGCCCCGTTGGGGAGGCGGCACTAGGCCACAAGTGACGAGCCGGCGGGAGCACGAGGCAGGAGCGGCGGCGCGGCGGCGCGAGTCTGGAGCGGCGGCATAAGTGAGTTTCGCGTGAGTGTGCGTCGAGTGGGCCAGAGTATATCGCTTTTATTTGCGACGACCGTATAAATTGCGACGACCTTAGGGTTGGCCATCGAATTTAATTAACTTGCGACAGTGTTATACTTGACCATCGCAAATAAGTTCATATTTGCGACGGTTACATTATTTGCGATGGCTTATGGGCCGGCTGTCGCAAATTAATCTTCTAGTTGCGACGGTTACTTACTTTTGTGACGGAGGAGTGCAGGCCATCATATTACTCTATGTGTGATGACTGACCGTCGTAAATAATTTTAGCCGTCATGAATGATTGTGTTTTCTGTAGTGGAGGAAGTATTATGCACGGAACTGCCAATGCCATGTGGCTTCTAGTATCCTCTGTCGTGTCGAGCTTCACTTTCAAGCGTGTTGGCTCAGTTTGTGCATAAAGTAGCACTACAGGAAACGCGATCATTTGTGATGGCTAGTTTTATTTGCGACGGTCAGCCATCGCAAATAACTTAAGTTGCGACGGCATCTATGTGGCGGTCGCAAATAAGAAGGTCGTCGCAAATAAGGACTAATTTGTGACGGCGAAACCTAGGGCCGTCGCAAATAAGGACTAATTTGCGACGGCCAACCCTAGGGCCGTCGCAAATAAAGAAGTCGTCGCAAATAAAAACTTATTTGCGACGGCTGCAAAAAGTACCGTCACAAATAAGTTTAATTGTGACGGCCATAATATAAGGCTGTCGCAATTAATAGGGCCGTCGCAAATAAGGGCTAATATCGGCCCCATCGACCCCCGACACCTCATTATCCTCCACGCCCCCGAATACGCCGTCGCCGCCCTGCTGCGTCCGCCGCCCTAGCGCGCCCCCGCCGCCCCCAACCCCCCGCCGCTGACCTGCAGCCAGCTGCTGGCCCGCCGCCCCCTGCGCCCCCGGCCCTGCCCCCGCCGGCCCCGCCCCCGCACCCCCTGCGCCCCTGACCCCGCCGCGAACCCCGCGCCTGACGTCGTCGCGCCCCCGCTGCCCCCGGCCCCGGACAGCAGCGCTGCCAGCCTCCTCCAACGCCTCCGCCGTCCGTCCGACGCCGCCAGCCTGCTGCTCCATGCCGCACAAGTAAAGTATGCATTTAGTTGTTAATTTCTAGATAATTAGTTGTTAATTGTTAATTGATGATTAGTTGTTATGCAATTTAGTTGTTAATTGTTCTTGATGATTAGTTGTTATGCAAATTAATTGTTAGGTTGTTGTTAATTAGTTGTTAATTCTAATTATTTTTTAGTAGTTGCTAATTATGTTTGAATTGCAATTAATTGTTAGTTAGTTGTTAATTAGTTGACCATTCTAATTAATTATTAGTCAGTTTTTAATTAGTTGTTAATTGGATCTTAATGTTACTATATATGCTTAGGAGTTATTTAATAATGTTTAAGATTTGTATTATTGCTCTCGTTTATTGTTTTGTGATTAAAATACAGTTGCTTATGTTTTCATTAATATTTTTGATACTTATGTATTATATATAGAAACGGCTAAACAAATGGGCCGTCATACGTAAAGTAGGTATCGTATATGTAGCTATATGGCCCATCGGGCCCAACCCTAACCTTAATTTGAGGTCGGGCAAAGAGAGAACGACGCCGCTGCAGTGTGGGTCACGATCGTGACCCGTGACTGGTGACATGAGGTAAATCGTTAGGGTTAAGTGTATATGGGCCGGGCGGCCCATTACTAATCCTAAAAGTCTGTAACCAGGTATCTCTCCGCGGCAAGACCCCCTGTTCACATTGCGTGTGTTTGCGAGTACGTATAAGACGATGAAAACTCCGAAAACGTATGTTACGAGTATGTGTCCTTGACTCGCAACATCCGTAAGGCAACAGGTTTCCCAGCTAACCAGTTGCCCCCCTTTGTACTTTAAGAATTGCACCGGATAGGGGGGTGTAGTGTTAAATAGGCGGTGTTATGCTGCCGAAATTTCGTGATTTGTGAGACGGATGATAATCAACATTGATGAATCGTTAGGGTTAAGTGACCAACCTGGAAGGGCACGACACGCAATAAGTGTGATCATGCCGTGTAGACCATTGTAGTGGTACTGTATGCGTCAAGGCGACACGGAAGCGAACGGGTTGGTAAGGACGTCAATGACCTGCGATTGCGTGGACGGTGGAAATGGATGTGGAATTGTCATCTAAGACCAACTTTCCTCTCACTCTTTCTCTAGTTCTTTCCTCTCTCTTAAACGACTTCAAAATAAAAATGAGCAACGTAACCTATCCTGTATACATTAACGACAATTTCTTTCGCGTTAATTTGCAGAGCCAAACATGGGAGAAGACCGCAGTTAAATGTATACTGGCTGGAAGAGCAGAACTGATGGTCACTCGAATGAGTGGTACATCAAGCTAGATAAATTTTTGGATTGAGCATTTTCGTTGTCAACGGAAGATATGGTGTGGTGCTCATGTACAAAATGCTGGAACACCAAGTTTTTTAGAAGATGGGAGCATTCGTTTCACTTATGTCGAAACGGTTTCACTCCACATTATGAAGTGTGGACCTTTCACGGCGAGACTAATTCTTGAGTCATAGCAGAAGTGGATGAGTATGATATAACAGAGGTTGATAGGATTGATGAGATGCTAGAAGCTCTGGAAGTGGAGGATCCTCTTACAAATGAGGCAGAGGAGTTCTTCGAGGAGCTGAAGAAATCACAAGAGTCGTTGCATGAACACATGGTTGTGACCATACTTGCTTTCTTGACCAGATTTATGGCAATTAAGTTCAAGTACTTTTTTTCCATCAACTGCTACAATGATCTCATGAAATTGATCTGTGATATCCTTCCACAACCTCACAAAGCGCCACTAGATATGTATCAGTCAAAGATCAAGATATCTGGTCTCAGTATGAAGTATGAGAAAATCAATGTGTGCACAGACAACTGCATGCTATTCTGTAAAGAGCACGCCAATGAGAAGATGTGCTTGAAATATGGTAAACCGAGGTATGTCGAAGTTGTTAATGACGATGGCGATAATGTGATGATAGATGTCGCACATAAGCATCTTTGTTACTTGCTTGTGACACCTCGGTTGAAGCGGTTGTTACTTTCAAAAAGAACCGCAAGACACATGAGATGGCACAAAGAAGCTAAATGTGAGAACAAAGAATTCTTGACGCATTCGTCCGACTGTGATACATGGAAGGCGCTAGACCGTTTCGATCCAGACTTTTCTCATGACGCGAGGAATGTTCGCATCGGATTAGCGACAAAGGGATTCTCACCGTTCAGTACAAACGCCACGCCATACTCCTGTTGGCCCGTCTTTGTCATTCTGTACAACCTTTCACCTGCTCTTTGTACAAAGAATGAGTTCATGTTTCTCCGCCTCATTGTACCTGGACCTGATCATCTCGGGTCATGTCTCAACGTGATGTTGAAACTGCTGATTGAAGAATTGAAAGTCTTGTGGACAGGAGTCGAAGCGTACGACAGTTACAAGAAGCAGAAATTCAACCTTCGAGCTGCTTATTTGTAGTCATCCATGATTTGTCGGCATACGACATGTTTTCCGGATAGAGCACTCACGGTCGTCTGACGTGTCTGATATGTGCTTCAGACACGAATTGCTTTCGACTAACTCATGGAGGCAAAATATCTTACTTTGATTGTCACAGACGTTGGCTGCCCTAGAATCACATATTTAGGCAGCAGAGATATGTCTTTTCGAAAGAACACTGTTGTGACTGAAGGACCACCGAAGCGTCTCAACGGGTCAGAAATTTATGATATGTTGGACAAACTGGTGCCTGATAAAGATCGTCTTGGATATTTTGTAGGTTATAGAGAGGAAAAAAATTGGACTCACATATGTGGACTTTGGGATCTACCGTATGTGAAGTCGTTGATTCTAATGCACAACATTGATGTCATGCATCAGGAGTGTAACATGAGCGAAATTATCATAAGCACTTGCATGGATATGCCTGGCAAAACGAAAGACAATTACAAAGCTAGAATAGATTTGGCACACATTTGTCACTGTCCAACTCTTAAAATCTCTGAAAGTGGTGGGAAGCCACATGCTTCTTCCTGTCTTCGATCGAAAGAAAAGAAATAAGTTATGAAATGGATGAAAACTTTGAAATTTCCAGATGGTTACGCAGCTGGAGATGTTGAAGATATTGAAGATGTAGAGCCAGATGATATGCGAAAACAAAAATTAGAACAGGCCACGATGGAAGATCATTGGGTTGGTTTAAGGAGTAGGGCACATGATAATGATGTTGATGAATTTTGAAAGTGATTACAAGTAATGTTTTCTTGAAGATATTAACATGAATTTTGTATATCTTATTTGCATATTTACTGATTATCTATTAAAAAGGATGGCATCAAAGAAGGGTAAGAAGGTGCCGCTGACGAGGGGGTTCTAACCCTCTAGACCTGAGGACGCTTTCGCTGGTGCCTCGTCCACTGGGAGCAGACGCTCTCAGCTGCTGGGGCACGCTTTGAGTAGCTCTAGAGCTTCGTCACAGACTCACAGGTAAATTTCACTTGTTTTTGACAAATTATTTAAATTCAATTTCACATTAAACTTACTTATGAATCATTTGAATGTTGTAGTCCTCACCGGCTGACTCAGAGGCTGCGGCGCCAGTTGACCTTGGCTACCCTTCGGTGAGCCAGCCCTCGGCTAGCGAGCCTTATGTTCCTCAACCCTTTGACTCTGCTGGTGATGAGCCGTCTGGGTCACCTAACGTGGCGCCCCAGCAGACACGGATGACGAGGAGGACTCATTTTGTCAGTCCTCCTGTGATCCCTTCACAGAGGGTCGTGATTCATCCAGTCGGAGATGGGTAATTAAAATTATAGTGTTCAATTTTAGTTTCTTTTGGTTACTTAAGTAATGAATCAATAAATAGCTTGCAGGGTTTGGGACGACACGTCTTTCACCGGTCAGAGACACCAAAGACCGGTGAACGGTGTCCTCGGGTCCTTAGTGCGTTTGCACTATCCCGGGGATCGACGGGGTGCCTACTCTTTCATGGGAGGACTACACATGCGTCCATCATGTGATACCCGGTTCCAAATATGAACCAAGCGTAACGCATATGTGTGCCCAGGATGTTCAACACACATACACGAGTGATTCACAAATGATAACAGAATTTAACCACGTCTTAACTAATAAATAAGTACTTTATTACAATAATCCAATAGTTCACGAATGATAAAACTCTAAATAATTGCAGCAGAAAATAAACTAAATAGCACGACTCCAATCCACAAGCAATTGACGGCGGTACGCAACCTAGTACTCCACGTGATCCTCAGGGTACTCCCAATTGTCTCCAGTAGCTGTTGGGGGGGAATTGCAAGGGTGAGTACATGTCGTACTCAGCAAGTGTGGAAAGTATGACATGTGGCTTATTCAAATGAGGAATGTAATAATGGCTAAGTGCTGAAAAGTACAGTAAAACATTTGAAAAGCATTATACTATGTCTATGTGAAACAAATCCCATCATATTAACAAAATATAACCATATCCAATTATTGCCAACATTACCATTATCCATGCCCAATTACCATAACTCAATTTCATAACCATGACCATAATCCATAAACCAACCATAACCATTACCAAACCATAACCATCCATAACCATCCCAAATCCCAATTCCAACTCTAATCATGTAGGTCATCCAGGTGCTCATAACCGGGAGCACGGCTATCATGATAGTTTTTAAACACTCTGCAGAGGTTGTACCACTTTACCCACATGTTTGTGATTTTATCACCTTTCGATGACTAAGAAACCTCCATTGTGCCATCTCACACTTCCGTAGGTGTGTGGCCAAGAGATCACAAAATAGCCTTTCAAAAGGGACTACTAGTATGTACGGCCCCACTAAGGTTTCACCGGCAGGCTTGAATCTCCATTCTCCCACCCACGGGCCCCCTCGTGTGCCATGCAGATCCCAGGGCAGTCCTCCTCGACTCCCATTCCCTGCGCCATCCAATGGTCCATACAATACTAGCAGCGCTCCTAATTATTCAGCTACGCCGCACCCATACTTGGCCTTGTGGTGGCACTGTTGACCTGGCATATTCTCGCATGAACCGGTCCTTAGATTTAAAGCAAGCAAACCACCATAACAATCAACCCATCCACATAACCATGCTTGCTTAGATCACCCATCATATTGACCAGTTCACATTAACCAGAATATCATTGATGCATAATTAAATGTGTAGTGTTGTTTGCCATCCCAATTAATTAAGCGAAGCAAAAAGGTAAAAACCCTTCCCGACTCTCTACCATAAATTCCAGGTGACAAGGGTGGTCAAACAAAACTAGTAAACTTCCTACCATAGGATAAACCCATCAATTTGACACAAGCATGCAAGTTCGCAAACAAAACATTTAATTTAAAATAGGATCAATATGCTTCAAGGACACTTGCCTTGCTCCGGCGGATGGGGTTGCTCAAGCGCTTCGAAGTCTTGATTTTGGAAATCCTCGTATGCGGCCTCTTGAGCACGTTCCTCTACGCGTGATCATACATACAAGAAAACATATACAATTCAATATAATGCACACAAAATAATCAACATGCAATGACATGCATGCATGCACAGTTTATAATTAATTTACTATGGTCGTTTATTAATTAGATGTGACTAGTTCATACGTGTTCATATGAGTTTACGGGGGCTTTAGGGTGGATTAATGCTGCTGAAAATAAAATTATAGTGCAACTAAATTCAATTTACGCCTATTAGATTCAAGATGATCGCAAAAATTCGCATCGGGAACATGGCCTACCGTAGATCTGACGGCTTGACGGTCGCGGAACAATGCGACGCGTAGACGAAGTAGATGCGTTCTCCGGCGGCACGACGACGGTGGCGCGATGTCGGCGACGATCTCCGGCGAACGGTGGCGCCCTCCTCTTTTTCTCCCTCTTCTTCCCCTTCTTTTCCTCTTTTTTTTTCTTCCCTGGGCGCAGCCTTCTGGACTCCCCTTTTTTTTCCTCTCTGTACCGGCGGTTTCCTTCGTCTGGCGGCTGCAGCATTGGCTTCGGTTCCTTTTATAGGGGCGTGGCTAGGGTACGGCATTGGTAGAATCGGAGGCGGTTACGGCGCGGGAGGGAGTCGTATCCGGGACGGGAGCGTCGGGCCGGGAGGATCGGGCGCTGACGGGAAAAAAATCACGGGGGGAGCGGAATTCGGTTGGGGGCGGGCATTACGGCGTGGGAGGCGGGACCCAGGGGCGCGGGGCCATACGACGGCCGGACTCGGCGCGCGAGCGCGGGAACCGCGCGGGAGCGGGAGGCGGGCGGCCGATTCGGCGTGGGGGCGGGGCCCGGCTGCGGGCGCGAGCGCGCGTCGCGCGCGGGAGGCCGGGCGGCCGATTCGGCGTGGGGGCGGGGCCCGGCCGGCTGCGGGCGCGAGCGCGCTCGGGCGCATCGCGCGCTGCGCGGTGCAACGGCAGGCGGCGCGGTTCGGGTGCCTCGGGCGGCGGGGTCAGCCAGGCGGCGTCGGCAGGGGCACGCGGCGCGGAGCGCCTCGGGTGGCGTGCGTGGCCGGCTGGGCCGGTACGGCCTGGCCGGCGGATATAATTTTTTTTCTTTTTTTTATATAACTTATTATATATATATATTTATATATATATTATTAATATTATATATTTATTATTTATTATTTTTATAACATATATTATTAATATATATTTCATTTTTATTTTCATATATTGTTATATATATTATTTATATATATATATTTATATATATTATTATTATTTTTATACTTATTCCCTATTACAATTTTTAGGCTATAATTATTATTTTCTTTTTCTTCTTTTGCTACACATATTTGTATATGTATATGTTTTATTATTTTTCTTTTATTCTACTAGTGTTTAATGCATGACCATGTATGCAATGCATGATGCGAAAATTTAGGGTGTTACAAACCTACCCCCCTTAAAGTGAATCTCGCCCTCGAGATTCGATAGCGTGGAGAAAAGATGAGGGAATTCTGTCTTCAAGTCTTCTTCACGTTCCCATGTAGCTTCGGCTTCCGTATGGTGTTTCCATTGCACTTTGCACCAACGGATCCTCTTATTTCTCGTGACCCTTTCCTTTATGTCCAAAATTTTGATAGGTTGCTCGACATAAGACAAATCCTCTTGAAGTTCTAACTCGTCCATCGGCACTTGTTCTTCCGGTACCCTGAGACACTTCTTGAGTTGAGAGACGTGAAACACGTCGTGTACATCGGAGAGATACGTCGGCAGCTCAAGTCGATAAGCTACCTCTCCTCGCTTGTCCAGAATCTTGAATGGTCCGATGTAACGTGGTGCGAGTTTTCCCTTGACGTTAAACCGTCGCTGACCTCTGATAGGTGACACTTTGAGGTATACAAAATCTCCAACTTCAAAAGTCAGACTCCTTCGCCTATTATCAGCATAACCTTTCTGTCGAGACTGGGCAGCCTTTAAGTTTTCCCGTATTATTTGGACTTGCCTTTCAGCTTCTTGTAACACGTCGGGACCAAACACTTGATTCTCTCCGGTTTCATTCCAAAACAAGGGAGTCCTACATTTCCTTCCGTATAATGCTTCATAGGGTGACATTTTCAAACTTGCTTGGTAACTATTGTTGTACGAGAATTCAGCATACGGCAAACTTTTATCCCAACTTTTCCTATGTTTTAAAGCACATGCTCTCAACATGTCTTCCAAAATTTGGTTGGTCCTCTCGGTTTGTCCATCCGTCTGAGGATGATACGCCGAACTAAAGTTCAGCCTTGTTCCCATTGCTTCATGCAATTTCTGCCAAAATCTGGAGGTAAATTGAGAACCTCTATCCGAGACTATCTTCTTTGGTACTCCGTGTCGACACACAATGTGCTCCATATACAACTCTGCTAGCTTCGCGGTGGTATATGTGGTCTTGACAGAGATGAAATGAGCTGATTTTGTCAATCGATCCACAATAACCCATATTGAATCATAGCCAGACTGAGTTCGCGGTAATCCAACTACAAAATCCATAACAATCTCTTCCCACTTCCACTCCGGGATCTTTAGTGGTTGTAACAATCCGGCTGGCCTTTGATGATCAGCTTTAACTCGTTGGCACACATCACAAAGTGCAACATATTCGGCTATGTCCTTTTTCATGCTGGCCCACCAGTAGCATGTCTTTAAGTCCTTGTACATCTTCGTACAGCCGGGATGAATTGAGTAAGGCGAGTCATGTGCCTCCTTCAATATTGTTTCACGAATATGCCTGACATTAGGTACCACAATCCTCTTTCCAAGCCATAAGGTACCCTGTTCGTCCTCATCAAACCGGAATTCTTTTCCTTCTTGGGTCCTTTCCTTGATTTCCTGTATTTCCTTGTCCTTTGTCTGTCCTTCCCGTATTTCCTGCTCTAATGTTGGGTTGACTTCCATTGTTCCCATCTCATTTATGAATCCAAGGTTCAATCGTTCAAACTCCTTGCATAATTCGGATGGCAGTTCTTGAACTGTGAGTTGATGACTTACTCCTTTTCGGCTCAAAGCATCGGCCACTACGTTGGCCTTCCCTGGGTGATAGTTGATTCCCACGTCATAATCCTTGATGAGCTCCAACCATCGGCGTTGCCTAAGATTCAGATCCGTTTGCGTAAATATGTACTTGAGACTCTTGTGATCTGTATAAATCTCACATCGGTGACCAAAAACATAGTGTCTCCATATCTTCAAGGCGTGTACCACGGCTGCGAGTTCAAGGTCGTGTGTAGGATAATTCAACTCATGTTTCTTTAGTTGCCTCGATGCATAAGCTACCACTTGGCCTTCTTGCATGAGCACACATCCTAATCCTTGTCTTGATGCATCACAGTATATATCAAAACTCTTGCTCACGTCCAGTAATACTAACACCGGGGCGGTTGTTAACCTTTTCTTTAACTCCTCAAAGCTATCCTGACAAGCTTGAGTCCATCGGAATGCCTTCCCTTACATGAGTAATTCGGTCATAGGCTTGGCTATTTTGGAAAAATCCTTAATGAATCGGCGGTAGTATCCAGCCATTCCAAGGAAACTCCGAATTTCCTTAACATTCTATGGCGGTTCCCACTTAAGCACATCTCTCACTTTCCCTGGGTCAACTAATACTCCTCCTCCGGAAATAATATGTCCTAAGAAGGAAACTTCACGTAACCAAAATTGACATTTACTGAACTTGGCATACAATTGATGCTCCCTCAATTTCTGCAGCGTAAGCCTCAAGTGTTCCTCATGTCCCTTCTCATCCTTCGAGTAGATCATAATATCATCGATGAACACTACAACGAACTTATCCAGATATTCCATGAAGACCTTATTCACGAGATACATAAAGTACGCAGGCGCGTTTGTCAATCCAAATGACATGACGGTGTACTCATAAGATCCATATCGTGTCCGAAATGCTGTCTTGGGTATATCCGATGGTCTAATCTTCATTTGGAAGTATCCTGACCGCAAGTCGATCTTGGAGAAGATACAGGCACCCTTCATTTGGTCGAACAAATCCTCAATACGGGGCAGTGAGTACTTGTTCTTAATTGTCACTTCATTGAGCGACCTATAGTCCACACACATCCTCTGGGTTCCATCCTTCTTATCTACGAAGAGCACTGGGGCTCCCCACGGGGACGAACTTGGGCGTATAAAACCCTTCTCTAGCTGCTCTTGAATTTTCTTCTTGAGCTCTGCTAATTCCTTAGGAGGCATCCTATACGGCCTCTTAGCTATAGGTGCAGTTCCGGGTATCAACTCAATGGCGAATTCTATGTCACGATCAGGTGGCATACCTGGCAACTCATCTGGAAACACGTCCGGGTACTCGCGAACGATCGGAATGCTTTCCAATGTCACTTCTTCCACGTGATTCAGCATCGCTTTCCCTCTTGCAGGTTGGGCTGCTTCAACTTCAATGCGTGTACCACGTTCACTTGTCAACTGCACAATCCTCTCAGCGCATTGAATGACTCCATTATACTTGCTCAGCCAGTCCATTCCAAGTATTATGTCTATTCCTTGGGAGTCCAATACTATGAGGTTCGCGAGAAAGTCTACCCCCCTTATTTTAATGCTTACTTTCGGACATACTATATTTGTCCTCATCTCTCCGCCAGGAGAACTTACTAGCATAGTTTGCTTCATATGAGATATAGGCAAATTGTACTTGGCAACATACTTTGATGAGATGAATGAATGAGATGCTCCTGAATCAAATAAAACAG
This sequence comes from Tuctoria greenei, assembly GCA_036927565.1. Taxonomy (NCBI): domain Eukaryota; kingdom Viridiplantae; phylum Streptophyta; class Magnoliopsida; order Poales; family Poaceae; genus Tuctoria; species Tuctoria greenei. The sequence continues at coordinate 207,954,209 of JAYESD010000006.1, read as the reverse complement.
TCGCGGGGTTGGAGTTGGCGAGAAACATACCAATCACGACGTCGTCAGCTTGCTGGGCTTCCTCAGTAGAGACATGATTGACATTGCCACGAGCAAAATTCTGCTGTCCACGGTTGCCTTGTGGTGCTCCTCCATTTGGTCGCAGGTGATTTGGCCTTGGTGCATTGTTCATAGGTCCATAGTTTCTCTTGGGGCATTGACTTGCAAAGTGTCCGGGTTCTCCACACGCATAGCATGTCTTACCACCCGTAGCATTAGGGAAGTTTGGGCGCAACTGGTTTTGAGCATTTGCCGCCATGTTAGGATGCGGCGCAGGTGGCACAGGATTGCGAGGCGCTTGCATGGCGGGGCGTTGCTGCGGTGGCTGATTTGGGCGGGGCGGATAAGCAGTGCGGTATGCAGGAGCAGAGGGGTGGTATTGTGGTGCAGTAGGTGGTGCATAGCGGGGGCGAACATTGCTTCCTTGTTGCGGTCCATGATGTGACATCTTCCTCTTGTTGTCCTGGTCCATCTCACGAATCTTGTTCTCAACCACAATAGCCTTGTCAACCAGCTTTTGGAAGTTTGGATAATCAGTATTGAGCAACTGGACTTGAATTTCATTGTTGAGACCTCTCATAAACAAATACTGCTTCCTACTATCAGTTTTGATGTCTTCTGGGGCATATCTTGATAATTGAGTGAATTTGTTGAGATACTCACTCACGCTCATCCTTCCTTGCCTGAGATTTTCAAAATCTTGTCTCCTCAGTATCATAACTCCTTCAGGTACATAGTGGGAACGGAAACTCTGTTTAAACTCAGCCCAAGTGATTGCCTCCTGATTATCATGAGCGTTGCAAAGAGCTTCCCACCAGTCAGCGGCTGCTCCAACTAGTTGATGTGATGCAAAGAGAACCTTCTCCCTGTCAGTGCACTGGACAATAGCAAGTTTCTTCTCAACGGACTTCAGCCAATCATCAGCTTCCATTGGGTCTGTGGCTTGTGCAAAGGTAGGCGGTCTGGTCCTCATGAACTCTCCCAAACGGTTATGATGTGGCGGGGGTGGCGGTGGAGGCAGGTGGGGCTGATTGTTGTTGCCAGCTTGCAGCTGTCCCATGGTCTGTATCATGGTCTGCATGAGCTGGTTCTGCATAGCTAACAGTTGTTCAATATTGATGGCTCCATGAGCATGTCCCTGGTTGTTCTGAGGTACTTCATTGCGCTCCTCCTCATCGTTGGCATCCCTCTGGTTACGAGTTCTCACCATCTGTTGGCGAAAGAAAGGTGGGGGCAGAAGGATTTAGAATTTGGAAGAAAACGTCCCAACTATATGCATCAAGGTATGTGACACTAAATAATCCTTTATTAATATAGACCTATATTATGAGGATGTGGACAATTGCCGAAGCATTCCACAACTCTCTACTAAGCAAACAAGCACTCAAACAAGCACCAAACAGAATTTACAAAGATCCTAAAAGAAGTAACACAACTCAAGGTCACACAAGTATGTCTACGTCGCTCTTATTTAACTAATGGGGGTGTGCCTATCCTTGAGTCGTGGCATAGGTCGAGGACTACTCGTCGTCGAGCGGGAACTCATCCGGGTCCTTGTCGTCGTCGTCGTCGTCGGGGTCCTCGGGGTCCTGTGGGTCCTGGGGTGGTGAGGCAGCAGGCGGCGGTGGTGCGGTAGACGCCACACTGGAAGGCTCCTCGTCAGAGGACTCCTCAGAAGATGACTCACGCTGACCGTTGCGACGGTCTGGAGAGTCTGGGGTCCACATCGGGGTGTCGGACGCGTAGTCGTCTGGGTCCTCGTCGGTGATCCGACGATACCTCCTGATTATCGCCTCGTGGCGCTGGGCGAGGTCACGCCCATCCTGAATCTCCTATTGCGCCCTCTGAAGTCGGGCACTGAGCTGGGCCACATCGTCAACAGTCTGACAAGACTGCGGGAGGTCCAGGTGTCCCTCCACGTGCCTGGAGACGAAGCGCGCAGTGCCACTGGGACGCTGCGGGACGAAGGCGTGCACCGTGTCCTCCAGACGGAAACGGCGGGCGTGGCTCCAAAAAGTGGCTGCTTCCCAGCTAGCATCCTGCTCCGCAGATCGGCGAGAGCTCCTCCAAGCGGGGCTGCTGTGGGTCTTCACCAACTCGTCACCGTAGTAGATATAGATCTTGCAGGTCCACTCCTTCCTGCCGGGGCGCTGCAATCCAGTGGTGTGGTAGGAGAGCGAGAGGCTGTGGTGGCGGTAGCCAGCCTCACGGAGTAGGGCACGGAGACGGTGTCGCAGTTGTCCTGCGGCTCTGCCGTCAGAACGGATCACCACGGGGTGACGGGGGTCGACAGCCGGAGAGCCACTGGCCAACCTACGCGGGGGCACAAGTCCACCGGTCGACTTACGGGGGGTTGTCTTGGTGCGGGCCATCTACGGAAACAAGAATACATTAGAGGAAAAAAAATAACAAATACAAATCTGAAAATTTCAGCAGCTAAAACAGCAGAAAAAGAGCGGTGCAGCGGTTCCAAAAGAACGAAAAATAAAGAGAAAAAATACAGCAACCAACACAATAATTTTACCCACACATAACAGCGGCAAAACACACTTTTTCGCGAAAATTTATACAGCAAAACAGCAGCACTTAATATTGCTCACTTCTGAAAATTTTTATCAAAAACGCAGCAGCGATCAGTACTTTTCGCGGCTGAAAATAAAGGAACAAAACAGCAGCAAAAATTTTCGAAAATAGCATATTAGAAGAGTGTTCCTAAGTGCTCTAGAGTGTCCATTCTACCTAGGCTTGCGTCCTACGGTCAACCTGGCTCTGATACCAATTTGTGACACCCGGTTCCGAATATGAACCAAGCGTAACACATATGTGTGCCCAGGATGTTCAACACACATACACGAGTGATTCACAAATGATAACAGAATTTAACCACGTCTTAACTAATAAATAAGTACTTTATTACAATAATCCAATAGTTCACGAATGATAAAACTCTAAATAATTGCAGCGGAAAATAAACTAAATAGCACGACTCCAATCCACAGGCAATAGACGGCGGTACGTAACCTAGTACTCCATGTGATCCTCAGGGTACTCCCAATTGTCTCCAGTAGCTGTTGGGGGGAATTGCAAGGGTGAGTACATGTCGTACTCAGCAAGTGTGGAAAGTATGACATGTGGCTTATTCAAATGACGAATGTAATAATGGCTAAGTGCTGAAAAGTACAGTAAAACATTTGAAAAGCATTATACTATATCTATGTGAAACAAATCCCATCATATTAACAAAATATAACCATATCCAATTATTGCCAACATCACCATTATCCATGCCCAACTACCATAACTCAATTTCATAACCATGACCATAATCCATAAACCAACCATAACCATTACCAAACCATAATCATCCATAACCATCCCAAATTCCAATTCCAACTCTAATCATGTAGGTCATCCAGGTGCTCATAACCGGGAGCACGACTATCATGATAGTTTTTAAACACTCTGCAGAGGTTGTATCACTTTACCCACATGTTTGTGATTTTATCACCTTTCGATGACTAAGAAACCTCCATTGTGCCATCTCACACTTCCGTAGGTGTGTGGCCAAGAGATCACAAAATAGCCTTTCAAAAGGGACTACTAGTATGTACGGCCCCACTAAGGTTTCACCAGCAGGCTTGAATCTCCATTCTCCCACCCACGGGCCCCCTCGTGTGCCATGCGGATCCCAGGGCAGTCCTCCTCGACTCCCATTCCCCGCGCCATCCAATGGTCCATACAATACTAGCAGCGCTCCTAATTATTCAGCTACACCGCACCCATACTTGGCCTTGTGGTGGCACTATTGACCTGGCATATTCTCGCATGAACCGGTCCTTAGATCTAAAGCAAGCAAACCACCATAACAACCAACCCATCCACATAACCATGCTTGCTTAGATCACCCATCATATTGACCAGTTCACATTAACCAGAATATCATTGATGCATAATTAAATGTGTAGTGTTGTTTGCCATCCCAATTAATTAAGCGATGCAAAAAGGTAAAAACCCTTCCCGACTCTCTACCATAAATTCCAGGTGACAAGGGTGGTCAAACAAAACTAGTAAACTTCCTACCATAGGATAAACCCATCAATTTGACACAAGCATGCAAGTTCGCAAACAAAACATTTAATTTAAAATAGGATCAATATGCTTCAAGGACACTTGCCTTGCTCCGGCGGATGGGGTTGCTCAAGCGCTTCGAAGTCTTGATTTTGGAAATCCTCGTATGCGGCCTCTTGAGCACGTTCCTCTATGCGTGATCATACATACAAGAAAACATATACAATTCAACATAATGCACACAAAATAATCAACATGCAATGACATGCATGCATGCACAGTTTATAATTAATTTACTATGGTCGTTTATTAATTAGATGCGACTAGTTCATACGTGTTCATATGAGTTTACGGGGGCTTTAGGGTGGATTAATGCTGCTGAAAATAAAATTATGGTGCAACTAAATTCAATTTACGCCTATTAGATTCAAGATGATCGCAAAAATTCGCATCGGGAACATGGCCTACCGTAGATCTGACGGCTTGACGATCGCGGAACAATGCGACGCGTAGACGAAGTAGATGCGTTCTCCGGCAGCACGACGACGGCAGCGCGATGTCGGCGACGATCTCCGGCGAACGGTGGCGCCCTCCTCTTTTTCTCCATCTTCTTCCCCTTCTTTTCCTCTTTTTTTCTTCCCTGGGCGCAGCCTTCTGGACTCCCCTTTTTTTCCTCTCTATACCGGCGGTTTCCTTCGTCTGGCGGCTGCAGCATCGTGGCTTCGGTTCCTTTTATAGGGGCGTGGCTAGGGTACGGCATCGGTAGAATCGGAGGCGGTTACGGCGCGGGAGGGAGTCGTATCCGGGACAGGAGCGTCGGGCGCTGGCGGGAAAAAAATCACGGGGGGAGCGGAATTCGGTTGGGGGCGGGCATTACGGCGCGGGAGGCGGGACCCAGGGGCGCGGGGCCGTACGGCGGCCGGACTCGACGCGCGAGCGCGGGAACCGCGCGGGAGCGAGAGGCGGGCGGCCGATTCGGTGTGGGGGCGGGGCCCGGCTGCGGGCGCGAGCGCGCGTCGCGCGCGGGAGGCCGGGCGGCCGATTCGGCGTGGGGGCGGGGCCCGGCCGGCTGCGGGCGCGAGCGCGCTCGGGCGCAGCGCGCGCTGCGCGCTGCAGCGGCAGGCGGCGCAGTTCGGGTGCCTCGGGCGGCGGGGTCAGCCAGGCGGCGTCGGCAGGGGCACGCGGCGCGGAGCGCCTCGGGTGGCGTGCGTGGCCGGCTGGGCCGGTACGGCCTGGCCGGCGGATATAATTTTTTTTCTTTTTTTATATAACTTATTATATATATATATATATTATTAATATTATATATTTATTATTTATTATTTTTATAACATATATTATTAATATATATTTCATTTTTATTTTCATACATTGTTATATATATTATTTATATATATATTTATATATATTTTTATTATTATTTTTATACTTATTCCCTATTACAATTTTTAGGCTATAATTATTATTTTTTTTCTTCTTTTGCTACACATATTTGTATATGTATATGTTTTATTATTTTTCTTTTATTCTACTAGTGTTTAATGCATGACCATGTATGCAATGCATGATGCGAAAATTTAGGGTGTTACACATCACTAGGAGCACGACAACCTTCAGGAGGCCGTATGGGCCGATTTTATGGTAAGGATGTTAAAAATAGTTTCTAAGTTTTAACTCTTAAACTCTTTTAATGAACATATCTTCAATATATTCTTTATCACAAGCAAGGTATACTTTAGAGGACCCGAACGACCCTCACATGATTGAGGATGCGAGGAGAGTGTTTCACTACAACGCTGCCAAGGCGCTTCGACAAGCTTTGTCGAATGCTCGTGTTCAAATTATTAATGAGCACTTGAATGCGAACCAGCACCACGTGCTACACTTCCGACAAGAGAGTGAGTGGCACCTGACGGAGGAGGAGTACACGCATGTACGTGGGGTATAATAAGTATTTTTTCTGATAATTTCTTCGATGGTATTTTTAACGATCTACAACTATGCGCAGGGCCACGTGAGCTGGTTGCATGGTCAGACCGATGCATTTTGGGCCCTTTGTTGGTACTGGGCTAGCGATGAGTTTAAGGCTAAGTCTGGGAAGGCTCGAGAGTGCAGAGGGGTCGAGGGGAAGAGCAGGCACGTCCAGGATAACCACTTGCATTTTGATAAACGCATGGTAAGTGTATGTAACTTATGTTTATATATTCATAATATATTATTCGTACTAACACGTATTGACAGGAGCGCAAGACGGGGGTGCTGCCTACCCCTGCTGAGATTTGGAAGAGAGGTCACAGGGACCCTTCTCAGCCTCAGGGGTGCAGTCAAGCTGCAGCCGAGCGATTGGTAAGTTTAAAAATCATTCATATTAAATATAACTATGTGGATTGTTGAACTTACACGGTTTCCTTGTTTTGCAGGCTAAGTACGGGGAGGAGGCTAGGAAGATACACGGCGAAGATTTCGATTGGGAATGTGAACCAATCGATCCTCAAGCCGCGTATGCAAGCGGAGGTGGAAAAGCACACGGAAGGTGAGTTTATAAGTCATTTTATCATTTTCAATTCAAAGTAATTAAGATATTTCAATTTCATATTACCGACTCTCTTTTTTATAGGCTCACTATATTCGACGGAGTTGTCGACTCGAGCGCGGGGAGACCTATGAGAGGCAGCTCCACGCAGGCTTCTTCAGTGGGCACGAAAGGTCGTCGTGTCTCGCAGAGTGACACTGAGATGAAGTCCCTCTGACAAACTGTAGAAGAGAACCTCAGGCGACAGGAGGAGACAGAACGCCAAAGGATTGCGATGGAGGCCACGTTCTCTTCCCAGGCAGCAGTGTTGTTGCAGATGCGAGAAGCAATGGAGGTAACAAAATGAAAACTAAAGTTCACATTAATTCAGCGTAAATGACTTACTAATAGGTAACATTTAATGTTTGCAATGACAGGCCATGGCTCGGACGCAAGGTGTGGGGATCCAGCTACCGCTACTACCGGTCCTTCCAGACGATCCTTCTTCTGCGAGTCAGATAATTTTCTATGTCAACTTGACAATTCTTGTTTTAACTCAACTTAACCAAAATACAGTGAGGAAATGGAGTGACAGTGAAAGATAGTTAGATACAGTGAGAGATGAAGTTAGAAGAGGGAGGAAGATAGAGAAAAAAGGATTGAGATAGAAGAGAGAGGAGATAATAAAATAGAAGAAAAGGATTGAGATGGAAGAAAGAGAGAGATAGAAGAAAGAGTGGGAGATAGTTAGATAGAGTGGGAGAGGAATGATGAGAGAGAGGTAGATTGGAGATAGAAGGAGAGGAAGAGAGAGGGAGAAAGGGAGATGTAGATTAAGATAGAGGGAGGAAGATAGAGGGAAAATGATAGCAATAGAGAGATAGAGAGAGAGGAATGAAAGAAGAGAGGAAGGGAGGGGATCTATATGGAGATAGAAGGAGAGGGAGGCAGAGATGTTGATGCATTTATATTCTAAATCTAAGTTTCATTAATTGCAGGGATCTGCGATGACTACACAAACTCCGTCGCCGTCGCTACCGCCACCTGGAATGAGGCGCGACGACGACTTCGACTTCGGAGGTGGCTTCGGAGGTCAGACGATGAGTGAGCCCTTGTTTGGTTTGTTGATGGTGATGCGATGTATCGACGATGTGTTGTGATATGTTTTTTGACTGTTATGATGTGTTTTGTGACTGTTGTTATATATTGTCAGTTCTGTGATTTTGGCCATCGAGTCGGATAGTATTTTTAGTTTTTTAAAAAAATAAAAAACCTTATTTGTGACGGCTTTTTATACAGTACCGTCGCAAATAAGGATTTAGGCCGTCGCAAACTAGCCTCTGTTATTTGCGATGGCCTGGCCGTCGCAATTAAGTCCCTATTTGCAACGGCCAGGCTGTCGCAAATGGCCGCGTGGGCCCCGTTGGTTGACCGCGTGGGACCCATCGGCTGACCTTATTTGCGACGGCCAGGCCGTTGCAAATAGGTACTTAATTGTGATGGCTAGACCGTCGTAAACCGCCCTGTGGGGCCCATCGGCCCCATGGCAATATTTTGCGACGGCTACTGTCGGGCGTCGCAAATAAGCCTATTTGCGACGGTGGCCATTGCAAATAAGCTTATTTGCGACGTATTATTTGCGACAGCCAAAAGCTATCGCAAATAGCTTATTTGCGACGGTTTTTGGCTTATTTGCAATGTCCATGGCCGTCGCAAATCGTCAGGATTCCTGTAGTGCAGTGAGTAGATTTCATGTGCCTAAAATTTAAAAAAATTCCAGTCATCTACATAATTAGCAGTTAATCACTACCATTAATCACTAATTCTTATAATTAATCATTAATTTTATAGGTTAATCAATAAAAAATATTTTATCTAATTGTTTTACAATAGACATAATCTTACAATTACGAATTAATAAAAGAAACAATTAACATAACCCTACCTTTAACCCTTAACCGAATGATGACTGAAACGGGTCGGGCGATTAGCGACTGACGGTTAGCATTATCGTAAACCAGTAGTAGCTACCAGTTCACTGTGCACCAGTAAAGTGCGGCAGCGTGGCCCAAGTGGCCAACTAGAAGTGGCAATTGGGCCGGGCCCATTTTGGGCGGCACAAAGCACGTGATTACGGCCCGAGGATAGGCACGGCCCGACACGAAATTTTTTTGGGCCGTGCTAGCATGACATGGGCCGTCGGGCCGTGCCGGGCCTGAATTTTGGGCACGGTGGGCGGCACGGCCAGACACGAAAATTGGGCCGAGCCCGGGCCAGCACGGCACGAAACCAACCCGACAGGCCGAAATGGCCCGAAATAATTTTTTCAACCACCATGCTACGTTATAACATCCAAACCATTCAATTTATAAGCAGGCCTCGCCTCCCAATCGTCACAAAATAGCGATGTGGGACAAAAGAACGGAGACCTGGCATGCTGAGCGCAGCCGCGCACGTGGGCGACGTCGCTGCGCGGTGGGACCGGACCACCGGACGCGTGCGAGGAGCGGGCGGGAAAAAAGTTCAGAGCGGGAGGGCGGGAGCGGGGTGAAAAAATTCGGCGGGAGGGCAGGCCGCAGGCGCGCCCCGACGTTGGGCTATGCCGTGCCCCGGCTGACAGGGGGTCGGTCGCGTGCCAGCATGCCAGCGGGAGGGCGTCGTTGCTGGGCCGACGACCTGCTCGGCGAGGCTGCCTTTTTTATTTTCAGTTTTTTTATTTTTATTCCAATTCAAATATTCATATTTGTATAAATTCTGTGAATTAACTCCCAATTCGAAGATGATTTTTTCTATATTTTTTAAAAAATATTATCTACCACCTGAATCAATTATTAACAAACTTATAAATGTAACTTTTGTATGTTTTACTAAACCTCAAAGTAATTCATATGTACATGTTGTTCTTATATATATATATATATATATATATATCTTCAAAATAAATGTATATTGAACTCAAATTTGGCATGTGTGTTCATAGTATCTATTTATACTTGTATGAATTTTGTACGTTTATTTGAAACACTTCCAACATGCAAAAGTTCAAATTACCCCTCATTTCATTGATGTGCTCTTAAACATATGAGCAACCCTTTAAAATTTGAACACACATTGATGTAAACATTGTTAAAAGATTCTCAAAAAATTCACAGGGGTTTATATTGTTAATTAACAACTGCATCTAAAAAATCATGTTGAAATTCAATATATTCTTTGAAATACAAAAAAAACAATATTAAGTTTTCATTATTTTTTATTCCCAGCCATATATTGTTATTTTTTAATGTCAAATTTTGTAAGAACATGTTATTAATGTCCCTTAACCTCCCCTAATTTTTTCAAGTTTTTTTGTCAGTGTATTCTACTCAAATTTACCCTGAGAATCAATTTTTAAACATGTTGTTGGGCCACACATGCTGCTATTGGGCCAACCGTGCTGCTAGGCTGCTGCTGGGCCTATGTTGAATTTTTATTATTTATATTTAAAATTGAAACTTCAAACGCGGATGTACGTATATACGGGCAGAGGTAGATGGACGGTGACGGTGCCTGCTGGGATTGATTTTGATTCCACGGTAGGCTTGGACTTTTTGGGACATTCTCGTCGTTAATGAATCGGCGTACGTACGGAGAACCGACCCTGACAGCATACGGGGAAGTTCGCAAATGCATGGGTTGAACCTTGACGAGGGACGCCTCACATGACGTGACAAGCGCGTGTGTACGTAGAGCTGCATGACACTAGTCACGTCTGTATCTAGGCTATTAATCGCTAAATCATACAGAGTCCAGTATCAGATTAAGGCTCGGATTATTTGACTGAGAAATCAGTCCAGACTAATCCGGTGATACCACATGAACTAAGGATGAATATCTTCAAGTCAAGAGACCCCTCACTCGGTTATCCGTCGGTCCAATACCAAAGGCGAGTTCCGTCGAAGACTTTAACCTCCGATTAATTACGTGAGGTCGAGAGCCTACAAGTTCTCAGGGGATCGAGCCTGCAGATATGCCATTCCTCAAACGGGAATCCCGAATTTCTCCTACCAACAACCTGCTGCTGGCTGCAGCTTGCATACGCCTAGGCGAATAAAACGTCACCGACTACTGGCTTGAATTCAGTTATATCGAGAGGGTGGGAAAGGGTTACATCATCGTGCTATCGAAAATATACATACGTACGTACGCTGATTCAGAGTTTCAGACCGCATGTGGAGACGTGGTTATGTGCCTTTCTCAGGGTTTTCCAAAACAGCATCTGTGAGTTTTACAATTGTGATACTTTCCGCGGCGAGATCCGCTCTAGCTTTTCCGACATTTACCGGTGCGCATCTCGATGCTATTCTAACGACCGAGCAGCAGTAGACTATAGCAGCAACCAAAGTTAATGGAATCTGATGATCTGAAGCAACTCGCCAGGCTCCCAGAAATAGCAAGTCTTCTGACCGAGTTGTACACCATCCGTAGTATAGTTAACCAAGCAGCATGTGTGTTCAGATAAACAAAACTGTCATCACGTCAGGTCGGGCGCGGGGCGGGCCTCCCGAGATCAGCGCAGCAATACAAGCGCAGACTGCATAGCATGAGCAGAGCCGCAGAGGCCGCGGCTACCAGATCTGTAAGCGCAGCTGCGGCAAGCGGCACACACGCCCAAGGCCGAAACCACGAACGCGGACGCATGCGTGGCGACGGGCAGGATCGAGGGTTCCTTCCGCCCATCGCCACGGCGCAAGTGGGCATGGAGACTGCTTGCGAGTTTGCAAGAATCTGCGTGGCCTTGCTTGGCTCACATCGCCTGCGCCCACTGGCACTGCCGGCCTGCTGCGTGACCGTAACGTGGACAACTGTATGGATCTTACAGCGCCGCGCTCCGCGGGAGCAGGTTTGACTGGAGCGGCAACGGAGGGAACACTCGCAAGCGAAGGGACAAGGCCGGGCTGGGCGCTAGCTGTAACACCTTAGCCATGAGCTGGCGGAAAAGCGCAGGGGGTTGAAAGCTGTGGAGGTATGGCTTTGTTTAAGTTGAGGGCTTACTGATCTGCTGTCCATGTTCTTATCTGATGCCGTAACTTCCCTATCTGAGAGCAGCGCAAGTTGGCCGGCAGGAATAGTGGACGGACGGACGGACGAGGGATATTATCAGCAACGTTTAGCAGCATCCACTGGATCATCTGTCTCTCGGCTCCGCTCCCAACTTCTCTCATGCTTTCATCCGCGCGTGTCCGATGGTGGCTTCGCACCGAGATCTATGGTGTTGTTGATGCCACCACCACGTTGGGTGCAACACGAGTGGGTGTCGCTTTGAGGCCTCCCACCTTTTCACGGTTACCCCCTGCCACGTTCGGCCCGTACACGTATACGTGGTGCAGCCGTGCAGGGCTGCACGATTCTGAATAAACAAGTACGACGTGCAGGTGCTCGATCGTGAAGTGTAACACACATAGGCAGCTGGTGTCTGAATGTCCAAATGGCAATTAATAAACTGGCAGGAACTAGTAATACAATGCCGGTGTTTTTATGTCGATTTCCTCGATCGCCACTTGCCATTTGTTTTCCACACCGACCGGCCTTTGTGGGATACATGAGGTGGATCAACCTGAATTTATCTGTGCCGATTGATCTTCCAGTCAGTCAGTTCGTTGTCCTTAATTTGAGATCCATGGAAAAAGACGATGCATCATCATATAGGACGAGGGAACCGGGCGACAAGTGGGGCGCCTGGGTATGGCACTACAACATGCAAAAACTTTGAGCTTGCTCGCTCGATACGACACCACACCATGTCGCCAACGAATTCTGTCTGTTGAACGGGACGGGAACGGGACGGGAGATCGAGCGGCAAGCAGACGCGGGTAGGGTAAGGTACACATGATCTGCGTGCTGGTCAGTGAGGAAGTGGGCGGTGGCGCCAACCGCAAGAAGCAGGTTGTTCTAGGATCAGGATAGCTGAAGAACTGCGCAAGAGAGGCGCAGAGAGAACGATCTCTCGCATCATCCTGCAAATTAAGATTCGCGAGCATGACACCGAGTCACCGACCAGCGGACAAGAAGAGCTGAAGAAGGTCAGGCATGCCATTGGGTTGGGTCATTGGGTGGACGCATCCGTTCCGCTAGCTCAGTTACGCTGTTTCCGAGCTGGGTTACAGGTGTCGCGGCGGGCTTTTCTGAGACACGTGCCTTATTCAGATAGGCTGTTCGTCTTGGCAGCCCATGAAGAAGTTAACGTCGTAATCTTTCGTCTTTCGTGTTGGAACACTGTTCTCAACGACGCGGCGCCGACAGGTTGCAGGACATCCTCTCCCTTGCGCCAACGGGTCCCGGGCAGTGAGAATGAAAAAAAAAACTTAATTGTGGACCGAATTGATAAATGTGACTTAATGAGTCCTACTTCAATGTTTGAATTTAGGAATTTAAGGGTTGTTAGAAAATAGGCCTAATTGAGGATCCAGTTGACAAGACGGGCCTGTGTCCTGCCTTTCTCAGTTAAGGGCTTAAGTAAGGCCCAATCTTGTACTCGTGCAGTACGTGTACGTAGATCTCGGATTAAGGAGCTTCAGAATTGCGAGCGATTGTGCAAACCTCGTCAAGAATATCTGTCGGTGACACGCGGATCATGGGGCGATCAGTTGAAATTAATTGCTGTGCATGCGCGGCGAGAGCAGGAAAGACTTCGCTGTACAGCAACATGGCATGAATCGGTACGACAGGTGCAATCCGCGCTCGACACGTTCAGTACGACACGGCATGAATCTCCTCGCAGTCCCGTAAAAATCGGCGCGTCTTCCACAAAACAGTTGTACTTGTCGATCGTCAAGCAGAACCGTCAAAACGATTTCGTAGCAGCAAAATTTGCACCGAAACAAAAGTTTAGAAGAAGACAAAAAGTTTCATGTCCCATTTTCAGTTTCTCTGGACGCACAAGGAAAACAAACACGAGACGCGAACGAGCAAAGGTGACGGCCATTTCACTCCCTCCGACTCCGACCCACCAGAGCTGTCTCTGGACCCGAACCCAGCTAGCAGATTCTATCTACTACTACCACTTAAACCCCGACGCCAAATCCCCCTCCCCCCGCCGCACTCTCGCGCGTCCCACCGCTCGACATGGCCGGCGCCGTCGAAGCCCCGGCCCGCGGGAGGTCTAGCTGCTTCTTCGAGGTCGGTCGGCGCGAGATCGGCTCCTCCTTCCCCCGCGCCTCCTCCCGCAGAATCAGCGGTTCCGAGGTGCTGCTCTTCTCTCCGTTTCTTCACTTCTCTTGCAGGTGGTTGGACGTGCAGAGGGAAGGTGTACGGTTGCGTATTTCTGTCGGATAGGTAGAACATGATGGCTGATGATGAGTAGGTTGGATCTTGATGCGGATGTATGCTTCAGATCGGCTACTTCACTTGTAGTTTTTTGTGGAATTGGTGCTATGAAGCTCGAATCTCTCGAGCGTCCTGAAGGATTTGCAGTCGTTTGGATTACTCTGTCTACAGAATTAACACACAGTTACACTGATGAACTCATTTGGATTATTCTCTCTGTTCTTTTTTACCTGGAAAAATTACACAACTCATTTGCATATTTCAAAAGGAAGCTTAATTACACAAGTTACACTCAAACTTCTGTAATAGTTTTGGTATATAGTTAATTCGTTCCACAATGCCGAATTTCTATCATCAACTTCTAGCTCCTCTTGTATATGATGCCAACTGATTTTCATTTTCGATCTATATTTGTGAGTAGGACATCATGATGAGGATGGTTCGCTATGGAAAGTTGAAAGGTCATGATGGCTGCGTTAATACTGTAAGCTTCAATCCATCTGGTGACCTCCTCGTGTCTGGCTCGGACGACACGAATATCGTACTATGGGACTGGATTGCTAAAACTAAGAAGCTTGTTTACCCTTCCGGCCATCAAGAAAATGTATTTCATGCTCGTGTGATGCCGTTTACTAATGATAGCACTATTGTTACAGTTGCTGCTGATGGCCAGGTTTGTCTCTACCAACACTGAATGAGTAGCACCATAGTAATTGTTCCTGCAGTGGCATACGAATCATGTGTAGGATATTCAGGTCAATGCATTGAACCTTGAGATCAACTACGAAGAGCAAGACAAAGTTCCTACTGTTTATGCAACACCATGCACAACCATGCAAGTCTAAGTAATCAACATACTTGAGCGAATCATACATAAATGTGTCCTTGTATTCACAAATCACAAATTTCATTTTTCCTCTCAGGCTTTTGGCGGTAATACTTTTTTTTCTGTCTTATCCAAAATAGTGTCTTCAAAAGGTAGTGCCATGAAGTGTGAAGGATCACAGCTTTGTTTTGGAAAAAGGAATTTTTAATAACAATCCCACAAATACTGGCATGTACCTTTTCCCCGCTTCCTGTAGTTTTTGTGTAATGTGCAACTTGACCGACACTTATCATGTGATTCCTATGTTTTTTTTTCATTAAGCTTGCATGGTTTATACCTGATTTCCTGCTTCTATTGTTGGGTCCTGCATTGGAAATCATTTTACTACTGCTGAGTAAGCTGCTAGTACCCCATCCCGAAATATCAGGCAGATAAACATTATACATTTTTACCATTCTCATCATCGCTACCAAATGAAAATTTCTGCAACATTCTTCTACCCAGGTTAGAGTTGGACAACTGAAGGAAAGCGGTGAAATCAGAACCAAAAAAATTGGGGAGCATGCTGATCGTGTGCATAAGCTGGCCCTTGAACCAGGAAGCCCGTACATATGCTACAGTTGTGGAGAGGATGGCTTGGTACAACATGTAAGGCAGTGAAACAATTTTGTGCAAATATATGCAATTAGTGCATTGCAATGAAAAATATTTTTTCTTATTGCAGTTTGACTTGAGAAATGATTCAGCAACGAAGCTCTTCACTTGCTATTCTTTTTTCTTATTGCAGTTTGACTTGAGAAATGATTCAGCAACGAAGCTCTTCACTTGCTATTCTTTCTCAAAAAGCAGACGTCGTGTAGGACTGAATACCATTGCCATTGACCCACAGAACCCTTACTATTTCTCAATTGGTGGTTCCGATGAGTACGTAAGGTTGTATGACATGAGATTTCTGTCAGATGATGCAAGAAATACTAACCAACCTGTTGATACCTTCTGCCCTAAGCATCTTATCAAGGGCGGAAAGGTCCATATCACAGGTATCTCATACTCCTATGCTAGAGAGATACTTGTCTCATACAATGATGAACTTGTCTATTTGTTCCAAAACAACATGGGTCTTGGCCCAAACCCTGAGTTACCACAACCATACTTTTTGGAGGAGCTCAAACAGCCTCAATCATACTCGGGTCACAGAAACTTCCAAACTGTTAAGGGAGTCAGTTTCTTTGGGCCAAGTGATGAATATGTCGTGAGTGGATCAGATTGCGGGAATGTGTTCATTTGGAGAAAAAAAGGAGGTGAATTGATGAGAATGATGCATGGTGACAAAAATATCGTTAATTGTATTGAACCCAACCCACATTTTCCATTCATGGCTACTAGTGGGATCGCCAAAACTGTTAAGATTTGGACACCTACAGCAACTAAAGCGATACCACTGCCGAAAAATGCCAAAGAAGTAAGTTATTTCTGCTTTGCAAATACAAGTTATCATGGACTTGTACTTAATATGCTCATTCCTCTTTCTGTAATTATGTTGTTCCTTCACAGATAATAGCTTCTAACCAGCGTGGGAGGGAAGTTGATGCTTGTCGAGCAGAAGTGACACTTTCACCTGATGTCATCATGCATGTGTTGAGGTTGCAAAGGAGGCAGTCTGAATTGTACAGAGAACATGACCCATTTGCTGGAGATTTCACAAGTGATGATGATGAGTCTTTTTACATCAGATTTGGTAATGGGGAGGGCAACCAAGGAGCTAACTCTGATCCCAGGGACTGCATCGTAAGCTGAAGGGACCTGGGATTTTGACCTCTGCAGCTCTGTCTTCGGTGGTTTCGAAGCAATCTTCATAGGTCTTACTAGATTGCAGTTTCACATACTATGCTATTATGTGGAACGTGCCTCCAGCAAAACACTTGGAGGAATACACAGACCATGATACATAGCAACATGTTCTGTTGTACCTCCTCCATCTTAAATTATTTATCACTCTCTAGTTCATTTTTAAACTAAAAAGTGATAAGTAATTTGGGATGGAGGGAATAGTTTTATTTAGTATGCTCAGTTTTCTTGAGACTTGTATCCATAGTCTAGCAAAATAATGCTCTCCAGACCTTGTAAATATGAATTGTATCGGGAGGCTGAATTGTGGTGTTAACCATGGAACATGTACAGAGGTCCTCCTTGGCGCGTAAATACTGAGAACTGAGTTGTTCGCTTGCCCTGCGATGTGTCTTCTTGAGTTGTCTGGAAATAGAGTTCTTGGCTCTGCTAAACCTTTTGGTGCCTGCTTTTCCTCAGAAGGCTGAGAGCATCCGTATTTAACTCCGTTACTTGTGAAGACGACAAAGCGAAATTGCACACACTACAAAACATTCAGAACATCCTAGCTTCCAGGTTTTAGCTTCTCAGGCAAGGCCTAGGGCAGTTCCGAGGAAGTGCACAAGGAGGATCCGTTCCGTTCGCTCCTTGGCAACGTCAGAAGTCACCACCTCAGCACTGTTTCCTCTTTTTTTTTTGGATAAATGAATAAGCAAACGCGGTCTGTCACGGTTCAACTTGCGCAGGCGCGGACCAAACGGAGGATCCGCGTCTGCACGAAACCTGTACCGCTGGAACGGAAGGCAGGCTTCGGCGGGCCGAGAATGTCCTCGCGTCGCGCGCGGTGCGGCAGGCCGGCAGGCGTGCGGCCGTGGCTGGGCCTGTGGCTTCCGTTGTCGGTGTCCCGCCGGCCTGGCCGTGGCTCGCTGACCGATGTGTTACTCACGGCAGGCGATGGGGCGAGTTCTGTTCCATTAGCGAATGAAAGCATACGAGCCTCTACATCCGAGAATATATTTGACGCAGAATTATTACCACTATATGACCCAGAAATACCGTAAACGAAGGAAACAATGCTGCCCCCTCCCCAAACCCAAACAGCCTTGCAAATCCATGATCCACATCATCCACCGCCTTCCTCCGGTAAACGTAACGACCGCCACACAAAACCCAAAAACATCAGCACAGAGCACACACACGATCGATGAAACTACGTACGGAGTACACATTTTTACTCTTGGCATCCAGTTGCTATGGCGCCCGTTTGCACAGGGCCGTACGTCCGTCTCTGCAGACGCCAGCATCCACTCCTTGCTCTCAGCTCACCAGCACGTACAGCGCGTAGATGATACCCGGTATGTAACCCAGCACGGTCAGCAAGAGATCGATCCAGAACTCGACCTGTGTAGATCAAATTACTTACCATCCATGTCAAGGAAACGAAGATTTGCCTAGATGCTATGCAAGGACTAAGGAAGCGTGTGTGCAAAATATTAGAGATATAATAGTCATACTATATTAAATGATGTATTAGGAGCTTATTTGCATATTTGTCATTCCTGTACATCTATTTATAGAGGTCTCTGACCTTCTCAATAATATAAGATCCAATATTCATAACATAGTATATAGAACTAGAGTTTAGTTTTCCCTACTATACTAGCGCAAATTTTTCAGCGGCGGCTAGCACCTTGCACTGCTACAATAAGCCTCATCACAGGTGGCTCCAAACCTATTATCACAGACGACTTTTAAAACCGCCTGAAACGAAAAGTCTGTGATAATCCGCAATTTCACAAACGGAGAAGTGAAACCGCCTGTGAAGATACATTATCATAGGCGGTTCTTCACTTTGGCTAGCCGCCTGTGAAGACAGATTATCATAGGCGGTTCTTTACTTAGAATAACTGCCTGTGAAAATACTTTACCACAGACGGGTCGTGCAGCATATATAACCGCCTGTGATAAATGTCTTATCACAGACGGTTATTGAAGCATAACTAACCGCCTATGATAATGAGTCTTCACAAACGGGTATTGAAGCATAACTAACCGCCAATGATAATGTGTCTTCACAGGCGGGTTTTGAAGTATAACTGACCGTCTATGATAATGTGTCTTCACAGGCGGATTTTGAAGCATAACTAACCGTCTATGATAATGTGTCTTCACAGACGGGTATTGAGGCATAACTAACCGTCAATGATAATATATCTTCACAGACGGTTATTGAAGCATAACTAACCGTCTATGATAATGGTGTTATCACAGACGGAGTTTACCTATATCAGCCGTCTGTGAAGACCCTTTAACGCAGCCGGTTTCTACCATAACAGTCACCGCCTGTGAAAATTAGGTTATCACAGATGTTTCTTTACTTGTATCTAGCCGCCTGTGATAATTGTTTTTCACAGTCATGCCTAGCCGTTGGTTAATAACCGCCTGTGATAAGGTATAACCTATGTAGTACTACTGCTGTTATTTCTAATTTCTAGGTCAATTCAATATAATCACAGAACAAAAAACAACAATATCATCACAGAACAAAAGTCAACAATATTATCATCACAGAAGTCAATTTCACTAAAACAATATACATATGTACAAGTTACAAATACAATTCATCTCAAAGTTTACAAGTTTTCACTAAAACTATTTATATTGGCATAGTTGCAAAGTTCTGGCACATCAGCTGTTGAACCATTCTTATCAAAGAACTTCCCCTTTTTGTGCAAAATTTCGCGACGAATGAACTGACAGAGTTCAGAAGCAATCCTGTCGGCTCCTCCATCAGGAATACTTCTACAAACCGGCCATTCTTCGTTCAGATTCTTCTTGTGCTGCAATATAACACATAACAAGGTTTAGAATGTGTTGGTTTGAACAATCTCAAAGTATAGATCAAAGTGAGAGTATACAAGAATTTAGTAGGTATTTTTGGAGCAGTTGTACTATGAGCAATTGAATTTTGAAGTTGGAATCAAAATATGAAAATAATGTTTCTGGTAATATTGAACATCAGAGAATATAAGCATTAAACTATGCTAGTTACAATGAATATGAAACACAAAAGTAAGAAAATAAGGTATCGACATTAAGGATAACTTACATCCTCACGATTGACTCTATATACGCCGGCGGTCCGAAGATGCTCACATACATAATAGCCGCATAAGACACTCCCAGCAGGCTGCTTCGGATAAGCATAATACGTCTTAATGTCCAATGCATTCGTATTAGGAGGTCTCTGACCGCCAAGCTCCGCGTAAAACTGGCAAGCGCTGTAATACAAGAAATGTCATATAAAACTTGTCAACACATTCTAAATGTGCGTAAATTAAAATTATTGAATAAACGTACTTTTTCAAAATGGAAAGGAAATCTTTGTAACAATCTGGTGGGTAATCGGCCGAGTCCAAGACTGTTGCCATTCCCTGCGTTGACTTGATGAAGATCATTATGTAGTGATTACTGCAAACATACAAACACACGTGCTAACAATTACCAATAATTGCTATTTCAATGTCATGTGTCGAACTTACTCGAAGTGGTACGGAGCCTTTACGAGGTCCTTGCCGTCTCTGACAAAGTTAAACATTGCATGTCCTATGTAAGCTGCAAATTCTGCCTTTTTATCCTTCTTAAGTTTTGCAATTGCTCTTTCAAAATCTTTTTTTTCATGTGTTTGTACTGGCTTGATTCTCGATTCGCCTGTACGTCGAATAGCGACTTTGCAATCCTAGTAGGGTCAAGGATACCTGTCTTGCGCTCCAACTTTACATTATCCATGTATTGCATCCTATTGAAGAAGTCCAGAATTGTTATAATCTCATGAAATGCGTATCCGTGTAGTAAGAAAAGCAAATACAAAATATTAGAGCACTTACAAGCACCAGACGAGCAGCATGTTGATATCGAGCATGCCCCGATGGAAAAGGGAAAGCAACTCTTCAAATAAAATGACTCGTTTATCTACTCCAGTGCTCTAGAATGCTTCTTTTGGAATACGAAATGTGACGCAATTAAGACCAAATTTTGTGCTGGCAGTGATGTACCACTCATGCATTCTTCTGAGCTGGACGGGTTGTTTGCTAAGTTGTACGGATGTCATGAACGGCTTTCCATTCTCAAATTTAGGAGGAACATCCTCAAGCTTGTATATTGGAACTCCTGGTTTAACTAAAGCCGTCCGCTGATTATACATGACACCGTCTTCTTCCCACTCCTCGATATCTTCTAATGCTGGCTCATGAGAAGAACGAGATGCACTCGATTTTCTAATATTTTCCTTCATAGCTTTCAAATACTTTGATACTTCTGATGAAGGTTTCTTATTTTCATATGAGCTAACTTTGATAGGCACTGATGATCGAGGAGTAGTTGTCGGAAGTTGGACACTGGCTTGTTGTTGAACCTGTTGTTCAACTAATTGCTCTTTACTCCCAGCAGCTAGTTCTAGTACTACTTCAAGCTGTTGCTCAACTAGTTGCTCTTTACTAGCAACAGCTTGCTCTGGTATTGCTTGAAGTTGTTGTCCAACTTGTTGCTCTTGGATATCATCCTTGCTGAGACATAGGGGGAGTGGATCTTCCCGGACTGGGAGTGGATCTTCATGCACTTTCGCCTTAGAAGATGGGGTTGCAGTATTTGGAGATGCGACGGGGCTAGAAATTGGCTCATCGTCCAACACGATATCGCGTCGGTGCCAAAGGATTAATTTGTTGACAGCCTGCCCCAGAGTCGCGATCCCCTCAGGTGTGACGTGGTCTATTTCATAATCTTCATAATCATTATCAATGATCTGAAGAACTTGCACCACAGAATAATACAACGAAAGTGGATTCTCGTTGAAGTCACGATCAGGCTTTGCCATAGCAGTGGCAACCTGTTTGGTTTTGTTCACTGCTCTGCCTATCGGGACAAGAAGACGGCAAGATTTGTCGTTAGCAATATCATCGACAGAGAACTTATGGGCTGACCCTGAGCCTGGCACGGAACCAACGCTGCTAGGGTAGGCAGTTGGAGATACTAATTGCTCCTTTTGCACCAGAACCATCATTATACTTGGTGCCACTAATTGTCCTGATTGTCTAAGTTGTTCCATTATTTCTTGCATATTTTCATTGACCTTTTGAGCAATCGTTTCATCAAGTGTTTTCTTAAACTTCTCACGTATTCTATATGTGTCTTTATCTTTAGGGAAACTATCTAGCCAAGACATTTGAGAAGAGACTGCTCGAACCCGTCCGCTGTGTTCACAATTAAGCCAGCCTCACTGGTGATTGAGCATTTCCTATAATGCATTACTGTACTAGTATCCGCTAGCTCATCAGTGTTTTTTTCCTGATATAATTTTGCCTGCACGACTACATACGGTTGTGATAATTGCAACTATATCCCTGTAATTTCAATGAAAACCGCTTATGATAATTAAACAATGACCGCCATTGAAAATACATGATCTTCTCAGGCCGTTGTTAATCAAGAACCGTCTATGAAGTTCATTGCATTACAGACGGTTATTAATTAAGAACCGCCAACGAAGATCATGTATTTACCCAGACGGTTGTTCCTTAAAATCCATCTGTGAAGTTCATTGCATTACATACGGTTATTAATTAAGAACCGCCAACGAAGATCATGTATTTACCCAGACGGTTGTTTCTTAAAATCCGTCTGTGAAGTTCATTGCATTACAAACGGTTATTAATTAAGAACTGTCTATGAAGATCATGTATTTACCCAGACAATTGTTTCTTAAAATCCGTCTGTGAAGTTCATTGCATTATTGACGGTTCTTAAATAAGAACCGTATGTGAAGATAATATATTTACTCAGACGGTTGTTCTTTAAAATCCGACTGTGTTGTTCTGTCATCACAGACGGTTATTATATCATTCGTCATCACAGTCGCATATTTTTAAGGACCGCCTGTGTTTGAAAATTTGAGGCGCCTGTAAAAATGCTTTTTGTAGTAGTGTTGAAGTCGGCCACCACCGGAACTCCTCTGTTGCGGCCTTCTACCGCCGTTTCAGCTTTCCGATCTTGGCCGCACTCGCTCGTGGCAACGGCGGCTTTTGGGCGAGCTTTCTCCGCCGCCCCGCCTCTCGTTGATCCGCGCTCCGTTCGTCAGCTCCTATCGATTTTGGGCGGATTCGTCATCGATCGTTGCCTCGCTGCATCGTGTTGGCAGGTTTTCTACCCTAATTTTTTTAGGGCGGCGGTGGCTCTACCTTCACGCTTTGGCAGCCTTCGTGTTGGCCGTCCGTGTTTCGCCGCCGACTGCCCGTCCACCTGCCGCGTCCGAGCATGCCCCATGCCCGATCCATGCCGCTCTCCTGCTTCCCCCGCGGTGCGCCGGTGGCGACCTTTTTCTGGCGCTGCCGCCGTCCTCCTCGGAGACGTCCGTCTACTGGATGCACCTCACCGCCGCTGCCTCGCTGACGTGGTCCCGCTCCTCGCTCGACCTGCACGTCTGCGTCGATGGAGAGCTCGCGCTGGTCACCGAGATCCTTGCCATCTGCTGCTGGATCTGGGGGCATTGCTCGGCCTCCACAGGAGCTGCTCGGCCAACCCTCAGTCGACGATCGTCTGGGCATCGTCCTCGTCGGTCCGCCAACGTTGCCGGTCTCGTCGCGCTGCTCGAGGTGGCTCGCACGGCCAACCCTCAACCAAAGATCGTACGCGCTGTTCTATATGAGATTCGGTGCAGCTGACGCCAGCGTGATGTCATTGTTACGTCACTATGGTTTCACGCACGGGATCGCCGGCTCCACACGCGGTGTGATCTGTTTTGGTGGAGCTGATGTTAGTGCTTATGTCAACATGACGTTAGCAAGAACAGATCTGTTTTGATATTTTTTTTTAAAAAAAAATTGGCGGTGTCGGCTCTTCTTCGGATCTGGGATGAAATTGACGTCTTTTGGACGCCTTTGTTCTGGCTGCATGTGATGCCTAGATCCATCGTTGATTCGGGAGCCCCGTTTGTGCCTCGAGAAAAAAAACTTGCTGCTTGCGCCACTTTTGTTTGCTTTGTCGCCGTCGTCTGCCGCTGCTTATTTTGCGCTCTTGCCGTTTTTGGTCATCTTTGTCATGATGATCTTTTATTCTTTGGCCGGAATTTCAGTTGTGCGGTGGGTGGTGCTTTTCAATTGCATCAATTACCGTGACTGAGTTCCTCGTATGAGTCTGCACGGTCTATAACTTTGGGAGTTGTTCATGGAAGATCTCTGATTGGTACTGACCCTCGTTGCCGTGATTCACAACATCTTTAGGAGCTTGATTGACTTCGTCTTTCTTCCGCTGCGCGTGCCAGTTATTTCGGTTCCAGTTTTGCGGCTTCATCTACTTCAACATTTTGCTCAGTAACACCACCATTCAGATCATCTTTGTGGCTCTCAGCATGATTGTTATCTTTCCAAACTCAGTGTTCATGATGAACCTTGAGTTTGAGTGGGGTGTTAGAGATATAATAGTGATATTATATTAGATGATATATTAGGGGCTGTCGACTGTTGGAGTCGGCAGATCTCCTGACACTACTAAAGTGTTGAAGGAGTTTGTAGTTCGGTGTGGGCGCGCGGAGACTCAAGAAGGTGAATCACGATTGGACACGAGAGACACAGTGGTTTACGTGGTTCGGGGCGCCTGAGCGTAATACCCTACTCCACGGGTGTGTGGTGTTGTATTAGTTTGTGTGTCAATGCGTGTGTGCCTTCGAGTGTTCGAGAGCCTTCTTCGTGTATCGTCGGTCTGTCCTTTTATAGTACAAGGACAAACCGTTACAAGTTAGCCTGGCCCGACATGTGGCCCCGGCGGTTACTAGTATTGATACACGATTAATTGTTGTTAATAACCCTGTAACGGGCTCCGACAGTGCCGTTACAGGTGTTAAGATTGCCCGATTAAGTGTCATTAACATGGAATTAATGACAATTAATCGGGTCTTGAAGTCCGCGGCTATCCTTTGAAGATCCGGAGTCGTTACAATGTCTTCCGGAGGTTTGAGGCGGCCAGCTCCGACGTTTGGACACGTGGCAGCTCCGGAGCTTGCTTGTGGGAAGCGGGAAGCTCCGGGGTGGCCTGGCACATGTCAGGTCCGGAGCTTCTCTCGGTCAGGGGTTAAGTCCGGAGGTGCCGTTTCGGTACCTAGCCCGTAGCTTCACCCTTGTGGGTAGTAGCTCCGGTCTGGCAGTACACGTGGCAACCTAGGGGTTAACCATGTTGGAGAAGCAGGTCCGGTTATGTCTGACAAGTGGGCCTCCGAGGGTCTTCAATTTGAGTAGACGTCCTTCCCTTGAGATCTTTGTAACCTCAGGGGGTGTATGGTTTTTAGGGTACCGACAGTGGCCCCCTGGACCTACCTCCGGGGAAAGTCACCGGGGTGAAGTCATTCCGTCGGAGGTGGGTCCATACTCGCGACTCTTGAACTGGGTCTTCAAGGGTCTTCGGAGGTGCCGTTGGCGGGGCTTTACGGTTAAATCCCGACACGTGGCGCACCTCAGGCGGCAGATAAGATCTTTGACGTGCGGATCTCTCGCAATTGAAGGTCGCCGGTTCCCGATACGAAAACCGTATCGGTTCCGCGCGCCTTGTCAGGTCGCCGCCTTTGGGTTTCCCGCCTCGTGATGACAACTGTTCGCCTGGGTAAGAGCCTCGACTTGATCGTCAGGGTGGTCCCGGGCCCTCTTGTCATCGGCAGGGTTGAATTCTTGAGTAGTATCCTTGACTCCCCTGCAGTTTCCATCCAAGCGTTGCGAGGGCTTACTTAAGAAGGAAAGCGCACCGTCGGGAGTTCTTTACGCTTCCCATCTATTCTTGCGCTCAAACTCCCAACTCGTACTTTGCTCCTCTTCTCTTGCCTAGCTGTGCTGCGATGGAGTTGGGTCTGCGTGAGAGTCGCTTGAAGACTGACATCGATCTGAAGAAGGTCCGGGCCCTCATGGGGTGGTCTTCGGACTTCTTCAACCGCTCGGTCCGCGCCGGCGGAGAGCTCCCCTTTGAAAAGGAGCACGCTGGCGAGATGGTGTACTTTTCCTCGTACGCCATGGTGGGGCTGATCCCACCGTTTTCTTCTTTCTTCTTGATGCTGCTGGACTTCTATGGTCTGCAGCTGTACCACCTTGGCCCTCACTCCATTCTCCTTGTGTCCATCTTTGTCCACTTCTGCGAGATGTGGGTGGGCATCCCTCCCTGCATCGAGCTCTTCCGAACCTTCTTCACTGTCCACACCACCGGCCGTAGCAATGAGTATCTTGGCTTCTACTACTTCGTGAAGCGCAAGAAGTGCCCATTCAAGTACCTCCGGTCATTCCCTTCCGGGAAGTGGGATGACTGGAAGAAAGATTGGATAGTCGTCCGGGTGGAGGAGCATGAGCGGTTGGAGTTGCCAGACGGTCTGCCCGGCATTGACACGTCGGTATGGAGCGAAGTTCCGGTACTAGCGGAAGCTTTCGACCCTGTCCTGACCAGGATCGGCCAATGTGTGGAGGGAGGATTGACTCCCCAGGCGGTGTTCTGCAACTTCCTGTCCAACAGGTGGGCGCCGCTGAAGAGGAGGGAGAAGCTCGCCTGGGCCCTCAACAGCGTGATGGACGAGGACCGGGTTGAGACCGGGTTGAAGTCCAGCATGGTGGGGAAGACCTTGGAGTTTCACCTCAAGAAATTCCAGCACGACATCGACGTTGACGGAGATTACTTGACTCTGCCGCCGGCCTTCCTCCCTCTGAACGTGGAAGTTGAGTTCAGCAGAGAGCTCCGGCGGACGATGCCCGCGCTTGACGACCTTGGTGTCGTCGAGAGAAGATCAACCACCCGGTTGGCGATCCCCGGGTTGTCCGAAGACGGCTCCGCCCCTGTCCCACAGCCAAGAGCTGAGGTCATCGGCAAGGGCAAGGAGCCGGCGGAGGAGCCGGAGAGCCGGAAGAGGAAGCTGCGACATGCTGACGGAAGGTCCATCGGGCCTGCCACTTCCCCCCCCGGTTCCCCCTCCTCAGGAAGGAAGATCCTCCGCCGCCGTGGCGACTGTCCCCATGGTGGGGTCTTTCCGGAACGTTACTGTTCCGGCGGTGGGATCCTCCCGGAGTGCGACTGTCCCCGTGGTGGATCCCTCCTGTGGTGCTAGCTCCGGGCGCGCGACTCCGGCATCTGGAGCGGTGAGGGCCTCCAGGTCCAGGAGTTCCTCCCGATCAAGGAGAGCTCCGACCCGGGAAACGCCCACGGTTGTGGCAAGTCCTGGGAGTCCTCCCGGAGCTCCTACGCCGATCGTGGCCAGCCCGGATCGTCCGGGAAAGAGGTTCCGCGCAAGCTGGTGCGGGAGCCTCCCAAGGTAATTTTTCTTTTTTACCTCGATTAAATTTTTAATTGTAGCATCTGTTTGCTCAATTTCTTCGTTCTTCATCTGCAGCGTTCCCAAGAAGGGGAGTGAAGCTCCACCCTCAGCCACAGTGTCTGAGGCTGCAAGGGCTTCTGCTCCAGTACCGGTGCTGCCCCAAGCGGAGGCTGCGACAGCTCCGGCGCCGGCTGTCGTGGTCATGGACCTCGACTCGTCTCCAGAAGTTCCCGTGGTAGCGCCGGACCACGGGAATGAAGATGCGCCAGCGGCACCCGTCCCGGAAGTGGAAGCTCCGGGTCCTGGTGCTGCAGTAGTAGAAGCTCCGACTGTTGAGTCGGAGGAAGTAGCAGTCCCGGTTTCGGAGCCGGAAAGTGCTGAAGACCCGGCGATTGAGCCGGAGGTGGCTGAAGCCCCGGCATGCGAGCCGGAAGTCGAAGTAGTTCCGGCAGTTGAGCCGGTTACTTCCGAAGCTCCGGCCGCAGAGCCGGTGATTGTTGGAGCGCCGGTCACAGAGCCAGCGGTTAAAGAGGCGAGGGAGCTTGAGCCTCCCTCAGAAGAGGTGTCCCGGCCGGAGCCAGTAGCGGCTCCTGCTCCGGAGGCGACGACGTCGATGGTACCTGTGGCAGAGCCAGAGTGCCTGAACGAAGTCGCCGGCCCCCAGCCTGAGGGGGCAAATGAAGACTTGGCGGCGGGACCTTCTTCGATGGCGACTGAGGTCATCCCGGAGGAAGGCCCTAGCGCTTTGGAAGCTCAGGGTTCCACTCTCGTAGAGTGGGACCCAATTTTTGTATGTGAAGACCTGCTGGAACCAGCGGAAGAGATCCCAGCAGGTCCGGAGCCCATCTCGCTGTCGATGTCCATCGACAACGCCTGCTCCAGTCTACGTCAGGTTCAACTGGCCTTCTTCCACGACAGCAAGGCTCTTGAAGAGGAGCGCCAAACCCTTAGGTGATGGCGTAATCGGATCCACTTCGAGACTAAGCTGGCGCAGTCGAGGCTTGCGGATGACAAGGAGTGGATCAAGCGGGAGAAGATCCGCCTGGAGCTCTGGGATAAGCTGCTGGACGAGAGGGAGAGCATGACTCACGCCCTCGATGCTCAATCCCGGGAGTTCCACGACCGAGCTAAGGCTGCTAACGACGCGGCCAATGCTCGGTTTGATCAGCTCGAGGCCATCAGCACCGCACTCATCAAGCGCCGAGAGGCACTTGAAGGGAGGGAAAGACGACTCGAGGACGAGGAGCAAAAACTCCTAGAGCTACGGGATGACGTCTTGCGACGGGAAGAAGAGCTCGCCGAGAAAACAGCTCTGGCGGACAAGGGCCTCGAGGAGCGCACTAATAAATTGGAAGAGCGCTGCCTCGAGGAAGAGGAGAAGACCTGGGTGCAGGGACAGGAACTCTACGAATACGAGTGTGCCCTTGTCGCCCGGGAGAAGAAAGTGGAGGCTAGGGAGAAGGACCTGGTCGATCGCCGGAACAAGATCCACCTCCGGGAGGAGGAGCTCGGAAGACTTGAGAAGCGGGTTGCTGCGAAGATCCAGCAAAACGCCAAAGAAGTTGAGCGCCTCGCCCGCGAGAATTCGGAGCTGACGGCGGCCCGGAGATCCCTGGAAGAGATGAAGAACTTGAGGAAGGCGGACTCCCTGCAGATTTGGGAGTTCCTGGGCAAGGTCGACGACGCGCTGACGCCGATGGGTTTCAGCCCCGTGCACCCGGATGATCCGGAGCCGGAGCCGGACCTTGTGTTTCAAGCGTTGAGCGCCGCAGGCAGCAAGCTCTCCAAGGTGGGCGACGTCATCGCGGACCAGCTGGAGGTCGAGGGGCAATCCCTGGCTAGGAACGTCACAGAATATGTGTTGACGTGCTACACCAGCCGGAACCCTCGATTTCCTCTGGACCCGGTGCTTGAAGGCCCCGTCGAAGGAGAAGGCGAAGCTACCCGAGCCTGCGTGTCGGAGGTCGCCCAGAAGGTCGCCGAGTTCTTCCATAGGGTCTAGGACTGTCTCTTTTAGCCTTTACTTGTATCTTCTCTTCTTCCTCAATTTTGTAATCCCTTGTCTCCAGATGTAATCTCCGGTCTTCAGATGAAATGAAATCCCCAATTTTTTGCGAATTTCATTTTTTTTTGTCTTCAACATCTTTATCTTCACTTGGCCCCCTGGTAGATGTGCACAATTTGATTGTGGACATGTACCAAAAGGATGTTGAGTTTTGTTGAAGACGAATTTGCTTCGAACTTGTGGAATTTAGGTCCGAAGTTTTTGATAGTGAAGGTCCCCTGAAGTTGTCGGAGCTTAGAAGCTCCGGCACTGTCCATCGCTGGAGCTTAGTAGCTCCGGCAACAGCCTCTATCAACACGTTGAGCGTCGGTAGTTAATACTCCAAGGTGTCGGAGCTTAGCAGCTCCGGCAATGACCTTTGCCACACTTGGTTTGTTGGCAACAGACTCCAGTGACGGGGTCTTCTCACCATCTTTTAGTCAACGCCGACGGTTGACGCCCTGGTGGGAGTCGGAGCTTGGTTAGCTCCGGTTTTTCTCCATCAACGTAGGGTTCATTTTTCCTGCACACTTAAGCCAAGAAAAATAGTAAAATTCGTTCCTTGTCTATAACTTCGTCGCGGCTTACGGTTCTCAAGAAAATTTTAAGTTGAACACGATTTTTAATACGACTGGATGAATTGTCTTTTCTTTTAGATCCAATTGTCCATGGACCCACCTTACTTTGGCCTGCCGGGATGTAGGTAGAGTGGCGTACTTAGGGTGCTTGACCAGGCTAAGTCGATAGCGCACTCCGACCCTAGAATGGCTTGGCGGCTTTCAGGCGAGTTGGCTACAGACGATATTTAAATCCAAAAAATCTGACAATTCAACTCGAATCGTATGTAAACCGGTCAAACTAGAACTTCTTAAGAATTGCACGTTTCTGTTATAGACAAGAAAGAGAAAAATAAAAATGTCGAGCCTATGCAAAAATGAATGCACGTGGAGTCTATTTCACATGAAGATGTCTTTCATTATAGGTCCGGGGTACAGGGGAAACAAGTACACTCTTAGGGTACGGAACCAGGCTAAGTGTGTTTGGTTTCTCGTTTGACCCAGGGTAGTTAGCCACACTTTTAGTCCGGAGACTGTGTCAAGTGTTGCATGAGCTTTTCAAACCTTTCGGGAAAGGTCCGGCTGCTCTCCCGGAGGAACTACCCGACTCTGTACAATGACTCTATAACATACATTTCAAGTTACTTAAGACTCACCTCCGTGGAATTAAGTGTAGAACTTACGGAGGTGCTCGATGTTCCAAGGATTTGGGAGAGGTGTCCCATCCTCGGTAGCCAAGCGAACGCTTCCGGGACGGGATACTTTGATCACTCGAAAGGGCCCTTCCCAGCCGGGGGAGAGTTTGTTTTGCCCTTCTCTGGATAGTATTCTCCGTAGCACCAGATCGCCTTCCTCGAGCTGTCGGTTGTGTACATGCCGCTGGTGATAGCGCCGTAGAGCTTGGCGGTATCGGGCATTCCGAACAGCTGCTTGGCACCTTCCCTCCTCGAGGAGGTCTAGGTCTTCGCGCCGGAGCTGGTCCTGCGCGGCTTCGTCGAAGGTCCGGACTCGGAGGGAACCCAAGGTGATTTCCGGAGGAAGGATCGCTTCAGCTCCATACACCAGAAAGAAGGGTGTTTCTCCGGTTGCCCGACTTGGAGAAGTCCTGTTGGCCCATAGAGTGGGCGGAAGCTCTTCGATCCAATTGGCTCCGTGCTTTTTCAAGCGCTCATAAGTGCGTGTTTTGAGTCCTTTAAGGATCTCTGCATTTGCTCTCTCGGCTTGTCCATTGCTGGCAAGATGAGCTACGGAAGCGTAGCAAACTTGTATGCCGAGGTCTTCGCAATATCCTTGAAATGCGGAGCTTGTGAATTGAGTCCCATTATCAGTGATGATCTTATTTGGGACTCCGAATCTACTCACGATGGATTGTAGAAAATTGATTGCAGATTGTTTGTTGATCGTCACAACGGTTGCTTCCGGCCACTTGGTGAACTTGTCGATGGCGACGTACAGGAACTTGTAACCTCCGACGGCTCTAGGGAAGGGTCCCAAGATGTCCATCCCCCACACAGCGAAAGGCCATGTGGGAGGTATCATTTGTAAGGACTGAGCAGGTGTATGAATTTGCTTTGCATGAAATTGGCATGCTTTGCATTTCTTCACCAGCTCAGTGGCATCCTGGAGCGCTGTAGGCCAGTAGAAGCCGTGCCGAAAGGCTTTTCCGACCAGCGTGCGGGAAGATGCGTGGTTCCCACACTCGCCTCCATGGATTTCTGCGAGGAGCTCGCAGCCTTCTTCCCTTGTGATGCACCGCATTAGGATGCCGTTGGCACCGCGCCGGTAGAGATCCCCTTCTACCAACGTGTATCTTTTAGCCAATCTGACTACCCGATCAGCGGATACATCATCGTCAGGAAGGATGTTGTCTTTCAAGTAGCTCCGAATCTCCGAGATCCATGCATCGGAACTGACTTGAGCATTTGAGTCTTGCGTGCTGGGTTGCTCGGAGCTTCCGGCAGCACCTACGACCCTTGATGGCTGCCATGGTAACAGGGCCATCGGGACCGTCAGCTTCGAGATGCTGATCTCGCCCCCTTCGTTCAGTTCGGCAGGCTGAACTGTGGGTTTTGACAACCTCCGGACAAAGGTTCCATCAGGAGCCGGAGCTCCAGTTGACGCCTTGGTCGAGAGTTCGTCAGCTTCAGCGTTGTGAGCACGCTGAACATGGTGAAGGTCTAGGACTTCGAAGTCCTTCTGAAGCCTCTGGACTTCAAGGAGGTAAGCAGCCAGCTGGAGATTATTGCAGGAGCATTCACCCTTCACCTGCTTGATGACGAGTTGTGAATCTCCTTTGACCAGCAATTGCTTGACACCGTATGATAGTGCCACCTTTAATCCATAGATGAGTGCTTCATACTCCGCCATGTTGTTGGTTGCCTTGAAGTCAAGGTGTACCATGTATTTCACCTTCTCCCCAGTTGGTGCGAGGAGAAGGATTCCAGCTCCGGCTCCCTGCTTCTGCATGGAGCCGTCGAAGTAAAGGGTCCAGTGAGGCTTAGTGAAGGTTGGAACTTGAGGTTCTGTCTTCTGCTCGCTGGGGCCCCCAGGGTTTAATGGAGAGGGAGTCCATTCTGCAACGAAATCTGCCAACGCTTGACTCTTGATTGCTTGTCTCGGAATGAATTCAAGATCGAATTCAGCCAATTCCGTTGCCCACTTTGCAATATTCCCAGTTGAATTGGGATTATGCAGGATCGCTCGAAGTGGATATGAGGTCACCACCGAGACTTTGTGAGCTTGGAAATAGTGTCGAAGCTTCCTTGAGGCAATAAGAACTGCATAAAGCAGTTTATGCACCTCTAGGTATCGAGTCTTGGCATCATGTAACACTTCACTGATGAAGTATACCGGGCGTTGAATGGTCTGGACTCTCCCGGAGGGGTCCGGAGCTTCCTCTTCATTGATCCGGACCCTCTCGGAGGGGTCCAGACTCTCTTCGGGGACCTCCGGGTTCTGGGTGGAGGAACCCGGAGCTTCTTCAGAAATGACCTGGACCCTCTTAGAGGGGTCCGGGTCCTCTGAAGTGGCTTCTTGTGGGTTTGAGTCTGGGAGCTGGGACCCATACCCGCTTTCAGGAACCTCCGGACCCTCCCGAAGGGGTCTGGATTCCTGAGTATTGGGCAGTTCCGGTCTCTCCACAACCAGAACCATACTGACGACTTCGTCAGTAGCTGAAATGTAAAGCAACAAAGGCTCACCAGGGTTCGGAGCTACCAGGACTGGTAGGGTGGTGAGGAACTGTTTCAGCTCCTGGAATGCCTTCTCTGCTTCTTCAGACCATTGGAATGGTCCGGACTTCCTCAGTAACTTGAAGAAGGGAAGTGCTCTTTCCGCCAGTCTTGAAATGAACCGGCTGAGGGCTGCTAGACATCCAGTTAATTTTTGGACGTCTTTGATGCGGGTTGGTGGCCGCATGTCTTCAATGGCTTTTATCTTCGCCAGATTAGCCTCTATGCCCCGGTGACTTACCAGGAAACCAAGAAGCTTTCCGGAACTAACCCCGAAGACGCACTTGTCTGGGTTTAACTTCGTGCGGGTGGCCCGCAGCTTGTCGAAGACAGCCTGCAAGGTGTCCAAGAGAGACTCCTTGTTCTTGACTTTGACCACGATGTCATCGACGTACACTTCCACTATGTCTCTGATGAGTTCTTCGAAAGTTTTGTACATAGCTCGTACAAAAGTTGAAGCTGCATTCTTGAGACCAAACGGCATGGCTGTGTAACAATACAATCCATCCACTGTGATGAATGAAGTATGCTCTTCATCCTCCCTAGACATCCTGATTTGATGATATCCAGAATATGCGTCTAGAAAACACAGTAACTCGCACCCGGAGGTGGAATCCACTATCTGATCTATTCTAGGTAGTGGGAATGGATCTTTTGGACATGCCTTATTCAGTGTGGTGTAGTCGATGCACATCCGAAGTTTCCCGCCGGCCTTGGGCACAACGACTGGGTTCGCCAGCCATTTTGGATGGAAGACTTCTCGGATAAATCCGGCTTCGAGCAACTTCTTCACTTCTTGTCGGATGAAGTTCTGTCGCTCTACAGATTGCTTCCGAGGTTTCTGATGCACAGGCCGAGCATCGGGGTAAATCTTCAGATTGTGCTCAATCACTTCCCTGGGGATCCCAGGCATTTGTGACGGTTGCCAAGCAAATACGTCAACGTTAGCCCGGGGGAAAGTGATGAGCGTGAGTTCCTATTTGTCATTCAACCCACCCGATATGCGGGTGGTTTGAGTGACATCGGAACCAATTTGGACGACTTTGACGGGGATGTCGGTGTCGCCGCTTGGCTGCACACGGGGAGCAGAGGTTGAGCCTCGTTGCCGAATGCTCGGAGGTTTTGGAGCTTGCCCCTGTCTGGAGTCCTCCTCTTGCGCAGTGGTGAGTGCATGGAGCTCCTCCAGAGCAGTTACTCCGGCGGTGCGATCTCCACGAATCCAGAGAACGCCTGCTGGTGTTGGCATCTTCAACACCAAGTATCCATAATGAGCAGCTGCCATAAATTTGTATAGGGCAGGTCTACCCAAGATGGCGTTGAATGGTAAGTTGATCTGAGCGACGTCGAAGACCAACTTCTCGGTGCGGTACTTCTCCCGTGTCCCGAAGGTAACGGGGAGAATTATAGCTCCGAGTGGGGTAATGGCCCCCGGACCTACTCCGGAGAATGGTCGAGAGGGCTGAAGATCCGAAGGTCGAAGCTGAAGTCTGGTAAAAGCTTCAAAGCTTATAAGGTTCAGCCCCGAACCTCCATCCACCATAACATGATGGAGTTGGATGTTGTTGATGGTGGGAGATACCATCAAGGATAATTGGCCAGCTCCGACCATGCTTTGAGGACAATCCGAAGCATCAAAAGTGATGGGTGTGTCCATCCACTTTCGATGTGGCTCCGGTCTAGCTGTAGGAGCTACAGCAGCCATATCCCGCCGCATAGTCTTGATGACACGACGAGAAGTGATGTCCCATGATCCACCAAAGATGGTGTTCATGGTTTTCCGACGCTCGTTGTCGGAGACGTCGGAGTCATCGTCGACGGAGGTGTAGACGGCTTTCAGGACCTTTTTAGGGTCCTGAAACCCTAACTCCTCTTCAGTCGGAGCTTCGTCAACCTTCTGTTTTCCCTCCCTCTGTCGGAAAGGAGACCCTTCCCGGCACTTGTTGTAGCGCTCGGCAAGGTTTTGGACCTCCCGGCAGTCTTCCAGCCTGTGGCTGCCCGTTTTGTGAATGGGGCACCACATTTTGGATTTGTCGCCGTCTTCGGAAGACGGCCGAGGTCGCTTCTCGGTGCGTGGCCCCCGGCCACCAGGAGTTGCAGTGGCTGCAACGTTGGATGTGCCGGCCGACGGCTTCTTCTTGCCGTTGGTCTTCTTTTTCTTCTTGCCACTCCCGGAGGTAGCGGCTTCTTCTTTGGAGGATTTTTTGTGATCCTCCAAGGCTGGTTTGGAGTGCATTTCACGGCCCTCCGCAGCTCTGGCACATTTGTTTGCCAAGCTGAAGAGCTCCGTGACGCTGGTGATCTCTTTGATCGCCAGCTTCTCCAACATCTTCTTGTCTCGTACACCCTGTCTGAATGCCACAATGACAGAAGCGCTTGAGATAGAAGGGATTGTGTTGCGTACTTGAGAGAACCTCTGGATGAATGACCGCAAAGATTCTCCCCCTTTTTGCACGACCGCAAAAAGGTCTAGTTCAGTGCTCGGTCGGGTGTATGAACTCCCGAAGTTGGCAGTGAACTGACGGCACAGCTCCTCCCAACTGTCAATAGAGTTGGGTGGAAGGCTCATAAACCAGGACCTGGCGGTCCCAGTTAAGGCCACTGGAAAGTAGTTGGCCATTACGGCCTCGTTTCCTCCAGCTGCTAAGATTGCAGTGGAGTATATCTGCAGAAATTCTACGGGGTTGACAGTCCCGTCGAATTTTTCCGGCAAGTGTGGCCGGAACTTCTGTGGCCATCTAACCATGCGCAGGTGCATGGCTAGGGCAGAACAGCCTCCTCCTACTCCTTCCAGAGTAGAAAGGTCTTGAGCATCCCGTCTTTCTCGAGCTCGCTCGATATGGACACGGCCATCCTGTTGGCGGTATCGGCGATCAAGCTCCGCCCGGAGGTCATGTGTCGAAAGCCGAGATACCGTATGGGTGCGTCGTGCCCCAGAGGGCAACGACGTCACTTGCTGTGACACAGCTCGTTTTCGGTTGTTGGAGACATGCGGACCAAGTCTTCCAGACAACGTCCGTCGCTGCGACGGGGCTCGCCCTGAAGGAGGAGGACCCTGGTTGTTGAGGCGTTCGGCCGCTGCTGCGACCAAATGCTCAACATCAGCCCTCCATTGCTCCATGGCATCTCGAGATGCATCCGGAGGTGGTGGTCGCTAGAGAAGAGCACGCGTTACATGGAGCGCGTGTTCTGGGTTGTCATGACTTGCCGGCGCAGTATGTGACGCCGGCGCACCATCATGTTGCCCGACACGTTTTGCCGGAGAAGATGGTGGTGGTGGGAGTGTGACTCGTGCTGGTGCTGAGGCTCCTGCTGGTGGCTGCATGTTGGAGGGATTGCCCCGGACAGCCTAAGCAGCAGGTTGCCCGTTGGATGATCCAGCCGCAGAATTCACCATTCTTGAAAATCTCAGGCGCCCCTACCTGGCGCGCCAACTGTCGACTGTTGGAGTCGGCAGATCTCCTGACACTACTAAAGTGTTGAAGGAGTTTGTAGTTCGGTGTGGGCGCGCGGAGACTCAAGAAGGTGAATCACGATTGGACACGAGAGACACAGTGGTTTACGTGGTTCGGGCCGCCTGAGCGTAATACCCTACTCCACGGGTGTGTGGTGTTGTATTAGTTTGTGTGTCAATGCGTGTGTGCCTTCGAGTGTTCGAGAGCCTTCTTCGTGTATCGTCGGTCTGTCCTTTTATAGTACAAGGACAAACCGTTACAAGTTAGCCTGGCCCGACATGTGGCCCCGACGGTTACTAGTATTGATACACGATTAATTGTTGTTAATAACCCTGTAACGGGCTCCGACAGTGCCGTTACAGGTGTTAAGATTGTCCGATTAAGTGTCATTAACATGGAATTAATGACAATTAATCGGGTCTTGAAGTCCGCGGCTATACTTTGAAGATCCGGAGTCGTTACAATGTCTTCCGGAGGTTTGAGGCGGCCAGCTCCGACGTTTGGACACGTGGCAGCTCCGGAGCTTGCTTGTGGGAAGCGGGAAGCTCCGGGGTGGCCTGGCACGTGTCAGGTCCGGAGCTTCTCTCGGTCAGGGGTTAAGTCCGGAGGTGCCGTTTCGGTACCTAGCCCGGAGCTTCACCCTTGTGGGTAGTAGCTCCGGTCTGGCAGTACACGTGGCAACCTAGGGGTTAACCATGTTGGAGAAGCAGGTCCGGTTATGTCTGACAAGTGGGCCTCCGAGGGTCTTCAATTTGAGTAGACGTCCTTCCCTTGAGATCTTTGTAACCTCAGGGGGTGTATGGTTTTTAGGGTACCGACAGGGGCTTATTTGCATATTTGTCATCCATATACATCTATTTATAGAGGCATCCGGCTTCCTCAATAATATAAGATCACAAAAGAGCGGTAGTGCGCCTATTAACTTGTTTCCACGGTTCTTTCTCCAAGACGGAGCACGTGTATGGACATACTAGAGAAAGAGTGTGTCAATATCAGCACATAGGGAGCCTGGCAACTTACGCCGCAGCCGGAGCGCAGGAAGACGTCAACGGGCGGGAGGAAGATGGCAAGGACCACCTCCACGAACATCATGGTCGCCATGGCTTCACTTACCGTCTTGTAGCAACCACTTCTTCTTTCAGATCATCATACAACATGCAGTTTTTATATAGCGCAACTGCGGTGGTTCTTATGCCTCGTCTGATACGGTTTCACATTCATGAAGAATCATAAACAACTACAAAATCAGTTTCTAGAGTGTCGAATCCTCAAAAGGGTGTTCCGCTGGATGGAACAGGAGGCGGTTCCGCAAGAGAGCAGGTACCGCATCAAATTTACATGCTCTACCACCGGAACTGAGCACTCACGCGGTGCTTCCCAGGCGACAACCTTCGCTGAGAAGGTTTTGGAAAAGAAATTGGAAGAGAAAAAAAAAGAAAAATGGAAGGAGAAGCAGAAAAAATAAATAAAACCAGAGAAAAAAAGAAAATGGAAGGAAAAAAAATAAAATCAGAGGGCAATTTTTTAATATTCAACGTGATTACATAAATACAAGTAAAAAAAATAAATCACAAAACAGTAAAGAGTAAATGGGTTAATGCACACTTTCTCTTATTTCTACTATTACTGAAACATAAATGATAACCAAACTGTTTTAAAGTGATTCTATTCCATCGTTTCATTTTTCAGTTCTAATTCTAGTATTTCACTATTTAGATGAGATTCTACTGATTCACTGGTGAATCAGAACCGATTCACACCTACAAACTCTCCGATTCTATCAGGTACGTGGCCATGGGTGGCACGAGGCACGGGCGGTCGCGTCCCACGTAGACGGAGACGGTTCTTCCGTGAGGGACTCGGGCACTGAAGGGAAGCGAGTGTCGTGGCGCGTGGCCGCTGACCCGCCGAGGATCGAGATGTGAGCACACGAAGTCGATCGCCGCGAGGGCAACGCCAACGACGGCGATAAGGAGCAGGGAACACAAAGTGTTTTCTGTTTTGGCTTGTCTGCCGAACAGAATCATTCAGTTAACCTTGAACCAGTCGCGCGCGACCGTTCAACGCGATTAACATTTCAGACATGTAAGGCCCACTGGCCAGTTACACACACGTTACAACGCGTTTCGCGCAAACTCAAAAAGGGGCTTCGCGCGTCTTCTTCTCCCTCAGACTTGTGGAGCCGGCTCGTCAGTCACCGCCGTGACAGCGAGTAAGCGCTCGCTGCTTTCCGTGGCATTCTTTTGGTGCGTTCTCCTTGGAAAGCGGCTTCCCGATCTGCGAGCTCGGTGGGCATGAGACAACAGGCTTGGAGATGCAGAATTGCAGATGCCACAGGGCGAGCCGCCGTCCCGCTCCCCAATCGGAGGTGGGAGACAGGGGGTCTCCGACCGACAGATGGGCCCAGTTTTTTTATTTTTTTAAACCGGCTTCCTCGCTCAAAGATAAATATTTCCGTAGCTCTAAGAATCACACCAAATTGTGTGCTGGAAAATTGAGGCCCAAGTAAGCATAGATGGTCTTTGTGGGCCGGACCGAGAATGAATACCAGGCTCACGAATAGAATACGAGCTGCGTTTTGAAACGTGTGCGCATTTCACTGGACTGGTGGGACAAAAATGATAAAAAATTGTCACGTTCTAATTTAAATAATGTGATAAATGTTTAGGGATTAAAGAAATAAAAGTCATGCACAGCGGCACAGTACATTGGCTAGACATGCATAAACACATGACTTCTTCACTGTCCCGTACAACTGTCAACATCAAGACAATGCATCCACCAATTCACCATGCTATATCACGTTTCCAAGTTTCCAGAATACTGGGAGCAGCTAGTCTGGACACCTGAGGCCCGCTCTTGGATATTCTGCATATGAATCCAAGGATGTTTTGTATCCATGCGTCACGATTCCAACACCCTAGAGAGCCTATTAGCTGAGTTACCTCATCGCGCGCTGGCACCGACAGAGCATGTAGTAATTTCTAGGAAGCCATGACCAACAAATAAAAAGGTACGGCAAGAAATTGCAGACTAGTAATGATGATTTCCGCAGTTGATTAGCTGCTTCGCTGACGACGATGACCGTGCATCAGACTACGCCGGCCGTCCGGTCGGGCATCTCATCTACTCCCTCCATTTCAATTTAATTGTCCTAGGACAACTTATATTAATTCTTTTCTAATTCTTTTGCTTATCTAAAACGACAATTATTTAGAAAGGGAGGTAGTAGTAGTCATCGCATGGTTGGCATGCTAGACGTGGAAACCGTTAATAAGATTAAGACGGCCGCCCTGTGAGCCAGTCCAAGTAAGTTTAGGAAGATCGAGGGAGTTAGGCGCCTTCTTTTGGTGTCTTTTGTGATGGCCGAGTTTCTAATTCATGTTCAGTTTTGGCGCTGCGCATGCGCTGTGTGGTCTACACACCTGCGTCTGCTGGGACTAGGAGCCATGGATTGAGATTCAGGAGGCGATGCGCATGTTCCACACAAAGCAACATGCATGTCGACGAAGACAACAGTGTAAGTCAGATCTTCTGATGTGCCACGTTATTGTCCCCTGTACAACAGATCCAGAAAAATTCAGAGGTAACCCGGCCTCTCTGTGTTGTCTTTCATCCTTGTCCACATGGGCGGACAGCCCCATACAGTAGAGTGGGACAGCTGCCCCAGCTACACATTTGCATGTTTAGTGGCATAATGGTTCAAAAAAAACATGTTTAGTTGGAAATAGAGGCCATTTTGATGGATGACACTATTTGCTAATCAAGGCCAATCTAGATCTTTTCCCGGCTAGAATCTTAAACATGGTCCGCCTCTGCCCCCTGGTTGTCCAAATGTGATCACTTCGTTCGCGCGACGTGATTCATGCTTGTGCTTGTTTGAGGTAGGTAGCTCATGGTAATGCATCAAGTGACAGGCTAGTCAATGAGTACTGCAATCTGCAAGTGCAAGGAGTTGTTTTTCGGAGACGTATGGTTTGTTCCAGATCCATTCAGCCACCCTAATCGCCTAAAATTAGTTCATCTAGCAATACTGCAACAGCACACACGTAGAGGCATATTGTGCAGCGTTGACTAACTAACACTAACCCAACTGATACGTAAGAATGTTATCCGTATTCCAGTGTGCAAGTGTATGGTGGTAGCATTCCGATAACGGCATCAGCCAAACTCAATTATGTAGAGTATGTTCGTTATTGCAGGAGATTAATTCAGGAGCGAATCGTAATGACTGTTGACAGAGTACTCATACAGGCAATATTACGGCGGTTACGGTGTCTTAACTACAGCAGGCAGCGAAACGTTACCGTTTCTTACACGTGTTCGGCGGCACGTATGTGCTATGTATTTCTTTTCTGGGTGCGAATCACGTAAATATTTTCTAGAACGTGATCACAGAAATATGTGCCATATATGTGTTGTCGTGAATGGTAGATAATAATACTGGTAGTTCTCTTAGTATAGTACTCAAATTCTGAGCTACACGGCCTGTTCATCTCCAGAGCTCTGTTTCGTGGTCCGGCCACGTCGCCGAGTCCAGCAGGTCCGAGTCGTAAAACATTTGGTACCCCGCGCCGACGTCGCTGCTGCTGCCGCCGTCCAGCACCGGCGATGGTTGCTGCTGCTGCTGCTGGCTGTCGCGGCGGTTCGCCATCTCGACGCAGACGAGGGCGAGGAGGTTGGCGTACTGCGCCTGCGAGTTGAGCAGGTCTGCCTGCGCGCGCGCGAGCTGCACCTTGAGCTCGTTGGCCTCCTCCTGCAGCCGGCACACCGCCCCCGCGCACCCGTACACCGGGTCCCGCAGCCGCGCCTCCGCCTCGTACACCATGCTGCTTACCGCGTCCGCGCGCGAGCTCTCCGGCAAATCCTGCGACGCCGGCCATGCACATATATACGCACGTACACTTGTCAGCACATTGCCATGCATATGCGCAGGCAGGAACCATGTATGTATGGTGCCCCCACGATCGACACGCACCTGGAGGAGCTTGATGATGTTGCTGGCGCCGAAGACGCGGTGCGCGGTGGTGAACTTGGCCGGGTCGGTCGGCGGGAAGTAGGGAGCCAGCACGCAGCCGTCGGCGCAGCGGCGCCGGAGGATCTTGCACGCGGCGCAGGGGCTCATCACGACGGTCGGCACCACGTTGCCGACAAGCTGTGCCGCGGGAGGAGGAGGAGGCGATGGCGAGCACGACGAAGACACCCGCGACGGCGGCGACACCGAGCGGTAGTAGTAATGCTCTGCCGTCGCAGTGCCTGTGCTCGCGTTGCTGTAGTCCTCCATGACTGACAGCGAGGAGCAGTGCAGCCAGTGATGCTGACTACTACTATTCTACGATCTAGTTATCACAGGTGCAACTTGGTACGCCAGGAAAGCAGAGGAAATTATATGCTGGTAAATCAAGAGCAAAATTTGTTGGGGCTATTTATAGAGCGCGAGATGAGGATGAGAAGATCCTTTTATTTCCTGGTCACACGAAAGAAGAGAGCTTCGCGGAATGTAGCAGGTGATGCTAGAACTGCTGCTGATCAGGTCAACATCAAATCAGTTGCAGTTTCCAAGTACGCAAATACGTGCTGTGCTTGGCCAAGTTCGGCAGGTTTTGAAGGATAGGATGGGTGGTTTTAGACACGCATTTGCTTAGTTAATTACCATGCATATCATGCCATCTTCGTTTTTAGGACATCAGTATGCTTCGATTATAGGTGGCCTTAAAAACCTCAGTCTGGCACGACAAAATCGGGCTGTGCCGGGCCAGCCCACAGGCCGCGCAAGGCCGAGCGCGTCCGAGTTCATTTTATGTGTGCCGGGTTATAAATGGGCCAGACCGGCTCGTGGCCCGTTTAGTTTAAAATACATTAAAAGTAGCGAAAAAATATATTATTCGAGTCTAAACGGGACGTATCGGGTCGGGTCCCAGCAGACTTACCGAGCCATACCACAAGGCCGACCTTAAACGGGTCGTGCCGGGCCAGCCCGACTGGCCTGAGGTCGAGCCCGAACACACACTACAGGAATTCTGACAAATTACGTCGGTCGGGGCCGACATAATTAAGGCCAAAACCGACGTAAGTTACTTAATTACGTCGGTTATTGGCTGACGTTGTGGTTTGATCGTAATTAAGATAACTTACACGGCGGCCGACGTGAGTTATCTAACTTACGTCGGCAGCTCGCAACCGAGTAAGTTAGTTACCGGGCTGGGTTGTGGGCCGGGCCAGGTTACTTATGTCGGCTATGGCGAGGCCGACGTAAGTACTATGGGCCAACTTACGTTGGTATGGTCTGACCGACGTAAGTTAACCTGGACTAACTTACATCGGCAATGTCATAGACGACGAAAGTTAAGTTTGTAATTTAAAAAAAAACAGAAACCGCCTACCTTGCACGATGGCGAGCTCACAAATTCAAACAAACAAATAGCAATATATATCATAGCCAACACAGCAGCAATATATAGTGTTTAGGGTACATTCACTGTAAGATATTACAAATGAGCTACACGCTAACCTCTCGACTACCACAGGAGCCAAAAAGTTGGTCTCTGCGCGTCCCTCCGGGTGTCGGTACCTGTGTCGAAGGAGTTTGTGCCTCTGTCGCTGAACTCTACAAAAGAACATTAGAGTTATACATGTTACAAATGCATCTCTATCTTTTTCTCTCTCACACTCTTCTTCTCTCTTTAACTTTCAACCTCTCCCTCTCTCTTTCTCTCACTCTCTTCCTCTCCCTCTTTCTCTCCCTCTATCTCTTTCTTTCTCTCACACTCTCTTCCTCTTTGTCTCTCTCTTTCTCTCACTCTCTTCCTCTCCCTCTTTCTCTCCCTCTATCTCTTTCTCTCACACTCTCTTCCTCTCCCCCTCTCTCTCTTTCTCTCACTCTCTTCCTCTTTCTCTCCCTCTATCTCTTTCTCTCACACTCTCATCCTCTCCGCTCTCTTTGTCTCACTCTCTTCCTCTCCCTCTATCTCTTTCTTTCTTTCTCTCACACCCTCTTTTTTTTTCTCACACCCTTCCTCTCCCTCACTTTGTCTCACTCTCTTCCTCTCCCTCTCTTTATGTCACACCTTCTCTAGCATCCTCCCTCTAGCACTTTATTCTCTCTCTCGCACCCTATCTCTCCCTATTTATGTCGCTCTTACTCCACCTTTATCTCACCCCTCTCTCTCTCAACCTATCTTTGTCTCTCTTACTCCACCTCTATCTCTCTCTCTCACCCTATCTTCTACCTCCTTCTCTCCCTATGTGAAATACTAAAATGAATATGACAATATTAAAGAAAGATATTATTACCTACGTCGGGGTCACCTATGTTGGAGTCGTCTGTGCTGGGGTCACCTACGGCAGCTGAAAAGGAGGAATCTCGATCAGCTGACCGATTTGTCGAGCAAGATTCTGCTATTGCAAAATATTAGAAGATATATATTACTGAAATGTTATGAAACTAAACTACGATACTTTAAATTACTTACCGCCATCATTGCTTGCATCTGGGCCATGTACATGGTCGTGGCCTCCTGGAAGGCCCTTGACCTCTCCTGCTCCGCCTCCTGAGAGGCCCTCGACCTCTCCGGCTCTGTCTGAGTCTGCCTCATCGTCTCCTTCATGGCATTGATCTCTAACTAGGTCTGCGAGAGATAGCCACTTGACGGCCCAACGGACGAGCCCTACGTTGATGAAGTGCCTCTCGAAGGTCGCGCTGACCTCGAGTCGACAACTCTATCAAAAATGGCAAACTTGCAAAAGAATGAAAAGTACTAAGTAAAAGAAGGTAGATTGAAAAAGAAATGAAACAAATGACCAACCCACCATCCATGGGCCTTCCCACCTCCGCTCGCGTACATGGCTTGGGGGGTCTATCGACGCGTTTTCCCAATTGTAATCTTCGTCGTGTATCTTCACGACCTCCTGTGCGTACTTTTCCATAAAAACAAAGGAATCTTGTAAGCGTGTCAATAATAGCATTACTTATAATAAAATGATGAATTTGAAAACTTACCAGTCGATCGGCTGTGACCTGAGTGCACTGCCCAGGTTGGGAAGGGTCACTTCCCTTGTGACCTCTCTTTCAAATCTGGGTCGGGGTCAGCTCCTGACTGGTCTCTCGCTCCTGTATAGCCGTATTAGTGAGACAAATATATTAGGAACACATAAATGAACTTAAAATGTAATTACCATGCGTTTATCGAAACACAAGTAGCCGCCGTAGTTGTGCTTGCCTTCAAGCCCCCGACACCGTCTTGCCTTATGGACATAGCGATGAAAGCATTGCTAGCCCATTGTTGACAGAGAGCTCGGTACGCCTCGGGTCAACCCTGTAACTAGGAAATACTAACCTGTACATATTTTATATTTAATCAATACAGTTAAGATACGTAGGTATTGTAAATATTTAACAATAAAAACTTATCTCCGCATATTGCTCCTCTGTCAAGTACCTATCGGAGTCCTTCCTAAAAGGATCCTCTTCTTGCTGCTACCGGTGCAGCTTGTGGTACGCGTTCATGGCCTGGATTCGGGTGTTCGACAACGCCGACGTCGCGAGCTTCCGAGCGTTGTGGTGGAACACGCGTCTCTCGTGCTCCTACATGCTCGGTCCTCTATTTGGTATCTCAGCTTTAAGCAAACAAACATTTAAGTTATATGCATTAAT
The DNA here is from genome assembly GCA_036927565.1 of Tuctoria greenei. NCBI lineage: Eukaryota > Viridiplantae > Streptophyta > Magnoliopsida > Poales > Poaceae > Tuctoria > Tuctoria greenei. The sequence continues at coordinate 207,909,366 of JAYESD010000006.1, read as the reverse complement.
AATATTAATGATTTGAAAAATTTAAATAGTTAAACTTACCATAAAATCGTTCCATGCGGCTCCCTGAAGAGTGTCATGAACCTCGTGAGAGACAGGAGTGTAGTCATACCACGACAGTGTAGGGAAACTGTCGATGACACCGAGGTAGTGCAACTTAACTAAAGCCCCCGGGATACTGTTAACCCGCTTGTGGTGTTTCTGGCCCGTGAACAGCAGTCGTACCAAGATTTGCATAATTTCTTAACTCATTAAGTACTGGAAGACATCATCTAATATTTAATACTATATGGTTTTTTACTTGTCTTCGACTGAACGAATATTGATCCGCTGAGTAGGACCAAGAGGAGGAGCCGCAAAGTGGGTCCTCCTCGTCCGTCGCCTCTACGGCACAACCGCGTGCTGTGACTCGAAAGGCAAATCACCACCTGAGCCCGAAGGCTCCATGCTAGGCGGCTCCGAAGGGAGGCTAGCCAGCTCATGTGGCGGCCCTCTAGCCTGTGACTGTGACTCAATTGACTCTGAGTCGGACTATAAAAATAAAAAAATTGATAAGAAATAATTATTGATAAGTGCAATTTAAAATAACGTGATTGTCAACTGAAATTTTCCTCCGGTGCTCTGCAAGGCCACTGCACCCGACTGGACCTGACGAGGCACAAACTCTGAAAGGTGCTCCATCAGCTGGGAGCGTCTGCAAATGGTCGGATTTCCATCTTACACAATAGTACCAGTATCTCCTTCAACTTAATCATCATCTCTGTAATGATTTTTTTAGCACAGAGTTGTCTATAGAAGTGACTAAGCTCGGCTAACACCTTCCACACCGTATCCTCAGAGTAGTCTTGAAACATAAGAGACGGAAGTCTTTCCATGATTATGTGATAATCATGACTCTTCAATCCAATGAACTTTCCGTTTTCGCATTCACAGTTTGTCTCAAACTAGCTGCGTAACCATCTGAGAATTTCAAACTTTGCAACCATTTGAGAACTTGTTTATTTTCTTTAGGTCTAAGACAGAAAGAAGCGTGTGGTTTACTACCACTTTCGGAGAGCTCAAGAGTTGGATGGTTACAAAGCTCATCAAGATCCTCTCGAGCCTTTAAATTGTCTCCTGTTTTGTCCGTCATGTCTGTTGACGGTCCTTAAGTGCCATAATTAGACCGTCAATTCACCTCATAATATGCACAAAAGATAAACACAACATAGTGGTAGGGTTAAAAACTAACCAATTCCACAAGTGTTGGTGATTACTTTATGCAGATGAATTTAGACCCAGAATGCCAAGACATGCAAAGAGTAATCTATAAAATTGGATTTCAACGAATCAGGCGATGCCACATGTCACCACATGGATCAAATGGCCCACAAACAGGAGTATCCGAGGCCATCCAACAGTGTAGCACCAATATTAGTCAATGGAACCCACCTGACAGAGACATGGAGGAAGCACACCGCAAAAGGAGCCAAGACCAGGTCGGTCGACCCCCCCTAGTCGGCCGACTAGGTCCTTGTGCCAAACACAGTCAAACGCCACGTGTTGGCTCCTCCCGGCTTGAAGAAGTCATGGGTGACTGATTCATGTGCAATTGGTGGAGGGAACCGACCCTTCTCCCCCCTATAAATAGAACCCCACATCTCACTTCACACACACACCAAAAGTTGAGAATAGAATACCACTCCAAAGGTTTAGAGTAGTCCTAGAGGCTTCCAAGTAGAAGGAGAGTGTGGTGAGAGTTTAGGAGAAGGAGGCTGGGGCTTATCAAGTCCCTCTTCTACACTTGTATCCCTATAAAGGTGTACTCAAATCTAGTAAGCCCTTTTTGAATTCAATTCAAGTTCGATTCTCAATTCATAGTAGTTTGCACAAGTAGTTACTTGTGGGTTCATTGCTTTAATTTATTAGAGGCTCTAGTTGTAGATTTGTGTTTGAAACAACTAGAGTAGTGATTTAGAACATAAGCGTGGTGCTTAGGTTAGAAATCACCAATGAATATCTCGTAGACCCACAGATTGAAGAGGTAGGCAGTAGGTGTTGACAACCCTATCTGTCCTTTGTAATACTCCACGTTCGACTATGCCATAGGCTCTTGGCGGGAGTCGTCCTAGTATTGCTAGGTGTAAACCCGTGCCTGAAGCAAGCAGCTACTGCAAATTCTTTTGAATTAGAATCAATACTTTGAATTCCTCTCTCTTCCTTGCCTACCGAACAACTTTGGGTCCTTGGGTGAATTAGTTCGTAATATTACACACATGTTCCTTGGATTCGATACTCTTGGAATACTCTCTTAAGGGGAAGTGCTACACGACAGTTTCCGTGCACTTGCGGATTTTTATCTGTGATGTAAAAAATGTCAACAAGCATTTCTAGCGCCGTTGTCGGGGAACGGTTGCTGTTAATCTTCGAACCTTGTTCACCCTCGTATCTATCTTCTTATCTTATATTTCCTTTTCTTACAACCACCACCTATATGGAACATCCCATCATTCTTTCATATTTTGCCTCAAAGGGCAAGTTTTGTGATCCACCGTCTTCGGTGCAACCCATTTGTTCTACTAACTATGAACTTTGCCCTGGCTTTATAGCCATGGTTCGGGAGAAATCCTTCTTAGGAATGGATTATGAGAATCCTTAACAACATCTAAGAGAGTTTGAACAATTGTGTTCATGCCTTCTAATCAAAGGTATGACACAAGAAACTCTCAAATGGAAGTTGTTTCCTTTTTCCCTTAAGGAAAAATCCAAACAATGGTACAACCACAATGTTGGAAAGACAAACGGAAATTGGAACGAGTTACGAGATAGATTTTGTCTTGCTCTTTCCAATTTCCCGAATCGTTTCCTTACGGAAGGAAGTACTATGCTTCCAGCATATGGAGAAGGAATCTGTAGATGTAGCTTGGGATAGATTTTCTCTTTTGAGAAATTATGGCCCATATTTGTCTATTCCTGATCCATTGCTTTTGCAACACTTCTATATGGGATTGAACAAAGAGTCTGCCCTACATATTTACGTTACGGCCAGAGGATCTTTCCTTCATAAGACGCTGGAAGAAGGCAAGGATCTTCTAGACCGAATTCTAGAAAATTCCTCCTTCATTATGGGTCTTAATGAGCCCCCTCAAAGGAAATAGTGTCAAGATTCGAGGATAAATCCATGTACAAGGAAGAACCTATCTCTTGCTTATCTCAAACCTTGCCGGAGGAATCCTCTCCCGAACCAGAAACTACGAAGGAAGAAGAAATTCAATGTTCAATGTTTCCCTTCTACTTCGAGGAAGAGATATTTGAAGATTTTGGAAATACCTCGAAGTGTTGTTGCCATTGAAACCATCATTGCCGTTAACTCCACCTAACCCACATGATAGAGTGTTCATTCAACAGACGATCGAGGAGTTAACCTCTATTCTAAGCAGGGAATGAATTGCAGAAGTTGAGCAGTCACCCGAAATTCTTCGGTTGACCTCACCTTTGGCAACTATTCTATTATTTATTAGAGGGACACCAATGAAGGTCCTATACAACCCCACTGTTGGATTAAATCTCATTTCCGACTCGTGTGCTCTCACTATACTGGGCGATGTGCCATTGGCACCAACATGTAAATCCTTCCAAGATTCTTTCGGAAACATCCTTGAAGGATGCAGGGGGTTTACAACAAGTGTCTGTGAGACACAAAGATGTTGGGAAATCCTAGATTTCCATGTGTTTGAAATTCAAGATTTTGACATTATGATTGAGATCCCCATTGAGAAGTTCCTCATGGAAATTCCCATGGAAGGAAGCCTCAATGTCAAACTTGGAGAGAGGAAATTCTCTATTCCTATCCTGCCCTCCAAGAACACATCCGCAGAATCTCCCATCCAAGATGACCCTTTAGAGGAGGTTAGAACTCTTCAATTCTTAGCTCCTCCTGAAATTGAAGGAGAAGAAGATTTCATCCAAGAGGAGGTTGAATTTCAGGAGGCAATTGAATTGTCGAAAGAAAAGTTCTTCCCAAAACCTCCTGTTGAGTGGAAAATTCAACCTCCAGGCCTAAGTTATGCCTTTCTAAATGGAGATTTGGAAGCTCCTGTTATCATAAGTGACAAGCTTTTAGATGATGAGACACTCAAACTCATTGCCATGCTAAATAAGCATAGAGTTGTTTTTGGCTATTCATCAGAGGATATCAAAGAGATTAGTCCATCATTATGCACCCATCGCATTCCCATTGACCCCGAGAGTGTCCCTTCAAGGGAACCACAAAGGAGATTGAATAATGCAATGCGGGAAGTTGTCAAGAAGGAAGTCTTAAAACTTTTGCATGCCGGGATTATATACTTTGTCCCTCATAGTGAATGGGTAAGCCCAGTCCAAGTAGTGCCTAAGAAGGGAGGTATGATAGTCGTTCAAAATGAGAAGAATGAATTAATTCCTCGACAAACCGTCACGGGTTGGAGGATGTGCATAGATTACCGAAAACCTAACAAGGCTACAAGGAAGGATCATTTTCCACTGCCCGTCATCGATGAGATGTTAGAGCGGTTGACAAAATACTCCTACTTTTGTTTCCTTGATGGGTATTCAGGTTATCATCAAATCCCAATCCACCCCGACGATCAAAGTAAGACTACATTCACATTTCCATATGAAACTTATGCCTTTCGGCGTTTTTTCTTTTGGATTGTGCATTGCTCCTGCCTCTTTTCAAAGATGCATGATGTCTATATTTTCTAACAAGATTGAGGAGATCATGGAAGTTTTCATGGACAATTTCTCCGTCTATGGGAAAACTTTTGATCGTTGTCTGGAAAATTTAGACAAGGTCTTACGAAGATGCCAAGAGAAGGACGTCATACTTAATTGGGAAAAGTGTCATTTCATGGTCCGTGAAGGCATTGTTCTTGGACACTTAGTGTCCGAGAGAGGGATAGAGGTGGACAAAGCAAAAATCGAGGTCATTGAAAACTTCCACCTCCTATCAATGTTAAGGAAATCCGCAGCTTTCTAGGTCATGCGGGGTTCTATCGGCGATTCATCAAAGATTTCTCAAAAGTCGCTATACCCCCCACTAACCTATTAGCCAAGGAAGCTCCCTTTTATTTTGATGATGAATGCCTTAAAACCTTTGTTACACTCAGAAAGGCACTCATCTCAGCTCCAATCATTCAACCTCCTGATTGGACGCTGCCATTCAAAATCATGTGTGATGCTAGTGATTTTGCTGTTGGTGCGGTCCTAGGCCAAACCAAAGATAAAAAACATCATGCAATAGCCTACGCTAGCAAAACTCTAACAGGAGCTCAACTCAACTATGCCACAACTGAAAAAGAGCTCTTGGCTGTAGTTTTTGCTATCGATAAGTTTAGGTCCTATTTGGTTAGAGCCAAGGTCATAGTCTATACAGACCATGCTGCCTTGAAGTATTTGCTCACCAAAAAGGATGTTAAACCAAGGCTAATCCATTGGATTCTTCTACTCCAAGAGTTTGACTTAGAAATCAAGGATAAGAAGGGAGTAGAGAATTCCGTGGCAGATCATCTCTCACGCATGAAAGTCACTCAAACCATGGACATTCCTATCAATGACTTCCTATGAGATGATATGCTTCTCAAGGTGATCGACTCTCATCATATCGTGAACTTCATGGTCACGAGATACGTACCACTAGGGGAAAACAAAAAGAAACTCATCTATGAGAGTCGTAGACACCTTTGGGATGACCCATACCTCTATCGAGTTTGTGCCGATGGCCTTCTCCGAAGGTGTGTCCCATCAATTGAAGGCACCAAGATTATTGAGAAATGTCATGCTAGCCCCTATGGTGGCCATTACGGTGTTTACCGTACCCAGGCAAAGATCTGGCAAAGTGGATTCTATTGGCCTTCTATGTATGAAGACAGAAAATAATTCATTCGCAGATGTTGGAAATGCCAAAAGCATGGAGGAATCTCAGCTTGCAATGCGATGGCCCTAACATATAATCTACATGTGGAATTATTTGATGTGCGGGGTATTGATTTCATGGGACCTTTCCCTAGATCCTATGATTCCAATGCTTCCTATGATCCTATGATCCTATGCTGCCCAGATGTCTTGGGCTTGTCAAGTCCCTCTTCTACACTTGTATCCCTACAAAGGTGTACTCAAATCAAGTAAGCCCTTTGTGAATTCAATTCAAGTTTGATTCTCAATTCATAGTAGTTTGCACAAGTAGTTATAGTGGGTTCATTACTTTAATTTATTAGAAGCTTTAGTTGTAGCTCTGTGTTCGAAACAACTAGAGTTGTGATTTAGAACAAAAGTGTGGTGCTTAGGTTAGAAATCACCAGTGAATATCTCATAGACCCACAGATTGAAGAGGTAGGCAGTAGGTGGTGATAGCCCTATTTGTCCTTTGTAATCCTCCACGTTCGGCTACGCCATAGGCTCTTTGCGGGTGTCGGTACCCTGCGTACTGGGTACCCCATGATACCGCAAGAAAAGCTAATGAGTTCCCCCCATTTAAGTTGAAGACCTCTGAAGGCCACACGTGTTACACAGTATTGGACTCGCCTCCCTCATTTGGGTAGCTCCAACACTGACACGTGTATCACAAGGCTGGACCTAACTCTCATCATAGGAAAGCTTCAGTGTTGTTACGTGTCCAGTGACCCCGTACCTAACCCCCAGTAGAGGGAAGCTCCGGTGCTACCATGTGTATAGTTGCTCCGGACCTACCTCCCCACGATGGGAAGCTCCAGAGCTGCCACGTGTCGAACCTCCGGAGCTAGGACTTCAACGGAAGACCGAGAGATCTCCAACGACTCGGACCTTCAAGGGACAGTTAAAGCGGCAGTTACAAGACCTGATTACATGTCATTAATACCATATTAATGACACACGATCAATAAACTGTTAATAGGGGTAACACCATCATTAAGTCGCATTATCACTTTATTAACCACTCTTAATATTCAGCGATTGTGGATTAGACACTTAACTACGCCAGGGCCACATGTCGGGCCAGGCAAGTGATGTAATAGCCAGTCCTTAGACTATAAAAGGGTTGTGTGCACGATTCATGGACAAGCAAGCAAGCAAGCAGGCAGACACAAAAGACTACAATCACATTTCTCATACATACAACACACAACCCGTGGAGTAGGGTGTTACGCTCAGGTGGCCCGAACCACGTAAATCCCTCGTGTCACCGTCTTGTCCAAATCTCAAGCGCCTCAACCAATTAAGAACCTCCGCGGTCTACGATCTAAGTAGTAATGGGGAAATGTCGATCGCACACATTGACATTTGGCGAGCTAGGAATGGGGAGTCCCTGAGATTTCAAGATGGTGAACTCCGCCGCAGGATCATCCAACAACAATGTTGCACAACCTATTGGGGGGATCCCTCCAATGTGGAACAGGCAGCAGGTGTTGTTGTCCCGGCAGGCGTCGCACCACCTCCAGCTGCTCCAGCTAACAATGCTGGGTAGCAGGATGGAGTTCTCGTGTCGGTCACCGCATCGACACACAACAACCCCGAGAATGCGCTGATTGTTGCGCGAACTCTTTTGGAGTGCCCACCTGAGCATGGAGCACCTCAGGGTGCTATGGAGCAGCGGCGCACTAATGTGCAGCATCTAGTTGCATCCGCAACCGATGCCATCAGCAACCAAGGTCCTCCCCCATTGGGGAAAGCACCGACACATCGTAGGACCTTGTCCAGAATATTTGGTCCTCACGCATCACAACACCGCAGGGATGCTGTATCGCAGCAGGTGTTGAGACTCTCGATGCATAACTTGCGGTCGGAGCTCGACCGCCGCTACAGACAGCATTATGGCCATGTCCACATCGAGCGCGCTCGCGAAAGGCGGGAGGCTCGGAAAAATCCTCCTCCTTCAGGAGTGGGGGGGGGGGGGGGGGCTGTTCAGCCTTGGCCTTGCACTTGCGCATGGTCTGCTGGCCCCTGAAGTTCTAGCCTCATCATTTGGAGAAATTTGACGGGACTATCAACCCCGCCGAGTTCCTCCAGGTATACTCCACCTCCATTCTAGCGGCGGGTGGCAATGAGGCCGTGATGGACAACAACTTCCTGGTGGCTCTAACGGGGACCGCTAGGTCCTGGTTCATGAGTCTGTCGCCCGACTCTATCAACAGTTGGACAGAGTTGTGCCAGCAGTTCACCGCCAACTTCGGGAGTTCCTACACCGAACCAGACACCGAACTGGACTTGTTTGCTATGAAGCAAATATCGGGAGAATCGCTGCGGTCTTTCAACCAGAGATTTTCTCAGGTACGTAATACCATTCCCTCCATATCCAATGCACCTGTCATCGTGGCATTCAGACAGGGTGTTAGAGATAAAAAGATGTTAGAGAAGCCGGTGACAAAGGAGGTCACCAGTGCCATGGAGTTATTCAGCCTAGTCGACAACTGTGCTCGGGTCGCGGAGGGCCAGGAAATGCACTCAAAGCAAGATCCGGAGGCCAATAAAAAGCCTTCCAAATCTGAAGCCACTACCTCCGGCAGTGGCATGAAGAAGAAAAAGACCAACGACAAGAAAAAGTCGTCGGCCGACACACCTACTGCTGCGATGGCTGCAGCTCCGGGTGTCCAGGGGCCACACCCCGAAAAGTGATCTCGACCTTCGTTCGAAGACAGCGGTGGTTCAAAGGTGTGGTGTTCGATCCACAAAACGGACAAACACAGCTTAGAAGACTGCCGAGAGGTCCAAAACCTTGTCGAGCACTACAATAAGCGCCGAGAAGAAGCTCCTTTCCGTCAACAGGAAGGAAAACAAAAAGTCGACGAGGCTCCGGCTGAGATGGAGCTAGGTTTCCAGAACCTCAAGAAGGTCCTGAAGGTTGTGTACAACACAGTCGACGAAGATTCCGACGTCTCTAACAATGAGCATCAGAAGACCCTCAACACCATCTATGGAGGGTCCTAGGACATCACTTCGCGCCGCGTCCTCAAGATAATGCGGCGGGAAATGGCTTCAGTGGCCCCTGCTGCTAGGGTAGAACCACATCGGAAGTGGATGGACACTCCCATCACTTTTGATGCAACAGACTGCCCCAGGAACATGGTTGGAGCTGGCCAACTACCACTGATGGTGTCTCCAACCATTAACAATGTCCAGCTCTACCATGTCTTGGTAGATCGAGGTGCAACGCTGAATCTTTTGAGCTTTGAAGCGTTTATGAAGATCCAGCTCCAACTCTCGGACATTCGCCCTTCAAGACCTTTCTCCAGGGGAGGTTCGGGGGCCATCAACCCTCTCGATCCATTACACTCCCAGTACCCTTTGGGACTCGGGTGAAGTATAGGACCAAGAAGCTGGTCTTCGATGTTGCTCACATCAGTCTGCCTTTCAACGCCATCCTGGGCAGGCCCACCCTGTACAGATTCATGGCCGTGGCTCACTACGGCTACCTGGTGTTGAAGATGCCAGCACCTTCCGGCGTCCTCCGGATCTGCAGAGATCGCACTGTAGGAGTTACTGCGCTAGAGGAACTCCATGCACTTGCCACGCTGTAGGAAGGAACCTCCGGAAAGAGCTAGCTGCTCAACCTCCGAGCACTCGTCATCAAGGATTGACCTCTGCACCACGTGTGCAGCCAAGTGGCGACACCGACGTTCCCTTCAAAGTCGTCCAAATCGGGTCCGATGCTGCCCAGACCACCCGTATATTGGGAGGTCTGGACAACAAATAGGAACTCACGCTCATCACTTTCCTCCAGGCGAATGTTGACGTGTTTGCCTGGCAACCATCACAAATGCCTGGGATCCCTAGGGAGGTGATTGAGCACAATCTGAAGATTTATACCAACGCACGGCCGGTACACCAGAAGCACCGGAAGCAATCAGTTGGAAGGTAGAACTTCATACAACAAGATATCAAGAAGCTGCTCGAAGCCGGTTTCATTCGTGAGGTTCATCACCCAAAATGGCTTGCAAACCCAGTCATTGTACCCAAGGTCGGTAGGAAGCTTCGGATGTGTATCGACTACACCACCTTGAATAAGGCATGCCAAAAAGATCCATTTCCACTATCTAGAATAGATCAGATAGTGGAATCCACCTATGGGTGTGAGCTATTGTGTTTTCTAGATGCCTACTCCGTATATCACCAAATCCAGATGTCTAGGGAAGATGAAGAGCATACTGCCTTCATAACAGTAGATGGATTATATTGTTATACTGCTATGCCATTTGGTCTCAAAAATGTTGCTTCAACTTTTGTGCGAGCTATGCACAAAACCTTTGGAGAGCTGATCAGGGACTTGGTGTAGGTGTATGTTGACGACATCGTTGTGAAGGTAAAGAACAAGGAGTCACTCCTTGACAACTTGCAAGCCGTCTTTGACAAGCTACGCATCACGCGCACCAAGCTGAACCCGAACAAGTGTGTCTTCGGAGTTAGCTCTGGGAAGCTCGTTGGTTTCTTGGTCACTCACTGAGGAATTGAGGCAAATCCGGTGAAGATCAAGGCTATAGAAGATATGCGGCCCCCGGCCCGCATCAAGGATGTCCAGAAGTTAACTGAATGTCTAGCTGCACTGAGCCGGTTCATTTCAAGACTGGCAGAGCATACAGTTCCTTTCTTCAAGCTATTGAGGAAGATCGGGCCCTTTCATAGGTCCAAAGAAGCAGAAAAGGCATTCCAAGAGCTCAAACAGCTCCTCACCACACTACCAATCTTGGTAGCTCCGAACCCTGGTGAGCCTCTACTGCTTTATATTTCTGCAACTATAGAAGTTGTCAGCATGGTCCTGGTCACAGAAAGACCAGAATCACACCCAGTTCAGGAGCCAAGACCCCTCCGAGAGGGTCCGGAGTTACCTGAAGGCGAGTTTGGGTCCCGGTCTTCAGGCACGGATCTTCAAGGCAAAATACTAGAAGATCAACCTCTCTCATCTGAGGGAGTTCACACGGCTGATCAGGAAGATCTGGACCCCTCTGGGAGGGTCAGGATTCAACAAGAAGAAGTTTTGGATGCCTTTGGGAGGGTCCGGAAAGATCAACAAGAAGGTTCGGACCCCTCCAGGAAGGTCCACATCGATGGAGAAGTAGCTTCGGACCCCTCCGAGAGGGTTCGAACTGTCCAGCGACCAGTATACTTCATCAACAAAGTACTTCATGACGCCAAGACCAGATACATTGAGGTGCATAAGCTGCTTTACGTAGTTCTTATTGCCTCAAGAAAGCTTCGTCATTACTTCCAAGCCCACAATATATCAATGGTAAATTCTTATCCATTGCGTGTTATCCTACATAATCCTAATTCTACTGGGAACATAACCAAGTGGGCAGCGGAGCTAGTAGAATTCGATCTCGAATTCCTGCCTAGACAAGCAATCAAGAGTCAATCCTTGGCCGATTTTGTGGTGGAGTGGACTCCTTCTCCATCAAACCCTGGGGGCCCAATGAGCAGAAGCCGAAACCTAAGGTCCTGGTCTTCACTAAGTCTCATTGGACTCTCTACTTTGATGGCTCTGTGTAGAAGCAGGGGGCCGGAGCTGGAATACTTCTCCTCGCTTCGACTGGGGAGAAGGTCAAATATATGGTGCACCTTGATTTCAAGGTGACCAATAACATGGCAGAATATGAAGCTCTCATATATGGGCTCAAGGTGGCGCTATCTTTTGGTGTCAAGCACATGCTAGTGAAGGGTGACTCGCAGCTCATCATCAAGCAAGTCAAAGGCGAATGTAGCTGCAACAACCCTCAACTTGCCGCTTAACTCCTTGAAGTCCAGGAGCTCCAGAAGGACTTTCATGTTCTGGACCTCTGCCATGTCCAGCGTCTCAACAACACAGAAGCTGACAAACTCTCGACAAAGGCTTCAACCGGAGCTCCAGCTCCCGATGGAGTTTTTGTCCAGAGATTGTCAAGACGAACCGCTCATCCCGCCGAACTAGGTGAAGGGGGTGAGACCAGCACCTCAAAGCTGGCGGTCCCGGTAGCCCTGTTACCATCGCGTCCACCAAGGGTCGTAGGTGCTGCAGGAAGCTCCGAGCAACCCAACACGCAAGACTCAGAAGCTCAAGTTAGCTCCGATGCATGGATCTCGGAGATCTGAAGCTACATGAAAGACAACCACCTTCCTGAAGACGGTGTATCCACTGACCGGACCGTCATATTGGCTAAAAGATACACGCTGGTAGAAGGGAATCTCTACCGGTGTGGTGCCAACGACATCCTAATGTGGTGCATTGCAAGGGAAGAAGGCCGCGAGCTCCTTGCATAGATCCATGGAGGCGAGTGTGGAACCACGCGTCTTCCCGCATGCTGGTCAGCAAAGCCTTTCGGCATGGCTTCTACTGGCCTACAACACTTCAGGATGCAGTAGAGTTGGTGAAAAAAGTAAGAAGTGTGCCAGTTCCATGCAAAACAAATTCACACACCAGCTCAGTCACTACAAATGATTCCTCCTACATGGCCATTCGCTGTGCGGGGCATGGACATCTTGGGACCTTTCCCAAAAGCCGTCGGAGGATACAGGTTCCTGTATGTCATCATCGACAAGTTCACCAAGTGGCCGGAGGCTACTCCAGTTGTGACTATCAATAAGCAGTCATGAATCAAGTTCTTGAAGTCCATAGTCTGCATATTTGGAGTTCCGGACAGAGTCATCACTCACAACGAAACCAAATTTACAGGTACAATATTTCAAGAGTATTGCGAAGACCTTGGCATTCAAGTCAGCTACGCATCAGTAGCTCACCTGCCGAGTAATAGCCAAGCTGAGAGAGCAAATGCAGAAATCTTAAAAGGACTCAAGATGCACACTTGTGTGCGCCTGAAAAAACATGGAGCCAACTGGATCGAGGAGCTTCCGTCCGCACTGTGGGCAAGCAGGACTACACCTAACTGGTTGACTGGAGAGACACCCTTCTTCCCGGTGTACGGAGCTGAAGCAGTCATTCCTTCGGAAATCACCATGGGATCACTCCGTGTGCGGACCTTCAATGAAGCCACGCAGGACCAGCTCCGGTGTGAAGACCTTGACCTCGTCGACGAGGGAAGGTGCCAAACAGTGGTTCAGAATGCACGTTATCACCAAGTGCTCCAGCGCTATCATCAAAGGCATGTGCGTAACCGACAGCTCGAGAAAGGCGATCTTGTGCTGCGGAAAATACTGACTCGAGAAGGAATGAACAAACTTTCCCCCAGTTGGGAAGGTCCCTTCTGTGTGATCAAAATATCCTGTCCCGGATGCGTTCGCTTGGCAGAGAAGGATGGGACCCAGCTTCCTAATCCTTGGAACATCGAGCACCTCCGTAAGTTTTACGCTTAGTATCACGGATGTGAGTCTGTAATTACATGCAATGTAAATTATAGAGTCTATACACAGAGTCGGGTAGGTGCTCCGGGAGAACATCCGGACCCCTCCAGGAGGGTACGAGAAGTTCAAGGAACATTTGACACCGTCGCAACACTAAAAGTGTAGCTACCTACCCTGGGTTAGTACAAGATGTATAGCACGCTTAGCTTGGTTCCGTACTCTAAGTGTGTCCTTGTCTCCCCTGTATCTGGACCTATAATGAAAGGCATTGTTGTATAAAAGCAGACTCCACATGCATTAATTTTGTACAGGCTTATTCTCTTTTATTTATCCTTCTCCTTCTTGTCTATAACGAGTTGTGAAACTCTTTTTGAGTTTTATTCCAAGTTATTCATATGTTGTACAAGTTATATTGGTGGTCCCTTCGGATCTTAGCATTGCTGCATGGTCTACTCGCCTAAACGCCAAGCCAACACAGGTCCGGAGTGTGCTATCGACTTAGCCTAGTCCTGCACCCTAAGTACGCCACTCTACCTATATTCCGGCAGGCCTCAGTAGGGTGGGTCCTAAAAGCATTCGAATTTTGAAAGATTATATCAATGTGCTTGTTATCATATCGAGTTTCTTTGGATCTAAAATTCAAATAAGAACAGTAAGTCGCAAAATAGTTATAGATTAGAGGATGAATTTTACGGTTTTTCTTGTCTTTGATGCACAGGAAAAATGAAAACTCATGTCGATGGTGGACGATGCCGGAGCTATTAAGCTCCGACAACCTCCAAGGGGGCTTGCTGTCGGCGTTTCGAACGTTGAAAGTGAACTCCCATGGGGTCCGCCGTCGACGTGAAGCATAATGCCAATTCAAGTGAAGATTATGAAACCACCCGAGGGGTTCGCCGTCAACGTATTCTATGATTGATTGTGGATATTGTCGAAGCCAAGAAGCCCCGACAACCCCAGGGGACCCGCCGTCGACGTTCTACACATTGATAGTGGGTGTCGTCGTACCTACCAAGCTCCGACAACCCCAGGGGCCCGCCGTCGATGTTCTACACATTGACAGTGGGTGTCATCGGACCTACCAAGCTCCGACAACCCCAGGGGTCCCACTGTCGGTGTTCTACATGTTGACAGTGGGTGTCGTCATACCTACCAAGCTCCGACAACCCCAGGGGACCCGTCGTCAACGTTCTGCGCGTTGACAATGGGTATCATCGGACCTACTAAGCTCCGACAATCCCAGGGGGCCCGTGGTCAACGCAACAAAAGCTCCCCGGAGAAGTCAAAAATAAACTTTGGACCTAAAATCTACAAGTCCGAAGCGTCTAAGTCATCAAAACATCGTCATATCCTTTTGGTACATGTTCGCAATCAAATTATATACATCTACCAGGGGGCCAACAAGATAAAGGAAAATATATTGAAGACAAGGACGAAATGAAATTCATTTCAGAAAGATTGAATTTCATTCATTCGAGGAGATTACAAAATTGGAGAGTTACAAGCGGGAGCAAAAGAGAAAATTCCTAGGTCCTGCGGAAGTATGAGGCAACTTTATGGGCAACCTCTTAAACGCTAGTCTTGGAGGCGTCCTCCTCTTCAGCAACGGGTCCTTCGAGCATTGGATCCGGAGAGAATTGGTGGTATCAGCTCTTGTAACACATCATCACATATTCTGCGACATTCTTGGCCAGAGATTTCCCCTCCGTATCCAGCTGGTCCATGATGATGTCACCCATCGCGTCGAGTTTGCTGCCAGTAGAGCTGAGTGCCACCAGCGCTTGGTCCAGTTCTGGCTCTGGATTATCCGGACGTGCTGGACTGAAGCCCAGTGGCATCAAAGCATCATTGGCTCGCCCCAAGAAGTCCCACACTTGCTGGGATTCAGTCTCCCTCAAACTCCGCAACTCCTCCAGTGACCTCCTAGCGGCCACAAGTTCTGATCCTTCTCTAGTAAGGCGCTCAACCTCTTTGTCATGCTGTTGAGTGCTTTCAGCAACTTGCTTCTCACATTTGGTGAGCTCCGACTCCCGGAGGTGGATGCAGTTCCGCCGGTTGGCCAGGTCTTCCTCCCTGCCTCGCACTTTCTCCTCTCTGGTGGAGACATCAACCTCTCTTTTGTTGAGGTATTGCCCCCTCTGCCAGAGCTTATCTTCCTCTTCCTTGCACCGCATATCAAGCTTTTTCGTGCGGTCAGCCAAGTTTTGCTCTCCAAGAGTCAGCTTCTGGGCGAGCTCCTCTTCTCTTTTCAAAATATCCTCTTGCGATTCTAGGAGTTTCTCTTCCCTCGCATCAAGGTCCTCTCGGCGCTTTAGGAGAATCTCGTTTAATGTATTGAGGCTGTCGTGACGTTCGTCAGAAGCATCATTCCTTTCCTTGACATGCTCTAGAATCTCCTGACAATTAGTGTCGAGGGCCCTGATGGTAGCCTCCTTTTCCTCCAACAACTTTCCCCAATATTCCATCCGGGCCTTCTCCTTCTCGACCCACTCCTTCTGATCAACAAGCCTCATCTATGCAAGCTTGGTCTCGAAGTGGAGCCTGTTGCGCCAACGTCTCAAGGTGTGATGCTCTTCTTCAAGGACCTTGTTATCGTGGTCAAAGGCGAGTTGGACCTGTCGAAGGCTTGAGCAGGCATTGTCAATAGACAACGCCAAGGGAATAGGCTTCAGACCTACCAGGGTCATCTCCGCCAGCTCCAGGGGGTCTTCAAGAACAAAAATTGGGTCCCACACCACATGTGTGGTTCCCTATGGTCCTGCGGCACTAGGGCCGCCTCGAGGAGGTACCTCAGCCTCTACTCTCGCTGAGGAAGACCCCACCGGGGGAACTTCAACTTCTGGAGCTGATGACAAAGGCTCCCCCACCGGAATATCCACCATTGGCTCGACGGGTGGAGGGCCTGCCATAGACTCCCCAAGGTGCTCCGGCTCGGACATGGGCGTCTCTGGAGCTATCACCTCTGGGGCGGATGCTGGAGCTTCATCCGGAACCCTCATCACCTTCGGTCCAGGTGCCAACGCATCAACCAACTCCGGCATGGAGGCCGGAGCTTCAACTCTCTCTGGCACAAAGGCCAGGACTACAGGCACCTCCAGCTCGATTACCGGCTCTTCAATAACTTCCGGCACAAACGTTGGAGGTTTGGTTGCCTCCAGCTCAACTGTCGGAGCTTCCCCCATCTCCATGTCTTGCGCTGGAGCTTCTGCCATACGCGCTACCGTTGCCTGCGCGTCTTCACAAATGTCTTCCCCGTGGTCCGGTGCTACCACGGGAGCTTCCAGTGTCTCTTCAGGATCCAGATCCACGACAGCCGGCGCCAGAGCTGTCGTGACTTCGGCCATCACTTGAGGAGGCATAGGGGTTGGTGCTGGAACCTCCGTCCGCACATCCTAAGTTGCTAGGATCGGTGTCAAAGATTCCGAGCTCTTCATCGTTGCTCTGCAAATGAGGAATCAAAAGATTTAATACATGACAAAAAATAAAAACAGCAACTCAAGGTGAGGACACAATATCTACCTTGGAAGGTTACCACTCCAACTGGCGCATAACTTCTTCACTGGGCGATTAGAGCCATAGCCCGCTGTGATCGGCGTGGCCAGAGCTCTGGATTGCTGCCCGGAACTTGTCTTTGTCTTCGGTGTCGACTCAGTTGGGACCTCCCTCAGCTGGGAAGGACCTCTGGACTCGAAGCCCACAGCTGGTACCAGAGCCGAGGTTGATCTGCTGGAGTTGGTGCCCCTTGAGGATGCCTGCACCGGAGGAGGCGTGGCCGCCGAAGATCTACCTCACCGGGAAGAAGGAGCAGTTGTAGTCAGAGCTGACCTGATGTGGCTCCTGTCAGCATGCCTCAACTTTCTCTTCCGGCTAGAGGATTCAGCTGGCTCCTTGCCTTTACCTTTTCCCTTGCCGATGTCATCGTCTTTCTGGCTCTCGGCAGAGGTACTCACCCTCTCAGAATCTCCGGGGATCATAATCTCATAGATAGGGCACCTCTCTACCACGCCCAAGTCGTCCAGTGTTGGCATTCTCCTCCGGATCTCCCTGCTGACCTCTAGAACCATATTCAGAGGCAGGAAGGCAGCTGGCAGAGTCAAGGATTTGCGGGAGATACCCTCATTTTGAAATTTTTTGATATGGATTTTCAAAGCTTCATCATCCAAGTTGGTGTTCAAATCGACTTAAATTCGGTCATGATACATCTCACTATTGAACGCCCACGCAGGCTGTTCCCTAGTCTTCAGCGAGGCCCACCTGTTCACCAAGAAATTGTTGAAGACCATTTGGGGGGTCACTCCTCCCTCTATGCATTCTTTGATCTTTTCCAGGATGGGCTTGTACGCATTCGACAGCTCCAAAACTACGTTCCAGGCGTCGGTGTCGACATTGGGAAGGCCCTTGGGCAGCTCCAGCTTCTCATGCTCCTCCATAGTGATGATCACCCAATACTTCTACCAATCATACCACTTGCTGGAGGGGAAGGTCTTCAAGTACTTGAAGGGGCAATTCTTCCGCTTCACGAAATAGTAGAAGCCGATGAGCTCCGTCCCTTATCGGTGGTGTGGACAATGAAGAAGGTCCAGAACAGATCGATGCAGGGAGGCACGCCCACCCACATCTCGCAGAAGTAGACAAAGGTCGCCACTAGCAACAGGAAGTGGGGGCCGATATGATAAATCTGGAGGCGTAGAAATCCAGCAACATCAGGAGGAAGCTTGAGAAAGGCGGGATCAGACCCACCATGGCGTACGACAAAATGTACACCATATCTCTGGTGCGCTCCTTCTTGAAGGGGAGCTTGCCCGAGCGGATGTCCTTGTTGCAGGAGTCGCTGGACCAACCCATGTAGGTCCGGACACTCGCCATCTCCTCCTTGGTCTTGACCTTGCTGCGGGAAAGACCCAACTCCGTCGCGGCAAAGTGGAGCAAAAGTTGGAAGGCTATACGGGGGTTGGGAGGCTCTGAGCGCGAGTTCGATTGAAAGCGTGAAGAGTCCTCAAACTGTGCTCGCTTTCCTTCTTAAGTAAGCCTCTGCAACGCTTGGATAGAAACCGCAATGGGACCGAGGTTATGCTCTCAAAAATCTACCTTGCCAATGATGAATGGACCCGGGTCCACTTTGGCAGAAAAGCCGAAGCTTTTGCTTCAGGTCAACCGTTGTCATGATGGGAGGTTGGAAGCCCGAGGGCGGCGGCCTGAAAAGGCACGCAGAATCGATAATGTTTTTGCATGGGGAACAGGCGACTTTCAATTGCGTGAGATCCGCACGCAAAGATCTCACCTGCCATATTCAAAAGAAGCCACGTGGCGATGGTTTAACCACGGAGCATCGCCCCAATGGCTCATCAGAAGACATTTGAAGCCGCGGTGCGGGAATCGAAGGATGGCCCCACCTCTGGTAGAATAATTTAACCCAAAGGGTTTCTCCCGAAGATGGGCCCGGGGCCACTGTCGATACCCTGCGTACCAGGTACCCCATGATACTGCAAGAAAAGCTAAGGAGTTCGCCCCATTCAAGTTGAAGACCTCTGAAGGCCACACGTGTTACACAGTACTCTACTCACCTCCCTCGTTTGGGTAGCTCCGACACTGAAACGTGTATCACAAGGCTGGACCTAACTCCCATCATAGGGAAGCTTTGGTCTTGCCATGTGTCCAGTGACCTCGGACCTAACCCCCAATAGAGGGAAGCTCCGGTGCTACCACGTGTATAGTGGCTCCAGACCTACCTCCCCACGATGGGAAGCTCCAGAGCCGCCACGTGTCGAACCTCCAGAGCTAGGACTTCAACGTAAGACAGAGAGATCTCCAACGGCTCAGACCTTCAAGGGACAGTTAAAGCGGAAGTTACAAGACCTGATTACATGTCATTAATGCCATACTAATGACACGCGATCAGTAGACTGTTAATAGGGGTAATGCCATTATTAAGGCGCTTTATCACCCTATTAACCGCTCTTAATATTTAGCGATCATGGATTATACAGTTAACTACGCCAGGGCCACATGTCGGGACACGCAAGTGATGTAACGACCAGTTCTTACACTATAAATGGGTTGCGCCGCACGATTCGTGGACAAGCAAGCAAGCAAGAAGGCACAGAATACCACAGTCACATTTTTCATACATACAACACACAACACGTGGAGTAGGGAATTACGCTCAAGCGGCCCGAACCACGTAAATCCCTCGTATCACTGTCTTGTCCAAATCTCAAGTGCCCCAAACAATCAAGAACCTCCACAGGCTATGATATAAGTAGTACCCGGGGAAGTGTAAATTGCACACTTCGACAACGGGAGTCGTACTAAGTATTGCTAGGGGTAAACCCGTGCTCAAAGCAAGCATCTACTCCAAATTCTTTTGAAATAGAATCAATACTTTGAATTCCTCTCTCTTCCATGCCTACCACACAGCTTTGTGTCCTTGGGTGAATTAGTTCATAAGATTACACACATGTTCCTTGGATTTGATACCCTTGGAGCACTCTCTTAAGGGGAAGTGCTACACGATGGTTTTTGTACGCTTGCGGATTTTTATCTGTGACGTTACAAACGTCAATAATGTCCACACATGTGCTTATGATACATTCACCCATTTTACACTCCTGATGCATGACATCAATGTTGTGCCTTAAAATCAATGACTTCACATAAGGTAGCTCCCAAAGTCTGCATATGTGAGTCCAATTGTGTTCGTCCCCGTAACCTACAAAATATCTAGGACGACCTTCATCTGGCACCAATTTGTCCAACATATCAGATATTTCTGAACCGTTAAAACGTTTAGTTGGTCCTTTAGTGACAATGGTGTCCTTTCTGAAGACATTCCTCTGTTACCTAAACATGTGATTCGGAGGCAGCCAACACTTGTGACAATTTAAGTAAGATATCTTGCTTTCATGAGTAAGTCAAAAGCAATCGGTGTTCAAAGCACATATCGAACAAGTCAAACAACCGTGAGTGCTCTATCTAGAAAACATGTCGTATGCCAGAAAAACATGGGCAGACCACAAATAAGCAGCTCAAAGGTTGAATTTCTGCTTCTTGTAACAGTTCTACGCTTTGACTCCTGTCCACAACATTTTCAATTCTTCAATCAACGATTTCAACATCACATTGAGACGTGACCCAGGATGATCCGGCTCAGGTACAATGAGGCTAAGAAACATGAACTCATACTTCATGCAAAAAGCCAGTGGTAGGTTGTATGAAATCATAAAGACAGGCCAACGAAAGTATGGTGTGACGTTTGTGCTGAACGACGAGAACCCATATGTTGCCAACCCGATGCAAACATTTCTCGCTTCACAGCAGAAATCTGGATCGAACCGGTCTAGCGTCTTCCATGCCTCATCGTCGGACGGGTATGTCATGACTTCATTGTTCTAACGTACACCTGCTTTGTGCCATCTTATGTGTTTGACAATTTGTTTTTTAAAGAAACAAATGCTTCAACCTTGGTGTCATGGGTAAGTAATGAAGCTGCTTACGTGTGACTTCTGTCATCACAGTATCACCATCTTTATTAACAACTTCGACAAACCTCGGTTGACCACATTTTAAATATTTGTTCTCATTGGCATGCTCTCTCCATAAAAGCATGCAGTTGTCCGGACACACATCAATATTCTCGTAGTTTATATCGAGACCAAAAAGAATTTTCTTCGCCTGATACATAACTTTAGGCACTTTGTGGAGATGTGGAATGGCATCGATGAAAATTTTGATGAGGTTGTTGTAGCAGCTTATAGAGAAGAAGTACTTTGACTTAATTGCCATAAGTCTAGTTACAAAAGTGAGGAGGGTCATTTCAGTATGTCCATGCAGCGGCTGTTCTGAAGCTTTGAGAAGATCAAAGAACTTTTTAACCTTCGCTGTAGGAGGATCCTTCGTAAGCTCTTGTTGGTACCCAACAAACTGAGTACCCCCGCACACAGGATAAAAACGTCTAAGTGCCCTGCCTTGTCGCTGAGGCATGGTCTGATGGTGCCACATGTCAAGCAGGTCCGGACCTCGTCCCTCTTTAGGGGCAGGCTCTGGAAATTCCACATTGTCTCAACACGGGACCTGGCTCCCCTGAAGTGTCAGGACCCGCCTTCCGAGGGTCCACTTGTGCATCCCGTACCAATTCCTGAATCAGTAGTTGGTACGCACCACAGAATAGATCGAGATCCATAGAATGATTATTTATTTATAATTAATAAAAGTCTTACAAACATGATGTATATACATTGGATGTGGTCGGAGATGACCACCAAAATAGAAAAAATCCTCGAAACGGCGAAGCAGAATAGCGCCATGCCCAACAGGCAAACTTGGGAAGTAGGACTAGACCTAATCGTCATCCTCACACACTTCAGCTTCTGTCTTATGATAAAACCACACATAAAACAAGAGTGAGTACATAAGGTACTCCACAAGCCCTAACACTACTCAAGGGGAGGTGTATCATGCATTGGGGCTTGTAGCAAGGAGAGGCCATACGGCTTAGTTTTGCCAAAAAGCATTTTATGCAGGTTCTCTTTGAAAAGAGTTTTGCAATAAGAGGGAGAGATAGTTGAATTAGTATTATTATAGTTGGCGGGCCCTGGGGGAGTTTCAGACCATCCCGCCAGTTCCCTCACTTTTATATGAGTCTTCGGACCCAAGGCCCTGACGACTCTGGCATGCATGCCAACTCTTTACCAAAACACGGCGGCCTCGGCCACCCACACACACACTTCAAGGAGTTGTACTAATGCTAATCAATAGGAGCCCAAAGCATAGTGTGCCAAGACTGTGACAATAGCTATCCGGATAGATTAAGACTCTACAGAGTTTGTACAGTTTACCCACAGGCTACGTACTCTGGATCAGAGAGTAACACAATGCTCATCCCATCTTTCCCGAGTAACCCCACATTCACACCTCGACCCGACGCAGGGGCTATTCGGGCATTCACTACCCAGCCAGACACCGGACGACCCTCGGTCTCCGTGCCATTTCCTGGTCCACCGTGCCCTTCATGGCTCTACAGGTTTTCTCATGTGGCAGTTACCAGAAAGGTAGGGCGAGTCCTCCCCATACAGGTTCTGTGGTTGTACGAAATCACTATGTTGAGGTCAAATGAACCGGTCCTTATATTGGTGAGGCGGCTCCATCCGTCCTTGGCAAGAGGACTAGTACGGAACACACAACATCAAACTAAACTGAAGTACTCAACACAAGTCTAGTCCGAAAAGCATGGTCATCAGAGTACTACTGAAGCACTCAACACCAATCGGTGGATTACATCGAATACACAGCCGCCATCGGTATACCTCTTAGGGAGCCCGCAGCATCCCATCACCATACCCGCCTCGACCACCCATCCCCTTCACACACACAGTTCATTAATATCCCACCCATATCCTAACTCACAGCTCCAAACACCTTTTAACACATTTCACAATCATGTATAAAGTGTGTAGTGGTTTCCGATGCGAACAGCGCAGGGGTTCCTAAGCATAGTACTAACAAGGAGGCGCTCACATCACTGCTATAGTGCAGTGATGAAGCTGTTAGGTTGTCAAGGGGTTGTGTTGTCAAGGTCAAGGAGGGGATTGTGATAGTCACTGCTATTATCGTAACTGATACAGTGTATTGTTTCAAGCCATTGATAGTGAGTAACTTATGTATTATTGTTCATTGTTGGCTAGTAGCTAACACCGATACTCATTCATCAACATAGCTCATGCTACCACATCAAGTGGTTCATAGCATAACAATATTTTAAAATAGACATACAGTCATGCAATGAAAACAGGCCATAAGTGCGATTGCAAAACATAGGTGAAATATGATCAAGGGGTTAGAGCTTGCCTTTACAGTAGTTTACCAAAGTCCTTGTCCTGTCCTTCATGATCTGGGTCTTGAATATCTCTGTCGCGAACTCTCCGATTACTAAGTACGTAGCTACGCGAAGAAAATACGATTCATCGATAAAGATCCAAGAAATCCAAATAGAACTCCAATAAAAATGAACAATCATTCAATAACACGGTTATTAAGATTCTTATAAGGTTTATTGGAGGATACATAATTCTATTGATGGCTTATCTAGAGATGGTCACTGAAAGGTTATAACTATTTGATCGGTCTTCGCAGGTATTTTCATGGTTTATGATAATTAAGGTGAGCTCACTAGTTTATACTACAATTTACATATATTGCGGTCAATGGGTAGAACATAACTTCTATGGGCGTCTTTATAATTATCATATCTTCACAATAGTATATCCACTAAAGTCTTATTAATGTAAGACTCACTTATTTTAGAGTTTAAGCATTGGTTCTATTATTCTCGAGCCAACTCAATATTTTTTAACGATAACTAGTGTATGAAGCGTTAACTTATATCATTTCTTAATCTATTGTTTTCTCAATGTGTTCTAAAAGTCATGAACTTGGTTTAGAACTTCTATAGAGTATGGCTATTAAGACCTTAGAGAGTAACTAGTGAATTTATTTCTTTATTTAGAGCGTGCACGTGAGCTTTTATTATTTTCTAGTTCTCTAATTGCTTTCTATAATGGCGATGATAATTAGTCAGTTATCCTATAATTCATTTTAACCATTTACTATTCTATAAGTCCTAATAATATACCCTTAGATATATTTATAAGGTCATTTGCGGAGAGATTACTCAATTTAGAGTTCCTATGTGCATTTTAATAATGCATATTCACTTGATTTTACTATGGGAATTATGATGAATTCTCTATCATATTATTTGTATTAGTAAATTTCTACTTACTTTATAATATATATGCCTAACAGTATTTTTGAGAAATCTTTGGTAATTATCTGTTAAGGAGTTAGTTTATTTAGGTTTTCCACTAACTATTGGTAGTCTAATCAATTCCCTATAAGGAGTATAACTATTTTATCACTCTATATTCCATGTTAGTTGAGTACTTGTAAGACATATGTGTGTTGAATACATTGGTTTGTAGTGAATACACTTGCTTTGATGATAAAAGTTTTGAATATCACCAAAACACCTTTTTATTAAGGTCTGACTAGTTTTGGTTAGCTCCGGTGAGTTATGTCTTTGATAGCTCCAACGTGTTTTTGCTAAGCTCCGAGTTGATTTTTCTAGCTCCGGCTTTTGGGTTTACTAGTTTATACTAGCTTTTGTTAGCTTCGGCTCAAGGTCCGTGTTGCTCTGGCAAGGTCCAGAACTTGACCGCAATGCTTCTGTTTTTCATTTGCAATGTTTTGTACTTGCTTACATCTCTGGAAAGATCGCTTAGTATTCATTTGCTAAGTCTTTGGTGTGTTTTTGGTTGATATGGATGATATCGTGTTACTGTGGTTTTGCAACATGCTTATGTGAGGTTCTCACGTAAGGTGTTGTGTTCGGAATTGACGTGAGTCAAGTCGAGGACTTGGGCTCGTATGGATTGGTTGTATATTCATGTGCAGGTGTTGCTTGAGTTCAAGACATGACTGGTGATGGGATCCATTGGACTAGTCTCAGGGAGGAGATGAGGTTCCAACAACCAAATTCAAATTCAGGAGGAATTGTGGTTGAGCTGATCAGGAGGTTGCGCAACATGATTGAATCAAGAACAATGCATGTGAAGGTATCGTGGACGTCATTGGAAGATGTTTGCACGTGTGCAAGGAGTGCATGGACGTGGCTACATGGTTCTGAGACGTGATGAAGAGATGTGGACGTAAAGAGTTGGTCGAAAAGGTCCAACTGACTAGGTTATGGACTTAGGCTGTGGCTGAGTCGGGTTTGACTCAAATATGGAAAGATTTGAGTTGGTTATGATAGGATTTCGTGTGGGTCACGAATTTGAGTTGTTTAGGAATGTGGGATACATTCCTAAGGTGTTTGGAAGTCTTAAGATTGCTTCTGTCTGCGTATAGAAGAATCCTAAGCAGTTATGGAAAGTTACGATTTGTGAACAGAGTAGGATTAGGTTCCTGATTTGAGTTGAGTTGGCTTTCGAGCTGGTTATATAAGCAAGGGAGCCCAGAGCTCGTGGTGGACGACTTTTGGGCTGTTCCTCTTGTGTTTTATTGAATAAAATTCGTAGTTTGAAGGAACTTTTGTGCCTTGTTCGTCCGACTTGTTCCAGACAAGTTTTACTCGTCAAGTTTTTGGACAACCTTTCACTGGTGGTTTTATCATAACTCGAGTTTTACAGATCAAATTGACGTGATTCTTTTTGGGTTGTCTTCACAACTTGATTATCTATCATATGTAAAAATTTCACGGTCATTGGATTTGTGGTCTATGATCTACACAAGTTTCTTTGCAGCATTCCAGAACTGTTTTTTCTCGAGTAGGGCAGATTGACCTTTGTTTGATCTTTCG
Organism: Tuctoria greenei; assembly: GCA_036927565.1. NCBI lineage: Eukaryota > Viridiplantae > Streptophyta > Magnoliopsida > Poales > Poaceae > Tuctoria > Tuctoria greenei. The sequence goes on along the minus strand of JAYESD010000006.1, from coordinate 207,883,757 downwards.
ATCATAACTTGAGTTTCTCTCGACGGATTTGAGTGATTCTTCTTGTGTTGTCTTTGTGACTTGATTCTCTCTGATATATATCACTTTTGTCACGGTTAAACACGTTTAGATTAGTCTCACACACGATTTTATTAACAGATCATTTTTCTGCCGAAGGGGTTGAGGTTTAATTGTTTCTGCTGCGTAAGATTTTTAAATCTACCATTCACCCCCACTCTGGTAGCTTTTCACGTGCTCTTCGATCCTACAATTGTTATCAGAGCCACGGTGCTCTAATTTTTGTGATTTGCGCGTGTTTTTGACTAATCATCATAGAGAAGTACTCTGCCAAACCTTGTGTGTTCGCTGGTATTGATTTTCAGGTCTGGAAGGCACGTATGGAGGCTTTCATCCAAGCACAAGGCTTTACAATATGGGAGAAGGTATACAAGCCTTACGAAGTGCCATTAAACGATCAAGTTACAGCTACAAATCTGAGAGATGTCGACAACAACAACAAGGCTCGAAACTTGATCATACAAGGATTAACACAAAGCGACTTCGACCATGTTGCACACCTCCGATCTGCATACGATGTGTGGAAAGCACTTTGTGACGACCACGAAGGATCCAACACGATCAAAGAGGTAAGGCAAAACATGTTCAAGAAAGAATACATGCGCTTCGAGATGCAACCCGGTGAGTCTATTGACGACCTTTTTGCTCGCTTTAATAAGATTTGCAGCAACTTGCGTAGTGTCAATGTTAATTTTTCAGATGCTGAAAATGCTAGGCAATTGCTAAGTGCATTAGACATGTCAATTTGGAAGATAAAAGTCACATCTATTCGTGAATCTACTGTCATGAGTTCTCTTACATTAGATGTACTCTATTCTAAACTAAAAACTCATGAAATTGACATCCTAGCACGTAAGAACTCAAATAAGTCTATTGCATTTGTTTCACAACGTGATATGTCTAGCTCCGGCCAATCATCATCTTGCAATACTCTTGCTTTATTGACCTCACTAACCCTGGAGCAGATCGAAGAATTTCCAGAAGAAGAGTTGGCACTCATCTCTACTAGATTCTCAAAAGCATTGCAAAATGTGAGAACTAGAAGGAGAGGAAGCTACGGACCTCAACGTTGTTTTGAATGTAGTAAAATAGGACACTTTCGTATAGAATGCCCTAACCTTTCAGGTCCAACCACCTGGGAAGAAAAACAAAGCAAGGTTCGGACCTCCTCTGGAAATTCCAACAAGAAGAAGAAAGGTACCATAGGACGCAAGATGATCAACAGTTTCATCACCACGCTTCAAGAGTTCAGTTCAAGCGACGTGGACATTGGAAGTGATGAAGATGAAGATGATTTGGCAAACTTGTGCTTTATGGCGGGCAAGTCAAGATCAAGTATGGAGGAGGCAGAACACAACAACGACAATGAAGAGGTATGTCCTACTTGCGAAGAAATGTGTGATGCTATTTCTCGTGCCACTATTATTGTTAAGAAAAAGGACAAAAAACTTAGAGATAGTGCTGCTAAAATTGAATCACTAGAATATGAAATCAACCGTTTAAAAACTTTGATTCCTAGTGATGATGCATGTCCCTCATGTGATTTAATATATGAACAATTGTCCTCATTAAGAAGTGCGCACACCTCCACACTTGATAAACTTGAGTTAGAAATTGAAAAGAACAAAGAGCTTGCTGCACTTAATATTGGAAACCTAAAAGATGCTTCTTGTTCTACAATTGATTTGCATTGTTCTAGTTGTGATGATCTTGATAAGAAACTGCAAGATGCTATGAATGAAATCTCTATATTGAACAATGCTTTACGTTGTCATGAAGTTAAATGTTGTTCCAAGTGCAAATTAAAAGAAAAAATTTCATGTGAAAATTGCCTTGATCTGTCCAATAAACTTGATAACATGCATAAGACATTTGATCGGTTTTGTAATGGGAATAAGAACCTAAACTTGCTGCTGAATTCATCTAAGTCTTGCAATGATAAAACTGGTTTAGGTTTTGATTCTCATGCTCATGCTAAGGCACATCCACCTAAAATTGTAAAGTCATTAGAAAGTGGTTTGATTCAAACAGTTCCTAAACAAAAAGGAGTGATTTTCAAATCTGCAGGAGTGTTGTCTCATTCGGTTTCAAATAAGAATATTGCTTACTCATCTAGACATGAACACAAAGTTAAATTTCATTGTACCTACTGTGGTAGAGATGGTCCTGTCATAAATTTTTGTTATAGACTAGCTAAACAACAGAAAAGGGAAAGAGTGGTTGCTAGATCTCATAACTTTCATGCAAAATTTGCTGCACATATTGAACCGAATGTACAACCTACTGTTTTGAGTCAAAAACATTCAAAGTTTACCTCCAGACCTTCTGTTTTTGCCTCCGGAGCTACTGATTTTTGTGCTACACAAGTAACACCTTATAGGTCAATATTTAAGAATAAAAATCTCAAACTTTGACTCATAAACCTGCTGTTTTGTCTCAGCTTTCGCGTGTTTTTCCTACTGCACGTCGCGTGACTCAATACTGGATTCTTAAATGCCTTTTGACTATCCCCAGTATTGAGTCATCGACGTATTGTGCTTCTATGTAGGTTACACGTTTGAGGAAGGAGAACATTTGGATTGTGGATTCAGGTTGCTCACGCCACATGACCGGTAACAAAGATTGGTTCTCCTCTCTCTCTTTTGTGTCACGTGTAGAGAATGTTACTTTTGCCGATAATTCTTCAACTCCTATAATTGCTAAGGGTTCGGTTAGAGTAAATGATCACTACACTTTGAAGGATGTGGCACTTGTCAAAAATTAGAAATACAACTTGCTTTCTGTTGCACAATTGCTAGATGAAAATCTAGAAATTATTTTCAATAAAAACTACTGCAAAGTTGTAAGTTCAAATAGTGAGCTTATTTTTAACATGTCTCAGTTTGGAAGAGTTTTTAAAGCTGATTTTGATATGTCTTCCTCTAAGCATAGGTGTCTAGTTGCTAATGATTCAAAGGACTTATATTTTTGGCATCGTAGACTTGGTCACGTAGGCTTTGATCACCTAACGCGTGTTAGTGCTCTTGATCGCATACGTGGGCTGCCTAAGCTTAAAGGAGACAAAGAAATTGTGTACTCTTCTTGTAGACATGCTAAGATCGTTGCAGGTTCACATACTCCTCTCACAATGATCATGACAACTGAACCGTGTCAACTTTTGCACCTTGACACCGTAGGACCTTCACGTGTTCAATCCTTCGGAGGAAAATGGTATGTTCTTGTGATTGTTGATGATTATTCTAGATACTCTTGGGTTTACTTTATGGCGTCTAAGAATGAAGTTTTTAGTCACTTTAGAACTTTATTTCTTAGATTATCAATTGATCACCCAGGATCATTAAAAGCAATTAGAAGTGATAACAGAACTGAATTTAAAAATCAATCTTTTGATCACTTATGTACCTCAACAAAACGGTGTTGTAGAAAGAAAGAACAGAACCTTAGTTGAGATGGCTAGGACTATGCTTGATGAATATCAAACTCCTAGGAAATTTTGGGCTGATGCGTTAGCAATCGCTTGTTATATCTCAAATCGTGTTTTCTTGCATGCTAAGCTAGGTAAAACACCATATGAGCTCCAGTTTGGACATAGGCCTAGTGTTACACACTTTCGGGTCTTTGGTTGCAAATGCTTTGTTAAGAAACATGGTAATCTTGATAAATTTGTACCTAGATCCATTGATGGCATGTTTCTTGGTTATCCATCTCATACTAGAGGCTACCGTGTGCTTTTACTTGACACTAACAAAATTGTGGAGACTTGTGAAGTGTCTTTTGATGAAGCTAGCCTAGGTACTAGCTCAAACATTGCAGGTCCAGATCCATATCCGCAGGGAGGAGCATTTTTGTTGAAGATGAGGAAGAATTGGAGCTGCTGCTCGAAAATTCAGCAGCTAAAGACTTTGGTTCAGCTCCGGATGTTAATTCTCAACCAGCACCGACAACCATCAATGCTGATTCAAATCATCCTCAAGTCACAAGCTCATCGATTTGTGATGAACATGAAGAAGAAGAAGCTTGTGAGACATCTGTTCCCCTACGGTTTTACAAATATCATCCCCCACAACAGATGATTGGAAGCTTGCACGAACGAGTCACACAGTCCAGGTTTTGCGATCCAAACTCTTATGCTCATTCTGCTTTTGTTGCTTCTTTTGAACCCAAAGATATATCACACGCACTCACTAATGAATCTTGGATTATTGCCATGCAAGAAGAGTTAGAAAATTTTGAAAGAAATAATGTTTGGAAACTTGTACCTCCACCTCAAGGACACACTTTAATTGGAACTAAATGGGTATTTAAAAATAAACAAAGTGAGGATGGGGTTGTGGTTAGGAATAAGGCGAGGTTGGTTGCTCAAGGTTTCACACAAGTTGAAGGTCTAGATTTTGATGAAACTTTTGCTCCCGTTGCTAGATTAGAAGCCATAAGAATTTTGTTAGCTTTTGCAGCATCTAAAGGTTTTAAGCTATATCAAATGGATGTTAAAAGTGCTTTTCTTAATGGCTACATAGATAAGGAGGTTTATGTGAAACAACCACCGGGTTTTGAAAATCCAGATTTTCCTAATCATGTTTACAAATTGTCCAAAGCCTTATACGGTCTCAAACAAGCCCCTAGAGCATGGTATGATAGGTTAAAAACATTCTTACTTGAAAAGGGGTTTACCATGGGCAAGGTTGATAAAACTCTTTTTGTGCTTAAACATGGCAATGACTCATTATTCGTTCAAGTGTATGTGGATGATATTATCTTTGATTGTGCTTCTCATGATCTTGTGTCCAAGTTTTCAGCAATGATGAGTTCCTAATTTGAAGTGAGTATGATGGGTGAACTCACTTACTTTTTGGGGCTGCAAATCAAGAAAACAAAGAAGGGTACCTTTGTGCATCAAACGAAGTATACAAAAGATCTCCTAAGGCGCTTCAACATGGACAAAAGCAAGCCTCTTCGGACACCAATGGAAACAACAACAACACTTGGACTTCATGAAGATGGTGAACCCGTGGATCAAAAAGAATATAGAAGCATGATCGGATCACTTTTGTACCTCACGGCATCAAGACCAAACATACAATTCAGTGTATGTCTTTGTGCATGGTTTCAAGCCTCCCCACGTGCTTCACATCGTCGAGCCGTCAAAAGGATTCTCATGTACTTACATGGAACTCAAGAATTTAGGATTTTCCTTCCTCAACCGTTACTTTGAAAGCTTTTTCGGATGCTGATTTTGGAGGTTGTAGGATTGATAGGAAAAGTACTTCCGGTGCTTGTTATTTTCTTGGTAATTCTCTTGTTGCTTGGTCCTCTAGAAAACAAAATTCAGTTGCACAATCCACAGCCGAATCTGAATATGTAGCTGCTGCTAGTGCTTGCTCACAAATTCTTTGGATTGTTCAAACACTTAAGGACTATGGGGTTAATCTAGATAGTGTTCCACTATTCTGTGATAACACTAGTGCCATTTGCATTGCTAAAAACCCCGTGCAACATTCTAGAACTAAGCACATTGACATTAGGTATCACTTTCTCCGAGATAATGTTGAAAAAGGACACATTGTGCTTCACCATGTAGATACCGAAAAACAATTGGCTGATATTTTTACAAAACCTTTGGATTTCACTTGTTTTTGTTACATTCGTAGTGAAATAGGGGTTATGCATCCGCATGGCTTAAATTGAGGGGGAGTTTTGAAACTCGGGAAGTCCATGTGTGAATCTGAAATTAAAATAATATGAGCATAGTATTTCATACATATATGACTTTGTGATTCCTTTTACATGCTGAAAGTTCTTACTACATTACTCGTGTTATACATTTTGTATTTTTTGCCATGTCTAGTAATTGGAATAATTACTTACACTAAATCTGGTCATGGTCGAACTTTCTTGCTGTTTTGAACTTGTTGCATGTTCACAAGTGCATTTAATCATAAAGAATTAATCAAGTAATCAACTCACATGTTGAGTTTTTATGAACAAATATAAATCGAGAAAAGTTGAAGAGAATATACATGCATTGCACTTCTTTTTTTGAGATAGCTTATCATTGCACTTAGATATGAACTTGAAAGAAGTTGTGTATGACTAAAACCAAGTCCTTAAGCTTCTGATTGTAAAATGACATAGGCTTGGCTTGGTTGGTTAGAATAAGGCAGATGCGCATACAATCTCTTACAAATATCATATGATCTAAATTTATGCTTTGAAATATAATAAAATGCAGTAACTAGTGTCATGCTTTCAGGTTTTGAAATAGTTAAGTTTGTGAGATCATGACTTGCTTAAATTTAAAATTATATTTGATCTCTAGCATGGCTTACACTACTTTATGTATCTCATTGTTGTGATAATGTAAGGTACTTGATAGTATGACTTGGATGAGCTTTGTTTATATGTATATGTTATAAAACAACTAAAGGGGGAGAGATAATTTGTTTATATGCTCATGACTTGCTGAATACATTGTCAAAGGGGGAGAGATAAGCATGAAGAGAAAGAGAATATTTGCATAAGGAGAGATAATAAAGGGGGAGAGATATGTGAATTTTGAATTTTTGCTTTTCTTCTCATTTTATTTCTAATTTACAAAAAAGGGGAGAAATTGTCTTCAAAACTTTTAATGAGAATAAGCCAATGTTCGGATTTTAAGTGGTGTTGCCAATGCATTCATCAAGGGGGAAATTGTAAGACCTATGTGTGCTGAATACATTGGCCTATAGTGAATACACTTGCTTTGACGATAAAAGTTTTGAATATCACCAAAACACCTTTTTATTAAGGTCCGACTAGTTTTGGTTAGCTCTGGTGAGTTATGTCTTTGATAGCTCTGGCGTGTTTTTGCTAAGCTCCGAGTTGATTTTTCTAGCTCCAGCTTTTGGGTTTACTAGTTTATACTAGCTTTTGTTAGCTCCGGCTCAAGGTCCGGGTTGCTCTGGCAAGGTCCAGAACTTGACCATAATGCTTCTGTTTTTCATTTGCAATGTTTCGTACTTGCGTTACATCTCTGAAAGATTTCTTAGTATTCATTTGATAAGTCTTCGGTGTGTTTTTGGTTGATATGGATGATATCGTGTTACTGTGGTTTTGCAACATGCTTATGTGAGGTTCTCACGTAAGGTGTTGTGTTCGGAACTGACGTGAGTCAAGTTAAGGACTTGGGATCGTATGGATTGGTTGTTTATTCATGTGCAGGTGTTGCTTGAGTTCAATATATGGCTGGTGATGGGATCCATTGGACTAGTCTCAGGGAGGAGATGAGGTTTCAACAACCAAATTCAGGAGGAATTGTGGTCAAGCTGATCAGGAGGTTGCACAGCATGATTGAATCAAGAACAATGCATGTGAAGGTATCGTGGACGTCATTGGAAGATGTTTGCACGTGTGCAAGGAGTGCATGGACGTGGCTACATGGTCCCATGGCCGCAGAACAGGGGAGGCAGCGGCGGGCGGCCCCGGGAGTTCGCCTGCGGCGGCTTTGCACCGAAATGTGTGGACTCCCCTCCAATGCAGCTGCCTGGCGTGTGTTCACGGGTGCGGGACAGCTCTTCGCGAGCGCAGCTAGGCCCGAGCGGCGCCGTGGCTGTCAACGTCGGTAGGCGGTGGCGAATGGCGGCGGCACTTGGTGGAGTAGTGCCTGAGGGCGGCTAAGCTCCTGTTGGGTTGCACCTACACGAAGCTAGGGTCTAGGGGAGAGTGGAGGTGCAGCAGGCTAGGTCAGAGCGGCACCGACGGCAGCCGCGCGCGGTGTCGCATCGTTGATCTATGCATGCGCGCAGCAAATCAACAGGATGGCTTGCCGAGGACGTGTTCCAGGGTACTAGGAGGGTGTTGGGACGCTCGGACAAGGCAGGAAGGTCCCTACGGCGGCCGGTGGCGAGGTGCTACGGCGAACATGGCGGCGACTCGGCGATGTCCACCCTCCCTTGCTGTACTTCCTAAACTAAGTATCGTACCACGTAGTACACATCAATACTAAGATTACGGGCAAGGTTTTGTGGGCCAGGAGGTATTCTAACTCACCGACGACTGTGGCGCGCGGCGGCGCCGGCAAGGGCCCTTCGGGATCTAGGAAACATCACTCGGTTCGTCGAAACAAGCTATGTTCTACCTAGAACACGAGATATGAAAAATTTAGGCGAAGGTAATAGAAGTACCTCGGTGTATCGGCGCGGGAACGGAAAGGTTGCCGGCGATAGGAAGAAAAAGGGGAATGGCGAAATTCCCCTCGGTGGGGGCTGCAAGAGCTCAGTGGCGTGCATTATGCGTGAGAGGAATTAGTGAGCGAGCAAATGGTCTAGTTCGGGCTCGCTTTATAGCCGTGGCATGGCGGTTTACGGCGGCGGCTTGAGGCAGTTTGCCCACGGACGTGACTCAGGCAGCGGGGTTTCTTGGCGCGCGAGTTTCTTCGAGGTTATGATGGCGAGGTGGGAAAACAGGTCAGGCGCGATCATGGCGGTGAGGCGGTGCGGGCTGGCGCGTTGCAGTGCCGCGGGCGGCACCTCGCCGTTGTCCCATCGCGGGAAACCTGGGCGCGCGGTCGGGCTCAGAGGGGTAACGGGAGGAAGGAGATGGAGGCGGTGCCGCTTCGGGCTGGGCCGCGTGCGCAGAGGGAGAGGCGCTGGGCCAGGAAAAGGAGGAGGGAGGTGGGCCGACTGGAAGATTGGGCCGCAGGAGGTGATGAGATAGCGGGCTGCGCTCATATGTGCTCCCCCTTTTATTTCCCTTTTTTCTATTTTCAGTTTGAATATGGATTTGTTCCCAGTTTATTTTATGTAGACATTTTAAAATGGCAACTTCTCCAAGGCGGTCAAATTATTTGAATTTGGTTTTGAGATACGTTTGGGTAACTTGGATTATGGTCTACACTAATTAATTCACCTTTGCGTAACTCTATTTCCGGCTACTGTGTTACCCCTTTTTGGTTGAATGCATTCACTCTTGATTTATTTGTTATATTTAATCTATTATATATATATATATATATATATGTGTGTGTGTGTGTGTGTGTGTGTGTGTGTGTGTGTGTGTGTGTGTGTGTGTGTGTGTGTGTGTGTGTGTGTTACTTCGTTTATCTCGTTTATCTAGTCCCTCTTATTTTAATCAATATACCTTAAATTGATTATTTGAGTTCGGTTTATGCTTTATTGGTTTTCGTCTTAGTGTTGAATTGTATATGGGGTATATGTTGTTATTATTCTGACAAAGATTGAATTGAAGGTTGAAAACTCAATCCTTTAATTGACATACTCATTATATATTTTATTTTATTTTGATGTGGGTTCATCTGTACATGTACATTTGTATATAGCAACTTTATCTATTCTATTACTTTGGATTTCATTTATCTCAAAATGATTTTATAATTTGGTTCATATTCAAAAGTGCAGGTGTTCGTATTTGTACCCTTATTTGCTCCAGTTTTTATTGACAATTAATGTTTGTTCATGTTTTACCCAAAAAATTCAATTCGGAGTGATTTTTACCTGGTTTGATATTTTGGGCTCTGACATGAAAAGACAGGCTCCCGAGTTGCCACGTGTCCAGCGGAACAGGACCTTGCTCCTCCACAAGAGTGGGCTCCAGTGTCGCCACGTGTCCAACAGTCTCGGACCCCCGACTCCCCTTGGAGTTGGGCTCTGGGGCTGCCACGTGGCCCGCAATGCAGGACTCGCCTCCCCTGCGGAGGCGGGCTCCGGTGTTGCCACGCGTCCTACAACTTGTCCTGACTGGTAGGTTGCGGGAGTAACAATGCGCCTTGTCCAAGTGAGGCTTTGAAGGCAAGCACCTTCCACAGACGCATGATGCGGCGCACACCTCCTGTCAGGTGCCGTTGTGTCCAATCATATCGCAATGAAGGCACTGTAGGGCTACCCCACATAGCCAAGTGGGTAGCTTACACTGACAAGACAGAAGGGATATTCTCTGTCATCATCAACTACTACGCATAGCCACTGGCGTCCGACGCGACAAGACGACAGATCTTCAAGCTGCAGTCAGAGCCAGCGTACGCAAAATGCCTTAGATCTTGTACAGGATAAGATCATCCTGGGGCCACCTGTCGGGCCTCGGACCCCACTTGTAAGGTGCTCGACCTTAGTATAAAAGGACCGAGCAGCCACGGTTACAAGGGATGCAATCTTATTTTTACTCAAGCACACACAAACAATACAACTCTCACCGTGGAGTAGGGTGTTACGCTCCAGCGGCACGAACCCCGTTAAACCACCATCTCACGATACCTCATACGTGCAACCTCACCGAAGACTAATTAAGCCCCTACCTAAAAAAGAACCTCCGTGGGCTGCTCTCAAAGCAGGTCTGGTGGAAGTGTGCGCTCTCAAAGCAGGTCTGGTGGAAGTGTCGTTCGCACACTTCGACGGCTCTGGTTGTATATTTTCCAGCATCTCATCCATCATATCAACCCCGGTGTCATTATCATTGTCTGCTTCCACTTCTTGTACAACTTGAGAAGTTGTCTCGTCGTGGAAGGTTCACAACTCATAATGTGATACATAACCGTTTCGACACAAGTGCATCGAAAGTTCCACTTTGCTTAAAAATGTCTCGTTTCACTATTTCGTACATGGGCATCACACCTTATCAATATTTGACAACAAAAAAACTCGTTCTACAAAAGTTTATATGTCTTGGCGTACCACTCATATGAGTGACCACCAGTGTTGCTCTTCCAACCAGTATACATCCAACTACGGTCTTCACCCATGTTTGACTCTGCAGTTTAAAGTAACAGAAATTATGGTTACTTTATACTTTGTTTAGTGTCACGGTCCTACATCTATTGGAAAGGATAGGTCCTAAATCCAACCAAGAGTGATCGAGGGGGCGTGCTTATGACGAGACGCGTGGTCTGGATTTGGGTTTCAGCAGCATAACCCCGCTGTTCTTCAATTGCACGCCCGTAAATGGTGCAGCAGAGAACAACAGGGTTATATCGTCAAAATCTCATCTGGATTCAGACTCGCGTCTCGTCCCAAGCCATGCCCTCTCGATCACTCCCAGGCTGTCCGAGAAAGGAACATTCCAAACCAACACGCCTCACATGCGTAACGTATGTGAGACGGGCCAGTTCGAAACGGGTAACACATATTATATAGGTTACGTTAATTTTTCATTTTTGAGTCATTTCCGAAAGAGGGGAAAAACGAGAGAGAAGGAGGAAAGAACGAGAGAGATAGAGAACTGAGTTTGTCAGGGTCCGCCATCCACACACGCGGCTTCTTGCCGTCCGCACCATAACCGTATGCCTTCGTGCCCGTTTAGACGCATACTTTGACTACCAACTAAATGAGCCTTGTCGGGCCCTAAATGGGTTGTGTCGGATCAAGGCGACCCGGAGCCCACTTTTGTACATATAGTAACACTCAATCAATTAAATTAAAAATTATAACATAATTTAAAAAACTAAGCAATTCAATTAAACCTAACATAACAATTATTAAATTGTAATTATCAATGCAACGTGTATGGAATAACCCTAATAGGCCCCGAGTGTGAGGCCCAATTCAAAGCCACCAGACAATAGCCAATCCAGTAGCAGCAGTTCAGTGGTTAATAAAGCGAACTTTTGATCATAGGTTGATGGTGTAACATACAATAGCCAATGATTAGAAGACGAGGATGTCTTATGTGAAACGTTTGAGCATATAGTTTCTCGTTTACTGAATACGCTCATAAACGGCGTGCTGTGTCTCCGTTGTACTACTATGCATATCAAACCAACTATAGCAAGCATTTTTTTTAAAAAAAAAATAGAGGTCAATGTTGAATGATAATCCTGTTATATTTCAGTTATGCCTTCCTAAACAGCTTCTTTGATGCAATGTGTGAACCGTTTTCCCTATCCCTAGGATAATTAGCCCAAAAACCTTGCTAACCCTCGGTTTTTCTGCTGCTTTGAGGATCCTACCCTAAAACTGTAGCACAGTCGTTGATTTCTCTAGCGAGCAAACCCCTTAGAACAATGACTCTGTATATAAAAAAATCAACGGAATGAACGGCCGTTGGCATGGGGCCGGCGTGGGGGCGCCGGCGGCTGGCCACGACCATTGGCCGTCGGGTAGGGGCGTGGAGACGCCATACCTATCAGCGGCGAAGAGGGCGGCGCGTGGTGGGGCGGCGACGCGCCTCGGAGGCTCGGGCGGAGCTCGGGCATGGCCGGCGGAGGCTCCGGCGAGGGCGGCCGGCGACGCGGCTTGGGTGCGGCGGGGCGGTGCCGGCAGCTCGGGCGGGGCACGAGGAGGCGGCGACAGCTCGGGCGCGGCAGCGGCATGAGTAAACGGGCGCATGAAATGGGCCGCGCGCGGCCCGCGCGGGGTAGGTTTAAGTCCCTTATGTACGTCGGCCGCCGAACTTACGTGGACCTAAGGTTAGGCCGACATAAGTTGTTTGTCGAATTCCATCAGCCCACTTACTTACATCAGCTTGGGCCCGGACCGATGTAAGTCGTGGGCTTAATATTGTCGGTCCATTTATGTACGTCGAAGGCGGGCTCGTGGCCGACGTAAGTAAAAGTATTTACATCGGTCTGTCACGGTCGTTGACTTACGTCGGCTGGCCCACGTAAGTTACTCTGGCTGACGTAATTTGTTGAGTTTCTGGTCGGCTCGGACCCGTTTTTCCGGGTCGTGTCGGGTTCGGATCATGCTTTTTTTTGCGGGCTTTCGTGCCGGACTGTTTGACCCGGTTCATCTGGCCGTATTGTTCCATATAAATCTTACAGTGCCGTATTTTCCAGGTGAGGTGACCCTGAAACCAAAACAAGATGTTGCGTGGCAACCGGGAGCGTTGGTACGTAGCACGCGATAAAAACCAAAACAAGACGATTCATCTACGTTTAGTCACCATCTCGTTAACATCAGGCATTCAGGCGTGTAATACACGAGCATCATCAATCGAGCAGTCATCTTTGTTTGGATATCGTCCATAAACTAGAGTGCTAGTAACTAGTATCCGAGTCAGGCAGTATGACCATGGAAATCAAAGGAGCATGACCTGTACGTTCGGCAATAATAATACACCTAGCTTATTCGCAATTGCAAAGCGTGCTGCGACTGTTCTCCTTAGGCTGGGAAGCTCAACCAATGATGGCTTGCAGCCCTATTATATCAGTACCAGTTATCACCCTCACATCCTGGACTAGTCTAGGTAATCCTGCAGCCCAAATACTTTCAAGTGGGACGAGAAGCAACGACTCATTTACAAACAGATATGAGACAGAACAAAGGATTAGATAACATAGCAAGGTTGTGAATTTATTAGCTACGAAATTACATCTTTCATAATGAGTTCCAGCTCATCCTCTGTTGCTTTGCATGATGTCTGATCATGCCGGTGAGTCTCCAATTTTGTTGGAGACCTCAGTGCTCAAATTCTTCTTGCCGACTGTAGCACCATGATAAGCAAGCACATCGAGCATGCACTCTCCTCTTACGTCAAAGGCTGCTTCGAGGGTAGGACTTTTTCCACTAGCGTCTATAGATGCAGCTGACCGACGTGGACTTCGCTGCGCGCTAGATTACACGTGCCTGACGCGCCGGGTAGGAGCACTCGTTCGGCACGAGACAGCGACTATTTGGGGTCTCTTTTTTCCGGTCTCTTCCAAAACCCGTATCAAATCATTTTGAAAGGTTCACCAGAGTTCGTTATGAAATTGGAAAAGTAAAGGAACAGAAGAACGAGTCATTCAGAGGCAGAGGCGGGCAGCAAGCGCATGGCAAGCGAGGGCATGCAGGCATGAAGAAGTTAGGCGAGTAGGCCAGGACTTGCTGAATTGTAGCGAGTCAGCATCTGTTCTCGCTTTACTAATTAAATCTGTCGGCGTTTCCCAGATATGAAACATCTATGTTAGCATTTGTAAATTAAAGAGTTACAATTAAACCATCAAGCGTGCTAGAAGGCATAAAAAACTAGTTTGAAGCGTTTAACATGAATAAGTGTATTCTGATTTTTCTCCCCAGCTGAACCGGCTAACCTGTAGGAGACAGCACTGTTCATGATGGAACTAAAGAATGGGAAATGATACCAATAATTTTTTTTCTCGAACACACAAGAGAACTGCGCATTTATTATTTTAAAGAGAAGAAAAGAGATCAACATACAAAGTTTGTGTCAAAACAGAAACCACACCCAACCACTCACGCCCAAATCACCCTAGATCAAAGGTTGTCCTCAAGAAATGGAGATGTTTAGCACCAGCCAACACTCAATAAACAGCCTCATCTAAGAATTTTTGCTTCAACCTAATCAAATCACGTCTAGCACCCTCAAACACACACCTATTTCTATGAAGCCAAGACACCGTGCCCCAAGGATGATGGCACTATTTAAACTTCTCCTGCTATTTTCGTGAACCCTTTTCAATGCTTTCCTCCAGCACTCCGAGAAAATCTTATCTTCAACCAAAGGGGCCGAAGTAGCGAGACCAAAACAGATCAACAGATCATACCAACATTGACAGCTGAAAACACAACTAAGAAGAATATGCTGGACTGTTTCAGACTCTTGGTCACAAAAAGGACAAGCCATGGGATGATCCATTCCTCGTTGCTCCAACATGTCCGCCGTCCAACATTTATTTTGGATAGCCAACCATAAGAATACCTTACATTGGGGGGGGGGGGGGGGGCAAGATTTCCACACACGTTTCCATGGTTCAAAAGTGATGGAACCTCTAAAGAAGGATTTATAGCTTGATTTTGAAGTGAATATCACATAGGCCTCATGCCTCCAAATATGATGATCCTCCTCTTGAGAGAGGACCATTTATTCCATAATGTCCCAAAGCATAAGATATTGATGGATTTCCTGCAAAGAAAGAGTAGGGGAAATGACTCTAACCCAAATTTTATTACCAAGGGCTTGGGCAACCGTCCTAGTATTAACAGCCCTCCTGTGCACAATAGTGATCACCTCAGGAGCAATCTATGAGATAGTACATCTATTAATCCACCTATGCTGCCAAAAGAACGTAGAATTCCCGTTGCCAATCACAGAATCCACATAAATTGCAAAGAAATCCTTGACCTGAGGTTGAATGGGGACATCCAGACCAATCCAAGGCCTCAGGGGATCAGTCTTACTCAACCATAACCATCTCAATTGAAGGGTCCATTCCATGAACTACAGATTAGGGATACCTAAACCTCCCAAAAAATAAGGTCTAGTTACCTTATTCCAAGCCACTAGGCAATTACCTCCATCTGCAACCTTCCGTCCAGTCCACAAAAAACCTCGTCTTATCTTATCAATAGACTTGATGACCCCTTTAGAAATATTCATAGTGATAAGGAGATAAACTAGGATAGCTGAAAGTGTTGTTCTGACAAGAACAACCCATCCTGCAAGAGAGAGAAGTGAAGCCTTCCAACGGGGTAAATGATCGACAATTTTCTGAATCCAGTCCCCAAGATCACTCCATTTTAATTTTAGATTGGAAATAGGCAGACCCAAATAATTATAGGGGAAAGAAGTTGTAGAACACTGCAGCAAATCTTGGGCACCTTGAAAATCAGCCTCATTACATCTGATAGAAATAATATAACTTTTGTCCAATTGGCATGTAAACCAGATGCCTCACCAAAACAGTCCAGGATCAGCTTGGAGCAAATTAAATCACCTTCATTGGGCTTAATGAATAGCACCACATCATCTGCATAAAGGGAAAGTCTATGCCTATTATCCCCAATATTCAGAGCTCGCAGCAGCCCCTTCTCCTCAGCATTAACAAAAAGGCTATTTAAAACATCCATCACTAATATAAAGAGCATAGGGGATAAAGGATCTCCCTGTTGGAGGCCCCTTCGATGTATGATAAACTCCCCCGGTACACCATTTAATAACACTTGAGCAGATGATGAGGCAAGCAGGTTAGCCACAAGATTACGCCAAGAATGTCCAAAACCAACCCAAGCAAGAACCTCAAAGCGAAAGGGCCAAGAAACCGAATCAAAGGCCTTAGAAATATCAATTTTCTAGAACAAACTCTTGATCTTTTTCTTCTGCAGACATCTAACCGTATGCTGGATCAGCATGTAATTATCATGAATCGACCTTCCCCTGATGAAGGCAATTTGATTTATCGAAACCAAACTGGGCGGGAGAGGGGCCAATCTATTGGTCATGATCTTAGCAACAAGTTTTGCAAAACTATGAATCGGACTTATGGGTCTGAAATCATCCACTAAAATGGCATCAGTTTTCTTTGGAATAAGAGTCAAGAAGGTCGAGTTTAGCAGCCCCAACCACTGTCCATTTCCTTGCTGCAATGTAAGGATAGAAACCATAAGGTCTGCTTTAATGATCTGCCAACAATATTTATAAAACCTCCCAGTGAGCCCGTTGGGTACTGGGGCTTTCTCAAAAGGCATCTTAGAGATAATAGCTCACACTTCCTCTTTGGTGAAAGGACTTTCCAATGCACTCAAATCCGAATTATGTCTGTGAAAATTCTCAAGATTAAGAGTAAAGTCCCACTGATGAGACATTCCCAACAAATTCTCATAAAAGTTCTACAACACCTCTTGTTTTTTAGCATGAGAAGTAACCACCTGATCCCCATTAGATAGCTTAGTGATAAAGTTACTCTTCTTTCTAAAACGGACCTGCATATGAAAATAAGAGGTGTTGGCATCACCTTCCCGGAGATAATTCACTCTGGAACGAAGGCGAGCAATAGTCCTTTCAAGAGAAGCCAACGCCAAACTATGATGCTTAAGCTTTCTTCACAGCCAGAGCTCCAATGGTGAGAGGGATCTCGACTCTTGGGCAATCTCAAGTCTGTACATGATCTCACGAGTCATTTCCAGTTGATTCTTAACATGTCCCACTTTCTTCTGCCCCAAGACTGCAAATCCTTAGTGGGCCGTTTAAGTTTAAAAGAGACCCTCTTCATCGGACAAACAATAGAAGTAGGACCCTCCCAAGAAGCGGTCACCACATCAAGAAAACCGTGCAGTTTAGCCTAGAAACTTTCAAAGTGAAACTTTCTCCTACTTCTAAAATTTTCTTTCAAACCCAAAATAAGGGGGCAATGATCTGAAAGCTCCATAGCATTGCTTTGCAACAAACAATCTAGATATAAGCTTTCCCAGTCAGCTGTGCAAAACACATGATCTAACTTTACAAGGGTTGGGTCCTTGCGCTAATTTGACCACGTGAACTTTCTACCCACCAGAGGAATCTCCATCAACTCAAGATCATTAATCAGCTTTCTAAATCTTCCCAACATGGCTCTATTAATGTTGGAATTATTCTTGTCCTCCGCTCGATAATTCAAAACGACTCCTTGTTGTATGTGGACTAATGCTCACCCTTACGATCGCATTGTCTAACGCGCGTCAAGTGATAAAATCTAGCACAAGGACGGGCACAAGCCTCTAGAAGTCAGCTCGGAACTACCAACAAAAACAAATTTTCAATGGCCTTCAACTCTAACGATATCTCGCAATTTTTTTTAATGACCTCTCACTTGTCAGTCTCGTGGAAATTCTGACAAATATGATCTAATCTTCAGCTACAGGTCTAAAATGAGGTCTTCCGTCAAGGTCATGCTCTTGCTCTCCCTTTTTTTTTGAAAAGGAGCAGTAGCGCTGCCATTCATCGTAAACGGGAAGAGTACAGAATTACAGCCTAGTAGTACAGGCTCCTAAGAGCGAAATTACGAGCTCAAAGAGGCGAGGAGCCTAGATTCTGCTAAGATTTGCGTGGCGATTTGTGTGAGAACTGCTCTTTTTGTTCAAACACACACTCTACGCTTCCTCTGTTTCCATACCTCCCACCAGAAAGTAAAGAGCATGCCAGCCATTTCTTTTTTGAAGAACTTAGAACCAGCTGAAGCGGTGATGGATTTAAACAAATGCAGTTCCCATTCATGTTTATTTCCTTTACTGCCGGATGGAGCTGCAGTGCTGACGCCACTTGGTTCCAAACAGCCTCCGTGAAGTTGATGATCCACGGTCTTCTCTATACAATAGCAAAGAGAACAGATGAGGTTGCAGGACCAATTTTTCTTGGTAATATTCTCGGCGGTGAGTATTTTCCTATGAACTGAATATTTGTATGCAGATGTTTCTGAGAACTGTCCATTGCAAATCCATCTCCAAGTGATGTTGTCCAACTCTCCTGTCAAAGGAACGCTGTTGAGTACTCTCACCATTTCTTTTTATTTGTCGACAGTTAGTTCAAAATAAACTAGCCGGTGACAAATAAAAGCAAGCGAGGAGTAATTATTATGAACTGAAGGTCTTGAGGGTCACTGATCACTGATGCGCATTTAGCAAGAAGATACCGTGTGATACATTTGCGCATTGAGCATCTGTACGCACAAGGCAAACCTGGATTTAGCTCAAAAACCCAGAATTGAAGGACAGCACAATGCGCCATGAACAAAAAGTGAGTTGAAATTTTTCGAGGGACCGGGGAGTGCACTACCACTCGATCTAGCCCATTGGGCCATATCTGTAGCCCTGATCTAAGAATATGGCTATGAATTCTGAAGCGGCGATGCGGTCCAGCTATTTATATGGGCCGGACCCAGCTTTGTATAGTAGGTAGGGTGACTAAGTTAGTCGCTATGCCAAGCCCACTAACAATTTTCTAGTCTCTGCACAGTCCCCAACTGCTCCGTAACACCCAGTAGGTAAAACGTAACCAATCTAGCCCGGTGAGGTGAGCACTCGACGATCGGCACCCAACCCAACACCCAGAGCTCCCGCTAATTATTAACTGGCCGTACGACGACCGCCACTGCGTCACACAAAGCAAAAGCCCCCGGCGAATCGACCGCCCAACGGCGGCGCTAACCGCGCAGGGCGCACCGCGAAATTCCTCGCCGCCGTTCACGTGATCACATCAGCAAAGTCAAGCGCGGCCGACCCCGTACGCGACGATGCATGAACGAAGCGGCACCGCCGCGTTTTTGTCTTGTCCTCGTTAGACGCCGACGAAACTTGGGTCACCGTAGCCGGTGTCATGTGCAGCAGACAGATACGCGTCGACGCCATGTACTACGCCGAACGGGTGCGGTACAGCGTTATAGTTGGGCGCGCGGCGGATGCTTGAAAGGATGCGAGTTGAAACTGGCTGTGCTGTGCCGCGTCCTGGCTGTTCGGTTAATTTTTAATTTTATTTATGGAAGTCCAGCAGCACCTGCGTTTGCGGGTGCTTAAATTGCTAACTAACTTGCGGCCTAGCCCCAACGAACGACGACCGGGAGGGGCGGGCCTCGCGTCGGTGCTCCAGACAACGAACAACACGAGCCCTCAGAGCCTATAGGAATATGAAATGCTACGAACAGCTCATGCGTCACGCATGGATTGCCATCCAAGGAAGATTAGCTAGCTCAGCTCTGGCTTTTCCTTCTTTCTAGGGTACGTCTTTGAGAAAACGAACCCCGGCCACCGGGTCAACCGGTAATATGACTACTGGCACTGCAGCAGGCGATGGCAACGTTTCGCTGAACGTGCATATGGCCAACCTGCCTCGCCCTGGCCAAATTACTGATGACTGTTGACTGATTTCTCCGTCGGTGGATAAGGACGAAACGGCTGGTGCGTTCCATGTGATTTACAGAACTGGCTGTTTCGGGTTTGGGTGACGAGTTCCATCGACCTAACGAACGTCCTGCATTGCTTCATCTGCAAGACGCAACAAAAAATGGGATTATGGGTGCTAAGCCTGCCATCACTGTGGAGTAGGGAGGTCGCCCGTCTGCTATGGTTCCCTACTGTTAGCTGCCAATCAGCATGGATTGGAAGTTCTGGTCTTCAGGACAGAGCATACAACCTCGCTGTTCACGAGCCCCTGGCGCCGCGGGCCTGCGGCTGCTTCCATTCCCATTCCACCGCAGCCTAACATGAAGCCCCCGGCTCAGGGGAGAAACCGGAAACGACCAAAAAAACACACGCTCACATCTTGCGGCGCGTTCGTCGACCCGGGCGTCGGTCAGAGGCGATGTCGCGCACCAAACAAAACAACAACTGGAACCCACCCACAAATAATGAAGATTGCCTCAACCACCGTCGGAAGAAGGAAGGTCGCTAGTGCTTTCTTTCTCGATCCTGCTCCTAGGATCCCCGCCCAACCGGCCAGCACCAGCTCCAGCCCGCTGCTGACCACCAGCGCCACCGTACCACGAGATCACCGGACGCGACACGAGCTCACGGACGACCGTAGAGATAGAGCCAGTGGTGTTGTTTAACACACTCACACAATAGAATATAGCCAGGTGTTATTACGGATAAACGAGGAACAGTGGTAGCGATTATCAAGGTAGTATTGCACATCAGGCGACTCTAAAGATAGCACCTCAACACGCTACATTATCCTAGAGTTTTCCCCTTATTAGCAAAGCACGAACATTCGGCTCCCCACTAGCGACGCTCAAGGAACTACGCGGCGAGCCGCGCTAGGAACACATACCATGCTTACCGTGACAATTTTTTGACGATATGCTTACGGTGACAATGCATACAAGCTGAGACATACGCTTGGTTGGTTCAGTGTCAAGCATTAGTGCGTCACTAGCTGGCACGCCACCTAATGATTGCTGCGCCCCGGTAAAACCGTAAAAGGAAGGAAAAAAAAGCGTGACACCAACTCGACGCCGTCTTCTCTCGCTCGCTTATGTATGCGTTCGTGCCCTCGCGCCTCTCGTCACTCATCTCGTGCCGCTTCTCCTCCTACCTGCTACCTCCCCCCTGCTCGCCACCTCCCGCCCTTTTTAAACGACCACCACGGCCGAATTTGCTTGCCTCCCCACCACCCCTTGCCGCTGCGCTGCGGCTGCGTACCTAGCTAGTTAGGCGGCCACGCTTCGATAGCTCTGCTACGACGACACGACGCGACGCGAGGCTTCTGGGAGTTCAAGGAGGCGCTGTTTCGGCTGGTGCGATCGAATTTATTCTATGGGGTTGTCCACGGATCACGGTGCCGCCGGCGGGAGGGGCAAGAAGCCGGGGTCGCAGCTGTGGAAGAAGGCGCTGCTGCATTCCTGCCTCTGCTTCGTCATGGGCTTCTTCACCGGCTTCGCGCCGTCGTCCGTGTCCGACTGGACGTCCGCGGCCGTGACGGCGGGCGCCGGGGCGAGGAGCAGCCACGTGGTCCGGGCACTGGGCGGGGCCGTGAACGGGAGCCTGCTGGCGCAGGAGCAGGGCGCGGTCGGCGGCCTGGCCGACCCCGCGGCGGCGTCCCCGCGGCCGCTGCTGATGGTGGTGACGACCACGGAGTCGATGCCGGCGGCGGCAGGCGGGCGCGCGGCGGCCCTGACGAGGATGGCGCACACGCTGCGGCTGGTGGCGCCGCCGCTGCTGTGGGTGGTGGTGGAGGCGGGCCCCGACGTGCCGGCGACGGCGCGGCTGCTGCGCGCCACGGGGCTCATGTACCGCCACCTGACGTACAAGGACAACTTGACGGCCGCGGACGTCACGGCCGGCAAGGAGCGGCACCACCAGCGCAACGTAGCCCTCGGTCACATCGAGCACCACCGCCTCGCCGGCGTCGTCCACTTCGCGGGCTTAGGCGACGTGTTCGACCTCCGCTTCTTCGACCAGCTCCGAGAAATCAGGTACCAGCCAGCCATCCTTGCTTGGCACCGCACCTTCGCAAAGTAAAACTCTTTTCTTGATGCGAGCAAGCTCGGCACGCGGACGCCATGGCCAAGCACACTAGCCCGGCTGGTTGCAAGCTACTTTGTCAGGTTGCCCCGATTGCTACAGCTCACGCGGTGACCTCTGCGGCGAGGGTGCTAGTGAGAGTCCGAGCCATGTGCGGAGGTCGCCCTCCTCATCCCGGTGTCCGCCGTTCAAGGGTCATTTTTATCTTTCCATTCCTCTCGCTTTCCATACCCCCTGCTCCTGCTGTACTCCAGGATTCAGATCTTGGCGACGAGGACGAAAAGGCAGGCAGACATGCGCGCTGGAGTAGAGCAAAGCCAGCGTAGCAGCTACAGTTCTTTGCGCTGTTCGATTTAACTACTGCAGCGTTAGTACGTTGCACAGTCACGATCACGAGGGGTGGAGGCATCAGCTGGTAGGGCGCTGTGGTAGCGTAAGAGGTGCCCAAATGTGTCGCAAGATGATTGTCACCCCTCAACTAAGCCGAGCAAAGCCTGACAGGGCAATCTGAAAGAACCGGTGTGTTAAAAATAAAAAATCATGTATATTAGGAATGTTTGATTCTAGGTCTGCGTTTCCTCTATTCTTGGTATGTAATATTATCTGCCCCTCTATTCTTGACATATGATATTACTTGTCATGCATATAACCTACTGTAATCACTATATATACATGAGTTCACCCTTTGAGGAGATTGTCTTGCGCCATTTAACATGGTAACAGAGCCAAAGAAAAATTTTTGATCCCACCACCCACCACGCACTATTCCTCCTCCTCTCCTTCCTCCACCTATGTTGAACGTCACTGCTCCTACTATCATGGCGTCGATCCCCATACACCATGTCGTCATGATTCGACTGAACAAATCCAATTATCTCTTTGCGAAGAAGATCGTCGATTCGACGGTCGCAGGCGCTGTTGAAGTCCCTAATCCATCCAGCGTATGAACGCTGGTATGATAAAGATCAACAACTGTTGAGTGACCTTCTCGCGTCAATGACTGAGGAAGTCCTTAAGGATGTCGTCAATATGGCATCTTCCAAGGAGGTTTGGTACTCCCTTAAGAAGAAATTCGCCTCTTCAACGAAGGCGCGCACGGTGCAAATCCGTGTGGAACTTGCTATATAAAAAACGTGATTTATCTGCGGCCGACTTCTTCCACAAGATCACGGGGCTTGCTAACGAGCTCGCTAGCGCTGACGCTCCTCTACGTGATGAGGAGGTCCTCACTTATCTACTCGCGGGGCTCCTGGCTGAATATGACCCATTCGTCACCTCCATGACGACCAAGACCGAGTGCTCTCTATTGACAACGTGTTCGCGCATCTAGTTGCGTTTGAGGCACGTCAACTTCAACACGTGGCTGAATTGCAGCAGCACCATGGTGCCTCTGCCAACTACGTGCATCGCGGTGGCCCCTCCCGTGGTCGCGACCGCGGCCGTGGTGACCGTGGTCGCGACGGTCGCTCCCGTGGTGGTACTCCCATGCAGCCTGATCGTCGCGACGACCCTCATCTTCAGTGCCAGGCCCAAGCACAGATTTAAATGATGCCCCTTCAATCACGGCGCCTGTGGCTGTATCATCATTAACAGACAACACAGGCCCCTTAGATATGGATACAACAACATCTGATCTGGAGGTATTCCCCGATCCTGTCGATCATGCTGATCTAACTATTGTTCCAAATCATTACACGGGACATACGTACGGTACAAGCCTGAAAAATAATATTCGACAGCTGAAATAACGTACCGATGGTACGGTGACATATTCTTTTCCTTGGACTACGGTTAAAGAGTCATCATCTCATATTACTGCTATGAAGCACCCTTTATGATTTCGTGCGATGCAAGAAGAATTTAGTGTACTCATTAAAAACAAGACTTGACATCTTGTCCCTCCTCGTCCTGGTCTCAATATCATTGATTCCAAGTGGATTTTCAAACTCAAATACAAGTTAGATGGAATTAAATTGATCCTTATAAGGCTCGCCTAGTCGCAAAAGGTTTCAAACAACAATATATGATTGATTATAATGCCACTTTCAGTCTGGTTGTGAAGTCGACCACCATTCGCATTTTATTATTCTTGGTGGTTCCTCGAGGATGGTCACTCTGACAGATTGACATTCAAAATGCTTTTCTTCATGGATTTCTTGATGAAGACGTTTATATGAAGCAACTGTGGGGTTTTGAAGACTCCACTTATCCAAACTATGTTTGCAAACTTGATAAATCTTTATATGATCTTAAACAAGCACCGCGGGCCCGGTTCTCTCGATTGAGTAGCACTCTGATTCGGTTGGGTTTTCAAGCATCCAAATCGGATGTCTCGCTATTTATCTTCACTCAAGTCGGCATCCAAATGTATATCCTTATCTATGTGGATGATATTATCATTGTGAGCTCCTCATCTTCGGCGACCGACTGTTTGCTTCAACAACTCCGAGCTGATTTTGCGGTGAAGGATATTGGCCGCCTCAACTATTTTCTAGGCATCAAAGTTCAGTATACATCTTTTGGACTGATCCTTACACAATGCAAATACATCAAAGATCTTCTGTTGCGCACCAACATGGAGAGCTCTAAAGGTGTCAATACCCCGATGTTGCCTACTGACAAACTATTTCTGCATGATGGTACACCTCTTTCACCAGATGATATTACACGCTATCGTAGTGTGGTTGGTGCACTACAGTATCTATCATTCAGAGACCCTGATATATCATTCTCGGTTCATAAAGTTTGTCAAGATATGTTAGCACTAACTGAATCTTATTGGAAGGCAGTGAAACGCATCTTGCGGTATCTTCACTCCACCTCCGATTTGGAGAAGATTCAAGCAACTCGGCGATTGAAGAAAGTGACTACTTTCGCTCATAGACTCTCCATCACTAAGTTTGCTTCTTCGGTACTGAGTGCCTTTTCTGATGCGGATTGGACTGCTAACTCAGACGATCGGCGTAGTACTGGTGGCTACACAGTTTTCTTTGGCGGCAATCTCATTCTCTGGAGTTTTCGAAAACACCCAACCGTCTCACGCTCCAGTACGGAGGCTAAATATAAGGAGGTCGCTAATACTACCGCAAAACTAATTTGGGTTCAAGCACTGCTCAAGGAAATTGGCGTACAACAATACAGACCGCGACACTCTGGTGTGACAACATTAGGCTACTTATCTAATGGCGAATCTACAGTTTCATCGACGCACCAAACATGTCGAAGTCAACTATCACTTCGTTCGTGAGCAGGTTGCATCTAAATTATTAGATGTGCGGAGATCAAGTGACAGATATTATGACTAAATCAATAGCTGGTCCGACTTTTAAAAAAATCTGCAATAATCTGAACTTAATTACATACCGTTCAGATTGAGGAGGGTGTTAAAAATAGAAAATTATGTATATTAGGAATGCATGATTCTAAGGTCGCGCTTCCTCTATTCTTGGTATGTAATATTGTTTGTCCCTCAATTCTTGACATGTGATATTACATTTCATGTATGTAAACTGCTGTAACCACTATATATACATGAGTCACTGAGGGAATTACCTTGAGCCATTTAACACGGTGGACTTCTATCCCGCTCCTGCATGCCGTTGGATGCACGACCATTGCATGAGATTGGTTGCTGCCGATTGAGCTCGCACTACTGACAACTGAATTGAATCACGGAGTGTGAAGCCGACGTGCCGGCGAGCAGTCGCAACTTGCAGAAACTTCCGTTTGTGAATTGCGTCGCTATAGGGACACCGAGTAGTTAATGGCTGGTTGCGTTGGTTTTTCGTACATTTGTTTGGTGTACTTGTTAGTTCCGTTTTTCACAAACTAAATTCACTCTTCTCTGGAGATCGCTTTGCATGTAAGCCTGCCAGCAATCGTGCTAACTTTTGCACTCGTAAGTCACCAAATGCGTCCTATCTGCGTTTCAAATTCACCTAACTTCTTCCTGGTATCAACACCGCCATCACCCATCATCCACTTACCCTCGCGATTTGTTTTGGATACAAATTTGGGGATTTTAACTTTATTTGAATATTTGGTTAAGTTTTTTTGTTGTAAGAATCTTACGCTTTCCTTGGTTTCTTCTCAGCTCATTTGGTGCGTGGCCGGTGGCGACGATGTCGCGGGACGAGAGGAAGGTCCTCGTCCGGGGCCCCGTGTGCAGATCGTCCGCGGTCACCGGCTGGTTCTCCCACGACTTCAGCAACGGCACCGCTGCCGCGGCCTCCACGGCGAGGCCTCGTGAGGTGGACGTCCACGGCTTCGCCTTCAACAGCTCGGTGCTCTGGGACCCCGAGCGCTGGGGACGCTACCCGGTCTCCGAGCCCGACAAGTCCCAGGTCAGTCTCCTCTTCACTCTTTCGCCTGTACATGCGTGCCGCTGCGTCACAGTTTGTCAAAACCTAGATCAGAACAGCAGGCGGCCGCATCGCCTTTCATCACGGCTAGATGAAATGCCTAGCACGCTTGCGTCGCGGGCGCACGGGCTTCGGTCGCATTGAAAGAGGCATTTCCGCCATGAAAGCGGCGTCTTGTCTGTCAGCTACTCCCTCCGTCTCCATGAACTTGTCGTTTTGTAATTCATTTTTGAATTACAAAGCGACAAATTCATAGGGACGGAGGGAGTACTGGCTAGCTAGCGCGTTCTTCATGCTCAGGTAGGGAAGAAAGGCGAAGGGGAGAAAAAGCCATGTCTCGTGGCCGATCTGTCCTAGCTTTCCCGGTCAAATTTCCCATCCTTGTCACCTGTCACAACTCCCCAATTTCTGCGTAAGCATCAGGGATCCTCGATTGATCAAGAAATTAATTGCTGGTTTCTTCTAGCAAATGCTGGTCCGGGTGTCGGTAGCCGACACTGTGCTGTGTTGGAGCAACCCACAAGACGGAGCGAATCCGAGAGGATCTGGAAAGGGCATTGCAGATGCTAAATCGTGGTTTTATTTTAATCCTTTTGAGTTGGGAGATAATTTGGTGGGTAGAGGAGGGGTCCATGGCTGAGTAGGATTGGTACGGGCATGCCATGATGAAGTCCATTGCAAGGCAAACCAGTTTGTGGTTTGGACGTTAGTAGTAGCAGTACATATGGCTTATTTAATAAAATACTTGAATTTCTTTTAGATGTACAATCAAATTTGATCTTTCTCTAGTTCAACCACTAAAACACCCCTTTGTTATGATGATCAATCAATCAAGTTTGTTACTAGATCTTATTTCTATGCAGTGCTTGTTGCTCCTGAGTAATAATGCATAAAAAATGATATTGTAGCTTGTGAAATCAAATATTATTAGTTACTCTCGCCATCTCCAAAAATT
Organism: Tuctoria greenei; assembly: GCA_036927565.1. NCBI lineage: Eukaryota > Viridiplantae > Streptophyta > Magnoliopsida > Poales > Poaceae > Tuctoria > Tuctoria greenei. The sequence goes on along the minus strand of JAYESD010000006.1, from coordinate 207,856,749 downwards.
TATCACCTTTTTAGTTTATTTTTGAACTAAAAATTGACAAACTTTTTGAGAACCGAAGGAGTAATTCTTCACGGTTCACCAATTTTCCTGACATGTTTTGGTATTACTGTTTTTTCAGGACTCCATGAAGTTCATTCAACAAGTGGCTCTGGAAGATTTTAGCAAGGTGAAGGGCATCCTTTCCGATTGTTCAGAGGTGATGGTATGGCACGTAGAAAAGAAGGTGCCTTCTTCATCGTCGTCTTCCCAACCATCTACAGGGAACAAAGGGAGGTAGAAAAATGTGGGATATCGAAGATCAGAATGGAATGGAGGAGGAGAGGAGAGGAGAGGAGAGGAGAGGAGAGGTGTACATTGTACATGCATGGTTATACCTAGAAGCTGTTAATGTTCCTAATAGCTAGGTAATAGCTGCAAAGAAGGAGAAATTTTGAATTTCTCACCAGGGGGTGGATCAACAACCTAGCCCCCTCGTCATCATAATGCACAATTTTCCATTCTTTTTTTTCTTACATAATTGTGATATATGTTTATTTTCTTCTATTTTTTTCTTTTTTGTTCAAGAGGGTTTAGGTGAATACATAATATCCCCCCTAGAAAGTGTCCCTCAAGGCTGTAATTGATAGAATAAAAGGAAAGCTAAAAATCAACTTAACAATGAAGATATATTGCGTTCTCTTTCTTTTCTTCAAAAAAATACTTGAAGGCCGCAGTCCATTTTCAATGGAAACGGAAATGTGATCATGCTTAGCAGAGCTGTACAAGTAAATATGCTTCAGAAACACATAAAGGTGTGGCCCTGTTGTTGCGTTCCTAGAACCATTCATCATGAACTAAACTAGGGTCTTGAACTTGGAATTTTTTAATATACCTTTTAAAAAAGAATTTAATATAAATAACCTACAGAATGACAAATTGGCAAAAATGACCCAGATTAGTACGTGCCTCTTACGAAATTCGAATTTCGTATGAGGCTTATACGAAATGCACATTTCGTGTGTGTCACATCAGATGCTGCATGCTACGGTGGAACAAATGTTGGCCACGGTAGAACCAATGGACACATACGAATTTCGTATGTGCCACTTACGACGTGCACAATACCGTCGTACGCGGCGCTTACGAAATTTGTATGTCCCAATTTTTCACCCCGCGCTTGATGAATTTTACACATAACTTTATGAAAATTTAGAGATCGATTTGCTAGAAATTTCCAAAGTATAAAATGGAGCACATATTGTGAAGTTTTGAATTCAATGAAGTTCCTATATGTTTAGTATGTAGAAACAAGATTAATTGAATGTGTTATTAGGCAATACGATCACATTTCTGCATATTTGTAAAATAAATTCATTTTGGTTATTTGTTTATAAACACTTGGAAGAATGTATAGCATTCATAAAAATAGAAATAATGTTGCATATTACATGTTTTCTACCACTTGGAAGAAATGGGAACGTCCTGTGAGGAGGATCGTACTCGTAGTTGTTGCACATCCAAAGTCGGCAACCATAAGAGTCACCAAGTCGGAGATCTCTAACAAACCTATAATCAGTGCCACATAAACACATTGGAAGATTTAATCCCTTGCATATTGGAACCTATTTCTTATTTGTGGGTGGTGAGAACTCGTCTATGGTACTAAGGTATATCGAATGATTGTGGTGAGGGTGTGTGTGTGTGTTGAAGCTAGTAGCGGACTGAGTGTTATATAGACGAACGAATGATGGTGTATGGACTTAGTGTAGGAGAAATTTCATCCCTGAGATGGATAAGTGTGAACTGACATTTCATGTGGTGTGATATGGAGCAGTGCAATTTCGTTCTTCTCTTGTACGAGATTCGCCTAACATGGAGTAGTGCAATATCGTGAATTTCGTGTATGAGATTCGCCTGATATGGACGTGCTGATGTTGTGGATAAGTTTCACGTGGGTTTTTGTCGTATTTTATGTGGATAGGATTCGTCTTACAAGATTCGTCTGACAAGTCGGAAAGTAGTATGGCGAGTCGCAAAGTAAGAAGACGGCAAACTAATTTTAACATACTTTTTATTCGAAACATACTTGTGATACATGAGAAACATATTTCTGATACATGCAAAACATACTTCTAATACATGCAAAATATATTTGGCTACTTCGTTACAAATTGTGATGTAGACAGTCACAAGACATGTTATTGCAACGCTGTTTTCATCCTCATCATTCGTCTTACTTGTACCAGGATAAATTCTATTTGTTGAAGTTCTATTTCAGCTAGTTCACCCACCAAATCTTGATTGCGACGTTATACATGTTTAATGTACTCTCGAGTAGCCTTAATAGGTGGTGGATCAACTCAGAGTGTATATCCATAGTTTTCATCATCATAGTAAGCCTAAAACCAAAAGTACAGCAAAACTGCATATATGAAAGATGTTGAAAATGATATTTAGTACTTACTCCACCAACAGTACAACAAGAGAAACGACGACCGCACGTGTCGCTTTAAGGTCCGAGCTGTTGGAGATCTCTCTGCCTTCCGTCGAAGTCCTAGCTCTGGAGGTTCAACACGTGGCGGCTCCGGAGCTTCCCATCGTGGGGAGGCAGTTCTGGAGCCACTATACACGTGGCAAGACCGGAGCTTCCCTCTACTAGGGGTTAGGTCCGGGGTCACAGGACACGTGGCAAGACTGAAGCTTCACTATGAAGGGAGTTAGGTCCAGCCTTGTGTTACACGTGTCACTGCCGGAGCTACCCAAACGAGGGAGGCGGGTCCAGTACTGTGTAACACGTGCAACCTTCAGAGGTCTTCAACTTGAAAGGGTGGAACTCCTTAGCTTTTCTTGCGATATCATGGGGTACCCGGTACGCAGGGTACCGACAGTGGCCCCCGAGTCCACCTCTGGGAGAAATCCTTTGGGTTAAGTTATTCTATTGGAGGTGGGGCCATCTTCGATTCCCGCGTTGTGACTTCAAAGGTCTTTTGATGTGCCATTGGGGTGATCGTTTACGGTTAAACCATCGTTGTCTGGCTTATTTTGAATGGGGCAGGTGAGAGCTTTGCGTGCGGATCTCACACAATTGAAGGTCGCCGGTTCCCAATGCGAAAATTGTATCGGTTCCGCGGGCCTTGTCAGGCTACAGCCCTCGGGCTTCCAACTTCCCATCATGACAATGGTTCACCTGGGGTAATAACTTCGACCTTTCCGTTGGAGTGGGCCCGGGCCCGGGCCCGTTCGTCGTTGGCAGGGTATATTTTTGAAAACATGATCCTGGTCCCATTGTGGTTTCCATCCAAGCGTTGCGGGGGCTTACTTAAGAAGGAAAACTAGCACAGTTTGAGGACTCTTTACGCTTTCGATCGAACTTGCGCTCAGAGCCTCCCAACCTTTGCGTAGCCTTCCAACTTTCGCTCTACTTCGCCGTGATGGAGTTGGGTCTTCCCCGCAGCAAGGTCAAGACCGACGGGGAGATGGCGAGTGTCTGGACCTACATGGGTTGGTCCAACGACTCCTGGAACAAGTACATCCGCTTCGGCAAGCTCCCCTTCATGAATGAGCGCACTAGAGATATGGTGTACTTCTCGGCATGCGCCATGGTTGGTCTGATCCCACATTTCTCAAGCTTCCTCTTGATGTTGTTGGATTTCTATGGCCTCTAGCTTTATCATATTGGCCCCCACTCTCTCTTGCTAGTGGTGACTTTTGTCCACTTCAGTGAGATGTGGGTGGGCGTGCCTCCTTGCATTGAGTTGTTTCGGACCTTCTTCACGGTCCACACCACCGACAAGGGGACGGAGCTCTTACTTCATGAAGCGGAAGAATTGCCCCTTCAAGTACTTGAAGACCTTCCCCTCCAGAAAGTGGGACGATTGGAAGAAGTATTGGGTGATCATCACTGTGGAGGAGCATGAGAAGCTGGAGCTGCCCAAGAGCCTTCCCAATGTCAACATCGATGCTTGGAACATAGTTCCAGAGCTGTCGGATGCGTACAAGCCCATCCTGAAAAGATTGAAGAATGCATAGAGGGAGGAGTGACCCCTCAAATGGTCTTCGACAATTTTTTGGTGAATAGGTAGACCCCGCTGAAGACTAGGGAATGGCCTGCATGGGCGTTCAATAGTGAGATGGATCATAACCGAATTGAAGTCGGTTTGAACACCAACTTGGACGATGAAGCTTTGAAGATCCATCTCAAAAAAATTCAAAATGGAGGTATCTCCAGTGATGCCCTGACTCCGCCGGCTGCCTTCCTGCCTCTGAACATGGTTTCAGAGGTTAGCAGGGAGATCCGAAGGAGAATGCCGACATTGGATGACTTGGACATGGTCGAGAGGCGCCCTATCTCTGGAGTTGCCATCCCCGGAGCTTCTAAGAGGATGGCTACCCCTGCCGCGAGCCAGAAATTCGATGACGTCGGCAAGGGCAAGGGCAAAGGAACGAAGCCGGCTGAATCTTCCAGTCGGAAGAGGACGTTAAGGCATGTTGATGGAAGCCCCATCGGGTTAGCTCAGACTTCAACAACCCCTTCTCCCCGGCGAAGGAGATCTTCGGTGGTACGCCTGTTCTGGTGTCGGCGCCCTCGAGGGATGCAAGCTCCAAAAAATCAACTCCGGCTTTGGTGCCAGCTGTGGGCTCTGTGTCCAGAGATCCTTCCCAACTGGGGGAGGTTCGGCTGAGAAGACCCCAGCTACTGCAGCAGGCTCCCGGCCAAGGTTTGAGGTTTTTGTATCACCATATCTGGTGGGCTCTGACTCCGGGCCTCAGAAGAAGAGATTTAGTGGCGACAGCATCCCCAGGTAGGCATCGTAAACTCACCTTGAGGTGCTAACCTTGTCTTTATTATGTCTTTAATCTTCCCGACCTTTTATTTCTAGGGTGCTGAGAAAAAAGTCCAAGGCTTCGGCGCCTGTTGCAGCAACTGAAGCTGAGCGTGCAGAAGCTTCGGCTTCATCCACTGAGCCTCCCAAGTGGTGGCGAAAGACACGGCAGCTCTGGCACTACCTGTCATGGACTTGGATCCAGAGGAGACACCAGAGGCTCCTGTGGTAGCACCGGACCATGGGGGGGGGGGGGAGTTGATGAAAATGCACCATCGACAGCAGTGCCAGAGACTGAAGCTCCGGTTCAGGAGTTGGAGGTGGCAGAAGCTCTGACACTTGAGCCGGAGGTAACCGAAGCTCCGGCGTCCATGCCAGAAGTGGCTAAAGATTCAGCGATTGAGCCGGAGGTGCTCGAAGTTCCGACCACTTTGCCGGAAATTGTTGAAGCTCCGGCAACTGAGGCAGCTACAGTAGACCGGCAGCTGAGCCGATGATGACGGGGGGCCCGAATGAAGCTCCATCATTCACCCCAGAGGAAATTATTCCAGAGGCGCCCATGTCTGAGCCGGTGCAACCGGAAGAGTCAGCGGTCGACCCTCCGTCTACAGAGCCGATGGTTGAAGATCCGGTGGAGGGACCTTTGGTGTCAGCACCGGAGGTTGAAGTTCTCTTGGTGGGGCCCTCTTCGGCACCGGTAGAAGCGGAAGAGCTTCGGGGGGGGGGGGGTCCTAGTGATGCAGGACCACAGAGGACCGCGCTTGTGGCGCATGACCCAATTTTTGTGGTTGAAGACCCCCTGGAGCCAGCGGTGAAGACCTCGGTAGGTCTGGAGCCTATCACTCTGGTGTTGTCTATCGACAATGCCTGCTCTAGTCTCCGTCAAGTTCAGCTCGCCTTCGACCACGAAAGCAAGGTCCTCGAAGAAGAGCGCCACACCTTGAGGCGTTGGCGCAATAGGCTTCACTTCGAGACAAAGCTAATGCAGTCGAGGCTGGTGGACCAACGGGACTGGATAGACCAGGAGAAGGCCCGACTGGCAAGGTATGAGCTCCTGGTCATCGATAAGGAGGGTTTGATCAAGGCTCTTGATGACCAATCCCGGGCACTATTTGAGCAGGCCAAAGAGGCCAACGAGGTGGCGAATGACCGCCAGGACAAACTCAGAACTTTCCATGAGACGCTTCTCAAGCGCTAGGAAGGTCTCAATGAAAGGAAAGAAAAACTCCTAAACATCAGGAGGATATTTTTGAAGAGAGGGGTGGAGCTCGCCCAGAGACTGTCTTTGGGTGAACAAAGCTTGGCATACTACACTAAGAAGCTTGATGAGAGGTGCAAGCACGAGGAGAAGAAACTCTGGCGGAGGGGATGAAAGTCGCCTAGAGGGGGGGGGGTGAATAGGCAATAATACCTGAAATGACTTAATTAAAAGAGATTAATTTCTCTGTGGACGGACTAGTCTGGTCAGGGCCGGACTAGTCCGCTGAGCACAGGGTGGAAACCCTAAAACTTGATTTCTATAAGTTGTTTGCGGAATCAAAGTTCATAGAGAATAAAAGCAATATGTAACAAACTTGTGAAGCTCAGATTGTGATGTTTAAACTCTTAGATTGCAAGTTTACAATAGTGACCAAGTGTAAGACAATAAGTCAAATGTGAACCCTAATAGCAATTCTAGAGATTGTTAAAAGTGCAAAACAAGCAAAACGAGATTTATCCCGTGGTTCAACTCCACGAAGAAGCCTACATCCACGTTGAGAAGTCCACACAAGGACCGGGTCTCACTTGACCCTTCTCTCAGCAAGCCACCACGATGGCCAGCTTGGTTTTCAATATATCAATGGGCAATCACAAAGTTGATGGGGCTACTCACAACTTGAGGCTCCCACAAATCAATACAATGAGGAGCACACGGAGCTCAACTCACACAAGCCACAAAACACAACACGATGTGCAAGAGATCAAACCGAGAGCCAAAGCGCGATGATCTTCCTTTACTCTCCTCCCCAAACCCTAATATCTTCAAGATTTGCTCTTAGGGGGTTAGTAGGACGAGTAGAAGGCTTTGGAAGGCTCTAGGATGCTTGTGGCGGTGCTAGGGTTCCAATCTTTTGCAAATGAGCCTGGGGTCCCTTTTTATAGAGGTCCCGAGCCCCTTTTGCTTACATCAGCAAAGGGGCGGACTAGTCCGGCCTTAGATCACGGACTAGTCCGGCCCTATGGGACCACTGACCTCCTGGTCAGTTCCCGACAACTGTCACACTAAGCAACGATCGTCACGCTACCCGCCAAATTTCCAAATTCAAACGGTCACTAAACACCGGACTAGTCCAGTCAACAACGGACTAGTCCGAAGTGGAACAGAACCACTTGGTTCATCCCAAAACGGACTCTTTTGGGTTGGTCCGGACTAGTCCGGCCACAGGGGCGGACTAGTCCAGCCCCCTAGGGTTTTCTCTCGGTTTGTCACACTAAGTCCCAAACAGACAAGTCTGTGCCCAAACGGACAAGTCCGAAGTACTCTAGAGAGCTTTGGTCCGTCCAAAAACGGACAAGTCCAGACTTCTCGAACTTAGCTCCAAAATTACTTGGGAACATTCCAGAGACGTTTGGTCCATCCAAGAACAGACTTGTCTGTCATGGCCAGACTAGTACGGTCCTGAGGCCCGACCTCCTAGGGTTTTTCTCATTTTAGGCTTCTCACATAGGTTTTTCTCTAAACCACCACTTTGAGCCCCTTGGTATGATCTCAATGCACATGATACAACCACCCTCTCACATGATACGGCTCATATAAGCTCAATACCATAGAAACCCTAATTTCTACGCTTGAGTCATTGACGCCCATTTTCTCCTTTTCCTTTTTGAGAGTTTTCATCTCATTTCAATCCTTGTACCTGTGCTTAAGATCAACTTAGCTCATTAGCCTCTTAATTGTCATCATCAATCATCCAAAACCCACGGGGATGCCCAGATGCACTTTCAATCTCCCCCTTTTTGGTGAATTGATGACAACACATTAATACTTCAACAATAAGGTTAATAATTTGTTTTCATAACATGTATTTGTATAAGTGACTCCCCCTCAATGTATGCATCATGAGTAAAGAGATTGAGATAGTTCTCATACATATACATGTTATGGTGGGGTGCCTAAGTGATGTGTTCATAAAGTGTGATAAGGCATTGATTATGCAAAATAGACATTTAAATGAGGCAACACATCACAAATTTAGGCAAGATATATGAATACTTGAATACATAGATTAAGTCTTACAATACAACTTGAAATGAGTTTTAAAACATAAGTCCAACATAGATCAATACACTCATAAATCAACATCAATCTATTTTATCTCTCTCCCTTCATCTCTCCCCCTATGTCTCTCCTCATAGATCTAAGAGCCCGTCAAGCTATCTCCTTGCTATCTCTCTCCCTTTGGCATCAAGACACCAAAAATGAAAAGAAGAGAGGAAGAGCCCTTAGGACTACTCATCATCGGAGTTGGAGTCATCATTGTCGCCTTGGGGCTTGCTGTCGCTTTCTGTGGCCTCCAGACCCTCGGCCGGGGCCGCGGTGGAAGTTCCAGCTTCTCCAAATTCAGCGATCTCTTCGACAGTGAACTCGGGAAAGGAAGTGAGCTCACCATCGCTCTCCTCGGCGGGGGACATAGGGATGTCCAGCTTGTCGCACATTGCTTTGAGATACTTCTCATTGCAACGCTCCATGCGACGTTGCCGAATTTCCGTTTTCTGGCACGAAGAAAAGAGAGATTTGAAGCACTTTAAGAAGCCGCTTCCGCATTGTGTCGAAGGCGGAGGTGGTGGAGGAGATGGCACAAAGCGAGAGGAAGAAGCGGGAGGATCCACATTCTTCCTTCGAGGGGCAGCTGACTCTGGAGGAGGGAGTTGTGGTCGAAGCCTCCGGTGAATGATATCTTTCTTGAATGTGAGCCCGGAGATCTTCTCGATCATGTACATAATGTACGGAGCGTATCCACATGATCGGTTGGGGGTGTGAGAGATGTTGAAGCTGTCATCAAAGATATAGTCCACCACATTGAAGCGGACATCTCTATCAATGAGGACCATTAAATGCCTCAAATTGCCTTGAATTATCCCCGCATCTCCATCCTTGGGGGCAATTGTCTTTCTGAGGACTCGGTTGAGCACACTATAGAAGGGCTTGATATTTCTGATGTGCCTGGCCTCATACTGTCCATGGCTTGGATACATATACTCCAATGTGTCCTGATCAACTGACTTCAGATTGGAAATGATGGTCTCATTATCCAGTTGATCCTCCAAGTCAAGCAACTGAGCAAACTCCCAAAAGGTACTAGAGTACTGCTCTCCATGGGTCATCCACGTGATCCTCCTGTCCCCAACGGTGTGGAAGTAAAGGGTGGAGTAGAACTGAGTGATGACCTCCACATTCCAGTCGTACTGGAAAGCCATGAACTTCTTCAGGCCATGCCTCTCGACAGCCTCAATCACAACATTAAAGGCTTGATGATCCTTTTGGGCCATATAGTCCCAGTCTATCCACTGAGTGTCTGTGACAGGGGTTTGCTTGGTCATATAGACCATCCTGTAGTAGTCACAGTAGAAGTCACACAAGAACCGGGGATCCATTGTGCTCTTGTAACGCTGATAAACATTTATCTTCCTCAACTTGCGTGCCTTCTCAGCCCCCTTGCCCTTGAAGATGTTGACATCAAAAGCAGCTGCACGGTTTGGGTTCCATGCAGGAGATGACATCCTCAAGGGTCCAATGGGTTGTGGGGCACCCTTCTTCAGTTTGTTTGCTGCCTTATTGGCCACAATCACCCTCTTCTTGGGTGCAGCATCAACAGGGGCCTTGCCCTTATCTTTGGAGGATCTTGCCCCCTCGGACTTGGCTTGCTCACCCAAGGTCACAAGCCTCTTCCTCTTTGGGGCAACCTCGGCAGCAGCGGAGTTGTGCTCCTCACGATGCGTCTTCTTTGCCCTCTGAGAGGCAAAGTACGCAGCAGCCATCTCTTGATCCTCTCTTTGTTTCCGGCGAAAGAGAGCCTGCTTCTCCGCTTCGATCTCGGAGTCGGAGGGAGGATTGTACTCATTGTCCGACATGATTACTGACAAGAGAAGCACAAAAAGTGAATAAGTCCACAAAGTCATGATAAATTGGGGCAATTTACAAAATCAACCTAGGTTAGGGTTTCTACTGTGTAACCCAGACTTGTCCGCCCAGGGGTCGGACTAGTCCGCACTAGGTCGGACTTGTCCGCCCTGTGGCCGGACTAGTCCGGTTCACACAGCAAGAACCCTAATCTAGGGAAATTTTGCAAAAACTATGGATCCTACCACAAAAATAGAGCTATATGATCACATTGATGTGTACAACAATATTTGTGAAGAAGATTTGATCAATGGACTCAAGAGAATTGAGTTTCAAGGATTTTGGAGTTAGGTCAAGAATACCTCTACAAGTCTTCGATTTGTTGAAATGTGGAAGAGGAAGTGGTCTCCGATGCTTGGGAAAAAGTACCTAAGCACCTTGGAGCTTCAATCCGCCGATTGGAATCTAGATTTGGTGGATGGACTCAAAAATCGCCGTTGGGGAGGCGGTTTTCGAGCGTTTTGGAGAGAGAGTGTTTGAACGGAAGTGGGAAGGTCGAGGGCACCCTGGGGAGGTTAAGTCCCCAAGGGCCGGACTAGTCCGGTCAGGGACCCGAACTTGTCCGGCATCCGGACTGGGTCCAGACAACTCATACCACCGGACTAGTCCGGTACAAGGAGCGGACTAGTTTGGTCCCAAGACTTAAAACTCCTATATATTGAGTTTTGAGTGGAGATTTGATCCTTTTGGACTATATTTCACAAAAGATCTTTGTAAATATGGTCAGTAAGAAATCAATAATCAAACTATGACCATGATTCACAAGGATTCAATAATTTCAAAATAATTTGTGGAAAATTTGAGGAGGATGAGTTTTTCGCAAGCATGCGCGAATTTTGAATATTGCAATCAGATGTGCAAGACTTAAGCCACATTTCGAGAATCCAAGATATTTAGCTCACTCCTAAGTTCACAAAACCTTTTCTCATCTAGGGGCTTGGTAAAGATATCGGCCAATTGTTTATCGTTTCTCACATGGGAAATTGCAATGTCTCCTTTGATGGAGTGATCTCTCAAGAAGTGGTGGCGTATATCGATGTGCTTAGTACTTGAGTGTTCAACTGGATTGTGAGCTATTTTGATGGCACTCTCATTGTCACATAGGAGAGGAATATGGCGCAAGTTTATGCCATAGTCCCTAAGAGTTTGTCGCATCCAAAGAAGTTGTGCACAACAACTTCCGGCGGCAACATACTCCGCTTCGGCCGTGGAAAGTGCAATGGAGTTTTGTTTCTTTGAGGACCATGACACTAGAGATCTACCAAGGAATTGGCAAGTTCCCGATGTACTCTTCCTATCAACTTTGCACCCCGCATAGTCCGCATCAGAATACCCAATGAGGTTAAACTTAGAACCTTTGGGGTACCAAAGTCCTAGGCTTGGTGTGTGAACCAAATATCTAAGAATTCTCTTAACGGCAGTCAAATGACACCTTTGGAGCAGCTTGAATTCTAGCACACATACACACACTAAGCATGATATTGGGCCTATATGCACATAAGTATAACAATGAGCCTATCATAGAACAATATACCTTTTGGTTACACTTGGACCATCTTCATTGAGATCGAGATGCCCATTGGTTGCCATAGGAGTCTTAATGGATTTGGCCTTGTCCATGTAAAACTTCTTGAGTATATTTTGTGTGTACTTGGTTTGACTAATGAACGTGCTTCCTTGAGTTGCTTCACTTGAAAACCTAGAAAGAACTTCAACTCCCCCATCATGGACATCTGGAATCTTTCTGTCATTATCTTGGAAAACTCATCACGAAAGGCTTTGTTAGTAGAACCAAATATAATGTCATCGACATATATTTGGCAAACAAACAAATCATCATTAAAATGCCTAGTGAATAGAGTATAGTCCGCCTTCCCAATTTTAAAACTATTTTGAGTTAGAAAGTCCCTAAGGCACTCATACCAAGCTCTAGGAGCTTGCTTGAGTCCATAGAGAGCCTTACGCAATTTGTACACATGGTTTGAGAATTCTTCATCTTCAAATCCGGGGGGTTGCTCCACATATACTTCTTCCTTTATTGGACCATTCAGGAATGCGCTCTTGACGTCCATTTGATATAGCTTAAAATCATTGTGAGTAGCAAATGCAAGTAATATATGAATTGATTCAAGCCTAGCTACGGGAGCAAAGGTTTCTTCGAAATCCAAACCTTTGACTTCTGAGTACCCTTTGGCGACAAGTCGTGCCTTGTTCCTTTTAACCACCCCATGTTCATCTTGTTTGTTGTGGAACACCCATTTGGTCCCTACAACATTTACATTTGGCCTCTTCACAAGCTCCCATACTTTATTTCTCTCGAAGTTGTTGAGCTCTTCTTGCATGGCCATCACCCAATCCGGATCTCGTAGTGCTTCTTCAACCTTGTGGGGCTCCAAGGAAGAAACAAAAGAGTAATGTTCACAAAAATTTACAACACGAGATCGAGTAGTTACCCCCTTGGAGATGTCTCCAAGTATATTTTCAACGGGATGGTCCCGTTGGACGCTTTGATGCACTCTTGGGTGAGGTGCTTGAGGTCTTGATTCATCATCTTGGTCTTCCTCATTATCATTGTCTCCCCCTTGATTGATGCCTTCATTTTCATCTTCTTGAAGCGCATCTTGGGGAGGTTGATCTTTATCATTTGAGGAAGAGCTTGCTTGATGTATATGATGGTTACTTGTGACTTGAGGTTGCTCTTGTGGTCGTATGTCTTCAAGTGCCATTGAAAGTGCATCTCGGAATCCCTTGTGGGTTTTGGATGATTTATGACAAGCAAATGAGATCCTAACCTATTTGTTGAGATGAGCACATGTTTTAATAGCAAAACAAGCAAAGTGCCAAAAAGAAAGGAGAATGAGGAGCAAAGTCGAAATGAGCTCGTAGATCATTGTGTATTGAGTGTGTTAAGGAAACACACTCCAAGAGCTCAATCACAATTAAACACACACATTGCACAAAGTTATACAGGATCGGACTAGTCCGAATGACACCGGACTAGTCCGATATCCTCTCTGCACAAAATCGGACAAGTCCGATATCCATCGGACTAGTCCGATATCTCTCTGACTAGAATTGGACTAGTCCTCCCCAGTGCGGACTAGTCCTCTAAACACTTCAGAAGTCATAGAAAATCGAACAAGTCCGATCACCACCGGACTAGTCCGATATCCATTCTGATCCAAATCGGACAAGTCCGATATTAGCACGGACTAGTCAGAAAAACTCTCTGACCTAAATCAGACAAGTCCTCCAAGTGCAAACTTGTCACCCAATTCACTTAGAGTTTCACATGTCCGGACAAGTCCGATAACTATCGGACTAGTCCGAAGATTTCCAGAAGAGAAATCAGACAAGTCCGCCCTAGCCGGACTAATCCGATATTTCGGGACACTTAGGATTTGCTACACACAGCACACCGGACTAGTCCAGTGTCCACCACGGACTAGTACGATCTTTCTGAACCCTAATGCTAACTTTTAGAAACCCCATATAAATAGAGGTGCACAACCCAACTTTGAACACTCTCGAACCCTAGCGCTGTCACACCTCCCAAGAGCCTCAAAAACCACATCTCTCCACGAAATTAAGTGCAACAAAGATCAATCCTTTGAGGATCACTCTAGATCATTGGAGAGACACGTTCAACACTCATTAAGCTCTTGGTTTGATTCTATAACACACTCCTGTGATTTCATTATAATCTTTTGAGTGTGTTCTTGGTGGTATTTCGTATTGTAATCTAAGGGAGCTCTCAACGTGTGAGAAGGCCCCTTTGAATTCACTTATTCATCCCTTTGTGATAAGTGGAAGAGGATTGGCCTTCGTGGCGATCCGACGAGGGTAGGGTTGGAGAAGACCTGGTCCTTTTGTGGACTCCTCAATGTGGATGTAGGTTGCCTCTGTGGGAACCGAACCACGGGATAAATCTCTTGTGTTCTTGTTTTGTGTTCATCGTCCTTTACATTATATCAATCTAGGATTTCAATTAATCTTAGTCACTTTACGTTGAAATATCAAATTTAAGATTGAATTGTGATATACCCTAGTACATAATCTTGCAACACATAAATTACAAGTATATTTCCGCTGCTACACCCTAGAGTCAAACTTAATCAATCAAACTTGATCAACCTAGTCCGTACACACCGGACTAGTCCGCACTTTACCAGACTAGTCCGATATCTCTGGTTTTGAACTGGTTGTTAAGTGTTGCAGGTTGCGACAAATTTCAAAAAGCCCTATTCACCCCCCTCTAGGCCACATTCAATTGATATCAGAGCAGGTTCTTCAAGAAAGAGACTAATCGCTCGAAGAAGATCATGTCGGACATGAAGGACATCCACAAGAGCAACAACCAAGAAAAGGTTGATGATGAAAAAAACCTCAAGGTGGAGAAGCTCCTCGAAGCCATTCAATACTTCGAGGACGACGATGAGGAGATGCTAGAATTGAAGGTGCTCCTAAGAAAGAAGACACTTTCCAAAGGGAAAGTGAAGATTGAAGAAAAGAAGAAGGGGAGTAGTCACACTAACTAATCCCGATATCCTTTTAACTATGATCGTCTCAATTCCAATAATAATCATTATTTGTCTATCCCACTTGGAAAAGCCCCACATTTCAATGGAAGTGATTACTCAATGTGGAGGCGAAATATGAAAATGCATATAATTTACCTCAATCCAAGTTTATGGCATATTGTGTGCACAGGGATAGATATCCCGGACGATGACGAAGAGCTCACACCAAGCCAAGAGCAGGCTATTCATTGAAATTCTCAAGCCGCGGCAGTAATTACCTCTTTGCTCAGTCGGGACGAGTTCACCAAGGTGGATGGACTCGAGATTGCTAAGGAGATTTGGGACACACTGCAAACTGCATAGGAAGGTGACCGTCATGTGCATGAAGCAAAGATCGAAATGATCGAAGGTGAATTAGGAAGATTCGCAATTGAAGAAGACGAGTCACCCCAGGACATGTACAACCGATTGAAGACACTCATCAACAAGGTCAGATCATACAGAAGTAAGAAGTGAAATGACTACGAGGTGGTAAAGCCTCATCCTTAGAGTTTTCATGACTCGCAACATCACCCTATGCTCCATGATCAAAGAAAGCCCCGGATACAAAAGGATGACTCCGGATGAACTGCTTGGAAAGATCATCAACGTAGAGATGATGGAAAAACAAGCAAAGCATGTCAAGGAGATTGCCAACCTCACCTCAACAAAGAAGAAAGGGGTTGCTTTGAAGTCCACCCTCAAGCCCCTATCTAAAGAAGCTAGAGAAGCACAACTAGAAGAAGACAGTGATGACGAGAGCAGTGAATTAGATGAAGAAGACATGATATTGTTCATGAAGAAATTCAAGAGAATAATGAAGAAAAGACAAGGCGCCAAATCAAGCGAAGGAAAGTACAAGGAAAGAACAAAGCCAAAGTTGAGGCGGGCGTGCTATAATTGTGGTGAGTATAGCCACTTTATAGTTGATTGCCCATATGAAGAGAACAAGAAAAAGACTAAAGAAGCCAAGCCTCAACCCAATAAATTCTTCAAGAAGAAGAAACAAGCCGAACAAGCTCACATAGGGAAAGAGTGGGACTCAAATGATGAGTCCTCATCATCCGAAGAAGAAGAGATGGCTAGCGTAGCCATCGAGAAGACATCTAAGAAGTCTACTCTCTCCCCTAAACTCGGCGCAAGGAAGGGATATGGCACTTGCCATATGGCAAAGGAAGGTAAACACAAGGAATACTCAAGAAGTTCTTCAAGCGAGCTCAAAACGAATTCTCATTGATGATCAAGAACATTCGAAGCGACAATGGCACAGAGTTCAAGAACACACAAGTGGAGGAGTACCTTGATGAAGAAGGCATAAAGCACGAATTTTCAGCTCTGTACTCCCCACAACAAAACGGAGTTGCCCAAAGAAAGAACTGAACTCTCATAGAGATGGCAAGAACAATGCTCGATGAGTACAAGACCTCAGATCGATTTTGGGCGAAAGCGATTAACACCGCTTGCCACGCTGTAAATCAACTTTATCTTCATCGACTACTCAAGAAGACATCCTATGAGCTACTCACCGGTAACAAACCCAATATTTCATATTTTCGAGTTTTCGGTTCTCCATGTTATATTTTAAACAAGAAGCCTAGTACTTCAAAGTTCGCTTCGAAGTCCGATGAAGGTTTCTTGCTTGGTTATGATTCGAACACTTACGCCTATCTTGTTTTCAACAAGACCTTCAGACTTGTTGAAGTAGCACGTGACGTAGTGTTCGATGAGACTAACGGCTCCCAAAAGGAGCAAGTTGATCCATGTGTACTAGGTAAAGAAGAAGCTCACTGTCAAGCATTGAAAAGAATGTCCTTAGGTAAAGTTCGACCACAAGAGTCACCTCTACACGTGCATGAGGAAGATGAACCACAAGAGGAGGTCAACAATCAAGGGGGAGCTCCCACTCAACCACAAGAATACGAAGATAATCAACAAGTCAACAAAGGCAACCATTTAGGGGGAGAAGAAGATGATCATGAAGATACAATGCCTCAAGTGCCACACCCAAGAGTACACCAATGCGTCCAAAAGGATTACCCAATCGACAATATCATCGGTGACATCCAAAAGGGAGTAACCACTAGATCTCGTATAGCTAACTTTTGAGAGCACTATTCGTTTGTATCTTTTTTGGAACCGCACAGGGTTGAGGATGCATTGAAAGATCCGGACTGGGTGGTGGCAATGCAAGAAGAATTGAACAACTTCAAGTGGAACGAGGTGTGGGAACTCGTGGCAAGACCCAATGCGAACATTGTCGGCACCAAGTGGGTCTTCCGCAACAAACAATACGAACACGGGGTGGTGACAAGGAACAAGGCATGACTTGTGGCCAAAGGGTATTCACAAGTCGAAGGTTTGGATTTCAATGAGACCTTTGCTCTAGTAGCTAGACTTGAATCTATTAGAATATTACTTGCATATGCTACTCACCATGATTTCAAGATGAATCAAATGGATGTGAAAAGCGCCTTCCTCAACGGACCAATCAAGGAGGAGGTGTATGTGGAGCAACCCCCCGGGTTTGAAGACGAAAAGTTTCCCGACCACGTATTCAAATTGCGTAAGGCTCTCTACGGCCTCAAACAAGCTCCTAGAGCTTGGTATGAGTGTCTTAGAGATTTCTTAATTGAAAATGGCTTTAAGATTGGCAAAGTAGATTATACACTATTTACAAAGAATTTTGATAATGATCTTTTTATTTGTCAAATTTATGTTGATGATGTAATATTTGGGTCAACTAATCAATCTTTTTGTGAGGAATTTAGTAAAATCATGACAGATAGGTTTGAAATGTCAATGATGGGAGAACTAAAGTACTTCTTGGGATTCCAAGTGCGGCAACAAAAGGAAGGAACATTCATAAGCCAAACCAAGTACACGCAAGACATATTCAAGAAGTTTGGTATGGACAAGGCGAAGCCTATAAAGACTCCCATGGCAACAAATGGTCACTTGGATCTCAATGAAGATGGACCTACCGTCGACCAAAAGGTATATCGCTCCATGATTGGATCTGTACTCTACTTATGTGCATCTAGGCCAGACATTATGTTGAGTGTATGTTTGTGTGCAAGATTTCAAGACAAACCTAAGGAGTGTCATTTGACAGCCGTAAAAAGGATCTTGAGATATTTAGTTCATACACCCAACCTTGGTCTTTGGTACCCAAAAGGCTCAAAATTCAATCTCATTGGTTACTCCGATGCAAATTATGCCGGGTGCAAAGTAGATAGAAAAAGCACCTCCGGTACATGCCAATTTCTAGGGAGATCCTTAGTTTTGGTCCTCCAAGAAACAAAATTCCATTGCCTTATCCACAGCCGAAGCGGAGTATGTTGCAGCCGGGATTTGTTGTGCATAACTCCTTTGGATACGACAAACTCTAAGGGATTACGGTTACAATATGAACCGTATTCCACTCCTTTGTGACAATGAGAGTGCCATTAAAATTATCCACAACCCAGTTGAGCACTCTAGAACTAAACACATAGATATAAGACATCACTTTTTGAGAGATCATTCCATGAAAGGAGACATAGCCATTTCCCATGTTAACACCCAAAAGCAATTGGCCGACATATTCACCAAGCCACTTGATGTAAAGCGCTTTTGTGAACTCCGAAATGAGCTAAACATCCTTGATGCTCGGAGTGTGGCTTGAAATGTTACATACCTATATGAATTCTTCAAAATATGTTGATTGGATTGTGAAAATCATCTCTCTCAATTTTCTCCCAAAAAACTATGTTAATTATTAGATCTTGGTGAATTATGATCATTGCTTGATTGTTGTATGCTTACTGATCATATTCATCAAGATTATTTGATTTGATTTGCCTCCCTATGTTCTAAATATGTGTCTTAAAATATATATGAATGGGCTAAGAAATTCTTGCCTGGTGACCACGGACTAGTCCGTGGTTACCCGGACTAGTCCGCCCATGCAGACTAGTCCGCAGAGTGCCAGTTAGGCCGGACTAGTCCGGCAGACCACGGACTAGTCCGATATAGTCCTCAGGAAAAGTTCGAACTAGTCCAGTCATCTCCTGACTTGTCCGATTTTTTGTGTCCTTAACCCTAGCCGCCGCCAAAACCCTAATCCCTTCATCCTCACTCTTGCCTCACGCGTTCTCTCTCTTCCACTCGAGCTCCCAAGGCGATTCCTTGATTTCTCCATCGGAACTTCGCAAGTTTGGGTGGAATTTGATCGTCGTCGCATTGGGATTGAAGTTCTCAGAGAAGTCCGGCCTTCAACACCCTCATCTCCAAGTTCGAATCAATTTTTTCGGTAATTTTCATTCAAACCCTAGAAATTCCAAATTTCTTTATTGTTGATTGAATAGCCAAGCATATTTCACTATATGCATGCCTTATTGATGTATTACGTTTATGCTACGCTTGTTGTGCATTAGGAATCAACTTTTGTCCAATCTCTCAGGTTTTTGAGGATGAACACTGGACTAGTCCGGTCCATGCACGGACAAGTCCGGTCCCCCGGACTAGTGCGTACTTGTACACTGGACAAGTCCGATTTTTCTGAACTCAAAACCTAACTTTTCAATTCCTCAATGCAATTCCTTTCTATCCTTTCACACCTATGCCTTGTACCATGCATTCTCAATCATGCCACTCATTCTCAGGTCATGTCGAGCTCGAACAATGAAGTCTCCGACTTTGAGGCCGAGATGGACCACGAGGTGGCACCTCGGACCTCGACGAGTCTTGGCAAGAAGTGCCAAGAGAGACCTTCTGAGCCAGCTCCGTCACCTCCACAGGTTCGGAGGAAAGTGCTAGCGAAGAAGCCGACCTCCAAGGTGCCAGCTTCTAGGGCTACCACCGGTGGTGGCCCTAGCTCGGCAAGTGCCCGCCTAGCCAAAGGCAAGGGCAAAGGGATAGCGACGGGTACAGTTGGCCCGTTGAAGCTCCATGCTCCAAGGGAAGGGGTTCGGGACCCCACTGAAGAGAAGTTCAACAGAAAAGGCAGTGATTCGGCAGCAAAGTTCAGAAGCATTGATTGGTATGGCCGACCAAAGCAAGCTGCTGATGGAAGATTTTGGTGCAACTTCCATGCAGATTTCTACAAATCTGTGTATCTACCAATGAAGACTCCGGTTGTGCACAGTCAATGGATTGATTGGGCACACTTTGAGAAGAAGGGTTGATCCCCGTTCAATGAAGTGGTGGAAGCCATTGAGAGGCATGGCCTGAAGGATCTCTTTGCCTTCAGGAACAACTGGAATGATGAGGTCATTGCGCAATTCTTTGCGACATGCCACTTCTCGGGTGAAGATGAGGAAAGTGTTACTTGGATGACTCATGGATCCAAGTACAGTATCACTCAAGAAGACTTTGCAAGCCTGCTTCACCTTGACACCTCAAGATCTGATTGCTTGATCATACACAACATAGGTGTCATTGATAAGGATAAGATGAAGTTCTTATATGAGCCAAACTCCAAGTTCAACCCCCATCCACGAAGAACATGAAGCCATTCTTTGTGGTGCTTAATAGAGTCTTGAGGAAGACCATCGCTCCCAAGGATGGAGATGTCGGGAGTGTGCAGGGTTATCTCCGGACCTTGATGAGGGTGATAAGCAAGGGCCGCCAGTTTGATGTGGCGGACTACATTTGGAATGATATGGTCAACATATCCTGCACACCCAACAGATCTTGTGGGTATGCCCCATATCCTATGTTTGTGATCGAGAAGGTCACCAGGATTGAATTTGTCAAGGATGTGGAGCATCTACCCCTGAGGCCTCAGATGCCTCAGAAGCCAAGTATTCAGGTTGCTCCCTCGCCGGCCTCTAGTCCTGAGGCACCGACAAGAAGGACTGAAGATGCAAGAGCTGCCCCTGCCAGTAGGGCAGCCCCTCAAAGGGGATCAGCCATTGGAATCTTCAAATACCTGGTTGCCATCTTCGCTTCCTGCAAAAAGGCCGAAGTGAAGGCCCATAAGCTCAACAAGAGAAGAAAGGAAGATATGAAGTATGTGAAGGCAAATGTGAAGCAAATTTGCTAGAAACTGGAGATCGAACCCATTGGGTCTCCAGTAATTTCTGAAGATTCAGGCTCAGACTTCACTGAGCTCGGGCCCTTGACGCGCTCCGAGCTTGCCTACTTTGGCATTGGGGACTCGAGTGACTCCGCACCTCCTCCTCATCATCATCATCAGGCTGAAGATGAAGATGATGAAGACAATGAGAGAATTGACAGCAAAGAGTGAAGACCTTAGGACCCTCCTCTCCTTCTTTTTGGTGTCTTGATGCCAAAGGGGGAAAGATTGAGGGGGAGTCTTAGCCTTACCTGTAGGATGCGAGGAGAGAGACCTCTTGTATGCTTTTTGACTATTTTTGTGGGTTGAAAAGCTTTAACTATGTTCTTAAGTTAATTATGGTCCTGTGATGCAATGCTTGATCAATTTGAGAAGTATTTGTTGAAATCTGTGATTTTGCTCCTAGAATAACATATATGCTTGGTTTTGGTTGATTAATGTCAATTATGTCATTCTCATTGTTTCAATATGCTTAGTCATGCATCCCACCATAAAGAATGCACATATGGATTATGTTTTCACTGCTTGATGTATTTTAGACTCATATGTGCATACTTTATGAAAATCTCAATTTTTATCATATTTTGTGAAATCTCAATTGGTTGTCATCAATTACCAAAAAGGGGGAGATTGAAAGTGCATCTAGGAATCCCTTGTGGGTTTTGGATGATTTATGACAAGCAAATGAGATCCTAACCTATTTGTTGAGATGAGCACAGGTTTTAATAGCAAAACAAGCAAAGTGCCAAAAAAGAAAGGAGAATGAGGAGCAACGTGGAAATGAGCTCAAGGAAGAAGAATAGTAGATCATTGTGTATGGGGTGTGTTAATGAAACACCCCCCAAGAGCTCAATCACAATTAAACACACACATTGCACAAAGTTATACAGGACCGGACTAGTCCGAATGACACTGGACTAGTCTGATATCCTCTCTGCACAAAATCGGACAAGTCTGATATCCATCGGACTAGTCTGATATCTCTCTGACTAGAATCGGACTAGTCCTCCCCAGTGCGGACTATTCCTCTAAAAACTTCACAAGTCACACAAAATCGGACAAGTCTGATCACCACCTAACTAGTCTGATATCCATTCTGATCCAAATCGGACAAGTCCGATATTAGCACGGACTAGTCCGAAAAACCCTCTGACCTAAATCGGACAAGTCCTCCAAGTGCGGACTTGTCACCCAATTCACTTAGAGTTTCACATGTACGGACTAGTCCGAAGATTTCCAGAAGAGAAATCGGACAAGTCTGCCCCTAGCCGGACTAGTTTGATATTTCGGGACACTTAGGGTTTGCTACACACAGCACACCGGACTAGTCCGGTGTCCGCCACGGACTAGTACGATCTTTCTAAACCCTAACGGTAACTTTTAGAAACCCCATATAAATAGAGGTGCACGGCCCAACTTTGAACACTCTCGAACCCTAGCGCCGTCACACCTCCCAAGAGCCTCAAAAACCACATCTCTCCACGAAATTAAGTGCAACAAAGATCAATCCTTTGAGGGTTCACTCTAGATCATCAGAGAGACACGTTCAACACTCATTGAGCTCTTGGTTTGATTCTCTAACACACTCCTGTGATTTCATTGTAATCTTTTGAGTGTGTTCTTGGTGGTATTTCGTATTGTAATCTAAGGGAGCTCTCAACGTGTGAGAAGGCCCCTTTGAATTAGGTTATTCACCCCTTTGTCATAAGTGGAAGAGGATTGGCCTTCGTGGCGGTCCGACGAGGGTAGGGTTGGAGAAGACCCGGTCCTTTTGTGGACTCCTCAACGTGGATGTAGGTTGCCTCTGTGGGAACCGAACCACGAGATAAATCTCTTGTGTTCTTGTTTTGTGTTCATCGTCCTTTACATTATATCAATCTAGGGTTTCAATTAATCTTGCTCACTTTATGTTGAAATATCAAATTTTAAGATTGAATTGTGATATACCCTAGTACATAATCTTGCAACACATAAATTAC
Organism: Tuctoria greenei; assembly: GCA_036927565.1. Taxonomy (NCBI): domain Eukaryota; kingdom Viridiplantae; phylum Streptophyta; class Magnoliopsida; order Poales; family Poaceae; genus Tuctoria; species Tuctoria greenei. The sequence goes on along the minus strand of JAYESD010000006.1, from coordinate 207,834,190 downwards.
AAGTATATTTCTGCTGCTACACCCTAGAATCAAACTTAATCAATCAAACTTGATCAACCTAGTACGTACACACCGGACTAGTCCGCACTTTACCGGACTAGTCCAATATCTCTGGTTTTGAACTGGTTGTTAAGTGTTGCAGGTTCCGACTAATTTCAAAAAGGCCTATTCACCCCCCTCTAGGCCACATTCAGCCATCCTTCCTATCACTACTTGTGGAGCTTCTTCTTGATCTAGCACATGATGATCAACTTGCTCCACTTGGGAGCCATTAGTCTCATCAAACACTACATCACGTGCTACTTCAACAATTCCGGAGGATTTGTTAAAGACACGATAGGCGTAAGTGTTTGAGTCATAGCCAAGCAAGAAACCCTCATCGGACTTAGAAGCAAACTTCGAAGTACTAGGCTTCTTGTTAAGAATGTAGCATTTGCTCCCAAAAACACGAAAGTAAGTTATGTTGGGTTTGTTACCGGTCAGGAGATCATATGACGTCTTCTTAAGTATGCGGTGAAGGTACAACCGGTTTCTGGCATGGCAAGCGGTGTTGACCGCTTTCGCCCAAAACCAGTCCGACGTCTTGTACTCATCAAGCATGGTTCTTGACATCTCAATTAGAGTCCTATTCTTCCTCTCGGCCACCCCATTTTGTTGAGGGGAGTAGGGGGCCGAGAACTCATGCTTGATGCCTTCTTCATCCAAAAATTGTTCAACTTGGGTGTTCTTGAATTCGGTGCAATTTTCACTCCTAATGGTATTGATACTCAAGGAGAACTCATTTTGGGCTCTCTTCAAGTATCTCTTGAGGACACCTTGAGTCTTGCCTTTGTCATGAAAAAAGAACACCCAAGTGAAACATGAAAAATCATCAACAATAAAAAGACCATATTTATTACCACCAATACTAATGTAGAAGGTTAGACTGAAGAGATCCATGTGTAGAAGATCCAATGGTCTTGATGTTGTCATAATGTTCTTGGATGGATGAGGTGCTCCAACTTGCTTTTCGGCTTGGCATGAGCTACATGGCCTATCCTTTTCAAACACAACATTCTTTAAACCATGGATGTGCTCGCCCTTAAGGAATTTTTGCAAATTCCTCATTCTAACATGGGCTAGCCTCCTATGCCAAAGCCATCCCATGTTAGTTTTCGCAATTAAGCATGTGTCAAGTTGGGCTTTATCCGCAGAGAAATCCACAAGATAGAGCTTTCCCTTGAGTACACCCTTAAAGACAATTGAGTCATTGCTTCTCCTTGTGACGATCACACCCTCATTAGTAAATAAACAATTATAACCTTTTTCACATAGTTGTTATATGGACAAAATGTTATAATAAGTGAATCAACATGTAAGACATTTGAAAGAGTATGATTAGAGGATATAGCAATTTTACCGGTGCCAAGGATTTTTCCTTGGATATTGTCCCCAAAATAGATTCCTTCACTTGGATCTTCATTAAGCTCATACTCCACAAACATCTTCCTCTCTTCGGTCATATGATTTGTGCATCCACTATCAAGGACCCACTTGGTTCCACTGGAGGAGTATGCCTACAAGAAAGATTTAAGCCTTGGCTTTAGGTACCCAAACGGTGTTGGGTCCTTTGATGTTAGTCAAGAGGCACTTGGGCACCCACACACAAGGTTTGGGACCCTTGCGGTGTGGCCCAACATACCTAGCATATGCCTTTCCAAACTTGTTCCTTAATAAAACATATGTAGCATCAAAATCATGGAACAATGGATGCGGTTCTTTCTTAGGCATTTTTGGTGTAGTAGCAATGTTCTTTCCCTTAGTGTTGTATGAGCCTCCTTTGACAAAGACAATCAAGTCTTTGCCATTCTTGGGAGTTTTGACATTTTGCCTCATCCCCCTAGAATAACCAAGACCATCCTTACAAGAGGATGTCTTGTGTTGGTAAATGCACTACGTGCATATGCCACCTTCTCCTTGTCAAAAATGCCACCCTTGGGTGCTTGATTGGTTTGTGCCAACTTTAGCTCATCTTTAAGTTTTATGATTAAGTTTGAGCATTTACAAGGTTGAGATGCTTCAGATTTAACATTTGTGAAAGGTGAGCTTGTAGAGGAAGAAGGTGCATTGACCTTGAGAGACTTCACTTGCGTCTCAAGGATTTTGTTAGCTTGTGTCAAACTAACAAGTTCATCCTTGAGCACAATTGTAGTGTTCTCAAGGTTTGAACAAGTTTCCTTTCTCAAAGCGAGTTCACGCTCAAGTGCCTTGCTTCTTTATCTTTCAAGCTCCAAGAGCTCCTCAACCTCTTGACATCTCTCCTTCTGTTGGATGAGCATGTCCTCTTGACGGTTGATGAGTTCTTCCTTCTCAAATATCTCTTCCGTTAACAATCACAATCTCTTCAAGGTGCTTTTGCTCATGTCTTTAAGCATGTGTTCATTTTCACTACTACTAGCAAAGTCATCATGAGAGTAAATTGAAGAAGAGGAGTTAGATTTAACCTTCTTTCTTCCCTCCTTGGCCATGAGACATGTTGGCCTTGAGATCTCCAAGTTGGGGAAGAGCTTGTTATCCGTTGTTGTCTTCTTCATAGCAATGGTTGCTACCTTCTCATCTTCATCGGAGGAGGATTCCTCATTTGAATCCCACTCCTTCCCAAGGTGGGCATGTTTGGATTGCTTCTTCTTCTTGAAGTACTTCTTCTCTTTGGACTTGCCCTCCTTCTTCTTCTTGTTTTCTTCATGTGGACAATCCACAATGAAGTGGACATATTCTCCTCAATTGTAACAAGCCCTTTTTGATCTTATTTTGGGCTTGTCTTTGCTTATCCTCTCATTTTGGTAGCCCCCCTCCTTCTTCTAAACATCCTCTTAAAGTTGTTGATAAAGAGAGTTTATTCCTCATCGGTGTCGGGACTCTCTTCATCACTTTCTTCCTTTTCTTGTGATCTTGAGGACGTTGCTTTGAATGCAACATCCATTTTCTTGGAGGAGGAAAGCTTTTGTAGATCGTTGTAGAACATTGCTTCTTTCTCCATCATCTCATGGTTTATGATTCTCCCTAGCACTTCTTCGAGAGTCATCTTGTGGAAGCCCGAACTTTCACGAATTAGTGAGCAAAGAGTGACATTTTGAGGCATGAATGCTCGAATCATCCTCTTTACTACTTCGTGGTCGGTCAACCGGGTGCTTCCATATGACCGACTTTTGTTGATGAGAGTCTTGAGGCAGTCATACATATCTTGCGGAGATTCACCCTCCATGATGGTGAATCTCCCAAGCTCTCCTTCAATCATCTCGATCTTTGCTTCCCTAATGACGCGGTTGCCTTCGTGCGCCGTCTTGAGGGTGTCCCAAATCTCCTTGGCAACCTCCAATACTTCAATGCGGTTGAACTCCTCACGAGTCAATGAGGAGGTGATCACTCCAACGGCTTGAGCATTGTGATGTAGAAGGACGACTTGCTCCGGAGTGATATCTTCCTCATTCTTGGGAAGGTGAACACCTGTCATAACAATTTGCCACAAGCTAGGGTTTAAGGACATGAGGTGCATATTCATATTATGCTTCCAATAGAATAATCATTTCCATCAAATTGAGGAGGTTTGCCAATGGGAATAGACAAGTAATGGTTGCTAGCGGTAAGTTTCTCATAATTGTAAGGATACCGGGAGTAGTCTTGTGAACTACTCCCATTGTCGATGTTGACCGAAGCAATTGGCTTGATTTCTTTCTTCGGCACGTTGAGCTTCTCACGAAGCCGTGCCTTGAGCATCCGAACTTCTTCGTTGTCATTTGGATCATCTTGAAGAACATCAACGTTCTTCATCTTGGTGTCATCGACAACCACCAGAACCTCGTTGTACCCCTTCCGGCCATTACTTCTCTGAGTTGTTAGACTCTTGGGGAGAAGCCTGCTCTAATACCAATTGAAAGTCGCCTAGAGGGGGTGAGTAGGCAATAATACCTGAAATGACTTAATTAAAAGAGATTAATTTCTCTGTGGCCGGACTAGTCTGGTCAGGGCCGTACTAGTCCGCTCAGAACAGGGTGGAAACCCTAAAACTTGATTTCTACAAGTTGTTTGCAGAATTAAAGTTCACAGAGAATAAAAGCAATATGTAACAAACTTGTGAAGCTCATATTGTGATGTTTAAACTCTTAGATTGCAAGTTTACAATAGTGATCAAGTGTAAGACAATAAGTCAAATGTGAACCCTAATATCAATGCTAGAGATTGTGAAAAGTGCAAAACAAGCGAAACGAGATTTATCCTGTGGTTCAGCTCCACGAAGAAGCCTACATCCACGTTGAAAAGTCCACACAAGGATCGTGTCTCACTTGACCCTTCTCTCACCAAGCTACCACAATGGACGGCTTGGTTTTTACTATATCAATGGGCGATCACAAAGTTGATGGGGCTACTCACAACTTGAAGATCCCACAAATCAATACAATGAGGAGCACACGAAGCTCAACTCACACAAGCCACAAAACACAACACAATGTGCAAGAGATGAAACCGAGAGCCAAAGCGCGATGATCTTCCTTTACTCTCATCCCCAAACCCTAATCTCTTCAAGATTTGCTCTTAGGGGTTAGTAGGACGAGTAGATGGCTTTGAAGGCTCTAGGATGCTTGTGGTGGCGCTAGGGTTCCAATCTTTTGTAAATGAGCCCGGGGTCCCCTTTATATAGAGGTCCCGAGCCCCTTTTGCTTACATCAGCAAAGGGGCGGACTAGTCCGGACTTAGACCACGTACTAGTCCGGCCCTATGGGACCACTGACCTCGTGGTCAGTTCCCAACAACTGCCACACTAAGCAACGATTGTCACGCTACCCGCTAAATTTCCAAATTCAAACGGTCGCTAGACACTGGACTAGTCCAGTCAACAACGAACTAGTCCGAAGTGGAACATAACCACTTGGTCCGTCCCAAAACGGACTCTTATGGGTTGGTCCGGACTAGTCCGGCCACAGGGGCGGACTAGTCCGGCCCCCTAGGGTTTTCTCTCGGTTTGTCACACTAAGTCCCAAACGGACAAGTCCGTGCCCAAACGGACAAGTCCGAAGTACTCCAGAGAGCTTTGGTCCGTCCAAAAACGGACAAGTCCGGACTTCTCGGACTTAGCTCCAAAATTACTTGGGAACATTCCAGAGACGTTTGGTCCGTCCAAGAACAGACTTGTCTACCATGGCCGGACTAGTCCGGCCTCCTAGGGTTTTTCTCATTTTAGTCTTCTCACTTAGGTTTTTCTCTAAACCGCCACTTTGAGCCCCTTGGTATGATCTCAATGCACATGATACAACCACCCTCTCACATGATACGGCTCATATAAGCTCAATACCATAGAAACCCTAATTTCTACGCTTAAGTCTTTGACGCCTGTTTTCTACATTTCCTTTTTGAGGGTTTTCATCTTATTTCAATCCTTGTACCTGTGCTTAAGATCAACTTAGATCATTAGCCTCTTAATTGTCGTCATCAATCATCCAAAACCCACGGGGATGCCTAGATGCACTTTTATGGGACAAGACCTCAACAAGAGAGAGGTAGAAGTCTCCACCAGAGAGGAGAAAGTGCGGGGCAGGGAGAAAGACCTAGCCAACCGGCGGAACCGCATCCACCTTCGGGAGTCAGAGCTCACTGAACGCAAAAAGAAAGTCGCTAAAAGTATTCAGCAGCACGCCAAAGAGGTTGAGCTCCTCGCCCTGAAAGGCTCGGAGCTTGCGGCTGCCAGGAGGTCACTAGAGGAGCTGCGGAATTTGAGGGAGACTGAGTACTAGTTGGTGTGGGACTTCTTGGGGCGAGCCAATGACGATTTGATGCCGTTGGTCTTCAGTCCAGTACATCCGAATAATCCAGAGTCGGAGCTGGACCAAGCACTGGTGGCACTCAACTCTGCTGGCAGCAAACTCGACGCAATGGGTGACATCATCGTGGACCAGTTGGAGACTGAGGGGAAATCTCTGGCCAAGAACGTCACAGAATATGTGTTGACATGTTAGAAGAGCCGAGACCCCCAATTCTCTCTGGATCCAGTACTCGAAGGGCCCTTTGATGAAGAGGAAGACACCGCCAAGGCCATCGTTCAAGAGGTTGCCCAGAAAGTTGCCTCATACTTCCGCAGAACCTAGGACTTTTCTCTTTTGCTCCCACTTGTAACTCTCCAATTTTGTAATCTCCAATCCTCGAATGACTGAAATTCAACCTTTCTGAAATTAATTCCATTTTGTCTTTGTCTTCAATACATTGTTTTTTATCTTGTTTGCCCCCTAGTAGATGTACACAATTTGATTGCGAACATGTACCAAAAGGATTTGACGATGTGTTGATGACTTGAACGCTTTGAACTTGTAGCTTTTAGGTCAGAAGTTTATTTCTGACTTCTCCAGGGAACTTTGCTACGTCGATGGTAGACCCCCTGGGAGTTGTCGGAGCTTGGTAACTTCGACGGCACCCACTACCAACGCACAGAACATTTGACGGCGGCCCCCCTAGGAGTTGTCGGGGCTTAGTAGATCCACCAGCGCCCACTGTCAACACGTAGAACTTCAACGGCGGGCCCCCTGGGAGTTGTTGGAGCTTGGTAGATTCGACAGTGCCCACTGTCAACGCGTAAAACATCGATGCGTGCCCCTGGGGTTGTCGGAGCTTGGTAGGTCTGACGACACCCACTGTCAATGGGTAAAACTTTGACGGCGGACCCCCTGGGGTTGTTGGAGCTCGGTAGGTCCGACGGCACCAGCTTTCAACGGGTAAAATGTCGATGGTGAATCCCCTCGGGTGGTTTCACCATGTTCACTTGAATTGCCATTATGCTTTACGTCGACGGCGGGCCCCCCATGGGAGTTGTCGGAGCTTGTTAGCTCCGACGACGCCCACTTTCAACGTCTGAAACATCGACGGCGGGCCCCCTTGGGGGTTGTTAGAGCTTAGTAGCTCCGACATCGTCCACCATGATCATGAGTTTTCTTTTTTCTTGCGCATCAAAGACAAGAAAAACAGTAAAATCCATCCTCTCATCTATAACTCATTTGTGACTTACTGTTCTTATTTGGATTTTAGACCCAAATGAACTCAATATGATAACAAGCACATTGATGTAATATTTCTAGATCCGAATGCTTTTAGGACCCGTCTTACTGAGGCCTATCGGAATGTAGCTATAGTGGCGTACTTAGGGTGCAGGACCAGGCTAAGTCGATAGCACACTCTGGACCTGTGTTGGCTTGGCATTCAGGCGAGTATACCATGCAGCAATGCTAAGATCCGAAGAGACCAACAATATAAATTGTACACCATATGAACAACTTGGACTAAAACTCAAAAAGAATTGCACAACTTCATTATAGATAAGAAGGAGAAGGATAAATAAAGGAGAATGAGCCTGCACAAAATTAATGCACGTGGAGTCTGCTTTTATACAACAATGTCTTTCATTATAGGTCCAGATTACAGGGGAGACAAGGACACACTTAGGGTACAGAACCAAGCTAAGCGTGCTATACATCTTGTACTAACCCAGGACAGGTAGCTACACTTTTAGTGTTGTGACTGTGTCAAGTGTTGCTTGAACTTCCCGGACCCTCCCAGAGGGGTCCGAATGTTCCCCCGGAGGACCTACTCGACTCTGCTTATAGAATCTATAATTTACATTGCATATAATTACATACTCACCTCTATGATACTAAGCATAAAACTTATGGAGGTGCTCGATGTTCCAAGGATTAGAAAGCGGGGTCCCATCCTGAGTTGCCAAGCGAACACATCCAGGACGGGATACTTTGATCACTCGAAAGGGACCTTCTTAGCTGGGAGAAAGTTTGTTCATCCCTTCACAAGTTAGTATTCTCCGCAGCACCAGATCGCCTTCCTCGAGTTGTCAGTTACGAGCATGCCTTTGATGATAGCGTCGGAGTGCCTGGTGATAACATGCATTCCGAACAGCTGCTTGGCACCTTCCCTCATAAACGAGGTCAAGGTCTTCACACCGGAGCTAGTCCTGCATGGCTTCGTCGAAGGTCCAGACCCGGAGTGATCCCATTGTGATCTTCAGAGGAAGGACTGCTTCAGCTCCGTACACCAGAAAGAAGGGTGTCTCTCTAGTAGAATGGTTAGGTGTTGTCCTTCTTTCCCACAATGCGGACGAAAGCTCCTCGATCCAGTTGGCTCTGTGTTTTTTTCAAGCACTCATAAGTGCGCGTTTTGAGTCCTTTTAAAATTTCTGCATTTGCTCTCTAGGCTTGGCCAATACTTGCCAGGTGAGATACTGACGCGTAGCTGACTTGAATGCTGAGGTCTTCGCAATACTCTTGAAATTCTGCACTTGTAAATTGGGTTCTGCAGTCAGTGATGACTCTGTTCGGAACTCCAAATCTGCAGACTATGGACTTCAAGAACTTGATAGCTGATTGCTTATTCATAGTCACAACAGGAGTTGTTTCCGACCACTTGGTGAACTTGTCGATGGCGACATACAGGAACCTGTAACCTTCGACGGATTTTGGGAAAGGTCCCAAGATTTCCATGCCCCACACAGCGAATGGCGATGTAGGAGGTATCATTTGCAGTGATTAAGTAGGTGTGTGAATTTGTTCTGTGTTGAACTGGCACGCTTCACACTTTTCACCAACTCGACTGCATCCTGGAGTGTTGTAGGCAAGTAGAATCCATGTCGAAAGGCTTTACCGACCAGCGTGCGAGAAGACGTGTTGTTCCCACACTCACCTCCATGGATTTTTGCGAGGAGATCGTGGTCTTCTTCCCTTGCAATGCAGCGCATTAGGACGCTGTTGGCACCACGCCGGTAGAGATCCCCTTCTACCAGCGTGTATATTTTAGCCAATCTGACGATCCGGTCAGCGGATACACCGTCTTCAGGAAGGTGGTTGTATTTCAAGTAGCTCTGGATCTCCGAGATCCATGCATTGGGGCTAACTTGAGCTTCTGAGTCTTGCGTGCTAGGTTGCTCGAAGCTTTCTGTAGCACCCATGACCCTTGGTGGACACCACGGTAATAGGGACACCAGTACCGCCAACTTCGATATGCCGGTCTCGCCCACTTCACTCAGTTCTGCGGGATGAGCGGTTGATCTTGAAAATCTCCGGACAAATACTCCGTCAGGAGTCAGAGCTCCGGTCGAAGCTTTCGTCGAGAGTTCGTCAGCTTCTGCGTTGTTGAGACGCTGGACATGGCAGAGGTCCAAGACATGGAAGTCTTTCTGGAGCTTCTGGACTTCAAGAAGATAAGCAGCGAGTTGAGGGTTGTTGAAGTTGCATTAGCCTTTGGCTTGCTTGATGATGAGTTGTGAGTCACCCTTCACTAGCATTTGCTTGATGCCTTAAGATAGCACCACCTTGATCCCATAGATGAGATCTTCATACTCCGCCATGTTATTGGTTGCCTTGAAATCAAGGTGTACCATGTATTTGACCTTCTCCCCGGTTGGAGCGAGGAGAAGTATTCTAGCTCCGACCCCCTATTTCTGCACGGAGCCGTCGAAGGAGAGGGTCCAATGAGGCTCGATGAACACCGGGACCTTGGGTTCCGGCTTCTGCTCACTGGGGCCCCCAAGATTTGATGGAGAAGGTGTCCACTCCACCACAAAATCAGCCAAGGCTTGACTCTTGATAGCTTGTCGTGGTAGGAATTCAAGATAGAATTCTACCAACTCCGCTGCCCACCTGGCAATGTTCCCAGTAGAGTTGGGATTCTGCAGGATAGCACGCAGTGGCTAAGAAGTTACCACTGATATCTTGTGGGCTTGGAAGTAATGATGAAGCTTCCTTGAGGCAATAAGAACTACGTAAAGCAGCTTATACACCCCAATATATCGAGTTTTGGCATCGTGGAGGACTTCGCTGATGAAGTACACTGGCGCTGGATAGTCCAAACCCTCTTGGAGGGGCCTGGAGCTTCTTCTTTGTCAACCCAAACTCTTATGGAGGGGTCCGGACCTTCTTATTGATCTTCCCGGACCCTCCCCGAGGGGTCCAGAACTTCTTGATGTTCTATCCAGACCCTCCCGGAGGGGTCCGTGTCTTCTTGATCAGCCATAAGAACTCCCTCAGATGAGAGAGGTTGATCCTCTAGAATTTTGCCTTGAAGATCAGTGTGTGGGGGCTGAGACCCAGACTCGCCATTAGGTAGCTCCGGACCCTCCCAAAGGGGTCTGGGCTCCTGAACTGGTAGTGGATCCGGTCTTTCCGTGACTAGGACTGTTGGTACCCCACGTACCGGGTATCCCATGTTACCACAAGAAGTGCAAGGGAGTTCCACCTGTCAAAGTTGAAGACCTCCATAGGCCCCACGTGTCAAACGACACTAGAACCACCTCATACATAGGGGAGCTCTGACACTGCCACGTGTAACACAAGACCGGAGCCAAACCCTCTATACAGGAGAGCTCCGCACTTAACATGTGTACAGTGACCCCAGACCTAACCCCCAGTAGAAGGAAGCTCTGGTTCCTCCACGTGTATAGCAGCTTCAGAACTACCTCCCGGCAAGGGAAAGCTCCGGAGCCGCCATGTGTCAAGCCTTCGTACCTACTCCACCAACAGAAATACAGACGGATCTCCAACGTCATAAGTATTCAAAAGACTCTTAGTGCTACAATTACAAGGCATGATTATGTGCCATTAATGCCCTATTAATGGTGCACAATCAGAAGACCCTTAATACTGGTAATGTCACCATTAAGGCGTGTTATCACGTTATTAGGGTTCTTAAACACACTTAATTGTGTTTAAGGCATGAATAACTGTGGGAGCCACATGTCAGGCCAGGAAAACCATGTAACAGCCATCCCTTGGTCTATAAAAGGGATGTGATGCACGGTACAAAACAACCAAGCTCAGACGCATACAAGCACGACCAAATTCCTAATACAACAACACACATCCCGTGGAGTAGGGTATTACGCTCAGGCGGCCCGAACCACGTAAATCATCTATGTCACCTTCTTGTCTAAGATCTCCACGCGCCCAAACCGTTACAAGAACCTTCGCGGGCTACAATTCAGTAGTACCGAGGGAAGTGTCATTCATACGCTTCGACAAGGACCATGTTGACAACTTCCGTAGTTGTAGAAATGTAAAGCAGTAGAGGCTCACCAGGGTTCGGAGATACAAAGATTGGTAGTGTGGCGAGGAGCTACTTGAGCTCTTAGAACGCCTTTTCTGCTTCTTCGACCAGTGGAATGTCCTAGTCTTCCTCAATAGTTTGAAGAAGGGAAGTGCCCGCTCCGCCAGCCTTGAGATGAACCGGCTGAGCGCAGCTAGACATCCAGTTAACTTCTGGACATCCTTGATGCGGGTTGGTGGCAGCATATCTTCAATAGCCTTGATCTTCATCGGGTTTGCCTCAATTCCTCGGTGAGTCACCAAGAAACCGAGGAGCTTCCCGGAGCTAACCCCGAAGACACACTTGTCCGGGTTCAGCTTGGTGCGTGTAATGCGTAGCTTGTCGAAGACGGCTTGCAGGTTATCAAGGAGTGACTCCTTGTTCTTGACCTTCACAATGATGTCGTCGACGTACACCTCCACCAAGTCCCTGATTAGCTCTCCAAAGGTTTTGTGCATAGCTCGCACAAAAGTTGAAGTAGCATTTTTGAGGCCAAAAGGCATGGCAGTATAACAATATAACCCATCTACTATTATGAATGCAGTATGCTATTCATCTTCCCTAGAAATTTGGATCTGATGATATCGAAAATATGCATCTAGGAAACACAATAGCTCACACCCGGATGCAGAGTCCACTATCTGATCTATTCTAGGTAGTGGAAATGGATATTTTGGGCATGCCTTATTCAAGGTCGTGTAGTTGATACACATCCGAAGCTTCCCGCCGGTCTTGGGTACAATGACTGGGTTTGTCAGCCAACTTGGGTGATGAACCTCCCAGATGAAACTAGCTTCGAGCAACTTCTTGATCTCCTATCGAATGAAGTTCCGCCGCTCGACTGATTGCTTCCGGGGCTTCTGATGTACTGGTCGTGCATCGGGATAAATATTTAGGTTGTGCTCAATCACCTCCCTAGGTATCCCAGACATTTGTGACGTTTTCCAGGAAAACACGTCAACATTCGCCCGAAGGAAAGTGATGAGCGTGAATTCCTATTTGTTGTCCAGACCTCCCGATATATGGGTGGTCTTGGCAGCATCGGACCCAATTTAGACGACCTTGACGAGAACATCAGTGTCGCCGCTTGGTTGCACACATGGTGCAGAGGTCGAGCCATGATGACGAGTGCTCGGAGGTTGGGCAACTAGCTCTTTGCCAGAGGTTACTTCATGCGCCATTACAAGCGCGTGGGGTTCTTCCAGTGCGGTGACTTTGGCAGTGCGCTCTCCGTGGATCCGGAGAACATCTGAAGGTGTTGGCATCTTCAACACCTGGTAGCCGTAGTGAGCTGCGACCATGAACCCGTACAGATCAGGCCTGCCCAGGATGGCATTGAAGGGCAGACTAATATGAGCGACATCAAAGACCAGCTTCTCGGTCCTGTACTTCTCTCGAGTCCCAAAGGTCACTGGGAGTGTAATGGATCTGAGAGGGCTGATGGCCCCGGGACCTACCCCAGAGAAAGGTCTTGAGGGGCGAAGGTCCGAGAGTTGGAGCTGGATCTTCATGAAAGCTTCAAAGCTCAAGAGATTGAGCGCCACCCCTCCATCTACCAAGACATGGTAAAGTTGGATGTTGTTGATGGTTGGAGACACCATCAGTGGGAGTTGGCCCACTCCGACCATGTTCCAGGGGCAGTTTGTTGCATCAAAAGTGATGGGAGTGTCCATCCACTTCTGATGTGGTTCTGCCTTGGCAATAGGAGCTACTATAGCCATTTCCCGCCGCATAGTCTTGAGGACACGACGAGAGGTGATGTCCCAGGACGCACCATAGATGGTGTTGAGGGTCTTCCGATGTTCATTGTCAGAGACGTCAGAATAGTCGTCAACTGTGTTGTACACAATCTTCAGGACCTTCTTGGGGTTCTGAAAACCTAGCTCCATTTCAGCCAGAGCTTCATCGACTTTTTGTTTTCCTCCCCGTTGACGAAAAGAAGCTTCTTATCAACGCTTGTTGTAGCGCTCGACAAGATTTTGGACTTCCCGGCAGTCTTCTAAATTGTGTTTATCCATTTTGTGGATAGGACACCACATCTTTGGACCACATCCATCTTCTAGCGAAGGTCGAGGTCGCTTTTTGGGGCGTGGCCTCCGGCCACCCGGAGCTGCAACTGCCGCAACAGTAGGTGTGCTGACCGACAACTTTTTCTTGTCGTTGGAATTTTTCTTCTTCTTGCCACTTCCGGAGGTAGTGGCTTCAGCTTTGGGGGACTTTTTATTAGCCTCCAGAGCTGGCTTAGAGTGCATTTCCCGGCCCTCAGCAGCTCGGGCGCACTTGTCAGCCAGGTTGAATAACTCTGTGACGCTGGTGACCTCCTTCATCGCCAGCTTCTCTAGCATCTTCTTATCTTTGACACCATATCTGAATGCCATGATGATAGATGCATTGGAGATAGAGGGAATGGTATTTTGTACCTGAGAAAATCACTGGATGAAAGACCGCAGTGATTCTCCCGATGTTTGCTTCCTAGCAAAAAGGTCCAGTTCGGTGTCGGGCCGGGTGTAGAAATTCCCGAAGTTGGCAGTGAACTGTTGACATAGCTCTGCCCAACTGTTGATAGAGTCGGGCGACAGACTCATGAACCAGGATCTGGCGGTCCCAGTCAGAGCCACCAGAAAGTAGTTGCCCATCACGACCTCATTGCCACCCGCCGCTAGAATGGCAGTGGAGTATATCTAGAGGAACTCGGCGGGGTTGACAACCTGTTAAATTTCTCCGGCAGATGAGGCCGGAATTTCTGGGGCCAGCGAACCATGCGCAGGTGCATGGCGAGGGCTGAACAACCGCCCCCCACTCTCGAAGGAGGAGGGTTTTTGTAGGATCGAAGAGCACGTGAAAATATACCAGAGGGGGGTGAATGGTAGATTTAAAAATCTTACGCGGCGGAAACAATTAAACCCCAAACCCTTTCGGCAGAAAAACGATCTGTTAAAGAAATCATGTGTGAGACTAATCTAAATGTGTTTCACCATGACAAAAGTGATGGATATCAGAGAGAATCAAGTCACGAAGACAACACAAAAGAAATCACTCAAATCCGTCGAGAAAAACTCAAGTTATGATCGAAAGATCAAACACAGGTCAAACTGCCCTACCCGAGGAAAAACAGTTCTAGAATGCTGCAAAGAAACTCGTGTAGATCATAAACTACAAATCCAATGACCGTGAAATTTTTTCAGATGATAGAAAATCAAGTTGTGAAGACAAACCAAAAAGAATCTCGTCAATTGGATCTGTAAAACTCGAGTTATGATAAAACCACCGACGAAAGGTAGTGCTGTACAGAAACTCGACGAGTAAAACTTGTCTGGAACAAGTCAGACGAACAAGGCACAAAAGTTCCTTCAAACTACGAATTTTATTCAATAGAACACCATAGGAACAGCCCCAAAGTCGTCCACTACGAGCTCTGGGCTCCCTTGTTTATATAACCAGCCCTTAGGCCAACCCAATATCAACTAGGACTCCAATCCTACTCAGATCACGAATCCTAACTTTCCATAACTGCTCAAGATTCTTCTATACGCAGATAGAAGCAATCTTAAGACTTCCAAACACCTTAGAAACATATCCCATATTCCTAAACAACTCAAATTCGTGACACACACGAAATCCTAACATAACCAACTCGATACTTTCCATACCGAGCCACAACCGGCTCCGCCGCAACCAAAGTCATCAACCGGTACGATCCGATCCTTCCAACCAGATCTTTCCTTCCTTATCCCATCTTCGGAACCATGTTGCCACGTCATGCACCGCATGCATACGTGCAAACACCTTCCTTCGACATTCAGTAACCTTCCTATGCACCGCCCTTGATTCAATCATCATGCGCGACCTCCTGATCAGCTCAACCACAGTTCCTCCCGAACTTGGTTGTTGGAACCTCATCTCCTCCCTGAGACTAGTCCAATGGATCCCGTCACCAGCCATGTCTTGAACTCAAGCAACACCGGCACATGAATAAACAACCAATCCATATGAGCCCAAGTCCTCGACTTGACTCAAGTTAGTTCCGAACACAACACCTTACGTGAGAACCTCACATAAGCATGTTGCAAAACCGTAGTAACACGATATCATCCATATCATCCAAAACGCACCAAAAACTTAGCAAATGAATACTAAGCAATCTTTCCAACAATGTAAAGCAAGTACGAAACATTGCAAATGAAAAGCAGAAGCACTGCGGTCAAGTTCTGGACCTTGCCAGAGCATCCCGGATCTTGAGCCGGAGCTAACAAAAGCTAGTAAAACCTAGCGCCGGAGCTTACCAAAACTAGTACAATGAAGCACCTGCCGGAGCTTACCAAAACTAGTAGATCCTAGCACCGGAGCTTACCAAAAACTAGTCAAAACTAGTCAATCCAAAACCGGAGCTAGACAAAGTACGTCAGAGCTTAGCAAAAGCATTCCGGAGCTATCAAATATATGCCGGAACTATCAAAGACATGCTGGAGCTAAAGATAAAGGTCACCGGAGCTAACCAAAGCTAGTAGGACCTTACCAAGAAGTCGGACCTAGCTTCGAACATAGCCAGAGCTACCCAAAACAAGCCGGACCTACCGTCGGACGTTGCTGTAGCTCGGAGCTAGAGTCGGACCTTGATAAAAAGGTGTTTTGGTGATATTCGAAACTTTTATCATCAAAGCCAAGTATATTCACTACAAGCCAATGTATTCAGCACATATAGGTCTCACAATCTCCCCCTTGATGAATGCATTGGCAACACCATTTAAAATCCGAACATTGGCTTATTCTCATTAAAAGTTTTGAAAGATAATTTCTCCCTCTTTGTAAATCAAAAGTAAAATGAGAAGAAAAAATTATCCCATATTATCTCCCCCCTTTATTATCTCTTCTAATGCACATATTCTCTTTCTCTTCATGCCTATCTCTCCCCCTTTGACAATGTATTCAGCAAGTCATGAGCATATAAACAAATTATCTCTTCCTCTTTAGTTGTTATGAGCATATTATAACATATACATGTAAACAAAGCTCATCCAGGTCATACTATCAAGTAACTTACACTATCACATCAATGAAATACATAAAGTAGTGTAAGCCATGCTAGAGATCATATGTAATTTTCAATTTAAGCAAGTCATGATCTCACAAACTTAACTATTTTCAAAATCTGAAAGCATGACACTAGTTGCTGCATTTTATTATTTTTCAAAGCATAAATTTAGATCATATGATATTTGCAAGAGATTATATGTGCATCTGCCTTATTCTAACCAACCAAGCCAAGCCTATGTCATTTGACAATCAGAAGCTTAAGGACATGGTTTTAGTCATACACAACTTCTTCCAAGTTCATATCTAAGTGTAATGACAAGCCATCTCAAAAGAAGAAGTGCGATGCATGCATATTCTCTTGATCTTTTCTAAATTTATATTTGTTCATAAAAACTCAACATGTGAGTTGATTACTTGATTAATTCTAAATGATTAAAAGCACTTGTGAACATGTAACAAGTTCAAAACAGCAAGAAAGTTCGACCATGACCAGTTTTAGTGTAAGTAATTATTCCAATTACTAGACATGGCAAAAACTACAAAATGTATAACACGAGTAATGTAGTAAGAACTTTCAGCATGTAAAAGGAATCACAAAGTCATATATGTATGAAATACTATGCTCATATTATTTTAATTTCAGATTCACACATAGACTTCCCAAGTTTCAAAAACTCCCCCTCAATTTAAGCCATGAGGATGCATAACCCCTATTTCACTACGAATGAAACAAAAACGAGTGAAATCCAAAGGTTTTGTAAAAATGTCAGCCAATTGATGTTCGGTATCTACATGGTGAAGCACAATGTTTCCTTTTTCAACGTTATCTCAGAGAAAGTGATACCTAATATCAATGTGCTTAGTTCTAGAATGTTGCACGGGGTTTTTGGCAATGCAAATAGCACTAGTGTTATCACAAAACAGTGGAACACTATCTAGATCAACCCCATAGTCCTTAAGTGTTTGAACAATCCAAAGAGTTTGTGAGCAAGCACTAGCAGCAGCTACATATTCAGATTCGGCTGTGGATTGTGCAACTGAATTTTGTTTCCTAGAGGACCAAGCAACAAGAGAATTACCAAGAAAATGACAAGCACCAGAAGTACTTTTCCTATCAATCCTACAACCCCCAAAATCAGCATCCGAAAAAGCTTTCAAAGTAACGGTTGACGAAGAAGGAAGAAAAATGTCCAATTCTTGAGTTCCATGTAAGTACATGAGAATCCTTTTGACGGCTTGACGATGTGAAACACGTGGGGAATCTTGAAACCGTGCACAAAGACATACGCTGAATTGTATGTCCGGTCTTGATGTCGTGAGGTACAAAAGTGATCCGATTATGCTTCTATATTCTTTTTGATCCACGGGTTCACCATCTTCATCAAGTTCAAGTGTTGTTGATGTTCCCATTGGTGTCTGAAGAGGCTTACTTTTGTCCATGTTGAAGCGCCTTAGGAGGTCTTTGGTATACTTCGTTTGATGCACAAAGGTACCCTCCTTGGTTTGCTTGATTTGCAGCCCCAAAAAGTAAGTGAGTTCACCCATCATACTTATTTCAAATTTGGAACTCATCATTGCTGAAAACTTGGACACAAGATCATGAGAAGCACGACCAAAGATAATATCATTCACATACACTTGAACGAATAATGAGTCATTGCCATGCTTAAGCACAAAAAGAGTTTTCTCAACCTTGCCCATGGTAAACCCCTTTTCAAGTAAGAATGTTTTTAACCTATCATACCATGCTCTAGGGGCTTGTTTGAGACCGCATAAGGCTTTGGACAGTTTGTAAACATGATTAGGAAAATCCGGATTTTCAAAACCTGGTGGCTGTTTGACATAAACCTCCTCATCTATGTAACCATTAAGAAAAGCACTTTTAACATCCATTTGAAATAGCTTAAAACCTTTAGATGCTGCAAAAGCTAACAAAATTCTTATGGCCTCTAATCTAGCGACAGGAGCAAAAGTTTCAGCAAAATCTAGACCTTCAACTTGAGTGAAACCTTGAGCAACCAACCTAGCCTTATTCCTAACCACAACCCCATACTCACTTTGTTTATTTTTATATACCCATTTAGTTCCAATTAAAGTGTGACCTTGAGGTGGAGGTACAAGTTTCCAAACATTATTTCTTTCAAAATTTTCTAACTCTTCTTGCATGGCAATAATCCAAGATTCATTAGTGAGTGCGTGTGATATATCTTTGGGTTCAAAAGAAGCAACAAAAGCAGAATGAGCATGACAGTTTGGATCGCAAAACCTGAACCATGTGACTCGTTCGTGCAAGCTTCCAATCATCTGTTGTGGGGGTGATCTTTGTAAAACCGTAGGGAAACAGATGTCTCACAAGCTTCTTCTTCATTAGGTTCATCGTAGATTGATGAGCTTGTGACTTGTGGATGATCAGGACCAGCATAGGTGATAGCCGGAGCTTGTCCAATGTACGGAGCTGGACACGTGTCAACTTCGGAACTACCAGGCAGTATCACCGGCTCTTCTTCATCTTCGAAAATATCCCCCTCCCTGAGGATACGGATCTGGTCCTGCAACCCCGGAGCTAGTACCTGGGCTAGCATCATCAAAAGACACTTCACAAGTCTCCACAATTTCGTTAGTGTCAAATAAAAGCACACGGTAGCCTCTAGTATGAGATGGATAACCAAGAAACATGCCATCAATGGATCTAGGTTCAAATTTATCAAGATTATCATGTTTCTTAACAAAGCATTTGCAACCAAAGACCCGAAAGTGTGTAACACTAGGCCTATGTCCAAACCGGAGCTCATATGGTGTTTTACTTAGCTTAACACGCAAGAAAACACGATTTGAGACATAACAAGCGGTTGCTAACGCATCAGCCCAAAATTTCCTAGGAGTTTGATATTCATCAAGCATAGTCCTAGCCATCTCAACTAAGGTTTTGTTCTTTCTTTCTAGAACACCGTTTGTTGAGGTACATATGGTGAAGAGAATTGATGATCTATTCTATTTTCAGCACAAAAGTGATCAAAAGATTGATTTTTAAATTCGGTTACATTATCACTTCTAATTGCTTTTAATGATCATGGGTGATCAATTGATAATCTAAGAAATAAAGTTCTAAAGTGACTAAAAACTTCATTCTTAGACGCCATAAAGTAAACTCAAGAGTATCTAGAATAATCATCAACAATAACAAGAACATACCATTTACCTCCGAAGGATTGAACACGTGAAGGTCCTACGGTGTCAAGATGCAAAAGTTGACATGGTTCAGGTGTCATGATCATTGTGAGAGGAGTATGTGAACCGGTCATGTGGCGTGAGCAACCTGAATCCACAATCCAAATGTTCTCCTTCCTTAAACGTGTAACCTACATAGAAGCACAATACGTCGATGACTCAATATTGGGGTTAGTCAAAAGGCATTTAGGAATCCAGTACTGAGTCACGCAACGTGCAGTAGGAAAAACACACGAAAGCTGAGACAAAACAGCAGGTTTATGAGTCAAACTTTGAGATTTTTTATTCTTAACTACTGACCTATAAGGTGTTACTTGTGTAGCACAAAAATCAGTAGCTCCGGAGGCAAAAACAGAAGGTTCGGAGGTAAACTTTGATTGTTTTTGACTCAAAACAGCAGGTTGTACATTCGGTTCAATGTGTGCAGCAAATTTCGCATGAAAGTTATGAGATCTAGCAACCATTCTTTCCCTTTTCTGTTGTTTAGCTAGTTTATAACAAAAATCTATGACATGACCATCTCTACCACAGAAGGTACAATGAAATTTAACTTTGTGTTCATGTCTAGATGAGCAAGCAATATTTTTATTTGAAACCGAATGAGGCAGCACTCCTGCAGATTTGAAAATCACTCCTTTTTGTTTAGGAACTGTTTGAATCAAACCACTTCCTAATGACTTTACAATTTTAGGTGGATGTGCCTTAGCATGACCATGAGAATCAAAACCTAAACCAGTTTTATCATTGCATGACTTGGAAGAATTCAGCAGCAAGTTTAGGTTCTTATTCCCATTACAAAACCGATCTAATGTCCTATGCATGTCATCAAGTTTATTGGACAGATCAAGGCAATTTTCACATGAAGTTTTTCCTTTTAGTTTGCAATTTGAACGAAATTTAACTTCATGAGAACGTAAAGCATTGTTCAATATAGAAATTTCATTCATAGCATCCTGTAGTTTCTTATCAAGATCATCACAAGTAGAACAATGCAAATCAATTGTAGAACAGCTAGCATCTTTCAAGTTTTTATCATTAAGTGCAGCAAGCTCTTTGTTCTTTTCAATTTCAAGTTCAAGTTTATCAAGTGTGGAGGTGTGCGCACTTCTTAATGAGGACAATTGTTCATATATTAAATCACATGAGGAACATGCATCATCACTAGGAATCAAGGTTTTTAAACGGTTGATTTCAGATTCTAGTGACTCAATTTTAGCAGCACTATCCCTAAGCTTTTTGTCCTTTTTCTTAACAATAACAGTGGCACGAGAAATAGCATCACTCATTTCATTGCAGGTAGAACATACCTCATCGTTTTCACTGTTGTGTTATGCATCCTCCTGACTTGATCTTGATCTTGTTTTGCCCGCCATGAAGCATAAGTTGGCCAGATCATCATCATCTTCATCAGTTTCAAAGTCTACATCACTTGAACTAAGTTCTTGAAGTGCTGTGATGAAGCTGTTAATCATCTTGCGTCCTATGGTACCCTTCTTTTCTTTTTGTTGGAATTTCCAGAGGAGGTCCGGACCTTGTGTGTTTTTTCTTCCTGGGTGGTCGAACCTGAAAAGTTAGAGCATTCTGTACGAAAGTGTCCTGGTTTACCACATTCAAAACAACGTTGAGGTCTGGAGCTTCCTCTCCTTCTAGTTCTCACATTTTGCAATGCTTTTGAGAATCTAGTAGAGATGAGTGCCAACTCCTCTTCTAGAAATTCTTCGATCTGCTCCAGGGTTAGTGAGGACAACAAAGCAAGAGTATTGCAAGATGATGATTGGCAGGAGCTAGACATATTACGTTGTGAAACAAATGCAATAGACTTATTTGGGTTCCTACGTGCTAGGATGTCAATTTCATGAGTTTTTAGTTTGGAATATAGCACATCTAAAGTAAGTGAACTCATGACAGTAGATTCACGAATAGATGTGACTTTCATCTCCCAAATTGACATATCTAATGCACTTAGAAATTGCCTAGCATTCTCAGCATCAGAAAAATTTACATTGACACTACGTAAGTTGCTGAGAATTTTATTGAAACGAGCAAAAAGGTCATCGATAGACTCACCTGGTTGCATCTCAAAACGCATATATTCCTTTTTGAACATATCTTGTTTTACCTCCTTGATTGTGTTGGAGCCTTCATGGTAATCATAGAGAGCTCTCCAAACATCGTATGCTGATCAGAGGTGCGCGACACGATCTAAGTCGCTTTGAGTGAGTCCTTGGATGATCAAGTTTCGGGCTTTGTTGTTGTTGTCGACGTCCCATAGGTTTGTGGCCGTGACTTGATCATTAGGTGGTACTTCGTAAGGCTTGTACACCTTCTCCCATATTGCAAAGCCTTGTGCCTGGATAAAAGCCTCCATGCGTGCCTTCCAAACCTGAAAATCAATACCAGCAAACACACAAGGTTTGGTGGAGTATTTCTCCATGATGATTAGTCAAAACACGTGCAAATCACAAAGATTAGAGCATCGTGGCTCTTATACCAATTGTAGGATCGAAGAGCATGTGAAAAGCTACCAGAGGGGGGGTGAATGGTAGATTTAAAAATCTTACGCAGCGGAAACAATTAAACACCAAACCCTTTCGGCAGAAAAACGATCTGTTAAAGAAATCGTGTGTGAGACTAATCTAAATGTGTTTCACCGTGACAAAAGTGATAGATATCAGATAGAATCAAGTCACGAAGACAACTCAAAAGAAATCACTCAAATCCGTCGAGAAAAACTCAAGTTATGATCGAAAGATCAAACACAGGTCAAACTGCCCTACCCGAGGAAAAACAGTTCTGGAATGCTGCAAAGAAACTCGTGTAGATCATAAACTACAAATCCAATGACCGTGAAATTTTGTCCGATGATAGACAATCAAGTTGTGAAGACAACCCAAAAAGAATCACGTCAATTGGATCTGTAAAACTCGAGCTATGATAAAACCACCGACGAAAGGTAGTGCTGTACAGAAACTCGACGAGTAAAACTTATCTGGAACAAGTCGGACGAACAAGGCACAACAGTTCCTTCAAACTACGAATTTTATTCAATAGAACACCAGAGGAACAGCCCCAAAGTCGTCCACTACGAGCTCTGGGCTCCCTTGTTTATATAACCAGCCCTTAGGCCAACCCAATATCAACTAGGACTCCAATCCTACTCACATCACGAATCCTAACTTTCCATAACTGCTCAAGATTCTTCTATACGCAGATAGAAGCAATCTTAAGACTTCCAAACACCTTAGAAACATATCCTACATTCCTAAACAACTCAAATTCGTGACACACACGAAATCCTAACATAACCAACTCGATACTTTCCATACCGAGCCATAACCGACTCCGCCGCAGCCAAAGTCATCAACCGGTACGATCCGATCCTTCCAACCAGATCTTTCCTTCCTTATCCCATCTTCAGAACCATGTTGCCACGTCACGCACCACATGCATACGTGCAAACACCTTCCTTCGACATTCAGTAACCTTCGTATGCACCGCCCTTGATTCAATCATCCTGCACGACCTTCTGATCAGCTCAACCACAGTTCCTCCCGAACTTGGTTGTTGGAACCTCATCTCCTCCCTGAGACTAGTCCAATGGATCCCGTCACCAGCCATGTATTGAACTCAAGCAACACCTGCACATGAATAAACAACCAATCCATACGAGCCCAAGTCCTCGACTTGACTCAAGTTAGTTCTGAACACAACACCTTACGTGAGAACCTCACATAAGCATGTTGCAAAACTATAGTAACACGATATCATCCATATCATCCAAAACGCACCAAAAACTTAGCAAATGAATACTAAGCAATCTTTCTAACAATGTAAAGCAAGTACGAAACATTGCAAATGAAAAGCAGAAGCACTGCGGTCAAGTTCCGGACCTTGCCAGAGTATCCCGGATCTTGAGCCGGAGCTAACAAAAGTTAGTAGAACCTAGCGCCGGAGCTTACCAAAACTAGTACAATGAAGCACCTGCCGGAGCTTACCAAAACTAGTAGATCCTAGCACCGGAGCTTACCAAAAACTAGTCAAAACTAGTCAACCCAAAACCGGAGCTAGACAAAGTACGTCGAAGCTTAGCAAAAGCATTCTGGAGCTATCAAATATATGTCGGAACTATCAAAGACATGCCGGAGTTAAAGATAAAGGTCACCGGAGCTAACCAAAGCTAGTCGGACCTAGCTTCGAACTAGCTAGAGCTACCCAAAACAAGCCAGACCTACCGTCGGACCTTGCTGTAGCTCGGAGCTAGAGTCGGACCTTGATAAAAAGGTGTTTTGGTGATATTCGAAACTTTTATCATCAAAGCCAAGTATATTCACTACAAGCCAATGTATTCAGCACATATAGGTCTCACAGTTTTCCCAAGCCTCCTGCCTTTCATGAGCACACTCGATGTGGACGCAATCGTCCTGCTGTCTGTAGCAGCGGTCGAGCTCCGATCGCAGATCATGCATTGAGAGTCTCAACATGGTGTGAGTACAACGCGCCCCGGAGGACAGCGACGTCACCTGCTGAGACACAACACACCTCCGATGCTGTGATGCATGAGGACCAAGTCTTCTAGACAAGGTCCTACGCTGTGAAGGTACCTGCCCAGAAGGGGGAGGACCTTGGTTGCTGATGGCATCGGCTGCAGCCGCAACCAAATGCTGCACATCAGCGCGCCACTGCCCCATTGCACCCTGAGGTGCTCCGGGCGCTGGTGGGCGCTCCATAAGAGTACGCGTAGCAATCAGCGTGTTCTCGGGGTTTTTATGTGTCGATGTAGTGACTGACACAACAACGCCATCCTGTTGCCCAACATTGCTAGCTTGAGCAGGTGGAGGTGGTGCGACGCCCGCTGAGACAACAACACCTGCTAGCTGTTGCACATTAGAAGGATTCCCCCCAACAGGTTGCGCAACATTGTCGTTGGATGATCCTACAGCAGAATTCACCATCTTAAAATCTCAAAGGCCCCCCTACCTGGCGCGCCAAATGTCGAAGTGTGCGATCGACACTCCCCCCGATACTACTAGATCGTAGCCCGTTGTTGACAGTCCTTGAGTACCATATTTTGACCGTCAATTCACCTCATAATGTGCATAAAAGAAACACAAAACATAGTGGTAGGGCTATACACTAACCCAATTCCACAAGTGTTGGTGTCTATTTGTATGCAGGTGAATTATTACCCAAAATACCAAAACATGCAGGGATGAATCCATGAAAATGGATTTCAACGAATCAGGCGATGACACATGGCAACACATGGATCAAGTGGCCCACAAACAAAAGAATACGAGGAAATCCAACGGTGTTGCACCCATATACATCAAGAGGCCCCACCTGGAAGCCACCTGGAGGAAGCACTCCCTGAGGGGAGGCTTGACCAGGTCGGTCGAACCAGGGGTTCGGCCGACCCCTTCCTGGTGCCAAATCCGGTCAAACGACATGTGTTGGCTCCTCCTGACTCCCTAGAGTCAATGGTGACTGATTCGCGCGTTAATTGTGGTGGGAACCGACCCTTCTCCACCTATAAATAGACCCCCTCACCTCACTTCTCACACACACCAAAAGTTGAGAATAGTGCTACACTCCAAAGGTTTAGAGTAGTCCTAGAGGCTACCAAAGTAGAAGGAGAGTGTGGTGAAGAGTCTAGAAGAAGGAGGCTTGGGCTTGTCAAGTCCCTCTTCTACACTTGTACCCCTACAAAGGTTTTACTCAATCAAGTAAGACATTGTGAATTCAGTACAAGTTTGATATTTTATTCTTAGTAGTTTGCACAAGTAGTTACTTGTGGGTTCACTGCTTTAATTCATTAGAGGCTCTAGTTGTATCTGTGTGTTCGAAACAACTAGAGTAATGATTTAGAGCGTAAGTGTGGTGCTTAGGTTATAAATCATCAGTGGATATCTCGTAGACCCACAGATTGAAGAGGTAGGCAATAGGTGGTGACAACCCTATCTGTCCTTCGTAATCCTCCACGTTCGGATATGTCATAGGCTCTTGGCGGGAGTCGTCCTAGTACTGCTAGGAGTAATCCCGTGCCTGAAGTAAGCATCTACTGCAAACTACCTTGAATTAGGATATATACTTTGAATTCCTCTCTGTTCCTTGCCTACCAAACAACTTTGTGTCCTTGGGTTAGCTAGTTCAAAAGATTAGCACACATGTTCTTTGGATTTGATACCCTTGGGAATACTCTTTAAGGGGAAGTGATACAACGGTATTTCCGTGCTCTTGCGGATAACTCTGTGGTGTTAAGAAATACCAACACCCGTGGAGGTTCTTGATTGGTCGGGGTGCGCGAGCGAGATTATGAACAATATGATGCCACGATGATTTTACGTGGTTCGGGGCCGCCTGAGTGTAACACCCTACTCCACGGGTTGTGTGTTGTATGTATGAATATTTTTGGCGCTTGTGAGTGTATGAGCTTGCTCGTCTACAAATCGTGTGGTGCAACCCTTTTATAGTCTAAGGACTGGCCGTTGCATCACTTGACTGGACTGACATGTGGCCCCAGCGTAGTTAGCTGTTTATTTCACGATCACTGAATATTAAGTGTGGTTAATAGGGTGATAACGCACCTTAATGATGGCGTTACCCCTATTAACAGTCCACTGATCATGTGTCATTAATATGGCATTAATGACACGTAATCAGGTCTTGTAACTGTCGCTTTAACTGTCCCTTGAAGGTTCGAGCCGTTGGAGATCTCTTTGCCTTCCGTCAAAGTCCTAGCTCCGGAGGTTCAACATGTGGTGGCTCCGGAGCTTTCCATCGTGGAGAGACAGGTCCAGAGCCACTATACACGTTGTAGCACTAGAGCTTCCCTCTACTGGGGTTAGGTTCGGGGTCACAGGACACGTGGCAAGACTGGAGCTTCCCAGATATTGCTTTAAGCAATCCAGCATGACGATTGTGTATCAGACAAACATCAGGATGTTCTATGTATCAGACAAACATCAGGACGTTCTTGAACTACTGCCATCTTTACCCGACTAAGAAGCCAATACCAGATGTTAGTGTTCTCACTTTCGGCAAAAGCAAAAGCCACAGACAACACTTGTTGGTTACCATCAACAGCAATAGCTGTTAGAATTTGACATTTGTACTTTCTAGTTAAAAAAGTACCATCAATGTAGAGGATAGCCTGCAATGTCTGAATGCAGCAATACATTGACCTAATGCATAGAATGCACGATGGAGAAACAACTTCCCAGGAATACTTCTTTTCGACACATCCATAATGTCATAATAAGTACCTATATTCCTCCCTGGATGGTCTGCAATAACTTTGGAAGATTTTCATAAGAAGCTTCAAATGTACCAAATCATTGCTCAATCACCTTCTGTTTGGCCTTCAACGCTTTGGAGTAACTTATGGTGTACTTGAACTCCTCCTCCATAGTGTTTATTATTGATTTCGGTTCAAACTGAATGTTATTCACAATTCGGGCATAACTGCGATGTAAGAGCATTATTGCATTTCTCCAATTCATGCAACTCACATATGTGATCAATCATTTTTTTATACTCTCCATAGCTTCGTCCACTTCTCCTCAAAACCATGGATCCAAAAAGGACAACTTGAGAAAACACATTTCACATCATAATATTTTTGTACTGGACTTGTAACCTGTAAATGATCTCTGCACACACAGGGGACCAATATTTCGCTGCATCTTTCAAACCATCTTTGTCTTTAAAAATATCTCCTTGTGTTAACTGGTTCTCACGGTATGCCGATAAGCCACAATTCTTTTCTGTAGCTGATAAATTACTCGAGGTTGGATTGTTCCACTCTGCAGGAACGATAATATCATTCTCCTCATCAAAAGAGTCAACTTTTGGAACATTTTTATATTCCATATCTTCCATCCTTATTTGTTCAACTATGTTCTTGATGTGCTCTCCTTCATCTGTCACACCACATGCTTGTATATGTATCAAGTTATCTCCAGCTTCTTTCATTCCTACATCATTTTTCATACTATCATCTTCATCTGCTTCCGCTGCATTCTCTACTTCTTTTATTTCCGCTTGCGCAAGAAGCACTAGAGGCCAACCCAACTCCACAACCGTATCTACAAATTTCCTCCAATTGTATGTTCCCTTAATAATAATCAAATCCCAGTAAAATCTATCTCTTGCGCAATTAATCATTCCTTTCAATTTCAACTGATGTTGTTGTGCATCAAGGTTTAATGTTTTCATCAACCAGTTCTCGACACCAAAAATGTCCTCTCATTTGCTCTTGTTATCCCTATCACATGACTTGAACCCAGACGAATAAACCCTATTTGGACCATAAACAATGCCTTCTCCATAAAATATCCGAAACACTAACTTCTCTAACATTCCTATTAGAATTTATAAAAATAAATTTATCACATACTATTACTACCAAAATTAATCGCGTGGTAAGAATGCCTATTGAAGGATGAAGATATTAGGAACAGATGGCAGGACTACTTCAATGGACTATTCAATGGCGGGAAGGAGAGCATTAGGTTCAAGTTGGATGACTCATTTGATGATACTAACAGGAGATTCATGCGGAGGATACAAGAGTCTGAAGTTAGAGAGGCCTTAAAAAGGATGAAAGGAGGGAAAGGCCCGATGATGTCCCCATTGAGGTGTGGAGATGTCTGAGGGGGGTGTAGCAATAGTATGGCCCACTAAACTATTAAACCGCATTTTTCAGTCAAACAAAATGCCTGAAGAGTGGGTAGAAAAGTATTTTAGTACCCATCTTCAAAATAAAGGAGATGTTCAAAGTTGTACTAATTACCGAGAAATTAAGCTTATGAGTCATACTATGAAGCTCTAGGAGAGAGTGGTTGAACACTGCTTGAGGAAAGTGACCAATGTCACTAAAAACTAGTTTGGTTTTATGCCTGGGAGGTCCACCATGGAGGCGATTTTCTTACTTTGTCAACTTATGGAGAGATATAGGGAGCAAAAAAGAACTTACATATGGTGTTCATTGACTTGGAGAAGGCATACGATAAGGTACAAAGGTTGGTCATGTGGTGGGCACTAGAGAAACACAAAGTTCGAACAAAGTACATTAACCTATCACAATAGGTCTACACCAAGGATCATCCTTAAGTCCATACATCTTTTCCTTAGTGATAGATGAGGTGTCGAATGATATACAAGGGGATATCTCTTGGTGTATGCACTTTGCTGATGATGTAGTGTTGGTAGATGAAACTAGGGATGATGTTAACAGAAAATTGGAGCTATGGAGGCAGGCCTTAGAGTCTAAGGGGTTTAGACTTTGTAGAACCAAGACCGAGTATTGAGATGCAACTTTAATGGTGTCAGGTACGAGGAGGGAAATGTTAGTTTACAAGAACAAGTAGTACATAGGAGGGACACATTTCGATATTTAGGATCAATGTTACAAAGCAATGGTGATATTGACGAAGATGTTTGGCACAAGATCAAGATCAGGTGGATGAAGTGGCGGCAAACATCTGGAATTTTATGTGATAAGAAAGTTCCACAAAAATTAAAAGGAAAATTCTATAGGACGGTGATCAGACCTGCGATGTTGTATGGAGCAGGATGTTGGCCAATTAAAAGGCAACATGTCCAACAAATGAGTGTTGATGAGATGTGCATGCTATGGTGAATGTGCAGTCACGTAAGAGGAGATGAAATTAGGAACAAGGTGATACGTGATAGGGTAGGGGTGGCACCGATTGAGGTGAAGCTAGTCCAACATCACCTAGGATGGTTTGGGCATATCCAGCAGAGACCTCCAGAAGCATTGGTTAATAGTGAGACTATAAAGAGTAGAGAAAATTTTAAGAGAGATAGAGGTCTACCAAGGTTGACATGGCAGGAGGCGGTGAAACGAGACTTAAAGGAGTGGGACATACCTAGAGATTTGGCCCATGATAGGACTGCACAGAAATTAGCAATTCATGTGCCAGAATCTTAGTTTATTCGTAGTTTGTTACTTTTATCTTCTTTCTTATTAATCCATTCTAAAATAAATAAAATGTAGAATCTTATTTTATATTACTTTTCTTCAAAAACTGTTGGGGTTTCAGTCATTGAAAGTTCATCTAGGCAATCCCTTGTGGGTTTTTGACGATTGATGACAAACAAATGAGATCCTAATGAATTTCCCTTAGATGACTGCAGGTTAAGCAAAATGAGATAGTTTGGTACGCTCAAAAAAGGTTAAAAATAAAGTGGTATACAAAAGAGAAAAGTCCAACTGTCAACTGAAGCGCAAAGTAGATTTAAAAGTACAGGGTGTGTGTGAGAGACATGTCCCAAGAGCTCAAGTCTTTGCGTAGGGGTAAGGGCTTAAAAATACCTAAAAATTCACTAAGCATCGGCCTAATCCGTTCATGGACCGGACTAGTCCATTAGACTCTCTGTTGTCCAAGTAAATTATGCAGCAGACTAGTCCGATCGTGGACCGGACTAGTCCGTCAACCTTTCTGGAATCCAATATCACAGTGCATTGGACTAGTCCGTTAATGTCTCTGTAAATCATTTTCACTGCACTCCGCACAAGTACGTTCACAGGACAAGACTAGTCTGTTGAACTCTCTGGAGTTAAATTACACGTAGCACCGGACAAATCCGTTCTTGGATCGGATTAGTCCGTTCAACTCTCTGGAGTTGAATTATACATGGCACTGGACAAGTCCAGACATCCATCGGACTAGTCCGGTATACCTCACACAATTAGGATTTCTAGTGTGTT